>CM076672.1:138201990-139401990 GCA_038501925.1 Xenopus petersii
GTACCCAAGCATGTGGCATATAGAGGCCCTAAAAGGAAGACCCCCATATAGTCTGACATTTCAGGTACTGCAAAATCAACACATTTACATTGTTTTGGGGGGGCAAAAGTAGAAAACAGTAAGTTCACCCCAGAAAACCATATATTTTCGGAAAGTACACATTCCAACGAATCCAAATTGGGTATGCATGTCTTTCTACGCCAAAGTACCAAGCCGCAAATCATTCCTAAATTTGGTGCTTTAGGTGATATTTCCAAAAATCACCTCAAAATATCTACCCTGCAGCATCGTATTACACACATACTTTTAGGTATCAAGACAAATCACCCCAAATATGAAAGCCTAGGGTCCTCTGAACAGTTTGATGCCCAATATGTATAGGTGTACCCAAGCATGTGGCATATAGAGGCCCTAAAAGGAAGACCCCCATATAGTCTGACATTTCAGGTACTGCAAAATCAACACATTTACATTGTTTTGGGGGGGCAAAAGTAGAAAACAGTAAGTTCACCCCAGAAAACCATATATTTTCGGAAAGTACACATTCCAACGAATCCAAATTGGGTATGCATGTCTTTCTACGCCAAAGTACCAAGCCGCAAATCATTCCTAAATTTGGTGCTTTAGGTGATATTTCCAAAAATCACCTCAAAATATCTACCCTGCAGCATCGTATTACACACATACTTTTAGGTATCAAGACAAATCACCCCAAATATGAAAGCCTAGGGTCCTCTGAACAGTTTGATGCCCAATATGTATAGGTGTACCCAAGCATGTGGCATATAGGGGCCCTAAAATGAAGACCCCCCCTTGTATGTTCTGTCATTTCAGGTACTGCAAAATCAACACATTTACATCGTTTTGGGGGGGGCAAAGGTAGAAAGAAGTAAGTTCACCCCAGAAACCCATATATTTTCGGAAAGTACACATTCCCACGAATCTAAATTGGGTATGCATGTCTTTGTACTCCAAAGTACCAAGCCGCAAACCATTCCTAAATTTGGTGATTTTGGGGACATTTCCAAAAATGACTTCAAAATTTCGACCCTGCAGCATCGTATTACCCACATACTTTTAGGTATCAAGACAAATCACCCCAAATATGAAAGCCTGGGGTCCTCTGAACAGTTTGATGCCCAATATGTATAGGTGTACCCAAGCACGTGGCGTATAGGGGCCCCAAAACGAAGACCCCCATATGGTCTGTCATTTCAGGTACTGCAAAATCAAGACATTTACATTGTTTTGAGGGGGGCAAATGTAGAAAAAAGTAAGTTCACCCCAGAAAACCATATATTTTCGGAAACTACACATTCCCATGGATCTAAATTGGGTATGCATGTCTTTGTAATCCAAAGTACCAAGCCGCAAACCATTCCTAAATTTGGTGATTTTGTGGACATTTCCAAAAATGACTTCAAAATTTCGACCCTGCAGCATCGTATTACCCACATACTTTTAGGTATCAAGACAAATCACCCCAAATATGAAAGCCTGGGGTCCTCTGAACAGTTTGATGCCCAATATGTATAGGTGTACCCAAGCACGTGGCGTATAGGGGCCCCAAAACGAAGACCCCCATATGGTCTGTCATTTCAGGTACTGCAAAATCAACACATTTACATTGTTTTGGGGGGGCAAAAGTAGAAAACAGTAAGTTCACCCCAGAAAACCATATATTTTCGGAAAGTACACATTCCAACGAATCCAAATTGGGTATGCATGTCTTTCTACGCCAAAGTACCAAGCCGCAAATCATTCCTAAATTTGGTGCTTTAGGTGATATTTCCAAAAATCACCTCAAAATATCTACCCTGCAGCATCGTATTACACACATACTTTTAGGTATCAAGACAAATCACCCCAAATATGAAAGCCTGGGGTCCTCTGAACAGTTTGATGCCCAATATGTATAGGTGTACCCAAGCACGTGGCGTATAGGGGCCCCAAAACGAAGACCCCCATATGGTCTGTCATTTCAGGTACTGCAAAATCAACACATTTACATTGTTTTGAGGGGGGCAAATGTAGAAAAAAGTAAGTTCACCCCAGAAAACCATATATTTTCGGAAAGTACACATTCCAACGAATCCAAATTGGGTATGCATGTCTTTCTACGCCAAAGTACCAAGCCGCAAATCATTCCTAAATTTGGTGCTTTAGGTGATATTTCCAAAAATCACCTCAAAATATCTACCCTGCAGCATCGTATTACACACATACTTTTAGGTATCAAGACAAATCACCCCAAATATGAAAGCCTGGGGTCCTCTGAACAGTTTGATGCCCAATATGTATAGGTGTACCCAAGCATGTGGCGTATAGGGGCCCCAAAACGAAGACCCCCATATGGTCTGTCATTTCAGGTACTGCAAAATCAACACATTTACATTGTTTTGAGGGGGGCAAATGTAGAAAAAAGTAAGTTCACCCCAGAAAACCATATATTTTCGGAAAGTACACATTCCCACGGATCTAAATTGGGTATGCATGTCTTTGTACTCCAAAGAACCAAGCCGCAAACCATTCCTAAATTTGGGGATTTTGGGGACATTTCCAAAAATGACTTCAAAATATCTACCCTGCAGCATCGTATTACCCACATACTTTTAGGTATCAAGAGAAATCACCCCAAATATGAAAGCCTAGGGTCCCCTGAACAGTTTGATGCCCAATATGTATAGGTGTACCCAAGCACGTGGCATACAGGGGCCCCAAAAGAAAGACCCCCATATGGTCTGTCATTTCAGGTACTGCAAAATCAACACATTTACATTGTTTTGGGGGGGCAAAAGTAGAAAACAGTAAGTTCACCCCAGAAAACCATATATTTTCGGAAAGTCCACATTCCAACGAATCCAAATTGGGTATGCATGTCTTTCTACGCCAAAGTACCAAGCCGCAAATCATTCCTAAATTTGGTGCTTTAGGTGATATTTCCAAAAATCACCTCAAAATATCTACCCTGCAGCATCGTATTACACACATACTTTTAGGTATCAAGACAAATCACCCCAAATATGAAAGCCTGGGGTCCTCTGAACAGTTTGATGCCCAATATGTATAGGTGTACCCAAGCACGTGGCGTATAGGGGACCCAAAACGAAGACCCCCATATGGTCTGTCATTTCAGGTACTGCAAAATCAACACATTTACATTGTTTTGAGGGGGGCAAATGTAGAAAAAAGTAAGTTCACCCCAGAAAACCATATATTTTCGGAAAGTACACATTCCCACGGATCTAAATTGGGTATGCATGTCTTTGTACTCCAAAGAACCAAGCCGCAAACCATTCCTAAATTTGGGGATTTTGGGGACATTTCCAAAAATGACTTCAAAATATCTACCCTGCAGCATCGTATTACCCACATACTTTTAGGTATCAAGAGAAATCACCCCAAATATGAAAGCCTAGGGTCCCCTGAACAGTTTGATGCCCAATATGTACAGGTGTACCCAAGCACGTGGCATACAGGGGCCCCAAAAGAAAGACCCCCATATGGTCTGTCATTTCAGGTACTGCAAAATCAACACATTTACATTGTTTTTGGGGGGGGCAAAGGTAGAAAAAAGTAAGTTCACCCCATAAAACCATATATTTTCGGAAAGTACACATTCCTGCGAATCCAAATCGGGTATGGATGTCTTTGTACTCCAAAGTACCAAGCCGCAAACCATTTCTAAATTTGGTGATTTTGGGGACATTTCCAAAAATCACCTCAAAATTTTCACCCTCTAGCATCGTAGTTCCCACATACTTTTAGGTATCAAGAGAAATCACCCCAAATATGAAAGCCTGGGGTCCTCTGAACAGTTTGATGCCCAATATGTATAGGTGTACCCAAGCACGTGGCATATAGGGCCCCAAAACAAAGACCCTCAAATGGTCTGTCATTTCAGGTACTGCAAAATCAACACATTTACATTGTTTTGGGGGGGCAAAGGTAGAAAAAAGTGCGTTCACCCCATAAAACCATATATTTTTGGAAAGTACACATTCCTGCGAATCCAAATTGGGTATGCATGTCTTTGTACTCCAAAGTACCAAGTCGCAAGCCTTTCCTAAATTTGGCGATAAAAGCAACTGTTTTTACATTTCTGAAAATCGCCTAAAAATATTGCAATTGGCCGCATTTATCTCACCCAATTTCTTACATACAATTGTAAAACACCATAAATATTGATGCCAAGGGTCTACTGAACAGTTTGATGCCCAATATGCATAGATATACCAAGGCAGCTGGCATGTGCGGACCCCAAATAAAAATAGTGAATATGAGTTTTCTCCGCTGCCGATTCGCCTTCTGTGAACATAGACCCTTGACTTCATATTATTTGCATCAAGACCCTCCTAACAGCAATGACCCCCCAAAACCATACATTTTTGGAAAGTACACATTCTGCCGATTCCAACAAAGATAACGACGTCTTTCTACACGAAACTACCAAACTGCAAAGCTTTTCTAAACATATAGGTTTTTACAACATTTCTGAAAATCGCCTAAAAATGTTGCAGTTTGCCGCATTTATCACACACAATGTTTTACGTACAAAGAAAAATCTCTCTAAATATGGACGTCAGAGGTCTAATAAATAGTTTGATGCCCAATATGTATAGATTTACCAAAGTATGTGTTGTGTATGGACCCCAAATGAAAAACGTGCCTATGAATTTTCACGCTAGCCAACTAAGCTGCAGAAAAGAGAACCCTAACTGTACGTTATGTGCCGTAAGACCCCCAAACTGTAAAAATACCCCCAGAAACCCATATATTTTTGGAAAGCACATATTTTGGCGGATCAAACTAAGTAAAATCTATCTTTCTATACCAAAGCACCAAACAGCAAAACGATACTAAAGATACATAAGGAACAATAATGCAGGGATAAAATTGCAATAAAACCACAAAAATAGCGTAAATCAATGAAATAACAAAATAATTGTTCTGACAGCGTAATTAGTGGCCGAAATCGATTATCCAATAGTCACGCTGCCAAAATAACACGTTTTTAGGCAAAAAAACCAAAAGATAACAGTATAATGAATTCGTAAAAAAAAAAAAAACACCTGTTTTTGTATACATATTTGTGCACTAATAAAAGTTATCTGAGTGTGCAAATACATGTAAATAAGTGTAAATAAGTGTAAATAACTGTACAAAAGGGACCAAGTGTGCTAAAATTAAAAAAAAAAATTTTTAAAAAATTCCAATCTTTACTAAAATGCATAAATGTACTGTAAGTATGTGTAGGTGCAGGTAAGTGTGTAAAAAAAACGTGCACTTACCGTTTTTGGAGCAGGAGAATCGCTGTCTTCTTTGGAGGAGTCCTGGCAGCGTGTCTGCAGAGTTGCTGCGCAGCAGGAAGTGCGTGGGCGGCTCTGCAGGCAGGAAGAAGGGTGAGTGTAGTAGCAGACGCTCCATGCGATGCGTCTGCTACTTTGAAGTCGGATCTGCGACAATCGAGTCGCAGATCCGACTTGACAGCCCCCCAGCCACGTTGCCTAGGGGGCTGTCTTCTGTCCCCACTCTCTGCGGAGGCGGCAAAAGCCGCCGAAGCAGAGAGAGAGCTCAGCTGCCAAAGAACGTACAATGTACGTTCTTGGCAGCCTGAGCATTGGCCTGCCAGCACGTACGCCGTACGTGCTTGGCAGGCAAAGGGTTAAACATCCATATCGGTTCAGATAGTGCTCTAACTCTGTAACTGTAACTCTGGCTGTTTAAGTATGGGAAAACTTCAGCTGCAAGTCTTAGAAATAAGGGTAATTGCTGGCTCATGTATTAGCAGAAAGAAGCATTAGAAGAAAACTCTGATCAAGATCTTTCCACAACTGTTTGCCATGAGCACACCTAGTAAACCCAAAATGTAAATAACATAAACACGAGCTCAGTCTGTGCAGTGTGTGCAGAAATATATATAAGTGCCATTCCATGCAATGTGTATAACATAAGTATATGGAATACATCTCATTATCCCAGTATCTTGACCCTGATCTCTGATAGGCCACATAGACATGCCGCCCATGATGTCAATGATTTGGCAGTTTAATGCATACATAATGACTTTAGGGAACTGTGTAATTACCTGTATAACAGAGTTGAGGAAATGCTGCAGCAATCCTCAACTTAAACAGAGATCAAAGTTGTTTATTAGCACAAGCACACAAATAGACAACATCCCAACTTAATTATTACGTGCTAGTAGATATAAATTTTGAGTGCTTATAAACACAAACATATCAATACATACTGGAACATTACAGGAGAGTAGTATCAAAAACCATATTAAATCATTCTAAAAGTAAAACTATTTTTCAACATATATAAAGTATCAGGCAGCTATCTAATGCTCTCAATCTCTTTTAGTTAAGGAAAAAGTAAGTACAATTCTAAAAATCCCATAGGAATGAATAAAATGTGGGTGCGTTTTTATTTATTAAGCTAAACTCACATTTTTATAAATCTGACCCTTACTCTCTGCTTTTTCTTTTGTTTTTACCATAACCTTCTCTATTGCTGTATTATTATTAGAATCCAGCATGCGATTATGAATCTCTTTTAGTGAAGGAAAAAGTGTATTCCCTCTAACACTTCGACCTGTTCTCACCCTCTAGGTTCTAGGTTCCTGCATTTCAGGAAATGATTCTGGCCAGAACAGTCCCTTCCAGTGTCTCCTGATAAAATGAATACCTTGTTGCCCTTATATTATATTATTTTGCAAATAGTTCAGAGCAAATGTTTTCAACTGGTATGTGTTTGTGGCAGAATTTATGTTTTTGCAAACGGCAAACATATTTGTGAATCAGTACTAGATTTTTGCTATGCCTTTTGTTTCATTGTGAAAAAACACCCATTGGCCAATGCATTTGGAGTGATAAAAAACTCAAAAAAATACACCTGCTGACTCATTTGGCAAGTGAAAGAAACCAAGAAAAAATGACCATTGAATTCTTTAGCTATGCAAAGTTTCGGGCACTTAACGTATTTTTTTTTTTTTAAAAGGAGAAATAAACCCTAGCTGCCCTCCACTGTCTCTACATAGCCCCCTCCAAGCTTCCTCCCTGCAGCATCTATTCATTTTAAAACTCTCCCTCTATTTTGACCTGCTTTAAATCTGCAGAGTTGCGCAGACTTCTGCAGTTGCCGATACGGATCTTGCTGGAACATGCGCAGTAGAATCTGATTCAGGACAAAGATTTACCTGCGTGTGTTCCTCTAACATCGGTGTCACCACTCTATCAGAAGAAAATTTGTAGCAGGTCAACAGACAGGCAGACTTTTAAAAGGAATTGATGCTGCGGGAAGGAGCTTGGGGGGGAAATGGAGCAGGCAGTGGAGGGGGCGTAGGGGTGCTATGGTTTAGTTCACCTTTTTGTCTGAGGACAAAGAATATAGAAACTTGGCAAGAATCTTTTTCAAAAATATTTTTACACTTGTAGAATACAGTGTATATACCACTTCTTTTTATCATCAGAGAACTACCATTCATTAAAAAGAGTTGCCATTGTACATTTAAATCAATATGTAATGGCCATCCTCGCCTGATAATCTTTAACATGATCAAACTCTAAACAGAGTTTCATATGTGTTTTCTTGCAAGTATAAGAGTAAATGGCGGACAATGAAATAGTATAGCATAAAAAATATATACATACTAAATAAAAATACATGGCTACTCATACTCAGGGAGTGCCTTTTATTTTTGCACTATACGCCAACAATTACTAAATTACTAAAGAATTTTCTGAATTTGGCTTTCTTATTTAGTCACATCAGTTCATTACAAAGATTGACTGATGAGTCACCCACTTGAAATTACTATATATTTAATGTGTGGAAGAAAATTGAGAAAAATGATTCACAGCATGGTGACTGAAACTTGATAACATTGATTCACTGAGTCAGATTGATTGTCTTCATGGAAAGGCCCATTATTTAGAATTTTCTATAGTAAGGAGGTGAGAAATTCCAAACCATACAATTAAAGCGGTTACAAAAAGGTCTTCTACAGTCTAGAGAGATGAACTTTGATGTAAAACAAAAGGAGATACATATAAGAATGAGGATTTCTTAGATTTCTTACAATGTTACAAAGGTTTAACAAAATTGTTGGAGAATTCTTTAGACTTGGCATGCCTTAGGAGACGTTTTGCAAACTTGAACAAGGCAATGTTATGAAAAAAGAAACAAAAGATTGCAGAATGTAATGATTTAGTAACCAATATCAAAGAAAAATAAGTTATTCGATTAAATACTTATATTTATTTGCATACATATAAATATTAAGATGGTAGCAAAGTGAAGCAATAGTTAAGTCAGGCTGCAGCAACAAATGATTTTGAATGGAGCAGCCATTTACAAAGTTGAGCATTCAAAATATTGAAGACGTTTAGGTGGAAAATAAGTTATAAGAATTTTTGATCACTAAACATTTTAAGCAAGTAGTGTTAATACACTTCTTTGTATTATCTAAATGCCTAACCTTAAATAAACCATAGCAATTTTTTTTGAATCTCTAGGGACATGATTAGATTTGATTATCCTGAGAGAAAAACATGAAAAAAAATATTTAAATTAAATATATCTATTCACTTTCACTTTATTTTTTTATTTTCATTATTATGCCCGATAGGAATATTTGCTGCAGGGAATCAACTGATAGAATGGGATGAACAGTGAGATGCCTTGCCTAATGGCATGGAAAGAATATTTTGAAGATCTTATGAATGTCAATAACTGTGAACCAAGGAAAACCCCAAAATTAATGCTTCTGAATTAGGCAACCTTTTAGTAAAAAATTATATTAATATAAGTTAGTCTGTTCTGGTTCATATTTAAGGAGTGAGACAACAAACATATAATAAGCTTGTAAAAGCCACAAGGTTTTACAGTTATGTACACAGAGCTAGACTGTTTGGTTACTTGTAAAGTTCCCTTATAACATGCACATTATATACAGTAACTATAGAATATATGGTAATGGATTTACTACGAGATAACTAATTTAACAAAGTTTGCAAGCAAGGCTTACCTGGGCACAAGCCTGTAAAGCAGCCAGAACATGTAGATATATATACAGTATTGCTGCCACACTTTTTCTATGTATTTTCTGATACCACATCTATGTTAAAACAGATGCATTACTGATTATGCAAAACAATTTATACACTGGGGCAGATTTATCAATGGTGGAATGTTAAGAGTTGTTTTAATTTGAATGAACTTGAATGACCTCAAAATTCGAATAGTATCTTATTTAAGACTCTAATGAATATTACCAACCTGAAAACCCAAATGGAATTCGACTAAACTCAAATCAAGTTTTTTCTCCAAAAAAAAACTTGACTGTCAGGAAGGCTATTAACATCTTCAAATGGGTCACTGGACCTCTCCCATTGTTCTCTACATGAACGTGGCAGGTTTTAGCTGACGAATAGTGGCATTCAAATTGTTCCCAGGGTCCAGGTATGATAAATCTCGAATTTGAGTGTGGATTATTCCCATTTAGAATTCAACAATATGAATTTCCAATCCTAACCTCGATAAATCTGCCTCTTAATCCTTATTATATTCAGTTTTTCAAACTGCTTCTCCTTAGGTCTTTTCATTTGCCCATTTTCTATTCCAATATTCAACCCTAATTCTGTTCTTGGCCATAATAGCTATGCCCTCTCCCCTCTACTAGAGCATTTTTCTGGGGTCTTTCTTCCTTTCACTATTTATATATATTCTGTATTTGTTAATGCAAAGTTTATATTTAAACTTATACATACACTATTCCTATGTAGTTTTCCTTATCTGTTGGCATTGCCATTATCATTAAATCTGAACACACATAGGGGTATATTTACTAAGGGTTGAATATCAAGGGTTAATAAACCCTTGAATTCGACCCTCGAAGTAAAATCCTTTGAATTCAAATTTATCGAACGATAAAATCCTTCGAATCGAACGATTCAAAGGATTTTAATCGATTGATCGAAGGATTTTTCTTCGATCAAAAAAAAGTGATGGGGAAAAAGTGATGGGGGAGGTCCTAACTGCCGAAGTATGTAGTCAAAATTGTTTTTTAAAGAGACAGTACTATCGAATGGTCGAATAGTCGAACAATTTTAAGTTCGAAACTTCAACGTCTTTTTCATTCAAATCCTTCACTAGTACATGTGCCCCATAGTGTAATATAGTTAGCCAGTTTCGTAACTGATGATCAAACTGCAGTGCACATCCATCACTCCATGTTGGATTTGGTTCCCTCTGCTATATTAAAACCCTATTACACCTATTTCTCCAGATATACAATGTAACTAGGATGTACTTTATCAATGGTAGCATTGTATAGATCTTGCTATATGATCACAGGTCAAACAAAAACAAATTCCAAGAATTTGGATTTGGTAGGGGAGGTATGTCTATTCTTTAAAGCACTGTATAATGTAATATAGATTTACAATATATATTAATATCTAAATGAAGACAACTACAGATATATATAAGTGAGAGTTCACTGTCATTCCTGGAGGACAACTTGTTTAAATAAAATGGAGAAAAAAATGAATAAAAAGGAAAGAATATTAAAAGATTATTTGCTGCAGATACACGTTTTTATACGTTTTTTTGTTTTTTACCAAATTCATAAACTAATCATTCATTTTTAAAAAAGCTGCAACAAAAAGAGCTTCAAAATGTATTTGTATTGCTGACATGAAGCTGTGAATGAATGGTATCATAATAGATACAAAGTTTACTCCACCTTTACCAACCATTTCAGCCAATCAAAAGGAGACATTTCCTCTTCTGCCTTTTATAAGAAAGTATTGGGTTGCTGTAGTTGATACACCTAAAATAATTATGTATGGATGAAAGTTTGAGTTAAGCTTTATCTAGAAATGTCTCTTCTTTAATCTTTCTGAGGAAATCTACAAGATATCAGTCCCATGAAAATGGTAAGGGCTGTCCAGCTGGCGGTCTGCGGGCCGCATGACCCCCCTTCTGTGGCCCCCACCTACCTGCTGTGTTTGTGTAAAATTTAAAAAGTATCACTACAGAGATTAACTGGCCCCTGCATTGTTTAAACCTCAAATTCAGACTAATCCCCTGCATTTTTCACACCTGTGACCCCCCCTGCATTGTTCACACTTGTGACTATTGTTCACATCCTAAAATCCTGTATTGTTCACACCTGAGACCCAGACTGATACTGGCCACATTATTCATCTGTTCACACTATATACAAAATGTTAATAGGACACCAGAACTGTGTCACTGTATGTAGTACATCTTAGAGTGGTCCTGATGGATTTCCCTGTCACTTGCTCTGTTCTGCCTTCCATATGCTCCCTGTGTGTGACATATTCTGCCTGGGTGTGACATGCTCTGCCTGTGTGTGCCCTGCTCTGCCTGTGTGTGCCCTGCTCTGCCTGTGTGTGCCCTGCTCTGCCTGTGTGTGCCCTACTCTGTCTGTGTATGCCCTGCTCTGCCTGTGGAACAAAAGCCTGGTATTTGTTCTGGGAGTTTGTTGGTGTTTGAAAATAAATTTTTAGGGGCCCCTAAGGTGTTAAATCATGTGCTGGGGGTGCTGTGTTATCCAAGGAGAAGAGGAGGTATATGAATTTAAGAGTATGTCTTAATATGCCCACTTTTTTCACATATGAGTGATAGTGATATTTCTGCAGTGAGCACCAACAATTTGGTTTTTTGGTGTGCTACCACAATTAATGTGGATATGATCTTGTGGTAACATGGGTGTGGTTTAAAGTGGGTGTGGTTTAAAACAGGGAGTGGTCAACTCTGGCTTCCATTATTGGCCCTCCACTATGTAGGCTGGAAAAATTTCGGCCCTCGGGACCACAGAAGTTGGATAGCACTAGACTAAACTATAGAATACAGCAAAGCCCTGAATACCACATTATTTTCTCTTAAAATGGCAATGCATGAATACAATTAGTAATCAAGGACATGTATACATTGCTTTGAAGCTATATTGCTTTGAGGCTGTAATAGACACATACAGTAAGAGCAATCACCTTGAAGTCATAGCTAATAACGTACTGCACATATTATCTGTACACATACAGTAGGCGTGGAATGCAAGATATGCTGGAGGGTTAAGAGAAACCTATATGCACATGAAAGTAAATCCATTAGTCAAAAGACATAATAGACTATTCGGGACTCTTTTAGAAATGGTTCAGTAAATAGATGATGCCTTATGCCTTTGTGTCTCATTAAATACACTAGAACTGCAGAAAGAACAGTTGCCGCCCCTATCTAGGAGAACTGTCCTCTTTCATATGGATATTTTATACCTCAGGTGAATTTATATCTATGACAGGTTTTTTTAGACTATGTTTCTTTTGTTTTTGCCTGCTTTTTTTGGAGAGCATTTCAGACCTCTGAATTTGTAATTGACAATAAACGCAGTATTTCAGTATTTTTTCACTAAAGTATTTATTTATTTATTTTTTGCTGTAAGTGTCCAGGGTAGTGAAGCTGTGGTTGTGAATTCAAAGTATCACTTTATGATGGAAAATGACAGAACGTGTATTATTCTGACATTAACTGTGGAAGCTGCTCCAAGTAAAATAGGCAGAGACTGCCATCTAGTGGCAATACGAAAATAAAAAAAGATATCCCGGTTCCATGAACAGAAGAAAATCTGACAGTAAAACGGTTTGTCTTGCAGTGACATTAGCAAGATGCTGGATCAATCCGATCCAGTCGACCTTGTCTGCCTTAAGAGCTAACTAACTCAACTGGCACACCAGCAACTTTTGAACCTTTACAGCTGAGAATCTTTATTTAATCTGAGTAAAGATCACACCAGAGGTTTCAAATTGCCCTCAGCAAAGACATGCTGCAATACACTCATAGATTTTTGAAGGCTAATGTTATTTATGGTTTATGAACTATCTGTATTTTATGCAATGAAATTAAATAAACCAAAATTCTCTTGCGAACGTAGAAAAAATGAACTCTTTTGCCCTTGAATTAAGCAATAAAAGCTACCATATTAAGATGAGCAATTGGCCTGTAAAAGCCAAGGTTTAACAAAATTCAAGTTTATCTTATTTTGACTTCAAATATATGCCTGCATGAGAGCTAGTGGGCTTTCAAAGCATCTCTGGGGAATCTTATCAGAAGTGTAACACAAAAGCATTCTTATTTTAGAGACTAGAGCCTTGATGTGTATTATAATGTATGTACTATTTACTATGGAGGTTAAAAGACAACCTTTATTGAAATACATTTTTTCTTGAAGCAGTTATAGTGTTTTTCTTTGCAGCTACTTAATAGCAGTCATTAAATAATTCCATTTAAAAGAGAAGGAAAATCTGTTTGCACTTGGGGTTGCCAAATGTTAGGCACCCCCAAGTGATTGTATTGACTTACCTGAAACCCTGGGCTGGTCTTCCTATTGGCAGAAAACGACACCGGCCCGGGGTTATACCAGTGAGCACCACAGAGAGATCTTCTTCCTGTTTCCTCTTTCATCACGCGGTTGCACATGTGCAGTACAACTAAACAAACAAAGGATTTTGTGCTACGCAATATGTTGGCGCTATATAAATACATGTTGATGATGTTGATGATGATTTGAACGATCTCAATTTCCTGACTGGCACATACTCGCCCAGGGCTCTACCCCAAATACTCACTCCTCATCAGGACAACAGGCTGTCCTTTGTAACTAGTCTCTCAATATGTCACTCCCAGAGCCAGATCACGCATCACTACTTACAACTGACTAATCCTACAGGAAACAGCCTCCCACCTGGTCTGACCACAATATTCTTCAGCCCTGCCTGCTTGATGTTCTTAGGCCAAATAGAAAGTGCACAGCCCCTGTATTTCCTTTTATAGGCTCTTGTAGGGGAATTCCCCTACAGGTCAACTGTTGGCTGAAGTGTAATATTGCCCAACAATTTATCATGTATTTCACCTCCTTACATCCTTTGAAAAGCAGACATATCCTTGTGTCTGTCAAAATAAATCCTTATTTCACCTCCTTACAAGCTACATAACCAAATACATGAATACATTAAACTGCTGCAAAATCTCAACTATAAATACAGTTGCAGCCACTGAATTTCAAATATGCAATGTTACAATACAGCCTGTGCAAACAGTGATGCGCAGGTGGTCACAATAAAAGGGGTAAGCTCCCCACCTGCAATACATTATCTACATTGTATTGATGTCTGCCGACCGTCTAGGGATATCTGCACCACCTAAGCAGGAACTTCATAGGAAAGGTGAGAGGTGTGGTTTATCTACATACAGAACTATTGACTTCACAATACAGCCAGGGTCACAAGAACTTCACTGGGGGTGGGAGCTGAAATAATTTAGGGCACATGTCAAGATTTGAAGTGTATAATTTGAGGATAGCAGTAATACAATGGCTGGCTTTAAAAATCGCTTTGAATGGCATCTGCAAGAATGGAGGACATAGTTGTTCAGTTACCATAAGTACCATAAGATATATTATGGGCAAGTATAATCATTTGAAGTATAATCATTTGATTATGTCGATCAGTGAAGTGGAGCCCTAAGACAAGTTCAGCGCCATGGCAATCTTTGGAAAATCACATTTGGCAGGTAAGCCTTCAGCTCTAGAAAATAAGTTGTTCTACAGGAAAGAACCAGATCAATATAAGAACTACGGAAATACAGATAGATAGAGAAGATAGAGAAGATAGAGAAGATAGAGAAGATAGAGAAGATAGAGGAGATAGAGGAGATAGAGGAGAGAGAGAGAGAGAGAGAGAGAGAGAGAGAGAGAGAGAGAGAGAGAGAGAGAGAGAGAGAGAGAGAGAGAGAGATAGTATGTTGATGTATTTCCAGCTGTATGATTTGGGGCTTCTCTCTCTCCTGGTTTTGGTGTGAACGCAGGAACAATTATAATGTATATTCTATGAAAACTCTGCTTTGAAAGGATGCAAGAGTAATTGCGCTGAACAAACTGAACCTCCATGAAGAGACTGTGAAGCAAAACACCACTTTCGTGTGAATGCCCAGAGAGGGGACAGGAAAATGTTCTGTGCCACAGATATCATCTTCCATATTACTATTTTTTTAGCGGATGGAGTATTAAAATAATAATACAAATACATTTGTAAATGAAAAGGTCCTGCGTTCATACTGTGACAAGAGATGGGTGTTTAGTTAAATTATTATGGAAAGGAATATGTTAAAAACATGCACAATTAATATTCCCATCCGCGTTGCAGCCACCCAAGCAAATGCAATATGCCCCCAACAGTTTATTAGTGTATCTGCAGTTTATTGCCATAATAAATTAAATTCTCACTTCTCTTAAAGGTTTTGCTCTGCTGCCCACAAATCAGCTGCAGAAAACATATTATTTGCTCCTACCTGTAGAGCAATACAGTGAAGACAACATTGTTGGACTTTCTCCCTAAAGTTAGGGTTTTTATCAGTGATACAAATTCCATGCTGGACCAAATCAAGTTGATCCAATAGTTTGGACCTTGAGCGAATGATCAGATAATAATAGGGGTCTATGAAAGCCCAGTGAAAGAGGACCAATTCAATAGGCCAATGTGACCTTATAGAAATCTGGCTAATTTTCAGGCGCCCATTTGTGGAAATAATGTATATTGTCTGGAAACGCAGACTGAAAAGTATGTGAAAAAATTAAACAAGAGCACATTTTCAAATTTAAAGCTGTCAAGCAGAGACTAATCTTCCTGCCTGTAAAAAAAAAATACCTGCAAACAAATACTGAACATATTGACATTGCAAACAACTAGTAAACATTATGCACTGAAGTGAGTACCCTTTTCCAGATGGCACATCTGGACAACATGTGTTGGTGTTGTAAATTAGTGTTGTGCAGGTCGGGATTTCTACCCGACTTCCGGGTTCCTTTTATAGACCCACGCCATCCCGCCAATGGCGTCACAAAAGGGTGGGCATGCAGGTGCAGCGTCTATAAAAGAAGAACCTGGAAGTCGGAAGCTGGTATTTGACGGTGGCAGGGGGGGAGAGCAGGAGAATCGCTCAACCCGCAACCTGCAGAGAAGAGTGCGAGGTCAGCCGAAACCCATACACCCACCTGGCCAACACATCACTATTGTAAATGTACAGTATGATGTTAGCTGTGTTCTGTCTACTGAGTGAAGCATGTCATTTTTTTTTTTTACTGATTTTTTTCATAAATCGTTTCTGAACAAACTGGCTATAGATATTAAATTCGTTTTTGAAAAAAATTAAAGAAAAGTGATGTCTTTTAATTAATCAAATTAGCAATGTCCTCAGCAATGTTCAAATTCATTCTTAAAATATACAAAAAAATTTACAATAATGCATTAATCCTCCTTGTCTTAAACCCCTAATCTTGTTCTAGGTTTTCATCCTAGAGAAATACAGGAGACCTCTGACAATAAAGGTCCCCTCAAGCTCTAAATCTTTATGTCACCTATGATAATGATATTACCAATTACCTATACAGTGTACTAATCAATACTTTTGCATGTCCAGCATGTGCCTGTGTTTCCAGTACCAGGGGTTCAAAAACATAGTTCATTATAGGGGCCATATTTCAAGGCAGGAGTTTTAATGTATTATCATAGTTGCCATGGACCGATAGCTAGCCCCATGGACTTCTAGTTGAATCTATTTGTTATGAATGTGGCCAGGAAAAACTGGGCTGTACTACCTCTCATTTGACTGGCTGGAATTCTTTATATTAGCAGCACCAATGGTTTGCCCTTCTGAATGTCTCCTAAACCATCATAATGATGACTTAAAAACAAGACTGTACAAGAATTCCAGTAGGCAGAAGTTATCACAATGATTTCTCAAGTGAATCATGTTGAATCAGAAAACATGTTACTGAATACTAATCCAAATGCATGCACAGGATATGTTGTATATAGCATGGCATGTTTTCTGAAAATATTGACTCTGATGTAGTGTCTGACTTGCATTGATTTAATCTTGCAAATGATGAAAGGAGCAGGCATTGTCTTTAAACATTGCCTTTATATCCATGTATGAATAAACAGAAACCTGTATGTCCCTCATGCACACAGTATGAGCTAGGTGCAGTCTATTGACTTTCTTTGACCTCAGTGGTAAACATACAACAAATTCGAATATTAGTCTTTGTCAAGCTAGTGATTCAAGACTAATAATTGAATAAACAAAGTAAAAAAATGCAGCATATTGTTAACGTTAAAGAGCATATACAGTATATATATATATATATATATATATATATATATAAACCTGGAAGAAGTCTTGCACTCACATTTAAAAAAAAAAGTCAATTAAAGGTGTTTTTATTTCACAAAGAGAAGTCCTGACATTTCAGGTCAGCCACAGAAAACGGTTGACCGAAACGTCAGGACTTCACTTTGTGAAATAAAAACACCTTTAATTGACTTTTAAGCCCTGCGAGTGCAAGACTTCTTCTAGGTTTACATTTTTGCTTTTTTCTTGCACCCTGGCACTGTTAACCTACATTCGACGTGAGTGCTGGTATCCCTACGATATCTATATATATATATATTATATATAATATTAATGTAACAGTTGGCACCCTAAATCTAGAGCCGATGCCAAGCACCCTGGTCTCGGCTCGTGATTCTGCCTGTAGCAGCCGCATTTGGCTTCAGGAGGAGCCCTTAGCTACTCAGATGCCGCCAGGTCTTAAAACGAGAGGTGCAAGGCGAGGGGTTCTAAAAAAGCAGAGGGGCACAACTGTAAGCCAAGAGTCTTTGGGCTGAAGGTCACAGTACAAGGCATGAGGCAAAATCATAGTCAGATCAGGCCGGGTCGGGGCAAGCAGAGAACAAGCGTAGTCAGGCAGGCAAGGGTCAAACGGGTAACGGGCAATGAGAAGAGATACAGCGGAAGAGGTAGTCGTATAACAGGCAATGGTCAGGAATCAGGAGTTCGGAATAGTAGTTAGCCAGGCAGGGGTCAAAACAGGAATCAGACAGATTAACAAATAGCTTTAAGCTCAGGAACCACAGGAAAACAGATCCTATCACGGGCAAGGTCCTGTGGCTTTATTAAGCTTTTTATACTTTCAAATTTGGCGCCATTGTGCGCTGGCGTCAATACGCCAGCGCACCTTTAAATTGCGAAGAGGCGCACGCGTCCTAAGGATCCAAGACAGCTTCTTCTAACTACAGTATATTTAATGGTTTGATAAATATGTATTTTAACGCAATGTGTAATTATTTTGCTTTTGTACAAAATGTTATAAAAGAGAAGATGAGAGTCTTCTCTTTTATAGCGTTTTGTACAAAAGTAATGTTCTCTTTCCCACTTACCACAATTGAAAGAGCTGAAAACCATGACAACATTAGCAATGCCATAGCATTAATGTCCACAAGTACTGTATTCAAGGCAACAAATATTGATTAAGTTGTAAAAAAAAGCAGTCTGTGGTTTCCAAGGCATACTTGCAAATTAGTGGGGGAGGACACATAAAAGGGATCTGTATTTATAACGCTTCTTTAAGTATGCTTGATGAAAATTACTTCAATATTTTGTATATACAATATTACTGTATTAAAGTTAATTAATCAAATTAGCAATGTCCTCAGCAATGTTCAAATTCATTCTTAAAATATACAAAAAAATTTACAATAATGCATTAATCCTCCTTGTCTTAAACCCCTAATCTTGTTCTAGGTTTTCATCCTAGAGAAATACAGGAGACCTCTGACAATAAAGGTCCCCTCAAGCTCTAAATCTTTATGTCACCTATGATAATGATATTACCAATTACCTATACAGTGTACTAATCAATACTTTTGCATGTCCAGCATATGCCTGTGTTTCCAGTACCAGGGGTTCAAAAACATAGTTCATTATAGGGGCCATATTTCAAGGCAGGAGTTTTAATGTATTATCATAGTTGCCATGGACCGATAGCTAGCCCCATGGACTTCTAGTTGAATCTATTTGTTATGAATGTGGCCAGGAAAAACTGGGCTGTACTACCTCTCATTTGACTGGCTGGAATTCTTTATATTAGCAGCACCAATGGTTTGCCCTTCTGAATGTCTCCTAAACCATCATAATGATGACTTAAAAACAAGACTGTACAAGAATTCCAGTAGGCAGAAGTTATCACAATGATTTCTCAAGTGAATCATGTTGAATCAGAAAACATGTTACTGAATACTAATCCAAATGCATGCACAGGATATGTTGTATATAGCATGGCATGTTTTCTGAAAATATTGACTCTGATGTAGTGTCTGACTTGCATTGATTTAATCTTGCAAATGATGAAAGGAGCAGGCATTGTCTTTAAACATTGCCTTTATATCCATGTATGAATAAACAGAAACCTGTATGTCCCTCATGCACACAGTATGAGCTAGGTGCAGTCTATTGACTTTCTTTGACCTCAGTGGTAAACATACAACAAAATCGAATATTAGTCTTTGTCAAGCTAGTGATTCAAGACTAATAATTGAATAAACAAAGTAAAAAAATGCAGCATATTGTTAACGTTAAAGAGCATATACAGTATATATATATATATATATATATATATATATAAATATATATAAACCTGGAAGAAGTCTTGCACTCACATTTAAAAAAAGACTCTCATCTCCAAGGTGTAAATCTTACATGATCTGCTTTCAGCTACTCACTATGTTCAATATTACCCAATCGTGTCCTGACTAGAAACAATGCCAAACCAATATTAAATTGTTTTGTAATGTTAACCAACCATTATTGAGACAACGTTTGATTTTGATTTGTAATTGGCCCGATGATTCCTTATCATATTGCCTTCATTTATGTCAGATCTGTTTGGCGGTTATTGCTTTTAGCGGCTACAACATTCAACAGCCTGGTGTAAGGCATGGGAAGTGTAGCAATAGTAAAATATTTTCTCCAACAAGTATTACATTCCAAATACTTTTGTGATCATACCTACAGTCTATACTGTAATTTTAATTACTTCTTGCCGAACAGTATAAAATATTGCATTTTGAAACAGAATACTACTGAGATGATATATAGACAGTATTGATATATTTCTTACACTCAAAGCTCAACTGTAAATAGTTTGTCCTCAAGGTCATAACGGTCATGGACATTGAGTTTTCATCTTACAAAGCTTAATAACCATTTATATGTCCAACAAATCCACCAACATCTGTTGAAGGAATGTACAACTTAATTCCAACTGTAGTTTTGTATTACGTTTATGTGGATGAAAAGTGGATAAATGAATGCTATCTAATAAACTATTGCTAGGTAGAAATCTACCCAGAAATTTAACTTTACACATTTATGAAATCGATGTAATCTAATCTATAACTGAACAACTGAATTTGTTTTTAGCTAACAAGTATATTGAAATAATCAAATATTCCAGGAGGATTGTGTTTTATTAAAGGGAATATCGACCAAAAAAATTATTCTTGCCTAATAAAAAAAAGTAACAACCAGGCAAATGCTGCTTTAGCCATTGTTATAGCCAAATAGCCATTTATTTCTGTGGTTACAGGTTAAACCACTGCAATAACTTCTGTTTCTTTATAGATTACTCCATTCTGAATAATCTGTAGAAGCACTTAATTGTTGAATTAAAATAGTATTGCTATTTGTTTTTACTTGGATGTACTACATAAACCTGTAGGAGGGCAGAACTGATGTGATGTCAAGCCGGGGCAGATGTAACATTGGGTTGCTCTTGTGACAGCATGAAAAAGTGCTGTAAAGGGATATTTTAAAGCAGGGCTTCATCTAGAAGAATTGCTGATGGAAGGTGGAGGTAATTTTTTATAGATGATATTATGTTTTGAGATCATAGGTTCCTGCAAAGTGTGGTGTTCTACACCACACTACTATATAGGAGATTCTTGGTTGAATCAAAATAAAGTGCAATGGACATATATAATGGACATATATGGTTATAATAAATGGCCAGATTAATAAAGCTTGCATATTGATTTTTATTTTATGTCCTATTTGAAACTTAGTGTCAGCAGGGGTGGATCAATTTCTGAATACAATGAAAAGTATTGTAGTGTATGTGAATGTGTGTGCATGGTAGGGTTGCAGCAGCAGCAGCAGCCAAAACACAGTCCGGTCTCATCATATACAGTACAAATGTTTTTTGGAGTTATGTCAAATTTGTTTCATTAATTGAACATGGGTTTTCTACTGATGTCTGGCATAAACTAATATCAACAGGCAGGCTACAAAGCACAAAGTTGTAAAGACATAGAAGAACAATCCTATAATATATGCTAACAGAAGTTTTGAAGTTATGCTAATGCAATCAATTTCAACACAGATCTAAGTACATGATAAAATCAATAGACTAGTGGTTTCTGTGTTTTTGGTTTTTTTTTTTGGCATAGTGCGATTCAATATTCGTATCAAAGGAACACATCCTCGGCTACAAAAAGTATTATTGTCAGATAACCTTATTTGTATTTTTAAAAGCTTAGCTGCTATGATTAAAGTGTAGTATTGCATTTTTAATGAAATGATTGCTTTTAAACACATCCTATTAATCAGGACAGTAAAATACAATATATATATATATATATATATATATATATATATATATATCTGTAAGTAGAAGTCGCACTCACGGGTCTTAGCAGGAACAAACAAATATTATTAACAATGCCCTCAAAGGCACAACTAACGTTTCGGCTGTTCCACAGCCTTTCTCAAACTTTGCAAGAACATAGTCCTATAATAAACAACAGAACAGAATGAATTTACATTTTTCACCCAATGTGTCAAATCAAACTCAATTGCTCAAAAAAATTTTGGTGTCAGAATTACATAATTTTTCAGCACTCTGCATCTATGCAGAAGTCCAGGTGGCTTTCGATGCAAGTACAGATGAAGCCACTTGGATTTGTGAGTTAAATGCGTCATGACTCAGGGGTAATTGAAGAAACTGTGTTATCTTAAGTCATCTTAACTCATTCAATGCATTTAACCTTTTCATTAGCATACCAAAGCTCCATTGTTCACAATGGTGAATGCTTTAATTAGATGGGATGTTGTGACACAGTTTTCTGTGTTAAATGAGATAAATGGGATATCTGTGTTTAGTTATTCTGTGTCAAACAGACAAACCAAAGTGGCTGCATCTGTACCTTTACTGAATCAAGTTCATTTGCGCAATGATTGCATCCATTTCTAGATTGTACCTGTATTGCAGGTTGTAAATAAGCCCAATTGTGTGCCTTTTTGTCCTCACCTGTGCAGATGCTTGAGCACAGTTTACACTTTGAGCCAGTCAAAAGTGAGTAGGGGGTCATAGAAGAGTTTATTAGCTTTCCACTGGAATTCATTCAGCAGCTCTCCCAACAAAGGGCTTCAGAAGTCTCTGCTAGACTTGTGCAACCATGTCAGACTAATACGTGTATTCATCAAAATGCGCAATTACATCTTGGCAAAAGAACGTCTGTGTACTTTAGTTGGTGCAGAAATTTCTCTAGCATTACTTTCTTCCATCAAAACTTTGTTAACTTACGTTTATGTCAATTTGAATTCAGTGGATATATAAAGGGCATATGTATGTATAATATTTATTAGTGAAATTGTTGTTAGTGGACACTTTTTATTAAAAATGTCCAAGGAAGCAAAATTGCCTCTATTGTCCAAGGCCATGAGCCCAGCCTAAAACAAATGTGGCATGAGCTTCAAATGTTACAAAAAGTGTAAATAAGATATTTTTAACAGTTAAAACTTGCGAACATATCACTTTAAAAATAAAAAAAAACAATGTTTTGACATTTGCTCATGACTTTTTTTTGAATACAGGATATGATGTCACTGACATAATAATGTTGCAGATGTAACTTCATTGTATTAATTCACCATTCAGAACCTGGTGGAAAAGATTTTGATGAAAAGGATAACAAAATGAAATTTTGCCACTTTGATACGGATTTTGTGATCGTACGCCTGAGCGAAAATGAGCCTGGTGAAACACAGTTCTTCAGCAACAAGGTAAAACCCCTTACTCTGCTCTGACTTTGCATTCCTGCTGCCTGAACTGACCCCTGCCTGTGTTTGACTATTCTTTGGATCCTGATTTGAAGCTGGGCTTCTGATCTGTGTTCGATCTTGGCCTGTGACCTCGACTATGCTTCAGCTTCCTGATTTAGTACCACAGTGTCTGTTTGGTATTGACCCGGGCCTGTCCCTTTACCGTGCTCCTTGTTCCCTGTCCTTCCTGTAAATGTTACGGTTCCCTTGCCTCCCCAGAGCTTCCTCCTTAGTCCTGTCATGTTAAGTACTGGTGGCATCCAAGCAGTGTAGGGCTCCTCCTGAAACCAAAGGCTGCTACTATAGGCAGAAGTGTGAGACCCGAGACCAGAACCTTGGAGTTTGCTCTAGGTTTTGGGATACCATACGTTACACCCTCTTATCCACCTAAAACAAACAGGCACTGATTCTTTGAAGTGCTTTATAAACATTTAGGGGGCGATTTGAGTTTGCAGGCTTTTTCACGATTTTAAAACAGGAAAAACGTGGTAAAAACTACGAATGTAGTAGAGAATATTCTTCAGCAACTGAAATAGACCATATTTAGTAATGAAAACAACCTGAGAAAGGTTGTCAGAACAACTTTATTTATTTATTTTACCAGTTCATTAAAACATTCATGTTTTTAGCCTCATTAAAATAAATGGAACAAAAAGAAATGGAACAAAAAAAAAAAAAGCACGTAGGAATATTCTGTTGGGTTCTTTTGTTAAATAAGCTAGTGTTCGAGGAAAAATACAGAATATTTATTTTTTGTATCTAAAGAGGGTTCATCTTTGCCTACACTGCACTAGGAAACTAACCGTGAGTCTCACCATTTTGGGCCAGGATCTTCCTTTATCTACCTAAAATAATAGTCACTCACAGTGATACTTTACAACCATTTAAATACACCTTAGTTCACACTGTACTTTGGTTCCTTAATTGCAAAAATTCACATTGAATACTTTAATACACTCATCTAAAGTAATGCAGCGGATATTTTCAGGCATAGCTTACCTAAGGTATCCAGAACTTCTTGACAAGCTTGCTCCAATTTAAACATATGTATGTATGCCTACATTTGTCCATTGACCATTACAAATGATGTTTCAGGTGCATTAATAAAGGATGACTCCTACACCCTTTCAGGTAAAATGTGTTGTTTCTACTTGTTTTGTTCCCTTGCTGAAAATAGTTTGAAAGTAAAACATATACAGTACCATAAAAATCTTGGTTCCCTGAATTGACCCCATTCATTTAGCTTCTCAAACGTATATAGTATTTAAACATTGTTGGATTATTATCTTATTTGTAAAGCACTCAGTGGCCTATTTGTGAATGAGGTGCCCCTAGGCCGGTCGCCTCCAGTGCGAGTGTGCATTCAAGTTTCTAATGCACCTGTTCCGGCTGGTTCCTCTGCTACCCCAGTAAATAAGCTGCGGGTGTCCTTTAGGAACCCGGAAATATTTATGCGACTGGGCAGCATGCCGCCCCTAAATGTGCAACCCTAGGCCTTTGTGGCCTTGTCACAAATCCAGACCTGAAAGCACTAGGACATAAAACAATGCTACACATAATATCAGTGTCAAATTTGAAAAGCAATATGGGTTTAGATTGAGTGCTTCTGCCTCCAACAGGCTCTATTTATAGATGCACTTGCCCAGTCCCTTTCGTGATGTCATAGATGGGCAGGTCTATAAATAAAGGTGCCATGCTGGGTTGGGAGAGGGTGGGTAGGGTCAAGGGAATCCTGGACATAACAACTTGCTTTGCAAAAGGTGCAACTCCCTTCAACCTAGTGAATCACATGTTAATTCAGTTTTCTTCAAAAAACATAGCAACTTGGTGAATTAACACGTGCATTTTAATGGGTGCAATGATGCTGGAATTCTGAAGAAAAATAACTGTTTTGTTTGTAAATTAGCCTTGACACATTCATCAAAAGCATAAATGGAATATGCTATGTGATTGGGGTTGATGGCTAAATAGTACAGAAAGATTAGAATCGCGACATTTCGCTTCACTGAAAAATTTCCGAATTTCCCACGAAATTCACGAAACAGCGAAAAATGTGTTCGCCGACCGCAAATCACGCAAATTCGCTGCAAATTTGCGCCTGGCGAATAAATTCGCCCATCACTATTAGAAATGTAACTTTCCAGTGTTTATAAACACTCTTGAGTCATATGATAACTGTAGGTAGACAAAAGTCATATTTCAAAGCAAAACACCATATAGTTAGGTTCTCTCTAGGACTTAAATGATATGACAGGAAAGCTACATAATAGAGTTGGATACAGTTGGATACAGAGGGAGCAATTTTCACTAAAAGACTGCAAGCCCAGGCAAGACTAATCCCATTTTGAGGGTGAACATTTACAGGCAAGAGAACAATGGGGCATAAACGGAATTAAAGTTTGCTCAGTTATAATTCTTTTTCTGTTTTGAATCTTCTTTATTAAAGTTATGAGAAAGCCATGAAATAAAACAGAATAGAAGGAAAATATTACTGAAGGGTAAGTAAAGTTAGTGCTTATATTGTTGAAATATTAACATCGCCTGCATTCAATCACATTTGAAAAATGCTTTTTTTTACTCTAATTTTTTCAGCCAACATGACTGAAATGTTCAAATGTGCCTTATTAATGAACATGTAATGTATCCCAAAACTCAACTCAGAACAAACACATAGGTCCAGGTCTCGGCTCTCGCTTCTGCCTATAACAGCTGCTTTTTGCCCTCTACTACTTGGAGGCCGCAAGGTCTTAAAGTGAGAGGACCAAGGGGAGAGTTCTGGAACCATAAGGGAACAAGGGAATCATAACATGTACAGGAAGGACGAGGAACAGGGAGCATAGTCAAGGGTCGGGCCAAGATTGAAACCAAATTAGGCAGTGCAATAAAGAATCAAGAGTCAAACACATAATCAAGGTCACAGGCCACAGGGTTAAAAAAACAATCAGTAATGCAGTACAAACTCAGGATCCAAGAGAATGGTCAGAAACAGACAAAGGTTGGTACAGGTAAGGAACAAGCAGTAGTCAGGGAAAGGCAAGGGTCAGATTACTGATATCAATCTTGAAACACACCCAGGAACTCAGGACTTACGTTGGGCAGTGAGAAATTGGCCATGGCCCCTATAAATATTCAAATTTCTCACAAAGCGTAATGACATTAGATGTGGCGTGCAGAGGAGGAGGCAGGGAGTGTCCCTGCAACCACGCCTCCCCGTTACTATTACAGAACCAAACGATATTCAAGTTAAAAGTAGGTACTGGTCAGGATCTTTTGGCCAACATAGACTTAGTTAATTTTATTCATACAAGTATGGCCAGCTTAAAGGCTACCAATCATGGAAATCTTTTTTCCCCACTGGGGGTGCACTCTTACAGAGTCCACACTGTGGAAGGGGAAGATCAGAAAAAGGCCCAGTGAGGAGAGCTGTGCCCTCCACACCAGGCATCACTCCCAGTGTCAATGGCCATGCTACAACACACTCAAGTTTCAGAAACTGTACAATAGTAATGATTTTGGCCAACAAAGGGGTTCACCATCTCAAGAAAACCCTATAAAATATGTGCTTAAAAAAAGATTTATCAACATGTAATGTAAATTTTTATTAATTATTATTGAACGTTTTCCTTATGGGTGTCTATTGTTATTGGTTAAAAAGCATTTTTTTTCCATAGTTAATAGATATTATGCAAATTGTTCTATGCTGGCGCTATATAAATAAATGGTAATAATAATAAATGGTAATATGTTAAATGAGACCTGGTTAAAAGACATCTACTGAAACATTCACATTGCAAAATGTACCTTTTATAGGAGAAAACCTCACCAACAATAAGATACTGGCTGCTTCTCATACAATAAAATATATAGTAGTCAAAGGTAATGAAAATCTTATGCAGTACATAGATGTTTTGATGGATGTTTTTAATTGGATCAAGCTATTTGAAATCAGTAACAAATGTGTATAAATGTACATATACCGGTACATTGACACGACTGAAAAATAACTGTAAAATGTTGTTTGTATCATGCACTGAGCATATTTATCAGAATACATAAAGCACCAAAGCAAGTCAATACTTCTAGAATGAAGAGCACTACATAGATCTTCCTAAACTTGTATTATAAAATCTATGTTAGCTGCAAATAGGCCCTCTGCCGCTCACACAGCATGACTCCATCATGTCCGAGTGGAAGAAAGAACATCTGATTAAGGTCTAGCTTGTTAAAGAAACCAACAGCGAAGCAAGAAAGACACTTCATATTGATCCCCTATGAAGAATCTAACACCTATCTTCAGTGCAAAAACATGATTGAATTACAAAAGTAATATTCTCACTTTTTGGTGTTGCATAGATACGATTGTCTCTATATTTTTCTTCATTTTACTATAAATTTGACTTTTACAATTCTACTAAATGTTTGGGGAATTTTTATCATCTTTTCTTGCAGTTTGTTTTTTTATCTTATCTTAAAAAAATAGTTATTTTCTATATTTATATTGTAAAAACAAAATCCCTTGGGGGTTTTTTCTATATAAAAAGTATATCCAAGCAAAGGACTGTTCATATGATCTGAAAAGTTAAGTTTTGTTGGCAATTGTAGGGGTTTTATGTTTTTTTTCTATTGAAAACTTTACAAACAAAATATTAACATAAACAGATATCCCAGCCAATCATACCGAAACCTATGGACAACCAAACTTTCCCCTAAGTCCACTGGCCATATGTCCTGATGAAGAACGTGATTGGAAAATGACAGTCAGAGAAGAGCAGATAGAGAAGACAAGATAGCAACATCAGGGCAAGATGGTTACAGCAGGAACATAAGTGTTGCCCAACGTGCAGCCTAAAGGCTAAACATGATGTAGCATCAGCTAAGGTACCAACGCAGTTCTATTTGATAGTGGCCCACCCCAACTGGAACAGCCATGTCTTTTGGAGAACACTCAGAAATCAGAAAATTAAATGAGATTTATGTTATGAAACTTAAGCATGAAAGTCATAACTGCTTATATTTATGGGCAGATTTATCAAAGGTCGAATTTCGAATTGATGTGTATTTTATTTTACTCTAATGAATTTGAATATACTCACAACTCGAATGGGAGGTTATTTATGAAAAAAACGTATAATATTTTTTTTGATCAAACACGAAGGTCCCAAAATTTTTTATATTATTCAAATCAATTACAAATTATCCAAATATTCAAATTTTCCTCTGAAAAATACTCGAATGTCAGGAAATCTTCAAGTGGGTCAACAGACCTCTGCCATTGAAATTGGTTTTAGGTGGCGAATATTTGAATTTGAACTGTTTCCATGGTTGAGGTATGATAAATCTCACATTTGAATTTACATTCAAATTGGTGATTTTAAATTTGAATTTGTGAATTTTGACACACAAAAAAATTGAAAACTCAAATTTGCCATTTGAAAATTAAAAAAACTGCACCTTAGTATATTAAAGTAAGCTTTTTCATTACAGAAAAAAACTTTCTTAAAATAGTAAAAGCTTTCATCTTTATAGTCAAAAGAATATAATTTGAAATTTTTCTTACTACATACTATAAAATGCACTAGGATTTTAAAGATATGTTTAGTAATATGCATTTTCATTTTTTCAATAAAGAATAAGCAAAGTTTAATGAAAGGATTTTACTTGCTAACCCATAACATTTTCCCCATATTCTAAAATAACATTTTAGAGATAAAAAAAATAAAATGTTCTGCACGGTTGAGTGAAGGGCAATATGGAAATGAGGACAGTTTAAGACTGTAGAACCATTAAATGTGTTCTTTGAAAAGGCTTTGAAAGGATTTGCTCAGCTCTGCCTGTCCCCTTGAAGTGTAATCAATGTTATGCTTCACAATCACCATAAACTCTCTTCAAAGATACATTTGAATATATCTCAAAGAAAAGAAAAGTGATTGTAACATTTCTTTGGATATCTTAATGTCATAGTATCTATAGGATGGTGAAAGGATATTGCAGCCGTACACCCACTGAACCCATATATTCCATTTCAAAGCATTTACTTTTTGTAAATATACTTTTTGTTATAATACACAGTCTGTATGTTAAATTCCAAAATCACTGACCAACAGAATTAACTGTAGGTAATTGTTACAATACTGTATTAAATTAAAACAGTCAATAACTTTTTTATGCAGAAAAATCAAAATAAAATGTATCGTTCAATGTTTACAAAGGAGTCAAGCAAAACAAATATGCCTTCTGATTTCATGCAAAGAAAATGGAGGAATAAAAGAAAGGAAAATGTCATTACGGAAACAAACAAGCCCATGTTTAAAAGAAAAAAAAACAAAGACTAATGGGGACATTCACTAAAAATTGTAGTTGCGCTGGCGTCCGCTTCGCCACACTTCGCCAGGTGTATTTTCGCCAGCGCTCCGCAAATTCACTAAAATCCGAAGTTGCGCTCAGGGGTAGCGTAAGGTTGCGAAGTTGCACTAACGTTGATTCGCTAAGCAAAGCGAAGTTACGCTAGCGATGGTTGATTTGCATACGGCGCCAAATTCAAATTTCAATGGAAGTATTCGTAGCAGCACTACACAAGCCTGGGAAACCTTCAAAACATCAAATAAAGTTTTTATTTTGCCCAACACATGTGCCCACTGTATAGTTAATTTGCCATGAGTTAGGAAATGTAGGGGAGAAGGAGGGGAGCCCCAAAAAATTTTTCGATCTTTTTCAGCCTATCACCCATAATAAAGAAAACACGCCAGCGTTTTGTGGGACTTAGAAAAAATTTTAACTTTTTTTGAAGCAATCCCTATCTACTCTATTGCGCTTCGCCTGGTCTGAGGTGGCGAAGGAAGTCTAGCGTAAAAGGCAGCGTTCACAACAATGCGCGCGTTAGAGAGTTTGCGTAGTAACGTCCGTTGTCCAAATTCGCCAGGCGTAAGGGTGCGAAGTAACACTAGTGAAGTTACGCCAGCGTCCGTTAGTGAATTTGCGAAGTAACGAAAATGCCCAACACTAGTGAATTCACGCTAGCGTTAGGCGCTTCTTCGCTTAGTGAATTTGCTTAGTGAAAAGTCCTATGAGTCCCAATTTCTTTTTGTAATTGTATTTTTCAGTTATTTGATTGTGTTATTGTAAGATGAAAAACTCATGAGCTGCAGTCAAAACCTGAGGAAACAGCATATTCTGTGTTCTGAATAACCTCTTATAGGGGAAAAGTAAAAGAGCCTATTTAGGGTCTTGATAAAATTCAACTATAAAACATCTGAGACACAGTGAGAAGTTGCAACCCAAAATTCTCTCACCACCAAGAATTTATTTCATCTTATTTCATGCAACCCTGAAAACAATTAGGAGAGACATTAGGTGGGGAAGAGATATTTCCATACATGTGTAATATATCATCTAAAGAGAGTTTTACAAGCGGTTTTGTTAATACTTATATTATAAGAAATTGTGCAAATAGACGTCCAGATTTTAATCCATTTATCAGATGAAAAGCAGATTTGTAAATCTGTCTCCCAGACTTGAATATCTGGATTGACAATTAATTGAGAGTACAACTGGGAAATAATCCCATTGCACAAGAGTCTTGCAATGGTTAATAGTGCTACTGCAACAGAATCCTGCACTGAAATCTGTTTTTCAAAAGAGCAAACACATTTTTTATATTTAGTTTTGAAATCTGACATAGGGCTAGACATGTTGTCAGTTTCCCAGGTACCTTCAGTCATGTTACTTTTGTTCAGATAAACTTCAGTTTACTGCTGCACTGCAAGTTGGAGTGATTGCACTCCCCTCCCTCCCCCCCCCAACATCCCATCAGCAGAACAATGGAAATGTAATCAGATAACAGTTCCCTGATGCAAGATAACAGCTCCATGGTAGATATGATATGAGTCCCACTGTGACTCATTCAGTAACATTGAGTTGGAGAAACAATAGCTTATCTGAAAGCAGTTTCATCCAAAAGTGCTGGCTCTTTCTGAAAGCACAGGATCAGAAAAATGGCCTGAGATGGCTGCCTACACACTAATATTACAGTTAAAAGAATATATATTTGGCTCAGGGAAAATTTGCAGGGTAAACACTGTTTTTTAAAAATAAAAACTACACCATAAGAAAACTACAACCATAAAATCCATGACAGAATCTGTAACACAGGGTATCCCAAAACTCCAAAGACCCGGTCACGGCTCACCCTTCTGCCTGTAACGGCTGTCTTTGGCTTCGGTACAAGGCCTTCACTACTGCCAGATCTTAATGTGAGAGGCCCAAGGAGAAAGTTCTGAGCGAGCAAAGGAACAAAAGCGTGAATTAGCAGGTAGGGAAACAAGAAGCGTAGTCAAAAGCCAGGCCGGGACGGTAGCTGTCAGACAACGCGGTACAAATTCAGGAGAGTAGCCAGGGTCATAAGCTGGGTCATACACACCAAACGCAGTACCGGAACAGATTACAGGAGAATAGTCAGATAACAGGCAAGGGTCACGACAGGCATCTTAACTGGACAAGGTCAGGGACTGGGTCAAGGATCAGCAAAACAGACTTAGTAAATGCACCCAGGAACTATAAATAGACCTTACATTGGGCAGTGAGGAAAAGCACAATGCACCTTAAATATTTGAATTGGGCGCCAAGCGTGATGACATCACTCGCAGCTGCGCGTCAAGAACTTGGATGCACCGAGCACAGCGCTGATGAAGAAGAGACTTATGGAAGGAGATGCAGCTGGTGTCCCCACCGGGAGCATGGCAGGCATCCCTGCTGGCCCCCCTAGACCACCAGGTATCCTCACAGAATCCCTTTAAGTGTTGGACCACCTAATAGATTACTTACCCCCATATGCAGTAAAACACATTGAAGCAGATTTACTAAAGGGCGAAATAGTGTCGCTAGTGAAAATTTATCAGAAATCCCATCCACAGGGACATTGCCAATTTATTAACAGGCATAGAGGACAATTCGCTAGAGAAACAGACCGTTGCTAGCACAGTGTTGCACCCTTTTCACAGGCACATTTTCACTCAGGTGAATGATTGTTACTCCGCAAATTCACTAAAGCGTGCATTTTACAGAACATTACCAGCTTAGACCTGGTGAACTGATAAGATGACATCCTCCTCAATCTTAAGTCAGTGACATCATATCCTGTATGCAGCAAAAAATTTAAAACGCTGGCATTTTTTAATACTTTAAAGCGGGATTGTCTTTAAAAGTTGTAACTACTAAACATTTTTATTTTACCATCGAACGAAAAATGCGGACCTTCTCCATAGGCTAACATTGACTTTGGTAGCTTTTAGGTGGCGAACTAGGAGGTCAAAGTTTTTTCTTAAAGAGACAGTACTTCGACTATTGAATGGTCGAATAGTCGAACGATTTTTACTTGGAATCGTTTGATTCGAAGTCAAAGTCGTAGTCGAAAGTCGAAGTAGCCAATTCGATGGTCGAAGTAGCCAAAAAAATACTTCGAAATTCGAAGTATTTTTTGTTCCTTCACTCGAGCTAAGTAAATGTGCCCCTTATTCTGAATTATTAGGAATACAAAGCTCATTTGAGCATTTATTGATCAGTTTTGACTAGAATGCTACAGCAACAGCTCTAGCTTTATTTAAGTAGAAAGTTGTAAATATTTTGAGCAAATAACTATGTAAAAAAAAAAGGGGTGGGTCCTTCCTTAGCCAAGTGTATCTATCATAATAATTTTTGATGGAGAGTTAAGTTTTATAATGTTATGAGATACAATCTTTAAATTCAGAAGAAAACATGGGATTCATTTGTTTTAACCATAATAAGAGGTTTATTTCCTTTGCAGAGATTATACATCATTCATATTAGTCTATGCCCCAGTCAAGCTTACAATCTAAGATCTCTGTCATATTCTCAATTACAATGAACCTGCCTGTATATTTTTGGGAGGAAATCCGCACACGCACAGGGAGAACATAATTACCAAGCAGATGGTACCATGACTAGAATCAAACTCATGACCACAGCTCTGCAAGGCAGTAGTATTATCCACTGAGCCACTATGCTGCTCAAGAGATGTGGAGTCAGTGCAGAAGCCCAGGTAGAATCAAAGTCAAATTCAAAGCCTGAAGAGATATTTCCTGGAGAGGAAAGTTCTGAAACATATTTGGAAAATGATCCTTGGTGGAGTAAGGCTAATGATGAATGACCTTTGCTGGAAAAGCTATTAGAATATCAAGGATTGTGGCCTGTGCTTGGCAGAAGAGTGGTGAAAGTGTGGTCAAAAGTACTGCTAGACATGATAACATGCAACATTTAGAATGGTAAAAAATGAAGTTAGCTTTTGTTTCTCTCGTTTCCAAAGGGAGGGTGTTTCAGCAAGAACCAAGAAATTGGTATGGTAAGTAATGAAGGCAAACAACCACATCTCTGGGAAATTCCAAGACTGGAATTTAGGTTGTAAAGATCTATGTACTCTGGAGTATGGGATTAGGGAAATATTCAGCTAGTGACTTAGCCAGTGCAGGAACCTGATATATTCCAATGTTGTCATGGTGTGGTTTCTACATACAATTACATACCTCTACAGAGAATCAAGTTGTTGTTGGAATTTGCCACGTGATGTGGCCGTGCCATCATATTTTGTTTCAAGGAGGTCTGTCCAAGTGCTCAGAGAGGTGATTTCTCTAGTGAGGTCTGAGACTGTTGACTTCAGTTCGGTGTGCCATTAGTTGCTGTAAAAGTGTGTCAAGGTATAGTATTCAGAACTGATTATGTAAGGCAAGCAGTGTGCTCATCTCACATAGAGTTGTTTGTGGTGGAAAAAATATAGGTTTAAAAAATTCACTGACGAATCATAATCTTCAGTACCAATAGAAAAAAATAAAGTCTATTTGTGGTAATCATTTATTAAATACACACAATGTTTTAGTTAATCTTTTGTTTATTTATGATTCAGTAACTATCAATTTTAGAGATTAAAAGTGATGCATAATTATGGAGACTAGGCTCAGACAGCAAGCAAGTCTCCAAAGGAGAATTCTTTGAAAAAAAAAAAAAGGGTAAGAATAATTTTAAAATAAAAACATCATAAAAATCTGATCTTTAATGGTTCAAGCATTTCATGTTTTTCTAATGAGAACAGAAGAAACAAAAATCTCCAATACTAAATTCAAAAGCTAATACAACAGGAATCACATCCCAAGTAACATGCCTGCAGGGCCACAACATAGGGGTTACTTATTAATCACCTAGAAATTACTACAGCTAGTCTTAAAAAGAGGAAAATAAATTTTCCACCAATGAGAAAATAAAGGAAAAAAACCCACACACATAAACAAAGCACTGGAGAAATGTAGTTAAATGAGAAATGGCTTTAATTTTCTTTTGCATGTTCCAAAATACACATACCTCACCTTTTGATTAGTACCTATTTTAAAATAGCTGATTTGGTCTGCTGAAATTTGTGGATTCTGGTGAGATTCCATACACAGGCATATAATTAAAGCCAGAAGAGTGCATCTTCTAGTTTATTGCTTTAATTTTATTTCCTGAAAGTTGGCAAGCTATCTATATAGCTCTATTATTGTGGACTATAAAACATTCACACATTTTATGAAAGTCGTCATAAAAGCAAGATTATAATGTGTATATGACTCAAACCCTATAAAATAATGCTTAAAACCTGGGGATACAATGTTCCTTTCCAACCAAGCAGAAGGTACTCAGCTAAGATATTTCACATGAAAGTCAGCAGAGTATGGCAGGGGTTGGTAAAAACATTAATGAATTTTACCTAAGGGGCATGCCAACTCAATGGTTAAATGTAATCTGTTGCAATTAAAGTGTTATGGAACCATAATCAGAGAAAAAACAATCACTTACTAGAAAAGTACAAAATGTAGTAAGAATGTTTATTTTGTAAATAAAAAACAATGTAATGTTAACATACCTCCTAACTGTCCTGATTTTTATGGGACAGTCCCTATTTTGACAGCCCAGCCTGCAGTCCTGGATTCTTATTCAAATGTCCAGTATTTCTCTTTGATCTCCTGCAATGACACCAGAAAAAGATACAATGTTTCTGAATCATCATTATATAAGAGGCTTTGGCAGAGAGCCCAGAATACTCAGCATCTGCACTTAGATACAATTGTAACTAATAAGAAAAGCAAGTCTCTTGGGAGAACTGAAACTGGGTAATTTCACCTTCATTAGCAAAACTATTGTAACATATAAAACATGACCCTAACCCCCAGAAATGTCTTCAAACCTTCATAGCCATTTTTACCATTAAAGGAAAACTATACCCCCCAAACAATGTAGGTCTCTATTAAAAGATACTGAGTAAAACAGCTCATGTGTAAAACCCTGCTTCATGTAAATGAACCATTATCATAATTATATACTTCTTTAGTAGCATGTGATATTGGGTAATCATAAATAGAAAATTGCCATTTTAAAAAATAAGGGTCGTCCCCTGAGATCGTACGATTCACTGTGCACACATACAAACCACATGTAAGGTCACATGAGCCAATTAACGGCCAGAGTTCTGCCTTTTGCTTCCTCACTTCTTCCTGTTACAGTTAGTGTTGTAGTATTTCTGGTCAGGTGATCTCTGAGGCAGCACAGATAGAGTCATGAAATGGTGGTTCAAGGCAAGAGATGTAAAAGGGCAATATTTATGTAAATATATAATCCAGTTTGGTAAGATTCTTTAATATGTCATTCAATTTAATATAAACTATCTGTTGCTTAAGTATTCATTTTGGGGGTATATTTTTCCTTTAATGTTCGCCAACTCACACTAATCAAGCCAATGAAGTTGCGCCGTTAACCAAAATTTGATATAAGAAAAAACTCAAATCCCTGAAGTGAACTATTGACAGTTACTCTGTATAAAGAAGATATGTTTTAAAATTGGTTAAAATTGACTTGCAGGATCACCTTCACATAACTTTTAACTTTTTCGGCATAATGTTGCTACAAAAAAGTGGCTGATTTGAGTGGTACACAGGGCATTATGGGATTAATAATATTAAAATAGAATGAAGCAGCTACCACTAAAGATATGGAAACGTGTGCATTCCATTAAACAAGGTTACATGCCTGGGTGCAGGAGAGTGTGGATTATAAAACATCATATTACACCGCACTCACAGGTCTTTAGTGATGAACAAAGAAATATAAGTTTATTGAATATATACCATCATATAAGATTGCACTCACAGTAGGAAGAAGAAAATGGTATTGTTATTTAACCAATGTTTTGGCCTTAGCAGAGACTAATGAAAGCAAAAATTTAATTGCTGACATGTGTACATTGCTACGCAATATGTTGGCGCTATATAAATACATGTTAATAATAATAATGTGTTATTTCACAGGTGCAAATATATCCGTTACTAAATGACCCTGGTGAGTCTGTGTTTTATTACCAATTGTGTAATCTGTATGAAATGTACATGAGAAACTGTAGGAAGAAACTGCTTTTCAAAGTAAATAAAGGGAATAAAATCTAAATCTACTAAGAAAAAGAATTTTTATAAATTGAAACAACATGTAAACGATTAAAATCGGAGTTCCCTTTTTCAAAGTGGCACTCTCCTGCCGGCCCCTACACATTTTGAATGTTTATGTAACACCTCTGAGCAGAACACCCATTTGATATCACTATTGTACAATTGTCTTGCATTGGACAATAGTACCTTAGTGCAACCTTACATGATCAGGTTGGTGGGAGATCTTCAGGAGGTAATCACACCAGTGCTTCAGGGGCTGTGGAGAGAGGGGCACATTTTATCACATGTGGTGGACTTGCTCAGTGGTTAACGAGTTCTGGGAAATGGTAGCCAACACTCGGCTATCTTTAAACACCCCATAGAGCCCAACCTACTGTCATTTCTCCTGGATCTACCCATCAAAACATTGAAAGTCCCAGACTAACAAACTGATAACACATATACTGATGGCAGCGAAAATGCTCCATGCAGCTAACTGGAAGAATACTTCCCTCCAAAATCAACAAGACCTCATCACCAAAGTTAAATAAATCAGAACAATGGAAACTATTAGGGCACACCTGCAGGCCAAGGGATATGACAACGAATTGCTATAATTTCCCTGGACGGAATTTGAGACAGCCCAACTAGAATTAACTCGGCTTGCAGGACTGATCCCTCTGTAACCACCCTTGTGACTAACCAACCCACTTTCCCTGTTCTCCCTCTCAGTTTGCATAGAGCACAGTTACCAGACTTGGCAGTTCGTAGCTCACAAAAAAAAGTGGGATCACGTGGTATTCACTCGCAATAGGAAAAAACATGACAATATACTGGATATGGAACTTTATATGTTGTGGCTATATATCTGATAACATTTAAAGATCTGAACCGCTAATCTGTGCCTATTACATTACAACTATTTGATTCAAAATACATGATTGTAACTTGCATGTAAAAAATCAATAAATATTCAATAAAAAAAATGGAGTTCCCAAACATGTAAAGCATATGCTGGAAGAGGAGGTCATCAAATGATCTGCCATAGATAACATGAAGAGTAGTGGTAAATGGCAACAGTCAAGGACAAAACAGAGGTGGCAGCCAGGGTTATGATGGGTATAATGGGTACTTAACATTAGGTTTTGGGCTCATGTCAAAATGCAGCAGAGCTAAAAGTATGAACACATTTGATTTATCTTCAAATTTACATTTGTTTGCTGTTTCTGTAGTAGCACTAGCAAACCACTTAGTTACCCTTGGTGTGCTACCATTAATTCTGATTTATTTGTTATTGAATTGGGTTCATTCTGGCATTTATTCTCTAGAGGTTAGTTTTTTTTATAGGTATGACACACAAATGAATAAGTACAGTATTTTGCAATGGGCACTCGTGTCAGAAGTTAAAGAAACAGATGGGAAGGCAGTAAAACTGATGAAACTGAAAAAGAAATTGTAGTTAATTTTGTAATTACTGGAAAATCTCAATTAAACAAACAGATCTGTTTGAAAATAGCTTCAAATGTTATTCTAACTGGTCCATTAAACAATATAAGCTAATACATAACTTCATTTTACGATTAATTCTTCCCTTATGCTTTCTTGCTCCTTCAGCAGTTCCGCAGTATAAAGGTATTCAATCAAATGTTGGATTGATGTGTTTGCTTATCTTATAGTGGCATCAGCAGAGGTTATAGCCTTTCTTACAAGCAAACCCATGTTACAATAAATAAAACAGGAACTACTTTTTGCGTTCGCCCACAGAGTAATTTGTTCTACCAGTGCTAAATGCATCAGTAAGCCTTTTTAAATGAGCAAATCTAACAACAGAGTCCTGATTTAAACAATTAGAAGGCAGTTAAAGTTCTTTCTCTGTCAATTATTTGTTAACTTACCTTTCGCCGTACTCACTGCTGGTAATTAAATATGGGATAAAAGCTCCCGCTGCCATTTCATTTTAACCATGTTGCACTTTCCAGATCAAAAAGGGTTTTGTGTTTAGCTGTCTGCGCCGTACTGGATTACAGTAAAATCTTATTTGGATAAATTATACATGAAATGTTTTCTTGTTTGGATATTAAATACTAAATTAGCAAATAAATGGTGGCGTAAATCTGTAAGCAGGCACTTCAAATGTGTGAAGCTAAAATGATCAGAAATGCCAATGTCAGCTAGCCACATTTGGCTCTCATTAAAAAGACAGCTTCTTTTACTAATGGTTACAGCATTGTGTCTGAAGCACTTTAATGTTGCCTGTTATTTTCTCTAAATTACTATAAAAACAAATGGGGCCTTTAAAATCAGTCTTATTTGTTGCCATACATGGTGGCAAAATGGTAATAAAATTATTACACTGCAGCTGTAGTATCTTGGTTTAAATTCTGTATATAGCTGTATGAAGTTAGTATGCCATCCTCATGTTTGCATGGGATTCCTCCAACAACATAGTAACATAGTAACATAGTAAGTTAGGTTGAAAAAAGACACATGTCTATCAAGTGCAACATTTTAAGTCTTTGTATATAACCTGCCTAACTGCTACTTGATCCAGTAGAGATCCAGTAGAGAGATTAGGGGCAATTATAGTTCATTCATTGTGTTATCCATTGTGGTATAGTGGAGTAATTTTTTGAAAATATAGCACTGTCCAAAAAAAACTATATTTAGAAAGATAACTAATTATGTCCAATTAAGGTACTACACCAGTCACCTTTAGTCACTCAAAATGGCAATTTAACCTAAAAAACACATTTATTAGTATTAAGATATAATGCTGTCATACAATATATTAGAATGTGGCTGGCCAGCCTACCTATCATATATATTACTAATACCACAATACATAAAAATATAAAACAATAAATATAGCTGCAATTCATATATCAAAATCACTTTAATTATTTTTAATTAAATTGAATAGTCCTCTTAAAAGTTTTTAAAGGGGAACTATTGCAAAAATGAAAAATTAATATAAGCTTCAGCATACTGACATAAAAAACGTTCGAAACTTTAAATATTCTGTGCAGTTTCTGAAATAATCAAGTTTATCTTAACTTCATTCTCTTTATTCTGTCTTCACACAGGAGTTGGGTGTCAGATTTACGTTGACAGTTTTATCTAATATACCTTTTAGCACAAACAATATGAAACAAAATAACTGACTTTGGCACAAATCCTGCATGTAAGGAAACAACATTTCAGGTGATTTTAAAAGAGTGAACTCTAATGCATCTTCTTGACAAAACAAGTCCAAAGGCTGTATTTGACTTAACTGTCATTCAAAATCAGACTCCCAACTCCTGCATGAAAAGAGAGTGAAGAGAAACAAATGCTGAGTAGAGAAGAGAGAAGAGTAACTTGATTATTTCAGAAACAGGTCAGAATTTCTAATTAATTATATTTAGACTACTTTCTGACTACTTTGCTGAGCTGACTGACTACTGTTAATTTGAATCAACAGCCATCTGACCTCAGCCTGTATCCTCCAAACCCCACAATTCCCTGCACATGTGATTTCAATAAGGAACAGAACATCACAGTGCAATGCATTGTGGGTTATGTAGTTCCTGCATGCTGTCTGTAAGCTGTGGAGAAGTTGTTACAATTTGTAACATCATCAGTGTTTAGTCCCTTCTTCCCTTCCAGGATTTCAAATGATGCAGAAAGAAAAGAACTGTTAAACAGCTGCATTTCAGCATAGAAAATGGCTTTTATTCATATTTTTTGAAGAAACAGGTAACTGTGATGGGTATATTGGGGGTTTCTGTGCTATGTGCGCCTCTTTATCAAATTTTTTTTGGAAGCCGGAGTTCCCCTTTACATTTTCATTTTCACGATAGAACAACTGCAGATTTGAACTGTAATTGCTTCTAGAGCAGGGCATATTGCTATTAGAGTTCTTAAATCCCATGCCCCACAGTTATACCAGCCAAAAAGAGTTCCCTTTAGCCAGTGACACCTTACCTTACAACCTAACTCACATCCACAAATTTAACTCATTTATCAAAAAATCAGCTCGAAAAAGTTACTTACAATACATATAAAATATATTGATACATAATTGGACTAAATAATCACAATAATACAAATTAAATAATAATGTATATTTCCTCCTTAAATTTACTTTCCAGCAATGCTAGAGTATCATTTACAATTTTGGTGGGGTGTCCTTAAGTTTAGCGTACCTGATGTGAGTTTTGGTTAAATATTTAAACTTTTTTTCTGTTTGCCTTACCTTTTCACCACTCCAGTTTTTTCCCTACTGCCTTTCTAATTTTGGGGATGGTGACCTTAGCGCAGGGACCATTGGGGGCACAGGGCCAATATGTTAAACAGATTCAGTTGGCCTAACCCTGTCTCGAATCTAAAAGCACATAAATATACAATAGTTCTCTATAAATAAATAAGTACTCACAAATAATTCTTGGCATTGAGGATGGTTATAACTGCGATGCCCTACTATGCATACTTAGGGATATACAGTAAGTAAAAGATGTAACTCACTTACATTGACAGGAACATGGCTGCTATTACTTTAAGGTGAATTTAAGAGAATAATAAGGCTTGACATTTGTATGCACTTCTTAGTAGTAGTTGAAAATGTCACAGTTAATGTTTATTTGATACCTGTGTAATTCCTTTTAAAACCAGCACATACTTTTAGATTTGACAGGTCTGAATAAAGCGCTTAAAGCTGCCATTTAATGGTAGTGGTAAGGCCGTAATTGCCAAAAAAGGCACAGGTAAATGCAAGATATAAAAACTTTTCTGCATCCTGCAAAATATACATACATACATAGAACTTTAGCATTGCCATCTGTATTAAATAATTCATTATAGAATTTACATTTATTTATTGGATTCTCAATAACATAATAAGGATAGCTTTATTTTTTTATTCAGCTATGCTAAGTTCTTTAGGAGTTAAAAGGCATTTGAAGGGAGTTCTATTTTAAGAAAGATGTGGGCATTCCGGTCTAACAAACACCTATGTGCCATACAGTACTTTAAGAACTGGTATACAGTATTTTTAACCAGAGAAGACACATACATAAAGAGTTGGAATTAAGACATACACACTCATAGCTGTTTAGCTTTGAATTAACTTTTTTGTATGATGTAGAGAGTGAAATTCTAAGACAATTTGCAATTGTTTTTTATATGTTATTATCTGTGATTTTTGAGTTATTTAGCTCTATATTCAGCAGCTCTCTAGTTTCCAATTTCAGCAATCAGGTTGCTAGGGTTCAAATTACCCTAGCAACCATGCATTGAATTGATCAAGAGACTGGAATATGAATAGAATATGGCCTGAATAGAAAAATGAATGAATCAATTTTTTTGGGTGGAAAACTCACATTTTTCAAAATGTATTATACCCTGACCCTGGAAATAGCTTGAATCAAAAATACACCATCTAAGTTATGTAGGAGTCATGCAGAGGTCCCTTGAACCATTTATAGATGTTAATATCCTTCATGAAGTTTGGGATTAAAATATTATTTGCTGTAGCTTGCTTGGAACTCACCAGATATCTAAGCAAGCCTCAAAACAAAAGTGGTGTCAAGAACCTCTCATGCCTCAACCATCAGAAGGGCAAATATTATCATGCATTATTTTATAGCACCAACATAATACGCAGTACTTGGAGAGTCTCTGAATTACAACCAACCCCAATCAATTAAATCAGATTTCAGCCAACTATCTGTTTTTGGACTGTTGTAGCAACCTGTTCAGAAAAACCAAGACATCATGGGGCAGATTTACTAAAGGGCGAATTGTGACCAGAGACCACTTCGCACCCATCGCAACACTATGCCAGGCACAAATATGTTATGAATAACATATTCATTATATAATCCAATAAGGTGCAAAGTTTTGTCCCGGGCGTTGAATGCTCGCAACTTTACACTAGCCTTCCTTCGGGTTTTTGAGCATTTTAAAGACAATAGAGTTAATGTAATGCCCTACACACGAGTAGTGATGGGCGAATTAATTTGCCTGGCATGAATTCATGGTGATTCTCCACGTTTCGCCGGCAAATAAATTTGAAAATCCCCCACAAAAATTTGCAGGCAAAATTTCGGCGTCATTAAAAATTTTTGGACGTGAGTCTGAAAAGTCGATTGCGTCAAAATCTATACGCCTATTGACTTTAACACCGGCAATTTTTCTTGAAAATGGCAGATTTTTGCGTTTTTTCCATCAAAAAATGGAGGATTTTTTGTGAAACTTTCCGATTTCATGATTTTTGGGAGAAAACGGTAGTAGTTCGCCCATCACTACACATGAGCACGCTGTAAAATAATGTTCCATATGTAATAAAATGTGTACGGAAAACCGCTTAAAAAAAGGAAAAGTCACCAAAGTTTTTTGAACTTTAATGCATTTTCAGCACACAGGATATGATGTGACAGATGATTGAGGAAGATCTAGCTGCTTTATAGCACTTCGCCTGGTCTGAGGTGGTGAAGGCAACTCTAGCGAAAGAGGTAATGTTCTGTATAATCCGCATTTTAGAGAATTTGCGGAGTAACGTCCGTTAACCAGAGTGAAAAGTCACCTGGTGATAGACTGAAAATAACTGCTAACGTCAGTCCCATTCGCTAGCAAATTAATTGCACCATCGCCTGAATCGCCTATCCACGAAAGACATCTTTAAAAGGCCTTTATTTCATCATGGGCTACAGACTTCAAACAAATACAATGGTTCATGAACTTTTTTCAAGCTCATGGGGATATAAAGACTTTCTAAATAAAAATACAAACTAAATTGATAATTACTAAAATTGAGTGCCTGAGGAAGCTCAAAACTGAGTGAAGAGCACAATTTATTATTATCAAGCACTAACAAAAAATTTTAATAGCTGTAATATGCATTAGAGAATCACATACCCTACCGATCGATGTAATTTTAAGCGTCAAAATAAAGCCGGATTGATATTATACGAGTCTATCTCCTGGTATGCTCCGATCAGCGCTCTGCAGCGAGTTCTTGTATTCAGAGAAAAACAAAGTTTAGTAAATAACCCCCTTAGATGTATGTGTTTTGACTTTTATTATTTATTGGTAACATTACCGCATAACTTTAACTTAAAAGAAAAATAAATAAATACTTAAAAAAAAAAGACAGATCCCCTTTCACCCACGCTTTTCGTTTTAGCCCTTGAACCCCTTCTGACGGCAATACGAAACAACCCAGATATAACAGGACTTCAAGTTGGAGGCAGACACCATAAAACTGCCGCTTATGCGGATGATTTACTGTTTATGGTTACGAACCCACTCATCTCAATACCAAATTTAAACAATACCCTGACCCAATTTAGTGCAGTGAGTAACTTCAAGATAAATTTTAACAAATCGCAGGCGCTCAATATATCACTCTCACCGAGAACAATCCAAGGCTTATCTCAAAACTTTCCCTATAAGTGGGCCCCAAACAATATCACGTACCTGGGCCTTACATTGACAAAACAATATGACACGTGGGGAGAATTGAATTGTGCCAATCTATATAAAAAAATAGAACAAGATCTGAAAAGATGGAGATTAAACACATTATCCTGGTTCGGTCGTATAAATGTGGTAAAAATGAATATCCTTCCTAGACTACTATATTTATTTCAAGCATTACCTTTAAAGTATCCTGCAAATTGGATTAATAAATTTCAAGCATCCATAACAAGATTTGTCTGGTTAGACAAACATCCTAGAATAAGCAAAAATATTTTGACTAGACCTAAACAGATGGGAGGTATGGCATTGCCCGACTTAGGTAAATATTATAAGGCAGCAGTCTTGAATAGAATATTGGATTGGTCACACCACTTAGATAATAAACTATGGGTTGAAATTGAACAGCAAGCGACAGCAACACATTTGATACATCTCCCATGGATTAATAAAGCTGATAGGAGGCTCCTGACTAATAAACATCCCCTCCTGGACAATACTTTAGAGATCCTAGATAGTCTCCCAATACATTTACAGGTAGCCCAACGCCCATCCCCTCTGATACCCATTATAAATAATCCGGCCTTCCCTCCAGCACTGGAAAAAGACCAGTTCAAGCATTGGTTGGTAGAAGATCATTTACAAATTTTACATTTACTTGATGATGGCAAAATGATATCTAAAGAGAAACTGGAACAGCAAAGGGCTTTTACCCCACTTATGCACCTCCAATATGGCCAACTTAAACACTATTACAACTTTTTAGGGGGAGATAAAGTTTTTAATAGGCCGCTGTCGAATTTTGAGAAGCTATGTTGTAACTCTACTCCCCCTAGACATACCCTTTCATCAATTTATAAAAACATTATAGGGGCTGGCAGGATAGAGGAATTACCGTTTATAAAGAAATGGAACAGAGAACTTAACCTTACATTATCCGAAAATGAAATTCTAGATATGGTACGCACATTGATGAAGAGTTCTAGATGCAGCAGGATCCAAGAACTAAACTACAAAATTTTAACAAATTGGTACTATACCCCCTCTAGGATACATAGACTTTTCCCTAACGCTACCCATTTATGCTGGAGGTGCAGAGGTGGGGAAGGCACAATGTTACATATTTTTTGGACATGTCCATTAATCGAACAGTACTGGAACCAAATTCTTCAAGTATGTTCCCACGTGGCAAATGGCAGGGATCTTAAAGACCCTTCATTTTCTTTATTATTCCATATGTCCCCTGAAGATAGACTAATCTTCATTAGCTCTGCACTACCTCATCTGCTTAATGCTGCCAAACTTTTGATCCCTGGACGCTGGAGCACGCAAAGTGTTCCAACGGTCAGAGAATGGCTAGCGAAAGTAGACGAGATCCAACACTTTGAAGAACGCTCTGCATACACAGAGAAACAGTTAAGGGACTATACGGCTCAATGGATTACCTGGATCCTATTTAAAGATACAAATGAATATAAGCAGCTTGTACTCTGAATAAAAATGTACGGTGTGTTATGACTTTATAAGTGAACATATACTAATGCTACCACCAATGCACATGTTCCCCGTTACCCCCTCCATCACCCTATGCAAGATATGCTTATCACTGTATTTGTATGTAAACAGATAAGATTTGTAAATAATCTACAAAAGTGATAACTCTGTATTGTAATTTTGTTTGACAGCATCTCCCTGTTTGTTTCCCTTATAATGCAAATAAAAACATATTTGAAAGAAAAAAAGACAGATATTAAAATGATAGGATTTGTGGAAGTAACTCTTTTAATGCCTTTATGCCGTTTATAATCTTGGCAATTATATAGATTGCTATATAAATAATCAATATGTTTCACTGTTTAAACGGAGTTAGCTGTATGGTTTTACTTGAGGCAAATCATTTGACAGACTCATTAGCAACCAGCAGGTAAATAGGAAACACAAAAGCAGATATTCTTTAATGAAGTGAAACATTCTAGTTATAGTGGAGGGTGGCTGATTCTATGTTGAAATGGCATTGGCAGAGGATAAAAATGGATTACTTATAATAAGGAATATGCTTTACTAAGTGGCAAATGAAAAACATTTAACTTGATAGTGAAACAGTTCCTTCATGATGTGGAGGTGGATAATGCAATTAATCAAATTGACTACTGATTTATGAATCATTTGCAGCAAAGTATGACAGTGTTTTCCATACAATAATGAGATTAGAGTTATGTCCTTGGCATAATAAGAACAATTTTAGACTTCTAGTGCTCAGATTTGTTTATCTTATTTTAAGACCAAATTGAGATTTTTCTTTATACATAAATTAAGCAATTTCAAAGCCTCCATGGCTAAATTCTATTGCTGTGTTTTAAGATGCATTTTTTGTCTGTCTCTACATGACATCAACTATACAGCTTAAATATGTCTCTATGATGTTACTAGAATATTATTTTATTCTGTACCATATAAACTAGAAGTCAAACATGCTGATCATTAAAACTACGGTAGATTCCTTATCATGTTTTATGGAGTCACACTGAAATATTTAGTGCCAGCCTTTAGGTAAAAATGCTCTTAGTTTGATTCAAGTATCTTTACCAGTGATATATGTTCTTTTAAAAGAAATATATGAGTCTAACCAATAAGTCTAGGCTTATAACATTTGCATGGAAATGTTATCAAAGAACAAAAATAACAATAGACAAAGAACTTCTCTGCAAAAACATGCTTATAAATAATTGTTTTCTTTTGCACCACTGTGAAAAGCATTTTTGCATGAAATTAGCAAGCACAAGTACAATTACAGTGGTAGAAATTGAACACTTACAGGAACAACAGCAATACAAGATGGCATCACATGTCTGAAAATGTTGATTTGGTTCTTTTTCTGTTAACCCAAGGAACCAATGTTCTGGGCATTGCACACTTTTCCTTTAAAAGTAAGCCTTTTAAACATGGAGCCACTAAAAGTTTAAATGATCACCTACCTCCCCTTTTCTTAAATGTTCAATGTTTAAAAACTCAAGCAATAATGCACAAAGAATAGTCTTCCTTGAAGAATGTTTAGGGGTCATTTACAACCTCAGGGGTTGCAAGAGCTCACCCCTTACTGCTAATTTACCAGCACTTGCACCCCCTGGGGTTGTTTCTCTCTGGACAGATTACTGGATGAAAAATCGGGGGCTCCATGCAGAAAGCAGCACCAGGAGATGCCGCTCAGCTATGGGTTACTGAACCTGGGCAAACTGTGTGCCTTGTATTACATATAGCAGCTCTGGGGAGGGGGTCGCCAACTCGGTAACTGTTCTGAATTGATACATTAAAGGAAAACTATACCCCCCAAACAATGTAGGTCTCTATAAAAAGATATTGCATAAAACAGTTCATATGTAAAATCCTGCTTCATGTAAATAAACCATTTTCATAATAATATACTTTTCTAGTAGTATGTGCCATTGGGTAATCACAAATAGAAAATTGCCATTTTAAAAAATAAGGGCCGCCCCCAGGGATCGTAGGATTCACTGTACTCAGAAACATACCAACAAACCATATATGTTAGGTCACATGAGCCAATTAACAGACAGAGTTGTGTCTTTTACTTCCACACTTCTTCCTGTTACAGTTAGAGTTGTAGTATTTCTGGTCAGGTGATCACTGAGACAGCACACGAAATGGTGGCTCAATGCAAGATATGTAAAAGGGCAATATTTACTTAAATATATATTCCAGTTTGGTAAGATTCTTTAATATGCCACTTAATATGATATGAACGATCTGTTGCTTAAGTGTTCATTTTGGGGGTATAGTTTTCCTTTAAGTTGATACATTTGTCCCTGCTGAGCAGAATCCCTGAGTTTCATTAAAGGCAGCTGTTAGAATTGATACAATAGTTGCTAATATTCCCCCGCAGATACTGCTGAGAAACGTATCAACTAATGTATCAACTAAATGTAGCAAATTGTAACAGTTCAGATGCTCCTGGATCACTGAGCTGCCAGACTGAGACATTAGAGACAGGAACATTAAAGTTTAAACTTTTGGGAAAGCTATAAAAAAATAAAAGATAGAAAGTAATTGAAAAAAGTCTTTGTTTAAGGTGAACAATCTTATAATAATGGAACTGAGCAAAGTGTTTGGAAAGTGAAGAACCCCTTTAATTAATTTTCTTTTGCTGCCACTAAATTGCTCTTGTGCTTTGGTTTCACTAACATGCTAAGGTTCTTTGTGATGCATCTGAATTTTTAATACTAAAATATTGTTGCTAATTTTAGCCAATTTCACATCTAAAATATATGATAGCTAAATACAAAAAGAGTCTCACAACTATATCTGAATTTATTATGGGTCTCCAAGCCTTTTTAACATTGTTAGCACAAGCACAACAGCTCTAGGCATCGTACTTAAAAATATATTTTTATCACTGCTAAGAATCTTCTTAGCATCTGTTTGTGTACATTTTCCATACCTGTCAGGGTTAGAATAGTCAAGAGTTCTATATGGCTATTCCTAGGGGTAATCTTCAGAGCATATCTGATCAGTTATCTATGCCATCCATTATAAATAAATCCATTTGCAAGAACGCCTTTCTGCATAATAAAATAGCTTAATTCAAGATATTTCTGTACCAGCTCATTCCCATTAAAATAAGGTGTTTACTAGCTGTTAAATAACCATACCATTTGCTCCTTGAATTATACTGAGCATCCTTAATGTATTCCTGACCCTTTTGTGAATCCAGGATAGGCTTTCAACAAACACAAACTGCCAGCATATAACTATTTGGTCTAATTATTTCAATAAATACATTTATTTTGAACATTGCTGTTCTAACTATTTCCATGTAGTGAAATGCTTATCTGTTCTAATCATACCTTTGTCATTGGATATGGTATGATAATGCCACAGGATGGTACCATAGAAATCACTTGAATGGTCACTCTACAAGCTTTCACTGCTGCCCTCAAACCAGTAATTGCAAAATCCCTGTAATTTATGTAGGGATCCATAGGGGTTATTTACTATACTATTTTAAAATCTGACTTTTAAAAAATCACAAATTTTTCGGGAATTTATTAAACCCCGAGGATGGAAAAGTTAGAATCTGAAAATCCGGCATCTCAGACCTGCCACGGTTGCATTTAAGTCAATGGGAGAAGTCCCAATGATTTTTTGATGTGCGCTGGGTTTCGTCCAATACCCCATAGTTTTCTGCGTTTTCGTATGAAAATTCAGAAAAATCATGAAAATTTTGAAAATATGATGGAAAAATCCCAAAAAATCATGAAAATCAGATTTTTTACCGCAAAGAAAACTTTCGGTAAAATGTAATAATAAATAAGCATAAAAAACCTGAGCAGATTTGATCGGAGTTTGTAGCAGAAAATGTTGAGATAAATTCGGACTTTGATAAACAACCCCCATATTGTTAAATCTCTGACTGGCTTGGAATACCCCTACTGGTATATTTCTCTATATTTCCGGTAATCTGGATATGTGGGCAGGATGTGTTCCCTAATGGCGGGGGTAGGTGGGGACCAGGCCCGGATTTGCGGCAAGGCCACCTAGGGCGGCAAAAAATAGGGGCGGCATGCCGCCCAGCCACATTATGGGGACGTGTGCGTCCCCATTCAATTACACCAGCTGCGCCGGCGTTTTTTTCGCCGGTGCGCTGGGAAGGGGAAGTGTAGACCGCCTAGGGGTGGCCGGCAAAGAAATCTGGTGCTGGTGGGGACCACTTACTCTATCATTTAATATACTGAATGGAAATCCAGGCATTTCCTCTTTGGCTTCTATCTGCCAAGGAAGGTGAATGTCTATTAGGTTTCAGGTGAAGTCAGGGAACAGGGCTCAATGAATAAGGTATTAGATGGTAGGTGGTAGGTGTAGCTTCTGTCATAGTCTAAGGCAGACAGGTTAATCTATAAAGAGCAGTTCTGAGCTCCAACGTAGGAGTGATTGATTAGAGGTACCTCTTCCAGGTAATACTGATTGTTAGTGTAGGGATCATATTGGTTAGGGAATCAGGTTCCATGGAGGTTCAACTGGAGGTGATCCATGTCCATTACAGGTTGTCACAGAGGAGAAGCAGGATTCTGCCAAGTCAGTTCCAGGGGCCCTAACATAGAAAGTGCCTTAGAAAAGCAAATGTAAAAAGCAAGAATTAGAGAAAGATCATCAAAGCACGAAAAATATAGGCTAGAGGGGAAAATATTAGTTTGGCATAGATTGTAGTGCCTCAGTTACTGTATGTCGTAGTACTAGCAACCACCATAAGCAAAAGGCTGTCAGTAGAGAGTAAAAAGTGTTTGGCCATAAGTTAGCTATTCCTTTTTCATATAAATAATGGGACACTTTGAAGTTATTTCCTTGTGAGGGTTCCCATTACCACATAAAATGACTCTGCTGTTGACTACCATGAATTGAATTATTTTGCCATGAGAAAAGGGCAGTAAGCTGTAAACCAAAGGGCATATGTAGTCAATGTGACCAAGTTTAAACCATCTTACTGTTATAAATGTACAATAGCACCATTCACATCCAATCATATAAATTTTAGTCCATATTTAGTCCATATTTATTTATTGGTCTTATTATTTTTACCACAAATATGAGCATTATTCTTCATTAGCTTTACAGTTCATCCTTTGCTGCCTATGCAAATATTATTTTAATGACTTGAAACATATTGCAAAAAACCTGTGGGAGGTTACATTATACAAAGCTCATCTGATTACAATGTGGGAATAAAAGGTAGAAAACAATAACATGCTGAGTTGCCTGTTTATCTTTTTACTTTCTTTGCCAGAGTATATTTAATTGGAAATACATAATAAATGATCAAACAATTCTTACTTATTTATTGTTCCAAGTTTTACTGTGAAACTGAAATAGTTATTATATGTAATTTAAAGGACTATTGCATATTTCAGGAATGGGACCTGTTACCCAGAATGCCCGGCCCCTGGAGTTTGCCAGGTTTTTCCTAAAATCCAATTGAACATTAATTAAACCCAATAATATGTTTTGCCTCCAATAAAAAAAAAATTATATTTATTTTTAAATGTGATTTATTTGAGATAATGAGATAATAAGGAGATGGTCTTCCTGTAATTCTGAGCTTTCTGGATAACTGGTTTTCGAATGACAGATCCCATACCTGTAAAAGTAAAAAAAAAATGTTTTAATATATTTATATATATTAATACATACTATATATATATATATATATATATATATATATATATATATATATATATATATATATATATATATATATATATATATATATATATATATATATATATATATATATATATATATATATATTCCAGTAAGTGCACCCGCACTCGTTCATATTTAGTGAAATAAAAGTGTCTTTATTCACAGGAAATGAACCTGTGAATAAAGACTTTTATTTCACTAAATATGAACGAGTGCGGGTCCACTTACTGGATTGTATTATACTTTGACCAACGCACCACCATCGATTGAAATAAATCCGGAAGGAGTGTGTTCACTGAACCGACAGTATATACATATATATATATATATATACGCACACACACAGACAAGGGAAAGTTGTGCTCACCACTAGTTTTTAAAACCATTAGGCGGGGGTACAATGAGGCTGTGACCACAAAATACATATAGACAATTACAAGAGTCCTCTGCACTCAACCCATTATCAATATATTTAAGACAGCGACATTTTGTGCATACTGCTACTGAAAAATGCCTTACCCTTTAAACAAAACAGGGATTGTTTGTCCATATATTGCAATATATTTAAGCTGGCCAACTACGTCAAAGTCATCCCATATCTGGCCAGTCCTATGCTCAATTTTCATCTGATTCATTAAGAATTCTATAGTTTCATTATACATTTTATAAAAGGGACGAATACGTTTTACCTGCAACTTACTAGCTGCTTTCAAAGTAAAACTCCCAAACTTGGCTGCCCTTTTATTAGACACCAGTGGGATCACCTGACTATAGCTGGGAAGGGTGGGAGCTACAACATGGAGCTGGTCACTGCTCCTGTAGAACTATAACAAACAAGGGAAAGTTGTGCTCACCACTAGTTTTTAAAACCATTAGGCGGGGGTGCAACGAGGCTCGTTAAAACTGAAGTTTCCGATGTTGTGAGTGGATGCACAGGCTTTTTCCATTTACCAGCTATAACTCATCTTGCTTCCATTAGGCTCAATCTATGTGCAGAATTGGTGAATTTCTTAGGTTATTTTCCTAGTAATAATACAAAGGGCTCCTTGGGGCAGCTGGTATGGAACACAGTTGAGAGAATATTGACAACTGAATCCCAGAAGTTTGAGAGAACCCTACATTCCCATTATACATGATACAGTGTTCTGTCGTCTGCACAGCCCCTAGAACAACAAGGGTCACAATTTGTATATATCTTATGCAATCTAGCAGGGGCTAAATAAGTCCTATGAAGGAATTTTATAGAGCTTTGCCAAATGGATATACAAGTATTTGTGGTAACTCGACATTGTGGCTGCTGTTGCATTGAGGATAAAAATGTAATTTTTAATATGTATCTGTCAAATCAATAAGTGGGGTTATTTATCAAAGTCCGAATTTATCTCAATATTTTCTGCTACAAACTCTGATCAAATCCGCTCTGGTTTTTTTACACTTATTTATTATTACAGTTTTCCCGAAAAATTTGCTTTGAGCGAAAAAAAATCTGATTTTCAAGATTTTTTGGGATTTTTCCATCAGATTCTCACAATTTTCACAATTTTTCGGAATTTTCACATGAAAACGCAGAAAACTTCGGAGTATTGTACGAAACCCAGTGCACATCAAACAATCATTGGGACTTCTCCCATTGACTTATATGCAACCTCCACAGGTCTGAGAAGCCGGATTTTCAGATTCAGACTTTTTCATCCTCAATTCCAAAAAATTTGTGTTTTTTTAAAAGTCTGGTTTTATAAAAAAAAAATTACGATTTTAGTTTAGTTTAGAGTTAGTTTTCTTTCACAACATATCCTCCCCTTCAAACACTGCATTTGTGTTGCGTTGAAATAAATATTTCACATATCCAACTCAGAAATTGAAAATGAACCTAAGGCAATCAATGTTCACATTGTAAAAACCAAAAGAAATTAATAAATAGATAAACACAAGATGAACAGCTGAAAACCGCTGAAGTCCTAATGCAAAGAATTACACCTTTTGTCCTATAAACCTTTGATGTTTATGAGCCTCTTGATGCCTCAAATTCTGTTCATAGAGAACTGATATATTCAGGCTGTTCAGCAGTAGAATATGAAAGGCTGTTATATCACAGTAATGCATGCAGGCTGTTATTAGTTCACATCTTTATTTCCATGCACACACACACATAGTAGTTTCCCAGTCTCCTCCCACTATTCCTAAGGCTGCAACATTCTGACATCCTTCAAAAGCAATTCATTTTATAAAACTTATCACAGCCTATTCAAATACATAACAATGGCTAACTGTGTTTAATTTACCTGCATTTCATCGACTGAAATGGTCTAAACAAATATATATACCTACCAGTCATGGTAGTCCAGTGAATCAGAAGCACACAGCACTTTGAACACTTATGGGGAATGTAATAAAAGTCGCAAAGAGCAAAACAATTTAGCACAAATAAGAATAAAAAGTCTCATTTCGCAATGTAATACTCTTCCTTAAACTGTTATTACATTTCAAATTTTAATTGCGCATTGCCCACTTTTAAGAAGTGCTTGAAGGTGTCGTAATCTTTTGGAGCAAACATACCGTATATACTCGTGTATAAGCCGACCCGTGTATAAGCCGAGGTACCTAATTTTACCTACAAAAACTGGGAAAACGTATTGACTCGCGTATAAGCCTAGGGTGAGAAATGCAGCAGCTACTGGTAAGTTTCAATAATCATGTCACGCCTCCACACACCATGCCTACTTACACATTTAGTACTGAGGCTGCTGTATTAAATATGAAAGGTGGGAGAGTACATGAGTAACAGTTACACTGATAGTATCTGGCAGCTGCATGGATCTCATGTCCCCTGGGAAATATTGTGACACTCCCTGTTCTGTATAGTACAAAGTGATATTAGAATAAGGACAAAAGGGGCTATTTTGCACAGATCAGATGAAAGAATGTCTCACACACAGAATGTCTCACACACACAGAATGTCTCACACACAGAATGTCACAAAATGACACACAGAAAGTTTCACACAGAATGTCACACACACACACACACAGAGTAGGTCACAGTGAGCCCACACAAACACAAAGAGGGTGACAGACAAAAGACCACAGTAGGAATCACACACAGACACAAAAGAGAGGGGGGGGGGGGACAGACTATATGCAGCCTACAGACAGTCCATGCTGTTAATGATGATCACATACATGTCAGGCTGCAGAAGTGTGAGGCGCTCCCCCCGCAGTCAGTGGTAGAGTCTGTCCGTGTGTCCCACTCTGCCCTGTCCTGCGCCTTCTAAGCTGCTGCTGCCGGTCTCGCCTCACTCTCTCCTCTGTTGTCCCGCAGCTCTGCCGCCCGCTGTCTGGCTCATCCCCACGGACTCTCCCAGCCGCACACAGCCGGGCTCAGACCTCTCTCTCTCTCTATGGCGCCCTCCCTGACTCTCTCCTCCTCCGACACCACTAGCAGCAGCATGCCTTGCAGGGAGCGCGCACCGCGGGCACACACACTCCCTAGCCTGGGAGTCAGGGGCGGCAGCCAGGCAGCAGTCAGCAAGAGAGGGAAGGCGCAGGCGCAGCCATCAGCACGGAAGAGGCACGCGCATCAAATAGGTAATTTTTTTTTAACTGACCCGCGTATAAGCCGAGGCAGCATTTTTCAGCTTATTTTGGGAGCTGAAAAACTCGGCTTATACGCGAGTATATACGGTAACAACTTTTTCAGTAAGAAGTTTTATTACATTCACTGCGCACTGGCACTAACTATAAAATTGCAAACGATCTTCCACTGTCGGAAGTGGTCGCTAAACAGTTTCCGCGTTCACAAAAGCTATATTAAATTCACACGAAGGCAAATTTGTTCGCACAGAGGCATAACTTTTCGCATTGCGAATATTTTTTCTGTTACCGACTTTTATTACATTCCCCTATTTCTCTGTAAGTGACAAAACTCCAACTCTGAAAACTCTATACACAAGCATTTTTGAGGCAAACTGAGTATAAATGAGTTCATTTTGACACACTGGGGCTTATTTATCAACACTGGGCAAATTTGCCCAAGGGCAGTTACCTATAGCAACCAATCAGTGATTAGCTTTTTAAAGCCAGCTGCAAGTAGAACAATGAATGCAGCAATTTGATGGGTTGCCATTGGTTACTGCCCATAGGCAAATTTGCCCTGTGTTGATAAATGACCCCCACTGGGTGTTAATTTGGCATTAACTTGGAGCATCACCATAATTAAGCTAGACTTATGGGGGAAACGATGCATTATGGGTAATAACAATGATCTCTTCTGCAATTGAACATTGTATACTGCACTTGGATTTTTAAATAACCTCTCATATGTATCAGTGCTGTGCAATATGTTGGTGCTCTAAAATCACATGTGAATAATAATAATAATAATAATAATAATAATATGTACTATGCACAGGAGTAGGCATCATTTATTAAGCGCATCTATGGTTTTGATTGCAAATCTCTTGCTGTAGTTGTTGTGCGCCGATGCTTCCCACCTGTCTGTTTGGAAGAATTTTGTGCAGTGTGTTGACACAGGGGAACCCTGAAACTAATGCCGCCTTGACACAGTATACTAGTGCCTAAAGAATTGGGTGCAGATGTCAGTTTGGAGGTGGAAATAAAAACATCTCCACACCAAAGATTTTAATTGCAGTTGCATTCAATTCATATTAAGGTGAGCATGAAATTGCACAAGTCCCAATTGTGTGAGGTGCATCGGCACCTCAAGGATGCAGATAGGCTGGAATTATAGGAAAATATGCTGCATTATAGGTAAACAACCTGGTGGTTTGTGCCTGAAATGGCACATTGCACAAAATTTCAAAATGTTTGTACTTTTTTTTCTGGAGTGAAATTGCAATATAACATATGGTGTGATGTCTGATATCAAATTAATCTTTCAAAATACCTAAAATGAGGATATGACACATCAGCCTTAGTAAACTGCAATGGCTTATATTTTTGACATATTTTATGCTGTTACAGTCCAACGAATGTGTTCCAGATTGTACTCAGCTGTAAAGAACATATGGCTTAACGTTTTGCATCAATGCAAGCTTTCATAGTAACAGACAACCAGAATTTAGCACATTGAGGTTATTATAAAAAGTTAAAGATGTCTCTATAAATATATATACCTGAAGGATCAAAAGTATGTCTCTAATAGCAAGTTACTGAGATACCTAAGATTGTTTGATTGGGATTCTATTGCCTGATTATCTAGAAACTGTCAAAGGAATAGGCTGGTGTCATACTCACAGGGTTTGGGGTTGAGTATCCCTTAAAAGAATTAAAAGCTTACAAATCAGTAGAAATTCTACAAGTTATGTTTTGGGCTTCTTTACTAGACAAGACAACCACAAACACTTAGCAATTAAAGGGCTAGATTCAAATCAATGAAAAAGTGTTTGTGAAAATCTAAGGGCAAATCATTGACTTGCATCTGGCTCTGTAGGGCAGTCTTAAAATGTAATCAACTAACTGAATCTGGCCCAAAATATCTGTCACAGAAAATCACCCCATTAGGTCCCCAGCTTCTTTTGATCTGATTGCAGCACATGCTCTGGTTTGTGGTTCATTTGGGACTTGACACAATATAGATAGACAGTAGGGATGTCGCGGACTGTTCGCCGGCGAACTTGTTCGCGCGAACATCGGCTGTTCGCGTCCGCCGCAAGTTCGCGAACGTCGCGCGACGTTCGCCAATAGGCGTTCGCGTCAAAATCGTTCGACCATTCGATCGCTAAAATCTAAGGATTTTCGTTCGAATCGAACGATCGAAGCCATTGGATTGAATGAAATATTCGATCCAATGGCTTCGATCGTTCGATTCGAACGAAAATCCTTCGATCGAACGATTAAAATCCTTCGAATCGAACGATTTTCGGATGTTCGAAGTTCGCGAACTGTTCGCGAACTGTTCGCAAATTTTGCCGGTGTTCGCTAACGGCGTTCGCGAACACATTGGCGGCGGTTCGCTACATCCCTAATAGACAGATACAGTGAGATTGATAATATATAATTAAGCTACAGTAGCTGTAATGAAGGTAAAGGTATGTACTTTGAGACAGAACAAATGTGTAGAATAGCAGATGAATGATGTTGGAAAAGCCTAAATTGTAAAGCTCATAACTCCAACTGTCCTGTTTTTCACTGAACAGTCCTGATTTTGACAGCTCAGCCCACAGTCCCGGTTTCTTACTGATAAGTCTTTTTACTGCAAACTACCAAACTACAAAGCTATGCTGAACGTAATGGTTTTATGACGTTTCCGAAAATCGTCACAAAGCTTGCAGATCACCCTATTATTTGCCCTACGTTTTGTAACCAATCAGGATAAAATATCATAAATATGAACACCAGGAGTCTACTTAACAGTTTGATACCCAATATGCATATCTATAAAGTACCCAAATGACCCCCCTATGAATATATAGCAGGCAAAATGTCAATGGGCAAAACGAAATAAAGTAAGAAAGTAATCAAAATGCAATAAAATCACTAAAATGCAATAAAATCACAAAAATCAATGATTTGTTTTGCCTAGTGTAATTAGCTGTCAGAATCAATGAATATTTTAGCTTGGCCAAATAGGTTTTACGTACAGAAACAAGAGAACAACACAGGGCTGCAAATGCAATAAATAATATGGCTAGCAATAAAACAGCTATAAATGCACCAAATTTTAATTTTAAAAAATTTAACATAATCACCAAAATAACATACAAAACAAACACTGTGTGGTTAGCAAATATGCTTTTAGCTATGGCAATGCAGGATGCAATAAAAAATAAAAGCCATAAATTGTGTAAATGTGCAGAAGTGTGCGTACACTTGGCAAAATAGTTGTTTTATGCATGTGTGCAAGTATATTATATATATTATATATAAATAAATTTATATGAGTGGGTTTGTAAATATAAATGAAAGTGTGTATTAGTGTAAAAAATGAGTGATTGTGTATTTTGTTTATAGGCTAAAAAAACACAAATGTACTTTGATCGCAAACCTGTATAAAACACCTGAAAATCATGAAGACAAAAAAATCTTCAAATGTTTACAAAGGGACCTCTGCCATTGACTTTTACATGAATTCGACAGGTTTTAGCTGGAGTTTTTTTTTTCCTGAAAAACGAATCTTGAAAAACCCGTCGGCGCAGTCTAACCCTCTGCTCACTGCTTGTAGTTTATTCACTGCACACTGATCACACATTCATTTCGAAATATTATGGTATGAATGCAGGTTACGTTCAGGTATTTCTCATCTAAATTGTATAGGTGTTATACCAACCCTTAAAACACATCTGCTGGTACCTCAGCTTAGTTAAACTACCGTACAGACCTATTTTCCTTCTCCTGTGAAATCCAAATTGATCGATAGAGACTGCACTTACTATATCTATAAGTTTTTTCTTAGTTCCCATGTTATCTCTCAATCTGCACACTGTTGCCTATTTGGCTTCTTCATCAACTCCACTAGAGCTGGTTACTTGGGTACTGCTCCCATATCTCATCTGTCATTTGTCATTTCTATCGCTTTAGATTGCCAAAACTCAAGATCAAGGCCCTCTAATATTAAATTATTCTTATTCCATCAACATCATCTGTCATACTACTCTGCATTCACCCAAATTAGTTGTACAGTTCTGATAAATACAAAATAAAGAGAGAAGGATAGCGAGGTGTGTATATATATATATATATATATATATATATATATATATATATATATATATATATATATATATATATATATATATATATATATATATATATATATATATATATATATATATATAAATAAAAGTGTCTATATGTAAAAATAAAGAGAAATGCAGGTATGGTCTTTCTCCCCCCAACCCCTAAGGAAAATACTCTCTTTTTTCACTGGACACTGCTTTGAAAGGGCAAATCAATGTGTCTCTTTTTACTAAATGTAGACATTTTCCGTTCAATGTGCGCAAAACTAGGATCAAGTTTTCTTTTGAAACTATATATTTAAATGTCGAAGTAATATGTATAATATATGATTCAAGCCACATCACCTACATGCACCCAACTGATTACAACTGAATCATGGGATCAACAGTATCTTTCTTCATGATTTTTTTTTTTTTTGCTTTTTATTCTTAGAACTGCACACACAGTGTGTCTACGTGTCCATCAGAGCTTCGTTCACATAACTATTCCCCCCATGTCAGGGGATGAATCAGTCAACACAGTGAGAGTTTTAGTCAGCTCAGCAATTGTCTTTCCCTCAGTAGGAGTAAGTATAAAATAATCGATCAAAGCTGGAATTGCTATTGTTTCATTTATGAACCTGCAAAGTTCTATATCTTTTCTTGATGCATATTTTTAATGCTGCTAAAATGGTTCTTGAATACATATCATTGACATCACTGAGTGTTCAAGTGAAACTGAAAGACATCAACATGCAAAGTACGTGTCCATCAGAGCTTTGTTCACATAACTATTCCCCCATTTCAGGGGATGATAAAATGTTGTATTTAAGTCCTAATAAGCCAACACAGTGAGAGTTTTAGTCAGCTCAGCAATTGTCTTTCTCTCAGTAGGAGTAAGTATAAAATAATAGATCAAAGCTGGAATTGCTATTGTTTCATTTATGAACCTTCAAAGTTCTATATCTTTTCTCAATGCATATTTTTAATGCTGCTAAAATGGTTCCTGGATTCGTATTATTGACATCACTGAGTGTTCAAGGGAAACTGAAAAGACATCAACATGCAAAGTATTTCCTCTTCTTGTAACCTATGTTTTTATCTTCTTTAAATGGAATGGTAAGCTAATTCTCTAATAATGCAAAAGCTTTCTGGATACATCTGTCACAAATCAAGACCAAATAACAAACAGCCTAATGCCATGTGTAGGAACTCCAAGTCCCACACACGGTATTTACTGTTGATCTGCTGAAGCACACTGCCATCTTTTTGGCACCAGGAACTGTGTACTATGGGATTAAAGGACAGATAATTGATTATTAGCCTACTACAACCTACTGGGTTTCTTTCAACAAACATCTCCACCAGTGGAACCTACTGAGTGCAGCCCACATTTTCTGCTCATGCTATTATCTAAAACAGCACACAGAGTATAGCACTGAACAAACAGAAGCAAAATAGATGCTATGCCTGCTCTCAGCATCGCCCTGTCTGCTACATCAAAGAAAATAATAGTGGTGCAACTCCAATGCTTACTACTTAAGCACTGCAACTCATAAGGATAGCTTTCAAAGAATGACAAGATGTAAATGCAAAATGCATCTGAACACAGCAATCTTGTTATTAATGCTGACTCTGTGTATCTGAGGTATAAAGCAGAAAATAAGGACACAAGCTGTGAATGAGGAGATGTTATTTGAAATTATCTCGGGGGTCCTTTGCTTCTTAAAAAAAAACAATTAAAAAAAAAATGCCTGCCTATAAAAGTACAGACACACTAACAAACTCAGTATACAAATACTTCCTGGTGATTTATCCTAAAGTTTTTGGAATCATTCCACAAATCTCCACTACCCATTATTACTCTTTCATATTGTCACTATATTGTTAGATAATTAAACAGCATACTCATACTTAGAGAGTTGTATTGAAGGCTTAAATGACCTTTAACTGTACATAATTAGCCCAGCAACCTCCCCTAAAACTGAAAAAAGTGAACAGTGATATCCTGCATCTAAGCATCTTCCATGAATGAAGAATTCTACATGGAATCACACAGAATCCTTTTAAGCGATATTGCTATATCTATGTGACTCATGATTGATTATTAATGCCAAATGTATAAGTTCATAGTCCAAATGGATAATCGGTTGCCTATCTAGTCTAAAAGTTCACAAGACTGCCAGTCAAACAAATCATCATCATCATCATCATCATTTATTTATATAGCGCTGCAACAAATCAGCATAGCTGATATGGCTACGAGTATCATGTAGCCTAACTGACAAACCTTGTTCATCACTTTCTGAGTCAAAATTCTGCTAATAATCAATAGAAATGAAGGAATAGTAGTCTGCTTTAACCACATAGCCTTGATATTCTTTTCAGAACACACTAACTGAACTAGATGAAGGTAATCAAAACTACCAACAGGCCAGCTACCAATTTAGGGCAAAATAATCTGTCAAGATCGGCACCCTAAATCCAGAACCAGTGCTAGGCTCCCTGGTCTCAGCTCTAGTTGCCTTTCACATTGGGAGGAGCCCTCAGCTAATTGGATGCTGCAAGGTCTTAATAAGAGAGGAGCCAAGCAAAGATTCTGGATAAGCAAAGGGGCACGGTCATTAGCAAGGTTTTGGATGGAGGGTATAGTTCTAGGAGTAGACAAAGCGTAGTCAGACCGGCCGGGGTTGGTGCGGGCAGAAGTCAAGTAAGGTCAGACAGGCCGGGTCGGTGCAGGCAGATTTCAAGCAAGGTCAGACAGACCGGGTCAGTGCAGGTAGCATTCATGGATAGTCAGGCAGGAAAGGGTCAAAACCAGAAGAATCAGAGTAGTCAGGCAGACAAGGGTCAATAATGGTGGAATCAGAATAGTCAGGCAAGAGTCAGGATAATCAGAATTCGGGATAGTCAGACAGGCAGGATCAATAACAGGAATCAGTCAGGCAAAAACGTACCCAGCTTTGACCTAACAACGGGCAATGAGTTTGAACTCAAAGCCCCTTTAAATACTTTTACATTTTGCGCCTCGGCGTGATGACATCGGCGATGTAAAACCAAGTGAGTGCCGCACGTGCCCTAGGCCAGACCGGGGCGATATATATATATATACTGCGTATCTTGACAGCGCTATATAAATAAGATGATGATGATGATGATGATTGATATAGATATATATATATATATATATATTTAAGTCCAATAGAGTTGACAAAAGCAAAGTCAAAATTATGCACAGATCAGATCAGGCAGCAAATTTAGTAATCCAGTAGTCAAATGAAGGTTATTAGAGTAACCCTTTCTTGTAACCAGGAATATCCGGGGCCACACTGTGGGGCTAACAGTATAGATCACAAGCCTCCACTAAGTGGGAGATTTGCGGGATTTGGATAAGTTAAGTGCCACGACCTAGGGCTAAAACCAGATATTGGTAGCATACAACTAGCAATAGCAGTAATTTTGGTGCCCAATGTAGCAAAATATAAACAACACAATAGGCAGATATGCCGTAATTTGTATATTGCAATAATACTGTATATATTGGTGATGCAATATGAACAATGAAATAACAAAATTAATGTTAGTCAATATAATAAGTATCACCCCTTGTATGAAAATGTCCACTGTCACTTTGAGAATGGTGAGTATGCACACTAGGGGGCACATTTACTAAGGGTCGAACTTCGAAGTTAAAAAACTTCAAAATTCGTCCATCTAATTCTTTACTTCGATAGTCGAAGTAATTTTTCGATTCGATCGTAGTAAAAATCATACGATCGATTAAATAGTTTGAATTGAACGATTCGAACGATTTTACAAAATAAATAAATAAATATATATATATATATATATATATATATATATATATATATATATATATATATATATATATATATATATATATATATTGTAAAGTTCAGGGGGAGAGGGATTGCCCATGCACTACGGCCACAACACAATAGTAGTTGTTTTCAGCATAAATTAACATTGGCTTTCATGCTCAGCAAAACGGACAAATTAAACAGTTCATTTTCCCATTCAGGGATCAGGCTCACCTAGCCTTGCAAAATGTTGAACTCCCAGTCAGGAGAGCAGTTCCCAAACACACTTCTCTCTTGCAGACCTCACGTGTGTCTACCAACCCCCTTCCTGAACTCTCAGGGCTCTCTTAACTCCTGCACTGCTGCAGTAATTAGCCCTGCTGTGCACCCTCCAGGTACCTGAATAAAGGGGAAATATACCTGCTGTCCAGGACCCACCCCTGGAGTCCTGTACAATATATATATATAATCAACAAGTCATCATTTATGCCATAAGAAACGCTGTAAATAATAACCATATAAACGGCGCGTAGTGACGCAGAAACGCGCCGTTTATAACTTTAAAGAAACAGTGTTCAATACCACAACTGATCCAATACTGCCCAACACATGACTTAAAAAAAAAAAAAAAAGTGCCAGCAAAACTAAAATAACAAGCCTGCATCATACCTACTAAGCACTGCCATGTGAATCGCCAAGTTTAAATCCAAGGAAATGTCTCAAAACCGGACCTAAAGTTCCCTGCCGCCATTGTAAAATCCTTTCACAACAGTGCGCATGCGCAGCACAAATAGTGCGCATGCGCATTTGCGCATCTGCACCAATGCATTATGGGAAATGTAGTTTTTTCCAATAAAACTACTTACAAACTCAAGCGCAGGGAAATTAAAAGCTGTAACAGCTCCCAGTCACAGTACACTCAAGTGCAGTCATATCAGTACCACAAAAAAACGACTTCCTGACAGACCTTTATTTGAAAGAAAAATAACAAAATAATAACAAAAATCACCACAACAACAAGCAGTTTATTGTATAACCTTAATGTAAGTAAAATTCATTATATATACACGCATACAATTTATTTATTGAACTATAACACACACATACATATTCTATTCACATCCCTTTTTACTGATAGGAACAAAACATGTAACACGGCCCCCACCATTTTGTGACCATTTTAATGTCAATTAATTTTTCCTTCTTTGTACTTTTCAAATTTTAGAACGCATGCTCTGTAGTTCCCAAACTTTTCATTACACACTGTGATCACCACATATGTTATAACATACTGTGACCCCTAACCATTTCATGACACTTTGGTGCCCAAGTATTTCATGACAAACACAGTGATGGCCCCCCCAGTGTTTCATGACACATAGGGGCAGAGTCAAATTTTCAAGTTTATAAGAGTTTCTAAAAAAAATCTAAACTTATTAAAAAATTTGAATTTTTTAAATTCAGATGAATAGGATAAACCTGCAAACTCGAATCGAATTCCAATAAAATTTGATCAAATTCGATTCGAGTTTCTTCTCACTAAAAAATTTTTTTTTTCAAAAGTCCACCAAATGACTCCAGATTAATTGCAGAAGATCCCCCATAGGCTAAAACACCAATTTGGCAGGTTTTAGATGGTGAATAGTAGAATTCGAATTCTTAAAGGGACAGTACATGATGAATTTCAAAATTCGAATTTCGCATTTTTTTTTAACTCAAATCGAATTTAGACTATTCCCTAATCAAATTTCACTAAAATAAAACTCGAAATTTGAATTTAAAAATTAAAATTTTCAATTCAACCCTTGATAAATCTGCCCCTATTACAGTGGTGACCCCAAAGCGCTTAATAGTAGAATCCATAGCCCCTCCATAGCCTTTCATTTTAAAGCAATGTTTTTTTTTGTTCAACCCCCCCTTTTATTATCAAAATAAGAATTTTTTAAAGGTGTAGTTCACTTTTAATTTATTATATAATACACTTTCTCAGCAACTTTTCAATTGGTCTACATTTTTTTATAGTTTACAAAATATTTGCCTTTTACGTCTGCCTTTTCCAGACTTTAAATGGAAGTGAGAGGCCACTGTCCCTGGTAGCCAAACAACTATTGCTCTGTGAGGCTACAATTGTATTGTAATTATTATTTCTAATCTTTCTGTTTAGGCCCTCTGCCATTTATATTGCATTCTCTCATTCATACCACAGCCTGATCGCTAGGGTAAATTGGATACTAGCAAATAACATCTAAAATCCCAAACTGAAGAGAACTAAAAAAAAGACCAGTTGCAAATAGTCTGAGAAAATCACTATCTACATTATACTAAAAGATAATTGAAATGTAAACTAATCCTTTAGGCACCATAAATCACTTTAACTTATTTCCCTCTTCAGACAGGTTTCTGTGTATACAGAGATGGCAACAAGGTTTGAAATTTTAACACAAGAAGAACAAGCAAACTTTATCATACAACAGAAAAATTATAACACCTTAAAAAAGACCAACAGTGACATCGCAACTTTACAATCATTTCTGAAAGAAGTAAAAGAAACCAGAAGAATTGAAGAAATTCCACACCATGAACTAGATACAATTCTGGCAACTTTCATAATATCTGTTCTCAGAAAAATTCAAAAGAGTATGAGCCACATACACTGCGCTGTATTTTAAGCAGCGTTGACAGATATTTAAAAGACAAAAACTATCCACACACTATAATGTTTGGACCCTCAAATGACTTCCCTAAAACAAAAGAATCTTTATCAGCAAAAATGAAATTTCTAAAGAAAGAAGGAAAAGGAAATCAACCCAACAAGGCAGAAGCATTAACAGATGAAGAAATAAACAAATTGTATGACTCAGGGACAATGTCCTTAGATAATCCAGCAAGCCTACTCAACTTAGTTTTCTTCAACAATGGAATTCATTTTGCACTTCGAACGCAAGAGCAATATAACCTACAATGGGGTGACATTACACTAAAAACTGACTCAATTGGCAAAGAATTCCTTGAATACAAAGAGCGCCAAACAAAAACAAGAACTGGAGAGAATCCAAAAAATATTCGCCCAATAAAACCACGCATGTACAGCACATCAGAAAACCCAAAGAGAAATCCAATAGTCGCATATAAAAAATACAGAGATAACCGCCCAGAAACCATGAATGAACCTAGCTCTCCTTTCTACCTAGCACCAAATTTTAATTTCAAACCAGGTTACTCAAGGTGGTTTAGAACAATGAAGATAGGCGTGCACAAAATTAGAACAATGATGTCATCAATGAAAATAAAGGCATCTTTAACAGACTCCAAAAAAATTACAAACCATTCCACCCGAAAAACCACTATCCAGAAGCTAGTAGACAGCAATGTACCCCCAACAGAAATAGTGCAAATATCCGGCCACAAAAGTCTAAGCAGCATCAATAACTATTCATCACTCAGTGAAAAAAAGCAGATGGAAATTTCAACAATACTTCAAAAAACAAATGAAGGAACCACAAATATTCCACAAGAAACAGAGAATGAACAACCATCCACATCATCAGCTACAAACAACCAACCAATACCAACTACCAATATTTCTTTCAAACAACAAGAGACAGGCATTACCAAAAATACACTAGAATCCCTTTTTGGGCCAAATTGTGTATTCAACAATTCAAATATTTCAATACACATATACAACAACTTACCACAAGAACCTCCAAAAAAAACAAGAAAAATGATATGCAGTTCAGAATCTGACTAAATGTAAAATATCAAAGCTTATTATATTTCAAAGTTTCTTCAAATTGATACTATTACAAAATAATACAAATCTATGAAAAAATGTTTTAAAAGAATTGTTATACAAACTAACAGCAAAATATATAGATATGTTTAAAAAGACCGTTTCTGTCTTATTCACAGACCTCACCAATAACCTAATAAAAAATTTAGAGCAAAATATATCTTGTCCTTATTCTTAATAATGGCATATACAGTATATAGATTATATAGTATACTTGTAGATTATAATAGATAATGCACCCCCTACTGTAATTTATAAAGACATTAGAAGTCACCTCGGAGTTCCATGACCTGTATAAAAGCACTCGGCCTGTGGCCTTGTGCTTTTATATGGTCATGGAACTCCTCGGTAACTTATAATATCTTTATAAATTACAGTAGGGGGTGCATTATCCACTATATATATATATATATATATATATATATATATATATATATAAACACACACACACACACATTATCATGTTTTCATTCCAGTGAGGGATGAGACAAGACAGCTGAACCCTCTATCATTTTAACAGAACATTTTGTTCTTTACAGCTGCCATTGCTTCGAAAACATGACCTCCAAATAATTATATTTCTCACTTTGGTTTTTCTCCCATGTATTCATTTTCATTATTATCTGTATACAAATGCTTTTCATGGCACTCCTGAACAATGATTTGTACACTTTAGTATATATATATATATATATATATATATATATATATATATATATATATATATATATATATATATATATATATATATATATATATATATATATAAATATCAATCATATAGTAGAACCGGCACTCACCCTCAAAACATCAGGCCCCGGGTGCTGCTTCAGGGGATAGCATATTGAATCATTTAAGAGCACTCACGGGTATTGTGAAGAATAATTTTTATTGGAGTGTTACAGTCTACCCCACATCACGATCATGATGTGGGGTAGACTGTAACACTCCAATAAAAATTATTCTTCACAATACCCGTGAGTGCTCTTAAATGATTCAATATATATATATATAGATATAGATATAGATATAGATATAGATATAGATATATATATGTTGTGACATGCCACTCGCCTGCACATGCACTTTTTGGGGTAATTAGCATTTAGTAGGCAGGTAAGTGTAGGATTTGGAGCTTAGAGACAGGGACACCAAGGCTTTGGATGCAACATGTGTTTATTAAGCACTATGCATTTCGACTAAAAGACAACAGAAACAGTTCAGCAACTTCAGTGCAAAACATTCAGGGTTTTTGATAAATATCACATTGACATGGTGTGTGGGGTGTGGTTGCCTTGAGAAAGGTCCTAGCAGGGACCGAAACATTATGTTGGCTATGCATGCCTTACCAAATATATTTTTTTCACTATTATAAATAACCGTGTTGCTGGTTCTTCCGAAAACTATACCAAATCTTAACTGTGCAACTGGGTGATGTTCAGAAGCGGAGTGCGGCCCATTCTATGAAATATATATATATATATATATATATATATATATATATATATATATGTACTTCGCATTTTCTATTTACATTTTTTAGATTCACATTTTCTATTTACTGCTCTAGGCAGTGCTCTGAAGTGATGTAATCAAAGGTGAAAGCAAATCCAGAACACCATCGTACAAACATGTTCCACTGTCAAAAGGGAAAAACATTGCCTGCTGAAGATATAAAGCTTCAAATGTTTAATTGGAACATATAAACCAATAAAACATCTTTTTTATCAACCAAAAAATGAATTACAGAAAGGTTCCTGTAGGTAAATACAGTGGGCGATTTTTAAACTTTGTGCTGTGCAGAATGGTTCACAAAGTGAATATATTTTCCCTGCGCATAGTTATATTTAATGAGTTGGATGAGTTTAATTGCAAATGTCCATAAGAGCTTTTTAAATATGGCAAAATTTGAAAATTGTGAATATTTATGCGCATACCCTGCATTTAAGTTAGGCCACGACTTTGTTGGTGGAAAAAAAAAAATATTTGCAAATTGTGAATTTAAATGACAATCAACGCTACTTTCGCGCACAACAACCTCGCACAGTGGCTGCACTAACGCAAACTTATTTAGGAGCTATTTGAGAAAAAACTCAACGAGGGGCACAGCAGTGCAATACTTTAGTGTTCAGGAAAAAACATGTGCAATACAACCATTTGAAAATAAATTTGCGCTCTGCAAACTTTATAAATGCCCTCTACATACTCAGTGTTACTCAACAAATTGTTATCTATGGATAGTAGTTGTATTTACAGTCAAAAATTCTAATATTTTGTCACTGTAAAGCTTGAAAATTCGCGTTTTGGGTAGGGATGCACCAAATCCAGGATTCGGTTTGGGATTCGGCCAGAATTCGGCATTTTTGCATATGCAAATTAGGGTTCGGATTCATTTCGGTATTCGGCCGAATCTTTGGCGAAGGGTTCGACCGAACCCAAAAAAGTGGATTCAGTGCATCCCTAGTTTTGGGGAAAGAAATAATAGTGCAGCATTCTTATTAGTTATTTTTATCGTCTGTTCCCAAAACATTTTCCGAGCTTGACAGTAACACAAACTTTTGAACTATGGGGTTAGAGAGGACCTGTTTGTTTCACCGTAGAGGGATTGGCACCAATTTGGGACTCAAAGCTGGGGTTTTTTTTCGTGGCTACAGTCAAGAAGTTTTTTTTCTTTTGTTATTTTCCTTTTCTACTGGTTCTTAATTACACTTTGTGTGTATGTCATACTGTTTATTTTTTGATTCAAAAAGTAGAGAGACGGACTTCACCGGACAACATGATAACCATGTGGAAAAATGTTATCAAGTCGGTTTCCACATGGTAATCATGTTGTCCAGTGAAGTCCGTCTCTCTACTTTTTGAATTGTTTGTAAGCCTCGGCCAGAGCGGTTCCTCTTGGATATACCTGCGTGCAGATTCCCTGTGCATGGGTTCACTCTACCGGCTATCGACTGCTCCTAAACCTTTACATTGTGTTTATTTTTTTGATGTTACTGTTCCTTTAAAGAGAAGAAATGTCTTCCCAATCAAAAACGGGTGTCTTTACTAAACTTCTCTCAAGATCTACCAAATTTGTAGAGTCATATTACCTTAGTGTTAAATCATTTATATGTTAAAACTGAAGGGAATGTATATGTCCATAACATTTTACATTTTCAAGACTTCCCAATAGACTTTAAGGGGCATATTTATCAAGGGTCGAATTGTACGATTCGATCGATTTTATCGCACGATCGTACGATTTTCCTTTGAATACAAAAAACTTCGAAATATGCTCTGGAATGTCCCCATAGGCTAACATAGCACTTCGGCAGGTTTAAGTTGGCGAAGTTTTGAAGTCAAAGTTTTTTTTAAAGAGACAGTACTTTGATTATCAAATGGTTGAATAGTCAAACGATTTTACTTCGAATCGAAGGTCGAAGTTGTAGTAGCCTATTCGATGGTCGAAGTATCCAAAAATTACTTCGAATTTTTTAACTTCGAAAAAGTCCCCTGATTTCACTTCGACCATTGATAAATCTGCCCCTAATTGAGTTTTTATAAGACAAACCACAAGAAAAGTTTTTCTCATTTAATTGAATCTGGCCCATTATCAGATACAGAATCAGCTATAAATCCACTAGCGAAAGAGCAATAAGTCATTAAATCACTCCAACATGTAAATTTCACAGAACTTTATGCACAAATGTTATTTTATTCTATTGGTATTTTATGCAACAACATCAGATACAGCTATCAGCAGTAAAATTGCACAGCACGTTATCCCCAAATGCTTTTTATTTGCTCTTTGAAAACGAGCAGAAGGTGAGGCCATGGATGGAACTTACTGCACAATATGGGAATTAAAAATCCATTTGGAAAGTTTTATGTCATTATATAATGATCTACTGTAAGAGAAGAGTCTGTTACATGACTGCCCAAAAAAATGATTTCCTAAAAAGGAACTAATAGAGATCAGAGCCTTATTGCCACTGTTCACATAATCCTTACCTGGTGTAAATGAAAAGGAAAGAATGCAAAAGAGGCTTATTGATTTTTGGTTCCACAATGTCTAAACACATAAATGACATACTGAACCATCATTGTAGTCCATAGCTGCAGAGACTAAAACTTATGTTTGTTGTCTAGCATATTAATGCAACTAGTATTCACAAATACGCTGATTCCTACAAATGTTTAAAATCAACCTACTTTATTTGCTATGTATTCGGAGCTTTCAGGAAAGCTGGTCAGTCATTTTCAGCCCAATTTTCGTGTCACTATAAGCAAGCTAGATTCTGCACTACAGTTTCCCCAAAAGATGTAAGAAAACACTTGTTTTTTTCAAAATGTGCTCTGTTAGTTTGATGCTCAGCAATAGACTCCAAAATGATCCCCACTCTATGCAGATTCATGCATGTGTTTATTAAATAGCACCCAATAGTACCTAGACACTTAGCAAAATACATACTCTTCAGCTATTTTGTTTTCCTTTAAAACAGATTTCTATCTCGACTATTTAATATTTCTCCCCATTTGCCTTTTTTTCCCGTATAAACTCAATAAACCCTTTCTGCTTTTTTACTGTGGTTCAGGATAAGTGAAGCAACACTGCCATCTAGCATCTTGTCATTACCTCTGGCCTCTCTCTCTCTCTCTCTCTCTATATATATATATATATATATATATATATATATATATATATATATTGTAAATACAAGGTGCAAAATGATGGCACAGGATTTTAAGCAAAAAACTGACAAAAGGTGTCAAAAAAAGAAAAAGGGTTTATTCATCCTTTTTTTTACCATTTTTCTTTTTTTGACAACTTTTGTCCGTTTTTGGCTTCAAATCCTGTGAGTGCCACCATTTTGCACCTTGTATCTACTCCTTATGCATGAGCACCTAGGTCTCGATTCTATTCAGTGTGTGTGGCTCCTACACACCATTTACTATATATATAAAGATATAAATACTTTTCCTGGAGTGCCCGCACCTCTGACGTTAGTTAGTTGGAGGTGCTCGATCAATGTTTAAGGTATAAAGAATAGAGGATCCGCACTCTCCTTTTCGTTTCAAAGTATAACAACTTTTATTTCTCACATCACAATCCGACGTTTCGGTCCCTCCTGGGGACTTTTCTCAAGGTTATAGCTATAGCTTTAACTCAGCACTTCAGGACTTGCTTAACAATGAAAAAATCCTTTTATTGTGCAAGTAGTGTTAACATTTCAGTCACATATCCAGATCTTTATTAAGATGCCTCATAATGTACACACAGTGACATGAAGTTTAAAGAGCTAGAGAAAAGGGAATTTGACAATGTTAGAACACGACACCAAGAGAATCACAGTTTGTTTTTTATTTCCCATATGACACAGCCAGTTATGCCCTCTGCAAAACTGTCAAAAAACTTTGGCCAGTGGTGGCGTCTGATGAAAAGTTACCTTTCAAGAATATTAAGACCCCCAACATTGGGTTGTCCCAGGGGTCCCAATCTTTGGGACCTTTTGGTCTGTATGGACATTACGCCTAAATCTTGGCTCCCAAAGGCCAAACCAGGTTTTTACAGATGCAAAAATTGTGTTTCATGTAAGTCTACTAACAGGGAACAGCTTAGCCCACCCACATTCTGGCAAAAGGATCAAAATAAAACAGACTTACCCGCACTTCATATTTTCTTGTATATATCCTACTTTGCCCTTGTGGACTGATGGACGTGGGTAAAACCATTACCACATTACAGGAGAGATTGGTAAACCATAGGACTGCAGTTAAAAAAGCTATTTATAATAAGGACTTTTCATCAGTAAATCATTCTCGGCCAGGACACAAAAAGTAGGTGCAGGTATCAAGGAAAATAAACACGGCTGGGAACAACAGGTTGCTAGATATTTTGCCAAAATGGCACATCCTTTACCAGACCTCCACTGCATGGCTATTGACTATATTCCACTCCCCAGGAGTAAACTAGTAGATCTAGTAAATCTTTGGTACAGTGTGAAGCTCGCTGGATTTTCTCATTAAAGATTATCTCCAAGTGGACTAAATGAAACATTACCACAATTGTTTATTGTTTGATTTGATTTCCACTATCTACAGTATGTGGAAACATGTATTTATCTTTGTGACATAATGCATTAGGCTTCTCCTGTGTAGAGGGCATTCCATGGGTTAAGAAAGACCCAATTACCAGAAAGTTTCCAGGTAGTGGCATTGTGGAGGGGAGATGCAGATCTCCTAATGACCCACGTGGCTTGTGGTGAGACTATGTTCATTTGGCCCGTAATGGAGATTTTTCTGTGTGCACTCGATTGATGTGGCAATCTCAGTTTATGGTCGGCCAACCCTTTGGTGGACTATAATTGGGACACAGGTCTCCCAATACCCTACTGCAGGGGTCCCCAACCTTTTTTACCCGTGAGCAACATTGAAATGTAAAAAGAGTTGGGGAGCAGCACAAGCATGAAAAAGTTCATTGGGGTGCCAAATAAGGGCTGTAATTGGTTATTTTAAATACCATTCTAAAAATCCCAAAGGAATGGATAGAATGTGAGTGCTTATTTATTAAGCTCACATTTTGATATACCTGCCACTTAGAGATGTATTATACCCCAAAGTTGCTAAAAATCTGAATCCAAAAATACTCCTTCTCAAACCTGTCATGTAGAAGTCAATGGCAGGTGTCCCTGAAGTTGTTTCTTGACATTGCGATCTGCAAACCTAAGCCTCCTGTCTCATCTGTAAGAACTGTTTTACCAGAGCCCTACCCGCTGTTATGAGCGATTCCCAACAATATATATATATAAGCTCAGTAAGTGACAGCAGCACAGAGCATGTGCAGTGATTCAGCAGAGAAGAAGATGGGGAGCTACTGGGGCATTTTGGAGGCACAGCTCTTTACTGTTAAAGGGCTGTGGTTGCCTTGGGCTGGTACAGAAGCCTAACCTGTAGGGGCAGATTTACATAGGGTCGAATATTGAGGGTTAATTAACCCTCGATATTAGACTGCCAATGTAAATCCTTCGACTTCGAATATCGAAGTCGAAGGATTTACCGCAAATAGTTTGATTGAACGATCGAATGAAAAATCAATTCGAAGGATTTTAATCCATCGATCGAACGATTTTTATGCAACCTAAAAATTGTTAGAAAGCCTATGGGGACCTTCCCCATAGGCTAGCATGGCACCTCAGTAGGTTTTAGGTGGCGAAGTAGGGGGTCAAAGTTTTTGTTAAAGAGACAGTACTTCGACTATCGAATGGTCTAATAGTCGAACGATTTTTAGTTTGAATCGTTCGATACGAAGTCGTAGTCGAAGGTCGAAGTAGCCAATTCGATAGTCGAAGTAGCCAAAAAAAACATTCGAAATTTGAAGTTTTTTTTCTTCTATTCCTTCACTCGAGCTAAGTAAATGGGACCCATAATGTACAACACTTCTAGCCTACTTCTTTAGTTAGGCTTTAGTTCTCCTTTAGGATGTCATAGTTGACTATTGGAAGCAGGAATCCCATAATAAAAAGTAAAGTTAATGGTAATCAAGTTTGCTATAGCATATTTATACTCAATTGTGGCATTAAACAGGTCAACTTACCAAGAGCAGTATTTCGCTCCACTGAGTAATAGTGTGAAATTAGTACTTCAGAGACAACACCTGCTTATGTTTATGGTTCACAGCTGAAAATGGACTCAGGCTATTTTTCATTCTTCAGAGGTTGTCACAGGAAGAGATACATTTCAATGAAGCTTTCCTGAGTGGTGAGAACATTTTCAGCAGGTGAATACATATTATTATTCCAGTAACTAAATATTTTGTTTAAAGAAATTCACTAAAATAATGGCACAAAGAAAATGGTAAGAACTATTATTCTTCTTCTTCAATAAAAACACATGGCCATTGAGAAAAGATATTGATCTGCTATGGAAAAGTCTTGTGTAAGTGCAACAACATTAATTGTGGGTACAAATACTTTTATATAAACCCAGTTACTTCATTTAGAGGAAGCACAAATACTACACTTACATATATCCGGCTCCTTAGTGCTCAAAAATTAATCACAGTTTATGCCTAATGCATGTACATCAATGTGAATATCTAATTTGGGATCCTAATGGGTTGATGTAAATTGAATTGCGGGAGTTTGGAACTATTATGTCTTCATCTAGTAGAAGTAAATCTAAAGCAACTGGACTTGCTGAGTAATCATTGAAGGCATTTCACTACTCATCCAAGCAGCTTCTTCATTTCAACTGACTGGTACAGGAAATCCTCGGCATACAAAGTCTTCCAATAATCCAATCACAATGGTGCAGTGTAAATACCTCAAAGGGTAAAGCAACTCTCTGCACTCAATTTGGCAAAATTTTGCAAAAATTGCTCAAAATGCAAAAAATGGCAAGTGTAATAAAACTAAAGTGGAAATGAGTTAAATAAGTAAAACCTGTATTAGCAGAGTTACCTTGAAATGTAAAACATGGAATGTTCATCTATATTATATGTAATCATATTTCCCTCAGTACCATTGTCTGTTTATTAGCTGGGTCATGCAATGAAAAATACTCATAAATTCAAAATTAAGTGTAGCGCATGCTATTAGTTATATGCATAAAGTGTTAACTGTTCTTTGACAATATTACCCTTAAGCTCAGCCAGTAGGATAAGGTAAATGTGAAAAGAGAAGGGAAAACCAGACGTGATATATCAGAGGAATTGATGTAGCAGCTGGTGAAGAAAAGTAAAAAAAAATAATTCAAAAAAATAAGGGAAGACTTCTCAGGGAAAGATGAAATTATGGGGCAGATTTATCAAGGGTCAAGTTTCGAAATATAAAAAAATTTTGAAATTCGAATAAAAAAAGACCAACTGAAATTTATTTTAAAAATCTAAGGTTTTTGGGGGGTGAATTTGTAATTTGGATCTTCATACCTTAAGTTAACTAGAAAATCATGTAAACATTTTTTATTTTCTTTCAATGAGGATTGATTAATTATATCTTAGTTTGGATAAAGTACAAGGTACAATTTTATTATAACAGAAAAAAAGAAAATAATTTTTAAAAATGTAATTTTTTTTAAAACTGGACATCTATTAAATATACAAGCTGTATAGCCTTCCAGGACCAACTAGGATTAGAACTCTGATATTTCTGGAAATCTGTACTTACCATCTGAGCCACTAGAGGCACTTAGGGCTTGTCCTGACCAGTTCTTCTTATACACCTCTTGTAGTCATTCTATTTGCTTTTTTTCCTCCACACACCTTATTAGATTTAGGTATAGATCATCATGTAATTAAAACCCTTTATAAGTCAGTCCTTGACCATTGCTCCCTCCTTGCTTAATCAATGAAGCCCTACAGCCTGATCTGGCTAGGGTTCTTGAGAGTTCCTGCCTGTGTTCCACCTAATTCTTTGCTCCATGCCTTTATTCCTATGTTCCATTTCCCCTTGCCTGGTTTCTATTGGATCTACTGGTATTTGTCCTCTGCCCTTTTACTGGACTACCCTCCCCTCTCTCTTTAGCCTGCTCCCAACCTCAGCCTGGTATAAGGACATGTCATTGTCTTCAGCCTGCCCCTAACCTCAGCCTGTTATATGGACAGCTCAACCCGCAGTCCCAGATTGTTACTGAAATGTCCTGACTTTTGAGTTGATCTCCTGTACTGAACAGCCAGAAAAAGATACAAAGTTTCTAAAACTTACCTGGCTTTTGGCAGAGCCCAGAATACGTGGCAGTTGCACGTAGATACATTTATAACAATTTAAGAGAAGCAAAGAAACAATTGTAACAATTTAAGATAAGCAGGTTTCTTGGGGAAACTGTGACTCACAGCTTAAAAGGCAATTCACCTTCATTAGCAAAACTGTCATAAAATATAAAATCTAACCGTAAAACCCCCAGAAATGTGTTCAAACTTTCCATAACCTGCCAAATTTTGCAAAATGGACATGGTAATTAGGGGGGGTGTGGCTATAAAATAGGCATGGTCAAAAATTGTGGCAAACATTTTTTGCCTCTTTCTATTTTCAAAATGTTGGAAGGTATGACCTAGGCTCCTACCTTCTAGGCATCACTTGTGGCTTAACTTGACATAGCTGTTAATAATGTGTTCAGCTGCATCTTACATGTTTGTATAGTCTGTCTGCAGCATGCACCTGACCTGGTTAATAATCAAAAATCTTGCAACGTATTTCATAGCTAGTTTATAGTTTCATGGTTAAAAGTGTTGTTCACCTTCCAACAGTTTTTCCATTTCAGTTGGTTTCAGATTGTTCACCAGAAAGACTTTTTCCAATTACTTTCTATTTTCTATTAGTGCCCATTTTTCTAATATTGAAGTGTAAAGTTTTATTTTTCACCTTCAAAAGCAGTTCTGGAAAGGGAAAGGGGGTCACCAACTCTCTAAACTGTTCTAAATTGCTATATTTAGGGGCAGATTTATCAAGGGTCGAATTTTGAAGTAATTTTTTGTGCACATGACTAGGGGGCAGATTTACTAAGCTCGAGTGAATAATTCGAAATGGAAAAATATTCAAATTTCAAAGTATTTTTTGGGTACTTTGACCATTGAATTGGTCAAATTCAAACGAATTCGAACGAATCGAATGATTCGAAGTAACAATCATTAGACTATTCGACCATTTGATAATCGAAGTACTGTCGCTTTAAAAAATACTTTGACTTCATACTTCGCCACTTTAAACCTACCGAGGTGCAATGTTAGACTATGGGGACCTTCCCCAGCACTTTTCTATGTTTTTTTTTTGATGGAATAAAAATCGTTCGAATCGTTCGTTCGAAGCTTTTGCGCGAAATCCTTCGAATTCGAGACAGTACATAATACATTTCAATATTCAAATAATCACATTCAAATTGAATTTTGGCCTATTCGAAGTTCATAAAAATAGCTCGAAATTAAATTTTTTTACTTTGAATTTATACTTCGACTCTTGATAAATCTGCCCCTAACTTTATACATTTCTTATCTTTGTCCCTGCTGAGCAGAATCCCTGGGTTTCATTAAAGGCAACTGTTAGAATTGATGCAATAGTTGCTAGTACTGCAGAGATGCTGCTGAGAAATGTATCAACTAAATGTTGCAAAATTGTAACAGTTCACAATCTGCACCTAAATTACTGAGCTGCCAGACTCAAACGCCAGAGACAGGGACATAAACTTCGATTTTGAAATAATAGTAAAAAATAAAAAATGGAAAGTAACTGAAGAATTCTGGGGAATAATCTGAAAACAATTGAATGGAAAAAAGTGTTTGGAAGATGGACAACCCCTTTAATATGGAAACCAAACTACTTTGAAACCAAACACGTAAAAATGTTCACGTTACAAGGATATTTTAGTGATTAAATAGATTTTCCCTCAAAGATAATTATTTAGAGCATGTCAATATTATACAGGCAATTATTTGTTAGCTCTAATTTATGGACAGCTTAAGATCACAGGGCTTGTTTACTAATCCCACAATGCTAGCTATAATTACAATAATTAAAATGAATATTAAATCAAGGACATGACTGAGTAGGCACACAAATCTAGCAGATGGGGCAATAGACCTTATCACTGTGCATTTTTCCTCCTAAATGATGTACTGCTGTACAGTTGCTATTACTAAGTATTTTGAGGAAATATTAACAAAACCTCTCTTATGGGGTTATGCAAGAAAAGTTGCAAGGCACAAAATCACCTATGGTGATTAATTAATATGCAAAATTTACTGATCACTTGTTTAAAAGCAAACATCTAATTGGCTGCAGCAAGACATCAGTGATATGCCCCAATGAGTGAGTCAACAGAGGACTCCATACATATAAATACAAGGTTAGTGCATCATCAGCACTGAGAAACTTTATTGGTTACTTAGTGACTGTTGATTTCAGGCATCTAACCTAAATGGAGATTTAGAGGCAGATTTATCAAGGGTCAAATTTCTAATTCATCTGAGTCTTTTTTTAACTCGAATCAGATTTTACTTGAAATTCGATTGGGGGGTTATTTAATAGAAAAATTGAATATCTTAAACTCGGACAAATTTTTCCGACCCAAAAACTCGAAATGAATTTGAATCAAATTCAACCAAAATCGAAACAAGTTTTTTCTCAGAAAAATACTAGAATGGCAGGAAGGCTACTAACATCTTCAGGAGGAGAAGGAATCCTAAGTGATAAATGCATTGGCTGTTGACTTGAGCATGCTCAGTTCTTCTCAACGCAGATGAATAAACACACCCTCCAGTCTAGCAGCCAATGGAAAGATGGCATTGCTGGTTCCCATAGAAACTTTGCTCTAGCTGTCTGATCCTATTTTTAAATCCTAACCCCCCCTCCTGAGCTCAGAGTAACCATTACAGTGCTCAATCCAAGCAGGACTTGTCATCATAGTAAACTCTGCCTGTTTATGCCTGCATTCTTTAATTGCATGAACTTTACATCATGTATGTGCTGTTTGCAGATATGAATGCACTGGTGATGTGTCAGAGGAAAAATGGCCCAAGGTGAAAGGGGATGTATGCAGTACAAATAAAGTCATTTTGGTGGGGGAAATGTGCATTTATATACATGGTAAGAAAATGTAGGCTTTAAAGTGCCAGAGTTTGATAAATCTCGAAAATCTAATTTGAATTTTTTTCGAGTTTGGATAATTCACTAGTCGAATTTGACTGTTTAGACCATAAGAAATGTGAAAATTCTAATTTTCAGTTTGACCCTTAATAAATCTGCCCCTTAAACTGACATAGTTATATCCTTTATAAGGATTTTATTTTAAACCACTGAACCCTTGCCCTGATTTATATGGGAAAGTAAAGTGAAAAGTAATTGAAAGAGCTCACTTATGAAACCTGTTAATGAGGCAGACTGTGGTTGTGAAAAGCCAGGATGCAGCCTGTCAGATTTATTGATTGTTCTTTCTTTATTTTATATTACATTATTCACTGAAAAGAAATGTTGACCTCCACAGTTTAAGATACAAGAGTGCATATTATAAAGGTAAAATGCATAATGACATATATTATTACTAAAGTGTAGTGAGAATTACAACAAAGACTGAAATGACCTTAAACTGTTGCAGGCTTGTAGGCCACGCATTTGCTTTTACAATAGCAGGCTTGAACAGGATCTCGGAAACCAGAAGCCAACATATGCAAAATGTAATGAAAAAAAAATAATTTAAAGGGCATTGTGGCCAAAGAGAATGCCTTGTTCCTCAAGTTGCATACAAGAAGTCATCCTCCTGGAATGCTAAGGCCACTCGCCCACCACCAACTTTGTAGCAGAGCCACCAAACGCAGACAGCATTACATACAGAGTGGTATAACAGATTTGTAACATGTCCCTATGCAGTGTGATGTCTTAATAAATGGACTAATTAAACTGTATTTGTATACATTAAACCAAATATAATTCAGTGAGGAAAACTGATCTCCTAATTCAATTCCATATTTCCCATTTAGCCACGTGTTTATCACATAAAAAGTATGAGAACAGGAGAAAAGTTGTGTCTGCCTGAATTGAATCTTGTGATAAACTACAGTATAAAGTTCTTGGTTAGAATCTGTCCCATTGTAGGATGTCATGCTGATTGATGCTGAAAGAAATGTGTGTAATTGAATATTTATACATTTGCAGATTATGGGACTATTTAAACCATACATCCAGTGTTTTACTATAATTTATTGCTATTTCTTGTGTACTTACAGCATGGGCAGTTAGTGAGGAACGAGTCGGGTTTGCTTCTCACATTGATACAATAAAGAAAGTAGGTGTTCCCCACATTGGGCCACATTCAGTTTACTGAGGAAATGTTATCTCATGAATTATCATATGAAAATTATATTGGGTCTATGGGAAACTGTGGAATTGAATTAGATGCTGTTTTTTCTTATGGACTAAATATGATCTATTGTTTTAATAGACAACAAGGTGTGACATGCTTTAGATCTTTTTCTTTTTAAGTTTTATTTATATGATAGCCCTCAGAAAAAAATGTGAAAAAATCTGGAATTTATGGTTAAATTCACCCATTGTCTTCTACTAGATTAGCCCCTTTTGTCCCTATATTGCTTAAAAATCTATCCATAGTTTTTACATAACAGTGGACAGGAACAGTAACATAACCAACATGGGGTGCTGGATGTGCACCTGGGTCCTCTCCAGACGGGCTTTCTCTCCTCCAGAGGTGCACGCTCAGGAGAAGTCATCTGTGATATGGTCACCAGCAGCCTGGGGAGACAATTTTTTTTGTCAGGGGCATGATTACCATTTTAATTTGGGGGCCCTGGCCACCAAATTTTTTTTAACTGGGGGACCTGGCCACTTATGTTTTTCTTCTAACTTGTGGGGGGGGTGGCCATCTATGGGGTTTTTACTTGTAGGGACCCCTGGCCACCAATTGGGGTTTTCTTTAACTTGGGGGGCCCTGGCCACCAATGGTTTCTTTTAACTTGTAGGGGGGCCCAGAAAAATTTGCCATGCGGGCCCTGCTAATTCTGATGATGGCCCTGCCAGCAGCCCCAAATGAATGCGGTCCCTCAGTAGTTCCACCACTGGACCACAGCTCAATTCAATCCATTGTTTCAGATTCAGTTTCATGAAGAAAAAACATTTATGGTCTATCATTTTAAAACATTTAATATATATCGCATACCTCACAGCATTTTGGAAGTAAAAAGAGGGACAAAAAATTTTTTCTCACATAGAACAGAGAGATTTTGACCACGCCCCTTTCTGTGGCCACACCCCTAATTACCATATTCATTTTACAAAATTTGCCAGGTTATGAAAGTTTGAAAATATTTATCTTTAGCTAAACAGTTTTTTGTGTCTCAAAATTGTTACAAAGTATCTTATTTGCACCTGTTCTGCAAACTTTGTTTCTTTTTCTGGCTGTTCAGTGCAGAGAAAATAGGGACTTTCCAGTACAAATGAGGGACTGCAGGTTGAGCTGTAAAAAGAGTGACTGTCCCTCCGAAAAAGGGACAGTTGGGAGGGATTATGTGGTTCAGTCTGACTGAGGATAAAAAATCTAAAAGATGTGGTTCCTGTTTGGCACATAAAACAGTGAGATCCTCAAATGCCTGAATAAAAAAATCACTTCACATGGCCCTAGTTTACACAAAACATCCTTTTATTTGTAGATTTGCAGGGGAAAGGGTGTTTTTCACTTTATTAGAATACGTTTGATCACATATTGTAAGCACAAGCTCCAGTGGGGGTGTGTACTGCTTGTAACCACCAGGGGAAAAAAAAGTGTTTAAAAAAAAAATTTTGTCAAAATTATGAGCTGTAACGTAAGCAGCTTGCTCCTGTGTAACAATATAGCATTGACGCCACTCCCCCTTCCAAAAACTACTCGTCGGCTTCACTCCGCTTACATGCCCTGTAACCGTGACGTCACCGTCTAATCTCGCGAGGCTGTGACGAAACCCTGCGAAAGCTGGCCGGCAGGAGCAGTGAAGCTGGACGTTTTGTACAGCGATCCGGGATTGCGTGCTGTGTTATGAATATCGGGATTTCCCCGCGAAAAGCGGGACTGTTGAACGTTATGTGAATGACAGGTATCATTGTGCAGCCGTATTCCTTCTGAGCTTGCTGGGAATTGTAGTTTGGTAGAGAGCTACAGGTTGGAGATCAGCGCTGCGTAGTGTCAGTGCATTTTCTAGTTCCCCGGGGTAGATGGGGATTGTTTGATACAGACATAGTTTAGTATGTGTTTGTTGTCATTGACCTGTTTCTGTACATGTTCTATATGTGCCAAATACCGCAGGGAGTGTAGGATAACGGTGATATACTCAGAAGCTGTCAGTGGGTGTCTAGTTCGCTTTTGCTTTCAGTCCTCCTAGTGTTACACATGTATTGTAAACAGGAGTGAGATGCAGGCTGTACTGGAGAGAGGGGGGTGTCACTGTGATGTCCTGTAGCAATAGCTGTCATTTATTCACACCAACTTGTTTATACATACAGACTGTCACAATATATGAATAAACATCTCATTTACTTTCTGGAACTAATCCCCCCCCCCCACACACACACACACCAAAAGTGTTCTCTAGCTGTTAGCAGTAACCTTCCAGCTGGCCCAATGGCAAGTGTTTTTTTTTTTTTATATCTTGAAGAAGAATGTGGATGAGACTGCTTAGCCCAGAATTGCCACTTGTTTGTTCAGATAAAGATCTGCAGGACAAGCAGATGATTGTGCCATTTTATAACAGTCTGCTTCCCAGGGGGTTCTCTTGTTTGCCTTCCTCTGGCTCAGGGATCCCCAACCTTTTAAACAAGTGAGCATCATTCAGAAGTAAATGCAAAAGCATGAAAATTGTTCTTGGGCTGCCAAATAAGTGCTGTGATTGGTCATTTAGTAGCCCCTATGACCCATGTGGACTGTAAACCTACATTGAGGCTCTGTTTGGCAGTACACCTCGTTTTTATACAACCAAAACTTGCCTCCAAGCCTGGAATTAAAAAATAAGCACCTGCTTTGGGAGCAACATCCAATTGGTGGGAGAGCAACATGGGCTACTGGTCGAGGATCACTGCTCTGGCTCATTCTTAAAGGGGAAGGAAACCTAGTCGGCGCAAACCCCCCCTCCCGTTTGTTGCCCACCCTCCCTCTTCCCCCCTGGCCTACCCGTCCCGCTGGGCAAATGCCCCTAACTTGTTACTTACCCTTCTGCGCAGGTCCAGTCCAGGGAGTTCACCGATGACATCTTCCACGCTATCTTCTTCCTGCTGTGAACGGCGTTTTGGTGCATGCGCAGTAGATCCGTACCGGCGAAATTATCCTACTGCGCATGTGCCGTTCAAAGAAGGAAGAAGATCGCGTGGAAGAAGATGTCGTTGGTGAACTCCCTGGACTGGACCTGCGCAGAAGGGTAAGTAACAAGTTAGGGGCATTTGCCCAGCAGGACGGGTAGGCCAGGGGGGAGGAGGGAGGGTGGGCAACACACGGGAGGGGGGGTGGGGGTTTGCGCCGACTAGGTTTCTTTCCCCTTTAAATGGCTATTGCAGAGTTTGAACTTCACTGTTATACAGTCTGTTTTGAGAATGATTGTTCCTTGGGAAGAATATTAAAGAACAGTAATCTCACTTTGAACATAAAGTATTGGGCTATCAAGGGAAGAACTTGTATGCAATATGGAATTTGGGGTCATGTAATAAATATACAGTACTTAGGTTTGATCGTATTTACATGTTCCATTTACTAGTCAGCTGTTGGATAACAACATCTGGTTGCTATTGTTAGTAGTAGTGATGTGCCTGTGCCTTTAGATCAATTCAGCATTTTATCTGCCTGTGTGTGGGGGTTTCCGACAGGTCTCCCCGATCAATATCAGGCCAATGATCGGCCAGATATCGATTGGGCAGGTTTGCTTTTTTTCCTGCGATCGAGGAACACATTGGCTAGTTGATATTGTCCTACAAACCCTTGGCGCCCATTTCCTTCGTATAATCTGATTGTTTGGCCCTAGGGTCAACATTTGGATTAACCCGATATCGCCCTGTCGCCAAACGAGCGGATCTTATCGTGTAAGATCACCCCCTTTAGAAACATAGAAATCTGCAGTGAGCAGAGTCACATTTGGAGAAGGACTGTATGTTTGGGGGCGTGTCTATGGTATTAAAATGTACTTTACAATTGCAAAATAATTGATATATTTTAAAATGTTAATGTCTGTTTCCAAGCCATATTTTTTAGTAAGCTTTTTTTCATAGATGGCGGAAGTACATAACGTTGTATAGCATAGAAAGTGCCAGCCTATTCAAGCTGACCAACAACTTAATTTTCTAATTGTATTGCATTTGTCGTCAACGCTTTCTTTGACTGTGATCACATTTTTTTTGTTCAATTTCCACAGTGACATGTAGTGGGACAGCTATGCAATCAGCATATCATGCAAATATTATTCAAGGTCCCTTTAGTAGTAGGCTGGAGTTCTGCCTGTAACCCATGGGCCTCTAGCTTACCAGGCTCTAATACTGCCCAGAGACTCAGCATACTTGTTGCAACTCTGAGTTTGTCTGAATTTCTAATACAGTAAGACAGTATTGTTCTATTTCTATAATGTTATCTGACGTTTAATATATCTCAATGCAGATCTGGGTAGAATTTGTCAGAAATTGTATATCATCCAATTTCACTGCTAATTCCCTTCTGCTACCTGAATTTTGTCAAGAGAATCATGACACGTGATTTCAAACCTGGGGATTTGATCTTTGCGAAAATGAAAGGTTACCCGCACTGGCCATCAAGGGTGAGTGTACATACTGTACTTTGTCTCAACATACTTAACGGGCTTTCATCATAAAAAAAATAAAGTTCTGTTTTTAATTGACAACAGTGTTTGTGATTTTGTTTTTTCTGAAAAAGTGTTTATATTTTTTTTTCTTGGTACACCTTGGCCTAGTGTTCTGCTGTCCAGTCATGTGATACTTGTTCACTTGTGCCAAAAAAAATTCAAATGGCTATTGCACATGGTGTGAGAACTGCAGTGATTAAAAAATCTTTTCATGCAGCAGCCACTGACCTTCAAACTCTGGGCCAACACTCCTCTCGTGTATAGGGTTGCCACCTGGCAAAAACGATGGTTAATCCCAATGTTATTAATAGGGAAAAAAGATAAATATTTTTTTTTCCAGATAAGGTGGCAACCCTACTTGTGTAGTGGAACAAATAGAAAAAAAAACAATGTGGCTGGAGATAAAAGGAATGGCAATAAAAAATACATGTGTATCTAAGCCTGACCAATCAAAAAAACATGCCATAATTTTTCACTACATTGATATTTATGAATAATTGAGAATTAATTGTACGTAAAAGTACACTCAGAGAGTGACAAAGTATGACAGAATTCATGCTGACCGTTATAACATTGCATATAACGCGTAGGAGCAAATTTATCAAGGGTCGAATTGAAAATTAATATTTTATGGTCAAAACTGTCAATTTCGACTATGGAGTTATTCAAATTTGATTCAAGTTTTTAAAAAATGTGATTTTCTAGATTTGTCATATTTTGGCTCTTTAAGAACTCGAATTCGACTATTCGCCACCTAAAACCTGCCGAATTGCTGTTTAAAGGAACAGTAACGTCAAAAAACAAAAGTGTTTTAAAGTAATGAAAATATCATGTACTGTTGCCCTGCACTGGTAAAACTGCTGTGTTTGCTTAAGAAACACTACTATTGTTTATATAAATAAGCTGCTGTTTAGCAATGGGGGCAGCCATTCAAAGGAGAAAAAGCTCAAGTTACACAGCAGATAAGCTCTGTCTGACTAATGGTGTTATCTTTTATCCATTAGTTTTCCTGTGCCGTTTTTCAATTTTCGCCATTGCTCCACAGCAGCTTGTTTACAGTATATGAACTATAGTAGTGTTACTGAAGCAAACAGATCAGTTTTACCAGTGCAGGGCAACAGTACATGATATTTTCATTACCACTTTGTTTTTGGTGTTACTGTTCCTTTAAGTCCATAGGAGAGGTCCGGGGATCAATTTTGAGTTGTTTGCAGACTTCCTGACATTCAAGGTTTTTTCAGAGAAAAAACTCGAATTGAATTTGATTCAAATTCGATTTGAGTTTTCGAGTCAATTCCATTCAACCGAGTTTAAAAAATTCGATTTTTTTTTCAATAAATTTTGATTGGTCGAATTTCAAATTTATGGGACTTTCAAGTTTAGGGGAGTTTTTAAAAACTTGAATAAATTCGACCTAACTGTGCCTCCCCATGTGTGTGCCTATGTAATATATATTTTATTTCCTTTTCATTTTTTAAGGTGGATGAACTTCCCGATGGGGCTGTGAAACCCTCTACAAATAAAATGCCAATTTTCTTTTTTGGCACTCATGAAACGTAAGTTCTTTCATTTAAAGTTCTTCTAACCTTAGAAAGTTTGGTAACCTATATACAAATATATTACTTTTAAGATTTTTTTTTTTTTTAATTATTTAGGGTTGAAGCTTTAATGATATTAAAAGAAGTTATGGCCAGTAGCCCAGTTGGTAAATTACATCAATCATGGCTTTATACCCTGCTCAAGAGATTTTTTATCATCTGTTTTATCCTAAATTGAAAGCTGGGTAAGACATATTAATAAATTTAGGCACATAATAAATATAAAATATAACCATATTAATAAATGTTAAAATGAATTCTCTTAGCCTTATTTTACATTTATTTCTATAAAGCAAATACGATGTCCGTTCACTGATTTCTGCCGTCATTAATTTTTGCATGCATTCTTGATTACGTGCCAAATACCAAAACATATGCCTTGGCACACTCTCCAAATCTATCCTTACTGCTCCGGCAATACAGTTCATTAAAAAAAAAAAGTTCTGTGCTAATACACATTTTTTTGCACACCAAATTATATGTTTTGGTAGAGCACACTCTTAAGGCTATATGCAGCACTTTATGGTTGAAGTGGGGCATAAATCAGTATGTTTTGACATATATATATATATATATATATATATATATATATATATATATATATATATATATATATATATATATATATATATATATATATATACCGTATATATAACTTTTTTTATCTACCCTTTTTTAAAGAGCATTTTTGGGACCAAAGGACATATTCCTTTACGAAGAAAATAAGGAGAAGTATGCCAAACCTAATAAGCGAAAGGGCTTTAACGAGGGGTTGTGGGAAATTGAGAACAACCCTAAGGTTAAATTCTCAAGTCCACAGGTAGGTAAAACAAGCACCTAACATGGATTCATTTTAATTAGATAACCCCCCACTAACATTGTAACACTGTGGTATAACTGCTGTATTCGGTCTGAGTAATACATAATGTTTTCTTATATAATCATTTGAGAATTTGACAGAGTAGTGCAATATTATCTTTAAAATAACATTAAATAATACATTCAAATATTATAAAACTCTCAGTGTTGCTTTGTAATAATATAGCTGATGTTATCTGTCTGTCAGTTTGAACCAGACTGGCTTTTGCACAGAAATACCATGCTTTAAAGGGACATTATATTAACCAATACTGCACAGAGAAAACATTGTACTCCCAAGTCTGCTAATATTTTATGTAACCATTTGTCTTTTAAAGGAATTGTTCAGAATAAAAATAAAAACTGGGTAAATAGTTTTTATTTTTACACTTAACTGTTCCTTTAAAGGGGCAGTTGACCTTAAAATTAACTTTTGACATGATGTAGAAATTTCAATTGGTTTTCATGTTTTATTATTTGTGTTTTTTTTAGTTAGCTTTTTATTTAGCAGCTCTCCAGTTTAGCTATCTGATTGCTATGGTCCAAATTACCCTAGCAACCAGGAAGTGGTCTGAACGAGAGGCTGGAATACGAAAAGAGGGCCTAAATAGAAAAGTGAGTAATATAAAATAGCAATAAAAATGTAGCCTCACAGAGCAATAGTTTTTTAGATGGGATCAGTGACCTCCTATTTAAATGCCGAAAAGAGTCAGAAGTAGAAGGCGAATAATTTAAACACTATTAAAAAAAGAAAAGAAAATCCCAATTGAAAAAGTTGCTTAGAATTACCCATTTTTTAACATACTAAAAATTAACTTAAAAATTAACCACCCCTTTAATAATGCAACCACTATTATTACAGCTTCCACTGGTATGAATACATGCAGATATGCTTATTAATAAAACTCCCTGTGCATAGTAATCTATGCCAATATGTTTCATTGAATATTTACAGAACACCTACTGAACAATGTGTATGTATGTATATATATGTATATATATATATATATATATATATATATATATATATATATATATGTGTATATATATTATATATATATATACATATATACAACCAACAGAAGAGATCCACACTCACAGGTCTTAGATAAAAAATAAAAAAGTTTTATTGCAAAGATGTAAGCCTTCTTTGCAATAAAACTTTTTTATTTTTTATCTAAGACCTGTGACTTCTGTTGGTTGTATATTGAAATAATTTGGATACTGCTATATATGTTAAAAAGTTTAAATTTATCTAAGCCTATGTGCTCATGTTCTCTATGTTGTATGCATAGGTGTCTGTTAATTGGTGTCACAAGTTGTATCCTACTGTACTAGAGAAAAGGCCAAAGGAATTGCAATAAAATTCCGAAGGAGAGAAAACTTGCAAATGCCAAAACCTGTGTATAATATTTTGACAGGTAACATAGATACAACATAGAATTGCATTTTTTCAAGTAGGAGAGAGATATGAGAAACTTAGACAGAGACAAATGGTATACATTTTTGGTAACCACACTAGCAAATGTTCCTTTGTCAGTTCAGTATTTTAAACCTCTTAATAGTAACGTTCACAGAGAAGAGAGAGATATTTTTGGGAACATCAGGACAACATTTTAATCAGGGAAAATTACACATTGAAATGCATTCTAAATTGGTGGGACCACAAAAAAACAGTGTCAAATGCATAAAAACTTAAAATCAGGGTATGTAAAATTGAGGCTCAACTGTACATTTATTTCAAAGTGGGTATTGCAGACTACATAATCTCCCACATTTTCAACAGTTCATTTTGAGTAAGTGCCCTAGATGTACATCTGAAAGCATCTTCCATGTTATATCTTTTATGGATGAAAGCAACCAGTTTCTAAATAAGGTCACTGCTTTAAAGTTTTTTAAAAGTAATTTAACAATAGGTTTTATTCTACAATTTTTCTTATTTTAATTTTCCCTAATAAAAAGCATATTGGGGACACCGTCATTTATATAATTGGAAACTAAAAAATAGTCACATTACATAAGATTCAGATATGACTAATAATTGTTTCCCTTTTGTTTGGGAGGTTGCTGCCCATTACTATTACCCATTTCCTTTCATGGGTGTGTTCTTTCTCCATCTAATGCATGCAAGGTATCTTGGCTGGTTGCACACTTACTGTCTTTTGTTTTTGGTTTAGAATATCTTGGCAATCACTAATGCTGCTCTAAGAGAGGCAGCAGAAGCGCAAGTGCAAGAAGACCTAGAGGAAAATGAGGAGAAACTGACAAAGAGAAGGAAATCAACCACATCAAAGGTTTTAGTATAGAGTCAGAGATTCTATATTATCAGTTTTAATCATCTGTTCATTTTTGCCTGCTGTTCACAGCGGAAGTTTTAGTTGTGGTTGCATGTTGCACTGAACTATGAACTACTATAAGGCTTATGTTACAAAGGAAATTGTAATAGGCCACTGGACCTGCAATAAACCACTACTGAAAACTGAAAAGCATGGGACCTACAGAAGGTGAACTCCTCTCTGCCACAAATGTATATTGTATGATGCTGCTATAACGCATGGTTTGATACCCTTTAAAAGTACTGTATCCTGTTGTTGTGAAGAGAAATTTATGGTTTAAACCCCTTTTATATAGAAATGAGAAGTCCACATTTTAGAGAGATGCTTTAAATGATAGATACATAATATGATCCACAGCTCAAATAATACTGCCTCAATCATAAGGCCTACCACAATTTTGTACAAAGCATCTTGTAGAAACGTTAGACAAAATGTAAAACAAAAGTTAAATTAACAAAAATGTAAAGGGCTCTATAACATATAACTTCAGGAATTTAAATTAACAAAAATGTAAAGGGCTCTATAACATATAAGTTCAGGAAGTTAAATTAACAAAAATGTAAAAGACTCTATAACATATAAGTTCAGGAAGAGGTGATTGGGGCTCCTATAATTGCCCCCTGTATGGCACAGTACTTCAATATAGCATGTGTATTCTGTATGCATTGAATAATACTAATGAAAGTGCAAAGCCCACCAAAATGTGCAGGGAGAACCGCATGATTTCAGGTTTGGTAACCTGATGTTCCTGATCGATATCCGATTGGGCAGGTTTGAAGGTTTCATACGTTGATGCAGATAAGGAATTGAAGAGGATCTGTAGCTCCTCATTACTTTCTGCTTTCCTGTTGTTCCAGTTTTTAGCCCAGACAAAAGCAACAAAAAAAGGTGGCCATACCTTTTAAAAATATGAAGGAAATATAGTTTATAAATTAAAAAAATTCACACTCTAGTTCTAATCCTCCAGTTTCATGTTCATTATGAATGTTCAGTAAAATATATTGGCTTAACATTTTTTTACAGAGATCATATAAACACAGACACACACACACACACACACACACACTAAATTGAAAATGAAACGCCACTTTCGGACATCATAAGCTTATGGAAAAAAAAATGCATAGATACTATCTAAACTTCCATAAATAATTGTCCTTTTTGGCCTCTTTTTTTTTTTTTTTTTTTTTTTCTTTTCACTCAGACATACCTGATTTCACAGATTAAAAGGAAACATGATAGTATGTCTGTGATTGCAAGGACCAGTTGTCCACACCTTTGGGCTTACAATATAATGCATGCCCTCCCACACACATTGTTCGATTATAAAGTGATGGATTCTGAGACTTAAAATTCCTCTGCTTTCCAGAGAGTTTCAGAATCCAACACTTCACTGTGGAACATAGTGAGGGAGAGGAAAAGGTTTGCCAGCTTATCAGTTTTAATCTTTGGAATCAGAAAAAAATAATTTCAGAAAATGGAGGACAGGCAGGCACCTTACATTATTTACTATTGGCTACAAAAGACCACTGCCTTGCATAAGTCATATTTCATAGAGAGGTTTTAAATGTAGCTGTAAATTTAGCTGTAGGTTGTAAATGGCAGTATCGAGGCTCAAATGAGACATCATAAAAGAGATAAATAACAATTGCACAATTGTTGAACCCAAATAATACATGTGCACGGTTTCTTATCTGTTCCTTCTGTTGGATATAATGGTAATCCTTACAACCATTTTTAGATTTTAGGTAAGCATTTGGATTCATCTTTCAGTGGACTTGAGTCTCCGGAGAAAGATATGAATGCTGCAAAGGAAGATACAAGCCTTTTGGATCAACTTGGCAGTGAAGTAAGGAACCACATAGACCTTTTATTTTACATTCTACTGTTTTTTTTTACGTTCTTACCATTTGTGTCATTTTTTTTTAAGTCTTACCATTTGTGCAGTTTCATGGTAGTTCTACTGTGGTCTTATAGTAGAAACTAGTAGATTATGTTCATGGCTTATAGTTGTCCTTCTGTGGTCTTATTGTAGTTTATGTAGATTTTTAGTAGATTATGATCTAGAAATGTTTCTGCTTCAAATGTTTCTCAATTGACTATACTAAGGACTAGCAAATAGCTTTCCATACAGGTCCTTTCATTTTGCATAATGATTGGTGACGTCAACACTATAGCTTACAGTATTTCTTAGAAAATGGGTATTCTCCATGTTATGGGTTATCATTGTAGAGTACAGCAAAAATTTGTGTAATTTAAACTGAAAGTTTTATTTCCATTACCCCTCAGGATGCTGCCACCCCAAAAGTTTCCCCTGTTGTAGTTAAAGGCAGAAGAGGTAGAAAGAGAAAGGTAAGATACTGTCTATTGTTTCAGCTCTTTTTCAAATCTGATAAACAGATACCAAGGTGTATTAAAACGAATCTGCATAAATCACTTAATTGCCTAGAATTTGTACGTACATTAGATGGATCTCTAATGGTGTGAGTGCATTTTGTTTTCTACATATAGCAGAAAAAAATGGGGTAGTTTCAAATGGAGACAGTTGGCTGTGAGCATTAAAGGAGAATTCAACTCTTTAAGAAATGCGCCATACTTTATACTTACCCCTCGGCACAGTTTCTGGCATCCGACTTCCACACAGCCATCTTCCAGGTCTTCAGCAAGCTGAGTGGGAGAACGGCATGTTGGCGCATGCGCAGTTGGAGCAATTTACTGGTTTGCGCCAACTGCGAATGCGACGAAACTCACTAAAATTGCCAAAGTGCTGAAGCCCGTAAGATGGCTGTGTGGAACTCCAAAGCCAGAATCTGCACCGAGGGGTAAGTATAAAGTATGGGGCATTTGCCCCGTGGGGGGGGGCAGTTAGGTTGGGGGGAGGAGGGGGTCTCTGTGGGGTGGGGGTTACGGGGTTTTTTCTTAAAGGGTTGAATTCTATCAATATCAATACATTAGTGCAATCAAGGGATTTGACTGTAGCTACAGTAAGACCCTAGCTTTGATTGGTACCATAACAGGTTCCTGGCATGTAGGAAATTTTATGGTCTTTAGCTTCACAAAAATGTGTTTTTATTAAGAAGAAACCAAGGATGTCTTTCTTAAAAAGACATCCTTAAAAGTGAACCACACTAAGAGACAGGAGTTAGGCATACATAGCCACTACTTAGAAAAGTGATAGGGGGAAGGCTGGGATTGCCTACAACTACATGTTGGAAACATTAAAACAAAGACCAATTTCCCTTTAAGACAGATAATATCTACTTGAATTTTCATACAGTTCTCTTTTGAGCTTAAAGCAGACGTTTTTGTTGATAGAAAAAAAATATTTTTGTTGTATTACCTTAGGTTGATATTCTGGCTGAGTCTGCACAAGAGTTAGTGGCTGCACCAGTGAGTCCACCGATACAGAGCCCTAAAAGAGGCAGACCAGGTAATTACTATGGGAGCTAATAAAACCAGTAAAACCAGTAATATTTCTAAATATTTCTAAAGTTTATTAAATCCTTGCATAACATAAACAACTGTTTGATTTTGAAAATTTGCATGTTCAATAAAAACCTCTGGCTTGCTTTCTACAAAAACTTTTGTCGTTAACTGACTAACTCTGCAGTATGTGGAGCTCAACACATACTGGTGGCCCCAAGTCAACCCCTTTGGCAAACTATGATTTTTGTTTCTCCACTGCATGTCTTCTCCCACACACGAGCAGTACAGTTCAAAGCCAATAAATGTTATGTTTATAGACGCAGGTCCAGAAAGCTCAGAATTATGTGAAGGCCATCTCCCATAGACTTAATTTTAATCAAATTCACATTTTTAAAAATTATTTCCTTTTATTCTGTAATAATAATGGAACATCGTACTTGATCCCAGCCAAGGTATAATTAATCCTTATTTCTCTCACGTCGAGGGGGACATAGGAACAGTGGGGTAAAGGGCCCCTCCTACTAGGAGGCAGGACAGATGTCCAAAGGATACAGCCTCGAATTCCGAAGTCCACACCCCCCCATCATTTTTTCATGTCCAGGCTCTCCCTGCATCCCACAAAGAGGCAAGCCTTCCTGTCCATAGTCAACTCCCTGGAGGAGACTGGAGTCATTGTTTCCGTTTCCCCTTCACATCGGTTTCAAGGATTCTATTCGAACCTCTTCATCGTTCTAAAAAAGAACGGTACATTCTGTCCGGTGCTGGATCTCAAACGACTAAACAAGTGGATTGTTTACCACTGCTTCAAGATAGAATCCCTACACTCTGTCTTCCGATCGATGGAACCAGGGGAGTACCTAGCATCTTTAGACATCCGAGACACCTAACTCTATGTCCCAATCTTCCCTCAGCATCACAAATTTCTGAGATTTGCCTACAAAAACCGGCACTTCCAATTTGTAGCTCCACCATTCGGCTTGTCATCCGCTCCGCGGGTGTTCACGAAAATAATGGCTGCCATGGCAGCTCTTCTTCGTGTCCGTGGTGTATCTATTACTCCATATCTGGATGACCTCCTTATCAAAGCCTGTTCCAAGAGGACAGCCGAACAGCACATCCAGCTCTCCAACCAGACCCTCCAGAAATTCGGAATGGACAATCTCCAAAAGTCCTCTCTTTATCCCAGCCAAACCATGTCCTTCCTGGGATTGAATTGCGACAGAAGGTGTTTCTACCACAGGAGAAGCAGCAACGATTACAGTCCTCCATACGCTGCCTCAATGTGACACAACACCTCACGGTTCAGGCATGCATGAGGGTGGCCAGACGCGAGTGTGCAAGGATGGTCGCCGGACGCCAGTGCTAGGATGGGAGGAAAACAACATTCCACACCTGTCAGCCATTCACATTCCTGGAGTAGCGAACTGGGAACCGGATTTTCTCAGCAGTCATCGAGTAGACCCCGGAGAATGGGAGCTCCATCAAGAGGTCTTTCAGCTCCTTGTGCACAAATGAGGAGAGCCTCAGATCAACCTAATGGTCACAAGACACAACAGGAAGGTTCCTGGTTCGTCCCCAGATACCGGGATCCATTAGCAGACAGGATAGACACAATGACGGTTCCCAGGCACTTCCACCTAGCCTACGTGTATCCTCCTCTGCCAATGCTCTCGCGAGTCCTCAAGAAGATTCACAGGGACTCCGCCACTGTAATTGTTATAGCTCCAAGCTGGCCAAGGAGATCCTGGTATCCGGACCGTCTGGCCCTATCCCAGAAACCACAGTACTATCCCAGAAACTCTGTCTCTCCGGGTTGACCTGCTGCAGCAAGATCCCATCCATCACCAGAATCCCAGCCTCTACGCCTTAATGGCATGGCTCTTGAAGCCATCTCGAAGAAAGGTCTCTCAGAGGAGGTTATCCTCACCATGATAAAGGAAAGAAAACCATCAACCTCCAGAGCCTATCATAGGACCTAGAGTGCTCAAGTCAAGGGGCCTTAATTCCCTAAAGGCTCAGGTATCAGTCCTCTCCATCCTTTTTCAGGAGCGTTGGCTCTCCACGAGGATGTCCGTACCTTTTTACAAGGGGTTTCTCAAATTGCAACCTAAATCTGGTACTCGCTGCACTATTAGACTCACCATTCGAACCACTCAACTCAAAGTGGACATATCCTTCCTTACATGTAGACGGTATTTTTGGTGGCTATATCGTCCAGTCCATTTGGAACTCGGAGCATTATCTTGAACAATCCTCAGAACAAAAAGGAAGTGCAGTTACACCGTCTTGGTGTTGTCCGTGCTTTAAAGATGTACATCTCCCGGACAAAACCATTTAGAAGAACACATTCCCAGGTACTATCATCCATACAGTACCTGGTTTTCTCCCAAAAGTCGTTTCAGCATTCCACATAAATGCAGAGAATAGCCTTCCTTTCTTTTTGTAACAATCCTCATAACAAAAAGGAACTGCTGTTACTTCGTCTTGATGTTGTCCGTGCTTTAAAGATGTACATCTCCAGGACAAAACCATTTCGCAGAACACATTCCCAATTTGTTCTCCCATCAGGGCCCCAGAATGGCCTCCCTGCTACAAAGACTACACATGCCCGCTGGGTGAAGTGAGACGGTCTTTCCGGGCACAAAAAAAGACGACGCCTCCAATACGGCTGAGAGCCTATTCCACTCGAGCTCTGGGAGCTTCTTGTGCTCACCGTAACATGGCTTCCGCAGACCAGGTTTGCAAAGCCCCGACTGAGTCCTCATTACACACCTTTACAAGATTGTACCAATTCAATACCTACCTTTCCGCAGAGGCAGCATTGGGCCGAAAGATCCTCCATGCCGTGGTTCCATAAAGTTCCTCCCTCCCTTTAATAGGGGCATCTTTGTTATGTCCCCACTGTTCCTGTGTCCCCCTCAGTGTGAGAGAAAGGAAGATCTATGCTTACCGTTAAATACTTTTCTCTACAGTTGTAAGGGGGACACAGAACTTCCCTCCCCGGAACTTTCAGTCAAGTATGTATAATACTTATAGTGGATTCAGTTCATGTTTAAGTTCTCTGTTACTAACTGAGCGCTGCTGGCTGTGCCATGGGGTAAAAGGGGGGGGGAGGGTCAGCAATTCTGACATCACTGCGGTATCCTGCCTCCTAGTGGGAGGGACCCTTTACCCCACTGTTCCTGTGTCCCCCTTACAACTGAATCTTCCTTTAAGAGAAAACAATCCTGTAGAGTTTACTTAATGTTTAATTATTTTTTAGCAGACTTAAGGTATGGAGATCCAAATTATGGTATGACTATTCACATAACCCCAGGTCCAGAGCATTCCGGATAACAGGTCCCACACATGTATGTGCAAAATAGCTGCTGAGCAAAAACATCTGTACTGGTGGCGAATAGTAATTTGGAAAGAAGGTTGAATCACTTGCATTTTTTTATGGCTTTCTTGCCTGATTCATAAAACAGATTCAGCATATTTGCACAAACGCTGTGTTTTACATCTTTTTGTGTGGAATTATTGCTGTTTATATTTTAGGGTGTTACGTTTTGCCAAAGCCTTAGCTAGTTTGAATGTTGAGCGTTATTGCAATCTTTTTATCACTATATAAATAAATATAGTATTAATAGGTAGGTAGTGTTGCATATTTACCTGCCTCAGCACCTAAAATCCCCCCTTCATTATACTATATGAGGATTACTTGAATGCACCAGTATAGCTTCTGCCCTGAAAAGCAGAATGATTGTGCTCTTAGTGGAAGATCATGTGATAAATGAGTGTGGTGACTCTTTCAAGAAATCTTCAGAGTAGTGAAATATAATTTGGGTCATTTTAACACCAGCAAGGCAAAAATGCAGCAAGCAAAACACACAAGGTTACCCTGTATACCATTGCCATTAAGAATAATGGCAATTGGGGAATTCTCAGCTGTCATTTGTCTAGTAGTGAAGAAACTCCATTGCTAGCCTGATATTGCTTCTGTCTCTTGTCATTACTTTGCTTGCAGGAGGTAGATACCTTCTCATTTAATAAGTAGGCCAGCTGAACTGTTGATAGTATTGTACAGGTATAGAATCTATTATCAAGAAACCCGTTATCCAGAAAGCTCCAAATTACAGAAAAGCCGTCTCACATAGACGACATTTTATCTACATAATACAATTCTTTTAATGATTTCCTTTTTCTCTGTAATAATAAAACAGTATTCAAACTAAGATATAATCAATCCTAATTGGAAGCAAAACAATCCTATTAGGTTTATTTAATGTTTACATGATGTTCAAGTAGACTTAAGGTATGAAGATCCAAATTACGAAAAGATCCATTATCCCGAAAACCCCAGGCCCGAGCATTTTGGATAACAGGTCCCATATCCTGTACAATGGATTCAAACTGCAAATAAACAGCAAACCTAATATAAACAATAGCCAGTGTTCAATACAGGTATGGGATATGTTATCCAGAATGCTTGGGTAATTATGCAGATCATTTCCATTGCAGGACAAAACAGCAGATATAAAGTTACGACTTGACAGAACTTTGCTTTTACCTTTTAGCCACAGGAGAAGTCAAGGTTCCAAAACCAAGAGGAAGGCCAAGATTAATAAAACCCCCTCCTTCACCAGAACGAGGCATGTAAGTAATTTTATGAAAAGACTTGTGAGTAAATTTAGCAAATTTAAATTACTTATCAGCCTTGTATCTAACATTATATATTGTATTTATACTGTATATTGTGAAATATACAGTGGAAGTCAGTGGGTACTGAGACTTCCGACACGTTATATGTAGTGAGATGCATGTATGGACCTCAATTTATGCATGGGGCAGTATTATTCTGGCATAAGTGAACTTATATTATATTGTCACCAAAAAGAAAGAATTGTGGAATTGACAAGCATTATATTGTGTTCTGTAGCCTTAAGGTTTATTTCTAATTTATGGAAGAAAGCCCCATACAATTATCTCCCCCCTTAATTTATTTTCTGCATTATATATATATTATATAAGTTATATATATAATTATATTATCATATATATCAATAATAAATATATATATATATATATATATATATATATATATATATATATATATATATATATATATATATATATTAAAGTATTACATAAGTAGTTTAACACATTGTGGCGAACTGCTTAGAGAGCAGAGTTAAAGGGCACCTGTTGGCCAAAAATATTTTCTCCAACCAAAGGTGTGGGCAAATAGAGCCTGCACTCCAGATGGGGGTAACAGTATTTTTTTTTTTTTTTAATTGCCCCCCCACCAGCGCTTGGACACTACTATTATTAATGTTTTTATTCACTTTAGAATATACATTTAGCATCTTGCAACTTTTAAGGCTTTCTGTGCTTTGTAGTGTTTAGTGCAATGAAAATAAGAACATAATATACAAAATATACCAGATGCCATTGACCCATATAGTGCATTTTTTTTATACTTCAGCCTGTCTTTCCCCTTTTGATTGATTCTGTTGAACAGGACAAATGAAGAAGATCAGAATAAGAATAAATCTCCAGACAGAAAACCAAAAAAACAAACGCTTCAGAAAAAGGATGAGGTATTAGGCGACGAAGAAGAAAAACCAAAAAAAGACACAAACAAGAAAGAGGCAACAGTTGAGGCCGAGACCAAAACAAAAGTTGCAGCAAAGATTGATTCTCCTGCTCAGTCAGATTCCGATGATGATGATGACCAAGAAGATGAAAAGGTACAGATGATTATTACAAGTGTTTTTGTCACCAAGAATTTAATAGATCCCTAGGCAGGAGACAAAACACTACACATGGCTCCAAATCACTTTAAGTGGGAATTTCTTAAATCTGGCAAGTAACAGGCATTTATAGCTGGTCCAGGGTCCTCCATTTAGCTCTGCAACACTCCAGGGAGCACCATCCTGGGATAAAAAAAAGTAAGCAATTTTATTCACTGGTTGGCGCCTAACAAATTGTATCCCCCCCATGACTGTTCTTCTTTCTGAAAATCATGGTCATGTAGTTTCACTGCATATAAGGGGCTTGCCTAATTATTAAATCATTGATGGCACAGTTTTATCGCTCTATTAACTTTCATGACTTGTATTTAAACTAGAAGAGCAAAGGTGGCAAACTCCCCCAGGTGGCTCAAAAGCGGAGCCTGAAGCCTCAACCGGAAAAAGATAATTCTGACAAAAAGCGCAAGCAGGAGGAAACTGTTGACATGGAGAGGTAGGTATTCTCCCCTACTGGTTACCAACTCGAACCTCAGTCAGAGTGCTTACTTTCAGCAGCATACAGATGTCTCCAATTAAAGGATAACTATACCCCCAAAATGAATAACTAAGCAAAATATAGTTTATATCAAATTAAGTGGCATATTAAAGAATCTTACCAAACTGTTGTATATATTGTAGTAAATATTTCCCTTTTACATCTCTTGCCTTGAGCACCCATTTCCTCTCTGTGCGGCCTCAGAGATCACCTGACCAGAAATAACACAATTCTAACTGTAACAGGAAGAAGTGTGGAAGCAAAAGACAGAACTCTGTCTGTTACTTGGCTCATGCAACCTAACATGTATGGTTTGTTTGTGTGCACCGTGAATCCTAGGGACCCAGGGGGTGGCCCTTATTTTTTTCAAATGGAAGTTTTCTATTTATGATTACCCAATGGCACATACTGCTAAAAAGGATATTATTATTATAAAAATAATTTACTTACATGAAGCAGGGTTTTACATATGAGCTGCTTTATGCAATGTATTTTTATAGAGACCTACATTGTTTGGGGGGTATAGTTGTCCTTTAATGTCACTGATGATTTTATGTTTAAGGTCTGCTACATGCTTCTTTCCATATGGACCAGATTTTTGGTGTAGGTAATTTTATTCCTCCATATTATTATACAATTGTTTCCTTTTCTTATCAGCCAGTCTAAGGATGAGGTAAAGAACACTGATGATAAAAAAGTGGACAAGAAAAAGGGTAGGTCTGCTTCAGTTCATACACCAAGTTCATAGTTCAAGTTCATACACTTGAAGCATTATTGTAATCTATTTGGGAGTTAAATGTTTTTTCTCTTTTCACAGAAATGTCCACAGATGCCAGACTTCAAAGGATACATGCAGAAATTAAGAGCTCTTTAAAGATTGACCACTTGGTAGGTCTTGTGTTTGGCTTTGATTAAACATGATTGATTTTTGTTGACACATTTTCAAGTGTCTTGTATCACCTTCTGCTGTATAACATCGTAATGAGTGTACAAAATGATTACAAAGCACATGCTCACCAGAGCAATGAAAATTGAACTACAGTTTTTTTTTTTGTAATTCTTCCCTGATTTAATACTTTGCTATTTCTGAAGCTGTGTTTGTACTACTCTTCTAAAACTCTGTATTTCCAGCTGTTAGCATACACTCGCTTTACATAAATACTAAATGAACCACGTTAAGCTGTCTCCTGGGCTTACAGATGGGTTTTTGTAGAATACCATATGCACTGAACATCCTGTTTAGAAAGGACTTACTTCTATTATACTTGTTTAGGTTTTTTTAAGAAGGCAATGTAGTCTGTACAGAAGCAAGGGAACCTTGCTATATACAGTTATGGGACCTGTTATCCAGAATGCTTGGGACCAGGGGTTTTCTGGATAACGGATCTTTTCGTAATATGGCTCTTCATACCTTTCGTCTATTAGAAAATCATGTAAATATTAAATAAACCCAACAGGCTGGTTTTGCCTCCAATAAGGATTGATTATATCTTAGTTTGGATCAAGTACAAGGTAGTGTTTTATTATTACAGAGAAAAAGGAAATCATTTTTTATAATTTGGATAAAATGGAGTCTATGGAGATGGCCTTTCCATAATTTGGAGCTTTCTGTTAATTGGTTTCCGGCTAATGGATCATTTATTAAATTATAGTTTTTCACTTTTCACCCAGGATCAATTTTTTTTTTTTTACCGCATTACATTTATCCATTTTTTTCTCTACCTGCAAATCAACGTAGGAAGAAACAAACACAGTGCTAAAGCTAAATACATCAATGTAATATGTAGTGGTTTTTTTTTACTTTGCAGGATGTAAACAGATGCATCAGTGCTTTGGATGAGCTGGCTTCTCTCCAAGTAAGCATGCAGCAAGCTCAGAAGCATACAGACATGATCACTACCCTGAAAAAAGTAAGACTAAGACTTTGCTTGCTTATGAGCATTAAAGTAGAAGTCAACCTGTACGAGGAAAAAACCCTCCCATGTGTAGGCCTCCCCCGGGCAAATGCCCCTAACTTGTTACTCACCCCTCGGCGCAGGTCCTCTGCTGCGGAGTAGCACTCTTCTTCCTGCTTTGACCAGCATTTTTTGGTGCATGTGCAGTATGAGGCATTTACCGGTAAGGATCATTTGCGCATGCGCCGAAAGTCACGAAGTTTCCGATATTTTTTTTGGAAAATTTGTGACTTTCAGCGCATACGCAGAAGATCCTTAATAGTAAGTGCCTTGTACTGCGCAGGTGGGGGGGGGGGGAGGGTTTTTTCCCTGTACAGTTTGACTTCTCCTTTAAAGACTATATACTGTATTTAAATAGAGTTAAAAGAAAGTAACACATCTTTATTGCAATGTTTTTTTTTAATTACCTAAACTTCTGACAGCCAATATTCATTCTGCTGAATGGGAAGAATGGTATCCTGAGATGCCTATGGTGCCGCACACAGACACCTTTATTATTTCCAATATCACAACTGAAAGGGGTTAGCAAAAGTTAAGGTCAAAATGCAAACAGAGAATCTAAGTAAGGCACCGACATCAAATACAGTTTCTAAATAAATGTCAGCTGAGGAATCATTCAGGTAGTTGGCTAATTGGTTGAATAGTGTCACAGCTACATTAGTATTATATGTCTAGTTTGTTTTTTCTGTTACAGAAATTCTGTTACATATTTTAGCAACAGAATTTTGTCCAGCTTGTGTCCAAGTTGCAAGTTCAGTCCTTTCTCGATGGTAAGTAATTCTATGTGAGTGCACAGGCAGCACAGTTGGTAATGGGAAGGATAATATAGAGCTTGTCGTCTCTTGTGGGAGAGTGGCACTATAATAGTAGTATCTACTGCCCATAGTAGTGGATTTTTTTACTTACAGAAAACTTTTTTTTTTTTTTTTAAATTTATTAGCTAAGGGACTAAACATAAACTGTATTGATTAGGCTTATATGTAGGATTGTTTTGCCCCTCTTTTTTCCCACATGTATTGAGATACACATTTGTTCACATTAAATCCAATTCAAGTTGGCTTGATAACATAAATACACTAAATTGAATTGGGTTATAAGCCTGTAGGTGTAGTAAGTATAATGTTAATGTATTTCATTTTTACATGTTCCAGCAACTAGATGTTGCCTGAGAACAGGGAGTCTCCTTTCATAGAAGGGTCTAGAAGTAGGGGTCCTTTAGTGTCAGGAGGGAGGGGGATTATAATTACTAACAAGTATCCTGCAGCGCTGTACAATAAATGGTATACATCAAACACTGATTAGATACAAAACACAACCAATAACCTATACAAGAGGTCCCTGTCCAAAGGGTGGTGCACTACATAAAATGTATTATTCCACTGGTACACCATCTTACAAGCCTCCTTAACTGAGAAGGATTTGGGGGTATTTGAAGATATTAGGATTTAAAACTCAAGGCACCGTCAGTGTATATGAAAGCAAATAAAGTATATGCTTGTATAAAAAAAGATGATATAGATTCCCTGGTAAGGTCTCACCTCTGGAGTATGCTGTGCCATTTTGGGCTCCAGTCCTTAACGGAATTGCTCAGTATAACAATAAAAACTAGGTCAATAGATAGGCTGTGCAAAGTAAAAAATGTTTCTATTATAGTTAGTTAGGCAAAAATGTAATGTATAAAGGCTGGAGTGACTGGATGTCAAACAGATCAGAACACTACTTCCTGCTTTGCGGCTCTCTTGTTTTCCACTGACTGATTGCCCTGGTGACCAAGCAGTAACCAATCAGTGACTTGAGGGGGGGGCACATGTACCATAACTTTGGATCTGAGCTGCTTCAAGTTTCTGACTAACTCAGAGTTAGAGAGCTGAAAAGCAGGAAGTTGGATTCTGGCTATTATGTTAGATATTCAGTCAATCCAGCCTTTATAGATTACATTTTTGGCTAACTAACTATATTAGAAACATTTTTTATTTTGCGCAGCCTATCTATTTATCCAGTTTTTATTTTTAAATTGAACTGTTCCTTTAAGAGGGATATAAATGAGCTGGAGAGAGTGCAGAGACGTGAAACTAAACTGGTTAGAGGGATGGAAGACTTAAATTATGAGGGTAGACTGTCAAGGTTGGAGTTGTTTTCTCTGGAAAAATGATGCCTGGGAGGGGATATAATTACTCTTTACAAGTACATTAGAGGACATTATAAGTTGGGGGGGGGGGTCTTTTCTTCACACGGAAAAGAAAAAAAGAACCAAAGAGGGGTGTTGGCTGTGGAATGCCTTGCTATGTGATGTTGTGATGGCAGTTTCCCTTAATGCCTTTATAAGTGGCTTGGATGATGACATGGACAGGTTTAATATCCAGTATGTGTGCTGAGAATTAATTTGGAGGGGCTAAAATTCTCTTTTCAACCCTTGTTAACTTATGCAGTACTCTGGTTGTTCTTTAAATACTTTGTATTACAGTGGATGTACAGTTATGGGACCTATTATCCAGAATGCTCGGGACCTGGGGCTTTCTGGATAATGGATCTTTTCATAATTTGGATCTTGCCTTAAGTTTTCTAGAAAATCATGTGAACATTAAATAAAACCCAATAGGCTGGTTCTGCTTCCAATACGGATAAATTATATCTTAGTTTGGATCAAGAACAAGCTATTGTTTTATTATTACAAAGAAAAAGGAAATCATTTTTAAATTTATGGAATATTTTGATAAAATGGAGTCTATGGGAGATGGGCTTTCCGTAATTCTGAGTTTTCCGGATAACTGGTCCCATACCTGTAAAATTCTGACAAAGTTTGCCTTACGTTTGGAATTTGCCCCACCAAAACCTGTTATATCCTATTGCATATTAAAGCATTTCATATTTGATATAAGTACATTTTAATTTTTGGAATGATTTTTTACAGATTCGTAGGTTCAAAGCCAGCCAAGTGATTATGGATAAGGCCACCATGCTGTACAACAAATTCAAGAATATGTTCCTGGTTGGGGAAGGTGATTCTGTCATAACTCAAGTCCTAAACAAATCACTAGCAGAGCAAAGACAGCACGAGGAAGCCAATAAAGCCAAGGAACCAGGGAAACGAGGGCCTCACAAGAAAATAGAGCAAAATCCAGGTTGGTTGAATCAGTGGTTATAATTTTGTGTAAGAGAAAATAATTTAATATTGTTACATCAGCCAATAAAATGTTTGTGTAAAGCAGAAGAAAATGTGTTTGTTTGCACCCAAGTGCCTAATAAGGTTTTCCTTTGTTTTCCATCATGGCTTCCTCTGTCCCTTATATAACCACTTTGGACCTACAATGGTTATGTTCCTGTCCTAACTCTTTATAATTTTTCATGGCAGTTAAAATGCCAAGAAATTACAAAGTAGACATGTTTTAGGAGGGTGGAAACCAAGCTATTATATAAGCTATTCTGTGCTTGTTTTTTTTAGCAGATTTATTTGAAAATATGTGTTTGTGCTGCTACTACTCTATGGGCAGTCTATTGTCTTCAGTAACTTCTACTGACTGTACCAAGTATTTAAACACAAGGTGCTCTTCAGGCCCGGTTGTTTGCAAAATAACACTATGTCTGAGTACATTGATTGTACTAAAGCATAATAGCCCTGTTTAGGTGTTATTTGGCAAACGTTTATGATTTTATGAAGACTTTTATTGCTTTTAATTTGGTATCCAAACCTTCACAATATAGCATTGAGTACCAAGAGATGCCAAAAAATAAAGGGGATAGGGGGCTGAATTTGTAGGGCACCCGTAGGGATCCCAGTAACCTGAAAGTGCTGTCTAATGCCCAAAAAACATGAATGGTTCATGTAGTCTTTTTTTAGAGGTACAGTAGCACCATCTTGCCTGCTATCCCAGTGGTTCTGCATGGCCGCACTGACTCTGCATCTGTGCAGTATATTGCTTTTGCAGGTTTTGTGTATGAGCACTGCTGCTCTCTTGTAGGTTTATAATACTGCATGCACAAACTCAGAGCTGCTGCAAGAAATCATTATGGCTCCACTAAAGACACTACCAATGAGATTTCAAAAAAAGTACTGAGAAACAAAACCCCGTTAATCAAAAATCCCCATCTCCTTCCTTCCTACCTTCCATTGGCCATGCCTTTCTGCTTTTTCCCTCCATAGTACCTTACTTGGAAAAGTGTCCCTGGCATTAACATTGGCATATTCATACAAGGTAGTGCAGCGGAGCTCTTGGGTGTCATCTTCAGATTCCTCGCGGAAGTGAGCGCCAAAACATAGAGTTTTTCGCACATGCGCAGTTGGGACCAGTCTGGCATCCGTGTCTATTGTGAATGCATCGGAAAGCTCTGAAGGAGGACCTAAGGGAAAGGAGAGGATCCGAAGATACAGAATATGGCGCCCAAGAGCTCCTCTGTGCTACTCTGCATAAATATGTCAATGTTAATGCCAGGGACACTTTTTCAAATAAGGTACTATGGAGGGAGCAAGCAAGGAAGGGGATGGGGGTTTCCGATTTAACATTCTCCTTTATGTGGCAGTCAGTACTTTCCTTTGACATCTCATTGGTTTAGTTCTCCTTGGAAATTACCAACTGGTGTCCCTGTGGGCAATTTGCCCCTACACATTGGCATGCCCACCATTCCATGTTCCTTCTGTCATTTTCCATCATCTTTATTTTTTCCATGCAGACCCAAATACTTTTAATGGTGACCGGGAATCTCAAGAGGAAGCACAACAAAACGGAGACAGCAGCGAGGAGACCGAGGAGAAAGAAGAGAAAACTTCAAAGTGGTAGGAACATTGATTTCACACAACCCTTCACAGCCCCTTTTTTTGACTCTGTGACTATATGGTACGATGTAAATTTAGTTGTTTGGATCATTTCAATTAAAGGCAGCTTATATACCCAAGCACATGTGCAATGAAAATGCTCACTTTATTCTTTATCATTTAGTCCAACTCTAATGAATACCAAATAGAGTAACATAAAAGTCGTTGGAAGAATATAATCTATGTTTCAATGTAAGGGTCCTCACTTCTTTACATTAATATTGGGAATGCAAGAGCAGGAGGAGCCTATTATGGAACACAAATCAGTTTAAGGATGTACCAAATGGAACATTTTTGGATTTGGCTGAATTCCCTGCAAGAGTTAGCCAAACATGAACTCTACTTTACACATTCCACTTCTGTGGGATCACATGAGAGCAAGAGCGTTGTGGCCAATGTTGAAAGTGCAAATCTACGACTGCCTCCATCTTAGAATACACCACACCGGGTCAGAATGTTCCCCTTTTCCGGTGGTGGAGTTCTAGCAATATTCTTTGAATCTATGACTGCTATAACGTTAGGGGCCCACTTACTATAGCTCTCCTCCAGTCCCAACGGGACCTTCCGCCATCAGAAATTTTTAGAGCATTACAGGTGTATTTTTTGAACGGTGGTGTCTCCGCCCCTCCCACCGCACGGGTATTCAGCCTTAACTAACCTGTCAAACCCAAGAGATCACACTTATGTTAGGGCATGGGAAAAGGATGTCTCGTTTTCATATGATATGGAACACTGGGGAAAGTGTTGGGAAATCACTAAATCCAGCTCTATGAATACTGTTTTGCTGGAGGCCTCCTACAAGGTATTATTTCGATGGTATTTGACGCCTGATAGGATAGCGAAAGGTGTTGCTACGGCAGATCCCAATTGCTTTAGAGCAGGGGTCCCCAACCTTTTTAAACCGTGAGCCCCATTCAAATATAAAAAGAGTTGGGGAGCAACACAAGCATGAAAAATTCCCTTGGGGTGCCAAATAATGGATGTGATGGGCTATTTGGTAGCCCCTGTGTGGACTGGCAGCCTACAAGAGGCTCTACTTGGCACTTTACTTTTTTTATGCAATTAAAACTTGCTTTCAAGCTTGGAATTCAAAAATAATCACGTGCTTTGAGGACCCTGAGAGCAACATCCAAGGGGTTGGAGAGCAACATGTTGCTCACAAGCTACTGGTTGGGGATCACTGCTTTAGAGGCTGCCAACTAATTGGTTCCATGTACCATATATGGTGGACGTGCCCTAGGGTGGTTAGATTTTGGATCAGGATCCACACTATCATATTCTCTCTTTTTAACATTAATGTGAGGAGAGACCCAATGCTATCACTTTTGAATGGTAAATGTGAAGGTTTCTCTAAAATACAACACAAACTGTTGACGTGTATATTTTTAGCTGCAAAACAAACCATCGCTAAGGCGTGGAAAGCTAGATCTATTCCTATTCTAGCCTTTAAACGTAAAATGGATTGGATTATGGTGAATGAAAAATTAGCTAGTTTTCTCAACAACACCCATGATAAATTCCTAAGGATTTGGCAGCCCTGGTTGGAGTACAGACGCAGTGATCCCAATGTTTATCAGCTCCTTTCCATTTGACTTTCCTACTATCACTCGATTTTATTTTTGTGATGTATTAATATTCCTGTGACTTATTTTGCTATTTATCAGTCTTTTCCATACAATCTAATGAATAGGTGGCTCTTTGATTTCGCTGTTTCATAGTTATGTAACGATTAAAGTTGATAACCAATGCAACATAACAGACTCACATGGGCTCATAATAATTTGCAACGATTTTATTTTGTCTATTCACTGTTGATAGCTTACGTTGTGTCAATGTGCACTGATATTTTACTTGTGTCCGCTTTCGACTGTTTGCATTACTTTTGATAACCTGTCAAACTTTTGTAACGTACACTTGGCATTTGTTTGTGAAACAATAAAAATATTGTTGAAAAAAAAAAAAAAAAAAGAATACACCACACCTACAGTGACGCTGTTCTCTGTATCCCTTTTAAAGGGATGGATACTAAGAGGGACATTTATCAAAGGTCGAATTTTGAATTCATGTGAGTTTTTAAAAATGGCCATAAACTCAGACGAACTTGAAATTCGACCAATTGAAATTTATTTTAAAAAAATTTAAAATTTGCTAAACTCTGGTGAATACGATCGACCCGAAAACTTGAATCGAGTTTTTTCTCTGAAAAAACTCAAATGTCAGGAAGGTATAACTCCAAATTGATCCCAGGACATCTCCCATTGACTTCAATAGCAATTCAGCAAGTTTAAGGTGGCGAATAGTCTAATGCAAGCTCTTAAAGGGCCAGAGTATAATAAATCTCGAAAATCAAATGACATTTTAAAAAAAAAAAAAAAAAAAAAGCTCTAATTGAATTTCAATAATTCCCTAGTCGAATTTGACAGTTTTGACCATAAATAAACGCGAAAATTTGAGTTTTCAATTTGACCCTTGATAAATCAGCCCCTTAGTATTAGACATGCAGCTAGTATATAAAGCATTTATTACTATTTCTGTGATTGTAGATTTGCTAAGTTACTGTTAAAGCGTATGCAAAATAAATACATTCCTGCTAAGGAAGCGCAGCCCGTGTGTTGTCTGTTTCATTACTTTCCAAATGCAAGCCTCCCATGAACCTTTATCTTGTTTTCTCTCTTTGCAGTCCTGCAAGTGCATCAAAAGGCAACGAGAGCAGCAAACAAAGCCGAGATGATTCTGCACCAGACAACTAATGTGGCAGCCCCAGTTCACACTCGTGTGGTCATTTTCAGACTCTGCTGAGTCTAATTTTTAACTCGTTTTATAAAATCAACCAGTATTTTGAGCTCTTTGGAGATGAGACATTTTTATGTTTTCTCAAAGTAGTGCTGATCTATATGTCCACTTGCTCTTTGGCACATTATGTGCTGTTTTAATAGCAAAATCGTTGTAATGGACTTAGCAAAAGCCAGTGTGATTTTGTGCACTTCCCTTTCATTTATTTCAGAATAGTGTGTGTGGCTGTGCATGCTGCAATTGGTCGCTTTCCTTCCGTTCATACAGGAGACACCCTGTAAATCTACCCGGTACAGTGTAAAGTGCTAAGCCAGTATTTATCTGAAGCAAAGTGCATAAAGTAAATGCAGTTAGTTTCCTTTTGTAAAAGTAGACAAATCCCAGTATACTGTATGCTCATTGGGGCACATTTATCAACACTTGGGCAAATTTGCCCATGGGTTGTTATCTACAGCAACCAATCAGTGATTAGCTTTTTAAAGACAGCTGCAAGAAGAACAATGAATGCAGAAATCTGATTGGTTGCTATAGGTAAGAGCCCATGGGCAAATTCGCCCAGTGTTGATAAATTGTCTCTAGCACATTGTCGCTATGGTTGAATTTCAGTTTAATGAAACTCTTAAGCAGGTCACTTTTAAGAGAATGAGTGTCCATCTGTGTTACAGTCAAGAATGCCATTAGTTGTTATTGGCTATAACATTCTCTGCTCTTACCTGCCAGCTGTCTCAGGTTTTACATTGTACCCAAGTCAGAAATATATCAGGTAGCTAGTAGGGATGCACCTAATCCAGGATTCGGTTCGGGATTTGGCAAGGATTTGGCCTTTTTCAGCAGGATTTAAATTTGGCTGAATCCTTCTGCCAGGCCAAACCAAATTGGAATCCTAATTTGCATATGCAAACTAGGTGTGGAAATCGCGTGACATTTTGTCACAAAACAAGGAAGTAAAAAATGGTTTCCCTTTCCACCCCTAATTTGCATATGCAAATTAGGATTCAGTTCGGTATTCGGCTGATCTTTCGTGAAGGATTCAGTGATTCCGCCGAATCCCAAATAGTAGATTTGGTGCATCCCTAGTGGCCTGAAAATGTAAATGTCATGAACCTTTGCCTTTTTCCCTAATAAAGAAGGCACTAGCATTTATTATATACCAGAATCATATGGGAGCCTACCAGGTGGATCAGGGTTGGCGGGTTTCCAGCCAAATTAGGCTACTAATTTAAAGCCCAGGTGGGTTTTAAAAGTACAAACTAGCCAAGGTACAGATTTCGGCTACTTTTTGGGCCTTTGGCTAGTTTGTACTTTGGAAACCAGCCAAAATGTTTTGTTGCCCTAATGTGCCAAGCCTGTACCCCAATGCATGTTGCGTAATGTCGTTTTTGTTTAACAATTTGTTGACTGACAAGTTTCATGTAAGACTAAAGTACCCAGCATGCAATTAGACTGACTTGTGTAGAAGTCGGGAGTTACCAGATTTTGGGTTCTGTACCCCAGTCTCCCGTCACTCTTAAAGGAATTGTTCAGTGTAAAAATAAAAACTGGGTAATTATATAGGCTGTGCAAAATAAAAAATGTATCTAATATAGTTAGTTAGGCAAAAATGTAATGTATAAAGGCTGAAGTGACTGGATGTCTAACATAATAGCAAGAACACTCATTTTCAGCTCTCTTGGTTTACATTGACTGGTTACCAGGCAGTAACCAATCAGAGACTTGAGGGGGGGCACATGTGTCATATCTGTTGCTTTTGAATCTGAGCTGAATGTTGAGGATCAATTACAAACTCACTGAACTGAAATGTACCATGTGGCCCCCCCTTCAAGTCACTCCAGCCTTTATACATAACTAACTATATTAGAAACATTTTTTATTTTGCACAGCCTATCTATTTACACAGTTCTTATTTTCACACTGAACTGTTCCTTTAAGAATTTTCAAGTTTTCGTCAATTTCAGACAATTGTGGGAAAAAAATCTGCTGTCCACCAAAATTTCTAGAGGTTGACCTGTTATACCAAATATTTATTGAAATTGTATATGTATTAGGGACTTAAGGGGCCTCTATACCTCCTCGGCCCCCTCTGTAGTTGCGTCCCTGGTGATTTTGCTTCATGGGAAAATTTGTGAAACTGAAAATTTTAAAAAGATGTATTTTAACATAAATTATTATTTAGAATTCTTTTCACTGCACAAATTGTGCTATTTTTGGGCTACTGTTGAAGTGCCTCTTGGCTAGTTTTGGGCTGGTTTTGAAAATAAGACCTGGCAACCCTGAGGTGGATGTGCTCCTCTAACATTAAATGAGAACATAATACTATGGGGCCTGCTTAGTAGACATTGAGTAGAATCTAAACGGAGAAAAGGGGGTATGAAACACAATGGGGGTCATTTATCAACACTGGGCAAATTTGCCCATGGGCAGTAACCCATGGCAACCAATCAATTTGCTGCATTCATTGTTCTACTTGCAGCTGGCATTAAAAAGCTGATCACCGATTGGTTGCTATGGGTATCTGCCCATGGGCAAATTTGCCCAGTGTTGATAAATGAGCCCCATTGTGTTTCATACCATATACAATACTTTGATCAAAAGTAGCCAGTGATTATTTTCTGCATTCAGAAAATGTGCCTAGTTGCTTGCCTCTCCCTATTAACTTGCTCTTTCTGTTCCCTCACACGGGTCTCTGATTTTCAGTGCAAGTCTAGTATTTCTATCATGTAAATGTGACTTTATAACCCTATGGGAATAAATGTATACATCTTAACTGGCTTTATTTGTATCAGCCCATTCCTGCCTTTGTAGATGTGCCAGGTACTGTACTGAAGGCTTCTCTGGGCTCCACTGATGGTTGGTTTGTTGTCGGCCAAGACTTTACCAGTATTTCATTGTCGTATTTGTGCGGATTGTGAAGAAAAGGCAGTGTATTTTTTATATAGCAGTGATCAATTTGTGTGAACGTCTTATTTCTCTTGTGTTTTTGTTATTTAGAATCTATTTTGTATGATGGTCACATGCTGTGCAAAGTAAGACTGCAATGTAAATAGGCTCCGTGAAACAGATTTGTTGTGCTTTTGTAATGAAGTCTGAAATAAAACTAAAGAATTCAACATGTGACATTCTTTTTAGTCACTCAACTCTGATTGGGGTTTTGGTGCTACAGTTACTATATTTCACAAGCATATTAGCCACAAGAGCCAAAAACACAGACATTTACAGAAGGACCTATGTAGGGGTTAGACACACATGGGGAACCCATAACCATGCGCCAAATGTGCAACTTCGGCAGCATTTGGCGCCCTGGACGCAACTTTGGATTGACTAGCATTGTCCTGGCGAATCTACGTCTGGCGAAGTGTTGCGCTGGCGAATTTTCGGAAGTTAGTGAATTTGCCCCAATATTGGAACCCTCAGATATCCAATGGAAGGTTTGTGTTTTCCAGGAATGGTGATTCAGGAGCATAGGCATGTCTGCTCTTCTATAATTCGAAAATATCACTTTGTGCATTAAAGGGGACCTGTCACCCACACATGAAAATGAGTATAATAAAAGTCCTTTTAAAATGAATCATGAAACCAAAATTCTTTTTTTTTTTTTTTGTTTAAATTAAAACAACCATACTGGTTATAAACTCGTTTAAAACTCTCGGCTGTCAATCATATATTGCCTGTGCTGCCTCTTTGCTTGGCAGGCAGTTACTTTCACTTTCCATTCTGCAATTACTAGATGTCTCTGCACTCCATACATCCCCCCTCTGTCTCCAACATTTCATTTTGTAGTCTGCATGGGCATCAGGTGCCCCATTTTAGTGCATAAGATTTTGGCAAGATTTTAGCTTGCCTTAAAAACAGTGTCCACAAAATGGCTGCTGCCTGCTTGATTTGATTGTTATTAAAGGAACAGTTCAGTGTGAAAATAAAAACTGTGTTAATAGACTGTGCAAAATAAAAAAAAAATTCTAATATAGTTAGCCAAAAATGTAATGTATAAAGACTGGAGTGACTGGATGTGTAATAAAACAGCCAGAATCCAACTTCCTGCTTTTCAGCTCTATAACTCTGACTTTCGGCCAGATCTCGATCGGGGAAGCCCGCCGGGGGTCCCTATACAAGGGCCAATAAGCTGCCGACTTGGTTTGTCGGCAGCTTTTATCGGCCCGTGTATGGCAACTTTTAGTCAGCAAATTGAAGTGGGGCCACATGGGACATTTCTGTTCAGTGAATTTGCAATTGATCCTCAGCATTCAGCTCAGATTCAAAAGCAACAGATATGACCCATGTGCCCCCCTTAAGTCTCTGATTGGTTACTGCCTAGTAACCAGTCAGTGTAAACCGAGAGAGCTGAAAAGCAGGAAGTAGTGTTCAGACAGACATGTTATACATCAAATCACTCCAGCCTTTATACATTACATTTTTGGCTAACTAACTATATTAGAAACATTTTTTATTTTGTACAGCCTAACTATTTACCCACTTTTTATTTTTACACTGAACAATTCCTTTAACAAGACTAAAAGAAAGAAGATTAAAATCATGTAAGTGAACTTTATTTTGCTTGACTAACATCATAAAACAGGATTTGGAATTTTTTAGGATGACCAGTCCCCTTTTAACACTAAACTGAAAAATCAGGCAATTTTCAGTGCCATTGTGGAAGAGGATAACAATAACACAGCCCAGCAAGCACTGTATAATCAACTGCTTCTTTTATATAAAGGTGAGATACAAGCAGGGAGTTTGGAAAGGAAAAACACTAGTTAAGAGAGCCTCCTGTTTGCAGGGGATGGTCAAGCAGTGACTATAATAAATAAACAACGATCCATTATTTATGACTGGGAAGTGCATTTATAATACATTTTCTTTATTATAGACAATTTGTGGTCTGGAGGGGCTGAGCAAGCAACTTCAATTGGCTGTGTCTGGTCTTACCATATACTCCTTTGAACATGTTAAATAAGAAAAACAGAGAGATTCCAAACAATAGGAGACCCTGTTATTACCGTATATACTCGCGTATAAGCCGAGTTTTTCAGCACCCAAAATGTGCTGAAAAACTCAACCTCGGCTTATACGCGGGTCATACCATAGATACGCTCCTTCCGCGGCCCCAGCAGGACTGTCTGTGACTGACTGTCACGATCGCCGCCCGGAGCAGGTCCAGGAGCCGGCACCGCTACCCACGTGGCGGCCATGGGCGCCGCCATTTTGGGAGCGAACGCCGGCAGGGAAGGACGCGCCGCCCGGAGCTCCTGGACCTGCTCCGGGCGGCGATCGTGACAGTCAGTCACAGACAGTCCTGCTGGGGCCGGGTCACAGGGGGTCGCACTGCTGGGCTGGAAGTCAAAGCTCTGCGGGACAAGAGTTCGATGCTCAACGCTCTCCTTCGATCTTCGCTCTCCAGTTGCTCCCTCTGTCTCTGCAGGGCTCGCAGGGTGCTGGGTGTAAAGGGGAACATTTCTCCAGCCATTTTATGAGGGATTTTGATGTTTTCACCCCGTCGGATCAGCAGTGGCATCACTATGCGTCTGTGCTAGAGAACTGTGTCCTATTTATAACCTGGCCCACACTGATCCTTCTCAGGGTAAGCATATTTTTGCAGTGTCATGTTCCTGCTGATGGAATTATGGGGAGGCTCTTTTAAATAGTTTTAGATAGATTTCTATGCCATAAAACATGATTACACATTTACACATTCACATTTTGAAATCTGACATGGGGCCCCTAGGCTTATACACGAGTCAATACATTTTTCCAGTTTTCTTAGGTAAATTAGGTACCTCGGCTTATACACGGGTCGGCTTATACACGAGTATATACGGTACTATGTCCTTGAACATGTTGCTTGTTAGTGAATCTTTCTTTAACGGTTTTTCAGCCCAGACTGATCAGAGGCATTAAATGTTGCCATTTTTTGCTTAAATTCTTTTAGATACCACAAGCCATAGCAGTTAATGCATTTATTAAAATGAATGCATTTAAAATTAAAATGACTTACATTGTGAAAGATATGAAACATCCACTTTAGAATGCCTCCAATGCATATTCACAGCAGTGGCTTTCAGTATCAAACAATGTTCTGAGGAAATGTACTGAGGAAAACTATATATAGGGAAGGACTCCACATTCATAATTGACATAATAAATATTTGGTCCCAAACGCACTTCCAGATCTAGTTAAAGATTCCAGGGTCCACATAGGGATGGGCAAGGAACTCTCCCAGTTTATTACCGTCCGTGTCATAGTGCAACATTTTGAAGCAGACGTCACAGAAGAAGCATGGGTCATCTGGAGCTAGACTGTCATTAACGGTCACCCACCTAAAGAGGGGAGTAAATAATATAAATATACATCTTACAAAATCTACAGCAGCTTTCCCTGCAAAAAAGGATTATTGCTTTAAAATGACTGATTTTTATAATTAATATATATACTGGAAAGTTCCTCCAATGAGTCATGTAATATTATTTGACCCTAATTCTAATACATATAAATGAAAGTGAAAGCTACCTTGCAGTGTACATTAGACATACAGAGCACTTTCGTGTCCAAAACCAGTGCCTTTTCTTTAATAACGGGTAGAGTGTCCTATCCAAGCAGTCTTCGTGATGGATCAGTCTTAAAGAAATAAAACATGGAGATCATTGGAGGCTTCTCCAATCAGATACCTTCCTGGTGAATGTGGGAAGGAGCTTACAGTCTGGAAGTGGATGGGAGGCTAACATACAGGCACAAATTGGAGTTGGAAAAGTGCACAAGGTAAGGCATAGTCAGTAGGCAGAGGACTAGGCTAATGTTCTAGTGCTCCAAAAGGTAGACTCTTAGTTTTTTTCTTGAAGAGATTGAGAAAGGATTCCTTATGGAGGAATTCAGGGATGGAATTCTAGAGGAAAGGAACAGCAAGATAGAAGGGTTTGAGACGAGAGGTGGCAGTGGATGTGGTGAAGAGAAGGTGGCTTTGAGAGCAATGGAGAAGACAACCAGGAACGTAGAGTGAGACAAGAGAAGAAATGTACTGAGGAGCAGAGGCGTGAAGGCCTTTGAATGTTAGTAGAAGGATTTTATATGATATCCTTTGCTTAACAGACAGCCATGCTAAGGATTTTAGTTGGGGTTGAGCAGGTTCCCTTTTAGGAGTGAGCAGAAGGACCCTGGTAGCAGAGTTTAAGATTAATTGGAGGGGAGAGGAGATTGCAATAGATTAATACTTGTTAGTAGGAGATTGCAATAGTCTAAAAGGGATAAAAAAAGGGCATGGATTAGTGTTTTGGGAGAAGATGAGACGTTACGTTCCAGAGAGGCTAGCAGTAAGAGAGAGACAGGGTGGGAGTTAGAACAGGATGGGTCCAGTGTAGGCTGTTACAGAATGGGCTTGACACCAGCCTGTTTAAACAATGCGGGTAAAGTACCAGAAGTTAGCGAGGAATTGAATATATGAGTAAGTACTGGAGTAAGGACAGGAGCACACTGTTTTAGTAGAGGTGATGGCATAGGATCAAATAAGCAAGTTGTTGATGGAGAGGATAGGCGAAGTTTAGAGACTTCAGGCTCAGATATAAGAACAAAAGAGTTGAAAAGGTGAGGATATTGGTATCTGAGAGGTGGGATGCTTTCAAAGAAGTCCTGGGAGGTATGTCCGAGTATTAGTGTTTCATTTTTACAGGGATGAAAATATTGAAACATTAAATATTGAAAACAATCGTCTGAGAAAAGGTCTCCTCTGTTATAAAGCAAATAAATGGGAATGGCTTATTTTTTTCCTAGGCCTAAGTAATGTTGCACTTTCAGCTGAAAGCCAAATTGCATAAAGCCTACCTTATATCTGTAATGGTAATAACGTGCTCACAGTCCCCTTGATGGCAGAACAGGTAAGGGTAGCCGATCTTTAAACGCAAATCGTTAAACGTATAGTCCTCCATTTTAGCAGACTGAAATTTTTCGTAGCCTCTATCACGAGATTCTGCCCATTCTATGGTAGTCCTAGAAAAGCCGCATATAAATGGGAATGTCTACTCGCATTAAGAATGAAATAATGCTTACGCATATTAACAGGCACAAAACAATCTGAAAATATAAGTCTTTTTGTTATGGTTGCTAGTAAATAAACATCAAAACTACAGCTTATCTCCAGAATGCTTCAATAAACAATCTGTATCACCTTTTATGTACAGAACGTAGATTCTACATTCAGTGGCACTTGAGTAAATTCTAAGGAATAGACAGCCACTGTTCTGCATGCATATAAGTTAGTGCAACTGGGCCTATGCTTTCCAGGCTTATGACTCCAGCTCAGTCTATTCTAGAAAATGAAGAAGCAAAAGTATATGGATGATTATGCTCTTTGTAACTTTCTAGGTTACATAGTTTTAATATATAGTGTATCAATCATGCCTAGTTTTTGGTATATGAAGGGAAAGATAACTAGTTGTCTTTTGTTAATGAACGCTTTTTTTGCAGCCACCAGGAACACCCCAGGATGGACCATTTTCACACTCAATTAAATAAAAAGTAAAATCTACTGGAACTCTGGATTCAATTGCATTGACAGGAAAAGGGTTTAAGGTGTTTAAAAGACAGAATGTATGGCAGCTCTCATTCGCTTATGTATTCACTTCATATATATATTCATATATGCAGATACGGAGTGTGAATAACAACTCATACTACCACTTTAATGGGGGAATGTAATAAAAAAGTCGGTAACAGCAAAAATATTAGCAATGCGGAAAGTTATGCCTCTGTGCGTACAAATGTGCGTAATAACCGGTTAAGGAAATGCAAATTGTTATTCTTATTTGTGCAAATTTGCTCTTTGCGACTTTTATGACATTCCCCCATAAGACTTCTCAAACCTTCTGTGTATACACTCACCTGCTTATATCTCTGCATTGCGGGTCTCTCATATCATTGTAGAACACGCCCTCGAAGTGAAAAAATGCTGATTTGTACAGATCCTTGGGAGAAAAAGTGGGGTATTAATAGGACAAAATGACGCTAGATATTACAGAATACAATTTTTGAGTCAGTTGCCTCAAAAATCAAGTATGGCAGAGTTAAAGGGTATTAAATACGCCTTAATATTTCAAATTTAATATAAGCTTCAGCATACTGAAGTAAGAAACGTTCTAATTACAATCAATTAAAAAAAATCTGCATTGTTTCTGAAATAATCAAATGTATATTCACTATTCCTCTCTCAGCATCTGTTTCTCTTCATTCTGTCTTCATTCGGGAGTTGGGTGTCAGATATTTATTGACAGTTAGATCCAATATATCTTATAGGAGGGCTTCTTTTGCCTAAAAGATGTATTAGAGCTCGCTCTGTTGAAATCACCAGAAATCATGTCTCTCTACATGCAGAATTTGTGCAAATGGCAGTTATTTTGTTAGATTTTGTTTGTACTGGAATCAGTTATTTGAGTGAGCTCTAATACATCTGCTAGGAAAGGGAGCCCCCGGATAACATATATTGGATCATTCATCTGACACCCAACTGCTGAATGAAGACAGAATGAAGAGAAACAGATGCTGAGAGAGGAATAGTGAATATAAAATTGATTATTTCAGAAACAATGCAGAATTTTCAATTGATTGAATTTAGAAAGTTTCTTCAGTATGAGCTTATTTCAGTATAAGGAAGCTTATATTACATTTTATTTTCACGATAGTTCCCCTTTACGGAACATAGAACCAAAGCATTCCTTGCTTTTCTTAGAAAGCCTGGCCACGTGGTGGCAGCACACTGCAATTTAGTAAATAAAACTAGCACAGATTTGTTGCGTGCTGTTTTAACAGTTTTGCGCTCATACATAATGGGGGGAGTCATTTATCTACACTGGGCAAATCTGCACCTGGGCAGTAACCCACAGCAACAAGTCAGTTATTAGGCATACCATCAGTGTCTGTATACAGGTATAGAATCGATTATTCTATCCTGCTTGGGACCTGAGGTTTTCCAAATAAGGGATCTTTCCGTAATTTGGATAACCGTACCTTAGTTCTACTAAAAAACGTTAAACATTAAAGGTGAAGGAAAGTCTTTTTTGCTTGGGGGGGGTGCCAAAAGTTAGGCACCCCTAAGTAATTGTATTTACTTACCTGACACACGGTGCTTCTATCAGGAGAAAACAGCACGGCTCGGGGTTCTTCCAGTGAGCACCACGGAGCATTCATCAATTTAACAAAAATGGCGGCTATTTCATTCTACTGCACATGCGCCTGCCCCGGAAATTTAAAGAAGTGAAGAAGAGAATCATTCTGTGGTGCTCACTGGCAGAACTCCGGGTCGGTACAGTTTTCTGCTGATAAGAGCACCACCCTGGGGTGTCAGGTATGTCAATAAAACCACTTGGGGGTGCCTAACTTTTGGCACCCCCAAGATGAAATGACTTTCCTTCTCCTTTAAATAAAGCCAATAGGATTGTTTTGCCACCAATATGGATTTATGCAGCTTAGTTACCATCTAACTACACACCCGATCATAGACTCAAAGCAGGTGCTTAGTAGGTATGCACCGAATCCACTATTAAGGATTTGGCCAAACCTCCAAAGCCTTCTCGAAGGATTTGGCCGAATACTGAACCGAATCCTAATTTGCATATGCAAATTAGGGGTGGGAAAGGGAAAACATTTTTACTTTTTTGTAAACGTCCCACAATTTCCCTCCCATATATGCATATGCAAATTCGGATTTGGTTTGGCCTGGCAGAAGGATTTGGCCGAATACTGCTGAAAAAGGACGAATCCCGAACCAAATCCTGGATTCGGTGCATCTCTAGTGGTTATTAAGGAAAATCTGCAAGAACTTCTAGTACAGATAACAAACTCTCCTATTAACCCTCAATTAAAGGGGTTGTTCACCTTTGTGTTTACTTTTAGTATGATGTAGAGGGTGATATTGGTTTTCATTTTTTAATATTTGTGGTTTTTAAGTTTTTTAACTTTTTATTCAGCAGCTCTCCAGTTTGCAATTTAAGCAGTCTGGTTGCTAGGTTCCAAACTACCGTAGCAGCCATGCATTGATTCGAATAAGGGACTGGAATATGAATAGGAGAGAGCCTAAAAAGAAAGAGTAAGTACAAATAGCAATAACAATAAATATGTAGCTTTACAGAGCATTTTTTTAGATGGGGTCAGTGACCCCCATTTGAAAGCTGGAAAGATTCAGAAGATAAAGGCAAATAATTAAAAAACACTAGACCAATTAAAAAGTTGCTTATAATAGGCCATTCTATAACATACTAAAAGTTAACACTCCTTTAAAGGGATGCTTTCGGGATCAGCAGCTAGGTAGGCCACATGAACAATGGAAACATTTCAGAATAGCCCCATGCAGACTACGTTTTGACTCCAGAGCTATACCACATGTTCATGTTATGGGCAAATTCACAGGTTACTACACAGTTGAAGCAGTGCACTGCAACAGCCTATAGGTTAAAAGCATGATCGTGAAAATGTGCTGGCAGTTGTGAAAGTGCCAATATAGACTGGAGTAGCAGGAGGGGTGTGCTATGATATCATTTTTAAAAAGCTACTGTACAATGAAAACAAGTAACAAATAGAATTGTGCATTCCACAAGCACGTCTATATTTGCTTTTCTATAGACTAGCAAATTATGTCTTGTAACAAAGAAAAGAAAAACATACAGTCATCAAAAATGCATTTAATTCTGCCCAAAAATCTAAATATTGAACTCGAAAATATATGATTTTTTTAGCGCTTTCAAAGCTGATTGGTATATTTCCTTGCATTTACACAATGTGCGTTAGCATTGTTCTGTGCATGGTCCTAAATCTGAGTGCCCAATAAAAACCTTTAATTTGCCGTATGGCAGTGATCCCCAACATGTTGCTCTCCAACATGTTGGATGCTGCTCACAGTGGCCTCCCAACTGTGTTGACTACTGTTTTGTTTACTGGTTCAAAAGGTTGGGGATCCCTGCCTTATGCCATTGATTGTCATTCACTACCCTCTTTGAATAGTGTCCTTTTGTAATGGAGTTTCATCACCCAATGTCCGGTTCTGCTCAGTACACCAGGTATGATTTGCACTTGACTGTGGGTCCATCCATATTTTCAAAGGCTTTCTTCACTAGATATTTTGGTTTATAAATATGTGCTTGCAAGCTTCCATGTTGCTCAGCAAAGACTGCAGCAACAACAGCATCACTAGTGACCAAGATATTCATCATAGAAAAGGTTTTCGCTAAGGCAAAAAACATGGCAGCACCCACCCATGAATAAATGCAAATATGCTGAAAGGGAATATTCTGTGCTCAAACTCTACACTTTGCTAGAATATGGACAATAAATACTAATATTGGTTGAAATGTGCTCCTCGTATGTCGTGATCATTAGGAAAGAAAGATCTGTTATAGCTGAAAAGATCAGGTCATTTTTTTTACTTGTTACCTTGCAGATATTTTCGGGGGCCAAGTCTGGATTGTTGCTGAATTCTCCTCCAATTTGCAAATCGCTCACACAGTTAATGGCATCCCTCAGCTCCGTTAGTTTCTGACTGCCCAGAACCAACACAGTTTGATAGGGTTTGTATTCCTTGTGCTAAAAAACACAATAGCAAACACATTTGGTAAAATAGAGAAAAAATAAAATAGTAAACACAAGGAAGCACAGAAAAAAAGATTTTGGCCCCTAGGTGGGCCCTACACTGGAAGCCAAGCTGCCCAGGAGCCCGCAACAGCCCCCAACTCATAGTATAACATGCAAATCCCTGTCTTGTGAAAGAAAAAAGAAACATAAAATATAAAACATAACACAAGTGAACTACATTCCCTTTGAACCAGGTATCCCTCCCCCAAAAACATGATACATATTCCCAGAACTTTTAACAATCCCACAGAGGGAAACATTTCAGAGGTGAACTAATGGCAGCAGTTGTTTCCATTGTCTAAGGGCTGCATAGTCCTCCCAACTCTTTTCTCCAGTGCCCCAGTCTTGTTTAATAAGCAATACATGCAATTTCCACAATCTTCAAACTAAAATTGTGGTTTGGCACTGCAATATGACATCAGATCAGTTGGTGAGGCTGAGCATTAGTTTGTTGTTCTTCATCAGGAAACGCTACAGGCAGGGGAGACAATTGCAGGCAGACAAGAGCAGAACACAATTTTGCTGGTAGTGATCTCACACTGTTCAAGCTTGGCTCCACCTGAACTCTGGTAGTCTTTCCTCCATGATGACAACCACTCAGTGAAAAATTTAGTTAAAATTCAGGTTAGATTGTCTTCCAGGATTACAGAAGAACGGAGCTGGATTGCCATTGGGCCTCATCCCCCACCAATAGTATTTTCAACGGTATTATTTTATAAAAACAAATATTATTTTATTATATGGAGCAAATAAAGTTAAATGTAAGGCTAATGCGACATGAGGTTCTTTTTCTACCTGCATATAATGGAATACAGAGAAATGCTCAGAAATACGTTGCTTTTTAACACGCTGATTCCGGCAGTAGTTGTGTCCTACTTAGATTTAAACAAAATGCATTCAACTGTCGTTTTTGAATGTGGTTTATTCTGCAACAATACTAACCTTTCTGAAAATGACTGGATACACAATATTCAGAGTAAGCACCAATTCACCCTCATCTACCATATCGGCTGCATCCTCAGGTCTTTTTCCTACTGCATGAAATTCCTAGAAATAAAAAAAAAGATCAATCTCCCACCTATTTTAAACTATTACGTAACACACAATCCAGACCAACCAATTGTATTTCACTCCTGAAAAACAATCAGCAATACTTTCACACCCCACTATTTAACATGATAGAATCTAAGCACAATCCAATCGCTACTTCCTAACCAAAACAGTTACATCTTTTATATCTTTCCTGCTTTGCTTGTTTGTTTTCTATGGAAAAACTTTTCTGCATACTTAAAGGAAAATATCCTTTCAGCAGGACAGGAGCTATTCCTCAGTTTCCAAATTAATCTGCCTGGTGCTTCTGTACCTGAGCACTACCTGCTACAAACCAAAATAGCAGCAAAAATGCTGAAGCCTAATATGAAATGAGTGCTCATATGGGATATATTTCAGCTTCCTAATATGTGTCTGTGATCGCCAGCCATGGCTATCCTTCACTTGAACGAGAAATGCCAAAAGTGAAGACGTAAACCATGGGAGGCAATCACGGGGGATTTAGAGCAATAATTAATATTAACATATAATAATTAATTTTATGTAACAACCAGTTACATGATCAGATCTCTCAGGAAGTGTGCTCGTTCCCATTGGATAGTAAGCTCCCTCACAATGACATTTTTAGGTCTTGTCTTCGGATACAATCCCCCCAAAACTGGTCCGTGATGGCACTTCACATGGGGCAATGGTCAGTCAGATCAGCGGCCAGACATAAAATCATTTTAAAGATAAGACACTTTTGTTTTTTAGCTTCAGACATTTCTTTAGAAGTATTCCATGACCACAAAGAAAATAATTTTTCTATCCCAAAGATGAAAATAACAGAAAAACCATAACCAGCTCATGAAGGAAGGTTTCTTGTCTGCATGCACGTTCAATAATGAGCGTTTCTCTCCGCCGATCAAGTATCTTTTTCCGAATCCTGAATAAGGGAAACAGAAGAACAGCAGTTTTCCAGCACACTTGTAGATTTAGAGGCTCATTTATCAAAGGTCGAATTTCTAATTCATGTGAGGTTTTTTTTACTTTTTTTTTTTATAATAAAATCAATTATATTAGAAATGTGATTGGGAGGTTATTTGAGGATAAAATCGAATATCCAAAACTCAAACTAATATTACCAACCCGAAAACTCAAATGGAAATCGAATCAAACCCGACTAGAATGTCAGGGAGGCTATTAACTTCAAATGGGTCACTGGACCTCTCCAATTGACTTTTACATTAACTCGGCAGGTTTTAGGTGGCGAATACTCGAATTTGAATTATTCCCAGGGTACAGGTGTGATAAATCTCAAAATTTGAATCGAGTTTGCATAATTCACAATTCAATTTTGGAAGTTTTAACCAAAAAAAGCTTTATTACCAACAAACAAACTCAATCTGAACTTTGAATTTTGACACATTTGGACCAATTTATTTCTAAGGCAAATATTATGGCAATGCCTTCACTTTGCATCAAGTATAACATTGATTCATTATTTAACAGTCTAGTGATGCATTGGTTGCCAAAAGCCTGCGCCCAACTCGAAGCCACCCTCTCTCAATGCAAAATTAACCCAACCTGGTGTGTCATGATAAATCATATATGCACAAGATTAAGGAGATTAATAGGCAATGGTATGGGTCAGAAAGAGGGATCAGAGCGTGCTAACACTGCAGGTGGGGTGAGGCTGTGGACACTTCAACCCAATTAAAATATGTTTTGCTGGGCCAAACCCACAAAGAGAAAAGGCTGCTAGTTTGGGGAGTAATTAGTAAGTAATACTAATGGGTGATTTTAATTACCCAGAAATTGACTGGAGCAACAGTACTGCAAAGTCAGTTAATGGGAACAAGTTTATAAACTTGTTGAATGACAATTTTATGGCACAAGTTGTTTAAGAGTCAACCAGAATAAATGCTATTCTGGATCTAGTGATCTCTAACCCCTGGGTAATAGTGACCATAATGTGATCTGATTTAATGTCTAATGACAAATATACACTGGGGCAACACAAAACCCTGCCTTAAGGGCTGCCCTACAGAGCATAGATTGGGGCATTATGTTTTCAGCTAAAACACAGAACAGAAATGGTTGTCATTTAAAATTATATTAAATTGTTATTGTTCTCAATTTATTCTCACAAGGAGTAAATGTGGAAGCACTAAGAATCACCCTATGTGGCTTAATATAAAAGTAGAGAATAGGAAAGAAGAGAAAGACATTTAAAAACTACAAGTCTGTGGGGACAGAAGCTGCATAATAAATGTTGTAAAACAGCAATCTGAAAGGCAAAGATAATAAATGAGGAGTCCATTGCGGCAGAGGCTAAGAATAACGCCAAAACGTTTTTTTAAGTATATTGATAGTAAAAAGATGCGGGTTAAGAGTGTTGCTCCTTTAAATAATGGTACCAGCATGGCGGTAACAGATACAGAAAAAGCAGATGGGCTAAATCAGTTATTTTTTTAGTGTATACAATAGAGGAGTCAAGACTTCCCAGACTCACCACATAGCTGCCCTGTTGGCTTTGCTCAATCTAGTCAGTGGCTGACTCAAGATATGGTTCGTAAAGCTTTAATGAAAATGAATGTGAACAAGGCGCCAGGGCCACATGGAATACAACCCCTGGGTTCTAAGAGAGTTTTAGACCAGCCTCTATCATCTGGTATGGTACCTACTGTATGGATTGTAGGAAAGCTGATGTCATTCCAATATTTGAAAAGGGATTAAGATCTCAACCTGGCAATTATAGGCCAGTAAATTTGACATCTGTGGTGGGCGAACTATTTGGAGGCTTGATAAGCTATCACAATCAAAATTTTGTCCTAGTGAATGGCATTATCAGTTGCAATCAGCATGGCATTATCAGTTGCAATCAGCATGGCTTTATTGTGGATATGTCATGTCAGACAAATCTAATTACTTTTTATGATAAGGTAAGTAATATGCTGGCAGCAGGGGAGCAGTAGATGTGATCTGTTTGGATTAAAGGGGATCTTATAATAATCTCTTTAATGCTTTATTTGCCAGTAGGTCTTTCCAGCTGACACAAGGGCATCCATTCCGATTAGAAGAAAGGAGGTTCCGGCTAAATATTCGGAAAGGGTTTTTTTATAGTGAGAGCTGTGAAGATGTGGAATTCTCTCCCTGAATCATTTGTACAGGCTGATACATTAGATAGCTTGGAGAGGCTTCAAATGGGTTATTTTTTGCCTTCCTCTGGATCAACTAGCAGGCAGGTTATATATAGACTTAAAAGGTTGAACTTGATGGACGTGTCTTTTGTCAACCTAACTTACTACGTAACTAAAACTTTATCACAGACAAATCTGACACATAATTGACCCCAGTAAAGAAGAACTTCATCTATAAATACGTACATAGAATACAGTGGGATCTGTCATACTGACAAGGAAGTGGATGCTCCCACTACATATGCAGAGAAGAAATCTTCTGTACCCCCAATTCACTGCCTCCTCTCTTACATCAAACAACATGTATATTACATTACATACCCCAGAGTCAGAAGGCTGGTATCCTCAGGGATGTTCTCAGGATCTGCCTCTTCATTCTCGCTGCATTTTAATGCATCCACTCTGAATAGACAAAAATGAAATAACATTTTTCCTAAAAGCAGGTTATTGCCCAACAACTGACACAAATACCTATAGATTGAATAAAAACACCAGCTAATGATGTAACGGTGAATACACAATAAGTTGCGCACAGACCTAGAAGTGGGGCAGAAGAAGGCTGCCCCGCAGCCTGAGGATGTTATGCAAAAGTCAGCCCGAACCCCACGGGTTTCAGGCCAGCACGCTCATAACTAGTATACAGGTACCTGTTATCCTGAATGCTCATGACCTGGGGTTTTCCGATAACGGATCTTTCCATAATTTGGATCTTCATACCTTAAGTCTACTAGAAATTCATGCAAACATTAAATAAAACCAATATGCTGGTTTTGCTTCCAATAAGGATTAATTATATCTCAGTTTGGATCAAGTACAATGTACTGTTTTATTATTACACATAAAAACTGTTATTATTTGGATAAAATGGAGTCTAGTGGAGAGTGCCTTTCTTGTAATTCAGAGCTTTCTGGATAACGGGTTTCCAGATAATGGACAGTGCAGTGAATTGTATAAATTTTCAGATCCTTGCCTGTTTTCATTTTACTGAATAACATTCTACAGTGAAATTTTGTTCCCTGTAAAATTTTCGAGCAAATTTAATTGGCACGTTTCCCCACCTCCACAATGCAGTGTTTCCCTCCAGAATTCCAGCATCATTGCAGTCACCGGAGGGGGGTGATTACACTGAATTTACACCAGTCTGGTTGATGTCATTTCCAGCGTTCAATGCGGGAGTGACACGTGCGCACTATTCTTTCAGTACAACTGCACTGTCGCAAGTGACGCACGCGGCTGTGGAAACCCTGGAGTCTGGTTTGGAGGTGACAGTAGGTCCAAGGTTCTCCTGCATTACCAGGGGAAACTGCACTCAATTTGAAACAGAGCAGTGCTGCCTTGGAAGTGCAAGGAGCATCTTTTGACACAAGTACCTTTAATGAATGTGATTTTTCATACAACTGTGACAGCAACAACGACCACCATTGTTTTGGATTAGGAAAAAAAATAAGGGGAACAATTGGCAAATGTTTATTATGAACAAAGTATAATTTGTCTACATATAGCTATTACAAATTCTGAGCCTTTTACAGACCAGAAGAGTGCACTTTGGCCACACTTTAAAACATACTATAATGAAGGCCTCCCTTGCCTGTACCAGATCGCTGCTTTAATTAAAATACCCCTCGGGTCTCCTGCAATCCGCTTCTGAATATTACTATGTGACATAATAAACATGGCACTGCTTTAACAAATGCGCCAAGCTAAAGCGCACCACTGAGGTACTGTGGTGACTGACTTTTTTCCCCTCTCCTTGAGCCAGTACTTTGTCATTTTGGCCCTGTGTTTGGGATCAATGTCCTGAACTATTGCCCTGGCTTTAGTTGTTTAGTAGGCTAAAACTGGTTGTCTTGCAGTTATTCTTGTTGCACAAACCATTCTCCCTTCTTTTTTGACAAGATTCCCAGTCCCTGCTGATGAAAAAACAACCACATTTAATGTAGAATAGTCATTTTTAAAGTGTGAGCTTAGATTTGTACCACATATGTTGCTTTAAAGGACAAGGAAAGACTTTTAAGGGCATATTTACCAAAGAGTGAAATTAGAGATCGCCACAGTCCACTAGAGGGAAATTCTGACACTCTCCGTTCATATTTATCTAAGGGTGAAGTTTCACTTTCACCCATTGATAAATACTCTTTTAAAAATCCCTTAGAAATTAATGGAGAATGGTGGAATTTACATCTAGTGGACTGTGGTGATCTCTAACTTCACTCTTTGATAAATATGCCCTTAAAAGTATTTCCTTGTCCTTTAAAGCAACATATGTGGTACAAATCTAAGCTCACACTTTAAAAATGACTGTTCTACATTAAATGTGGTTGTTTTTTCATCAGCAGGGACTGGGAATCTTGTCAAAAAAGAAGGGAGAATGGTTTGTGCAACAAGAATAACTACCCAAAAAGTCACGCGAAATCCACCCTCACCACTAATTTGCATATGCAAATTAGGATTCGGATTCGGTACGGCTGGGCAGACGGATCCGGCCGAATCCTGCTGAAAAAGGCCAAATCCTGGCCCAATCCCGAACCGAATCCTGGATTCGGTGCATCCCTAATACAAATGCCGTGTCACGTTCTGCTTCAGTTTTATCCACAACCCTCTCCATTAGCCTTTTAAACCAGAGCTGTGGAGTTAAAGTCATGCAAAAGGCATTTCCTGAGAGCCTTCAGATTGAGGGGGGTCAAAGAACATGAGGCACTGGAGGGAGGCAGAAAGAAGTGACCTATGGAAAAAGTTGCATCTTTGTCAATCAAGTCTGCAGCAGAAGAAAGCTTCAAAAGACAGATGAAGGGGGGGGGGTTACTGCAAACTTTATAAGTCGTAAATTAAGAAAAAAAAATCACTTAGCATCAAAAAGAAAATGTTAAATTTCTTATTTACAATATTTGCCCTAGTTTCTTTATCCCAACCACTCATATCAATCAAATTCACATCACATCCCTTTACCTTTCCCCGGAAACCTAAGCAGGACAGTGGAAGCAACCTTGGCACGTATGCATTTGTGGAGGCCCTCCATAAATGAATAAAATATATTGCCAGGTAATGGTTTTTATAAACATCCGTTTACATGGAAAAAAAGTTTTCCATTGACTAGGAAATGTACTGTAGCTGCTGTCACCTCACCAACTTGTACTTGGAAAAGTGAGTCATCAATTTATTATTTTTCCTGACGGCGACTTTTTTAACCTTGTCCCAATCCCAGTTATCAGATTGTGCTCGTATTGCAATTTGAGAGCGCAAAGTACAAAGGGAAAGAAACACAAATGCAGGTTAAATAAAAAAAGGGGGAAAGGAGAAGAAAAGTCAGCGTGCCCCAAAATGAGATTTTAGCGATAACCTGGCTCCTTCTCCCATGTTTTATATTTTTGCTTTGCTTTAACAGGGCATAATAGACAATTCAGGCAAGATCAAGCACCACTTTAATACGCTGCTTTCAATTAAGTTTTGTTCCAGACATGTTTAGTGGTTATGGGCCACACTTGTGACCAGATCAAAGGTATGGCTTCTTGTTCTCCTGCCAATTATTAGCAGCTGTTGGACAGAAGCTGTACTGCCTTATCCCCAACTAACCAGTAATGTTATCTGCTATAATGCATATCAAAAGCACATTTCCATTTGCTCAGTTATACAGATCGTCAGCCAAAGAAGAAAATCTTTATAATTCGCTCTGTTTATCTAGCGGTATACAGAGCTTGGCTGGGTCCCAGAACATTTGGTTTGTCAGTGCCACCCATCTAGTCTAGTGAGAGACCACTGTTCTGATCTATAGTCCTTGATATCATTCAGAAAAAGTAATGGATCAGTGCAGTGTGACCAATCACATATTTAGCCAGATGACACAAAATTGACTGCTTTGAGGAAACACGCTTGTTTGTACATGTCCTGAAACCCCAATTAATAATATTTTTTTCTTGACAACCCAGTGCACAATAAAAATAATATAGAACCCATAGATAATATACAATTTGTTGTAGAAATATCTGCGTCCCCAACATACTGTAGCAAAGGGGTATAAAACTCTAAGGAGGAAAGTATTATCCAGCCTATGTACAAAGTCACAGTAGGTAATCATCCTATAGACACAGTGCTAATACTGGCACAATTGTACGAGGATATTATCCTCCAAGATAAGGGAAAATAAATGAAGCACAACGTTTTGACAATAGGCTTGCCAAGCTAGTCATTTACACTGAAGAAGGAATAAATGTATAGGTGAAAGTTACATTCTTTGATAGAGAAACTCTGCGCTGGGTTAAATGAAAACAGATGAGCAGCACCGAGTAAGGCAGGCATGTCCAAAGTGTGGCCTGGGGGCCAATTGTGGCCCGTTTTCAAATTTACACCGGCCCTCAGCCTCCATCATGAAATGAATAATAATGAGGCCCCCCAGCACAGTGCGATCAGGAATCCCATAGCAGTAATATTAAGGCACATTAGTGAAATGATCTGCCACTTGGTCTATACTGCTGCCTGTGTGCTGAAGATGTTAGCAATAGACACGTACTGGCACGGAGAGACGAACTGTTTTCACATACTTCTTTAGGGCTGAAGGTGTCAATAGACATACTGACGTGCCAGTACAGTAAACTAAAGAAGTATGGCGCCACTACGTTCCAGTATGTGTCTATTGCTAACACCTTCAGCACACAGGCAGCAGTATAGACCAAGCGGCAGATCATTTCATTAATCTGTCCAAATATTACTGCTACGATTACTCGATTCCTGTAATTTAATGTTAATGGTTCAAAGAATGTCGGGCTGAATGGTCGGCCCCCACACATTTTCACCTCAAATCTGGCCCTCGTTGCAAAAAGTTTGGGCACCGCGGAGTAAGGGACCCACTAGTCCGTGTGTGTGAAAAATGTAGGACAGACTCGGTGCGCTAATTGAAAGAAAAAGCCTGACTTTTTCCAGATTTCAAATGGGGAGGGGGGTCACTGAACCCATCTGAAAAACAAATGTTCTGTAATATTTATTACTTATTTCTACTTTCTATTTATAGACCTCTCCTATTCATATTCCAGTCTCTTATTTAAATCAATGCATGGTTGCTATGGTAGCTTGGACAAACAGACTGCCGAAATTGCAAACTTGAGAGCTGCTGAATAAAAAGCTAAATAACTCAAATACCACAAATGGTAAAATAATTAAAACCAAAAATTGGAAATTGTCTCAAAAATATCACATCATACTAAAAGCTAACTCAAATGTGAACAACCCTTTGAAAGGAAAGTGTAAAAATAAATATTTAGCATTTTTTTCACAAGCGCCATGTTTATTGTGTCACTAAAAAGAAAATGTCAGTGGAGAGTGAGGAGATATAGCGTAGGCCACTACAGGAGAGATTTTATTTAAAAAAAGGTTTCAAAAAGCCTCTCCTTGTCCTTTAAATCACTTTTACGCCACAAATTCTTTGCCTCACTATTTATTCCATAGGGCATGCCTGTCAAATCTGGCTTTAACAAACAAACTTTTATAATCATGCTGTTTGTATACCTTGTAACATATTACTGTTGTGCTTGTATTACAAATCATTTGTTGTGCCAACTTTTATAGCATTTTTTGGCGTACAATATTTTACATGTGTTCTATGTTTGAAAATGGAAACCCAAGCAAAATCATATCCATGCACTACCTGTAAACATTTTCTTTCTGGAAAAACAAGTTATGAAATGGAATCGCCGTTTTTTTTAAGAGACAAAGTGACTATTTTGTTAATATTGTATGCAGATAAACCAAGTGTGTTTGTGTTAATTCACGAGTAAAGACAACGACGCGGCTTTTTATTTACACCAATCACACAAGCGTCATAAAAATAACTATAACAGCCTGGAACAAATGCCTAGAGAAGTGATTCCCAACCAGTGGCTCATGAGCAACATTGCAGTCTCCACTCCCATTGATATAGTTTCCAGTGGGCTCATAGTAAGTAAATCCAGGTTTTGGAGGCATAAAGACACAGGTTTATTACAATAAAACCTGTAAGCTTTATCGTAGTTGGGGACCCCGACCTAGAGGAATTATACTGTATATTTATTAACAAAGCATAAGCATCAACCAGGACACAGTTAGTATAAATTACCCAAGTGTTAGGAGTTTCAATACAAAGCTGCAATGAGGTCCCTGTCCCAAAGAACTTACAATCATAACTCAGGAGTGTGTTGTTGCAGTAGAAGAATTGTGATTTTCAAAGGAGGTTAAACAATGGAGTTAGAATGGAGTGTTCCTCGAGTAAGATGGTAAGCATTCCATAGGTATAGAGAAATCAGGGAGAATGATTTCCTCTCTGACTCAGCTCAGTTTGTCCTGTGCTGAGCAATAGACCCAGGCGCGACTGTATGGGCAGATGAGGGCAGTTACATAGAAGCAAGTACAGGAATGCGAAAATGGGCCACAATCACTCCAGAACTTGCCGAAAGACTTACAACTATTATTACTATTGAACACTTACAGAAACTTGTGTGTATGTATATATCTATGTATTGTCTTCTCATTTTAATTTTGAAGTACAGGTATGGGATCGGTTATGCAGAAACCCATTATCCAGAAAGCTCTGAAAAGACATCTCCCATAGACTCCATCTTATTCAAATAATCCAAATTTTTAAAAATAATTTATTTTTCTCTGTAATAATAAAACAGTACCTAGTACTTGATCCTAAGATATAATTAATCCTTACTTGGGAGCAAGACCAGCCTATTGGGTTTATTTAACGTTTAAATGATTTTCGAGTAGACTTAAGGTATGCAGATCTAATCCGGAAAACCCCAGGTCCCAAGCATTCTGGATAGTCACCCCTACCCGCTTCCCCGGAATAGTTGATTACCCCTCAAAAGTGCTCTTAACACAGTACTCACGTATTAATGCAGAGTAAGTTCAGCGGAGCTCATGGGCGTCCATCTTCCAGCTCTTCGTATTCTTCGGGTCCGCTTCCTTCCCTTCGGCAATTTACATCGCTTTTGGTACATGCGCAGTTGCTATGAACAGAAAACTGCTCCAACTTCGCATCCGCAAATACGGCACTCAGGAAGAATACAGACGAGCCGGAAGATGCTTACTCTGCACGGATACGTGAATACTGTGTTAGGGGCACTTTCAGGGGTAATCAACTATGCGGAGGGACTATCTAGGAGAGTAGGTAGGGGCTTTTCTTATTGGGGGGGTTAGTTCTCCTTTAAGAAAAACAAATGCATTTCACAAGGGCCAGCCAGTAACTTGCACATCAAACGTGAACTAGAGTTCTATAACCTGATACCTAAAATCATACTGTACCTGTCATATATTTAGTAGTGCCATAAAAAATCAAGATAATTGTACAGATGATGATAATAAAGAATAGCAGGAAAAAGAAATCAAAGCATTAGCAAATTGAAAGTATCCTGAAATGACACTGCAACGATACATTCATCTTGCGAAGATTTTTAGTTTGTTATATCTCCAACAGTTCTCCACACTACAAGAACACTTTGGTAAAACTGGACCGTTAATACAATAAAAGGTCTGCAGACCGGTGCTCCCCATTGAAATAATATATTTATAAAATTTACTTTAGAAAGACCATCAAAGTTAAAATAAAGACTTTGTTTGTTTTCAGATTACATTTTAACATGTTGTGATCCCTCCAAAATTTTATGTAATATATATATATATAATTATATAAAGTACCAAGCTGACTGGCGGGGTAACTGGCAATTATGTAATAGTGAGTTCATCAGAGTATTACTTCATACACCATGTCAAGCCATGTCAAGTCAATGACTGGGATTAAAGGCCATTGGGCAACATGTCAGATACCTAATCTATTGGTATATGAGCCAAATAAACAGTAGATTTGTGCAATTATGTGGATAGCCAAACAGCACATTTACATTGACTCATGTCATCTGATAATAAGTCATGTGACAGGATCACAGCATGGCCTATGAAAACTGCAGATGACATTACAATTCAGATGGTTGAGTGGCACTGGTGAAATTGGCCTGATCAAATATAGGCATATATAGCAAGCTTAAAGTTAACAATTGGTTGGCTTTGTTCATTGCTACAAAGCTTCAATATATCAGAAAGGCTGCAAAGCCTGTTATTCGAACTTGGGAAGTTGGACATTTTATTAACTAACGTGCTAACTTATTAAATTTGCTTAGTGCCTTGAACACTAATTTCAAAGTTTTATGTGATCAGATCAGGCAAATGCGGATCTAAATTTAACAGAAATACAAGATATTTCACCCAAGGTGTCCAAAACTCACCCCTATTTCCCCAACTGTCAGTAGAGACCATGTAAGCTACTGGAGCCACCACCAGGTCTACTAGGAAATAAATGGACTACATTGAAAGTTCTAATGACAGACAGACAAAGTTCTTAGAGCTCCATTCAGAAATGTGTTTCACTGACAAAGTTTTGTTTACTGGATAGAAACTCATGACAATTTTTTATTAGACATGTCAATATACAGTGGTATCTCTTACTAGCGTAACGCACAGTGACCAATTCATTTCAGCAATTCAGACATGGCAAAGCTCTCAAATCGAATTGTTGATTTGATCCATTCATTCAATATCCTGTCACAGAACTTACATCAATTTTTATTTGCATTCATTTTCAGGGTGTTGGCAAAAGGTGCCTTTTCACAAGATATTCACACTTCCTGCTCTAGATTCTGGGTGACTTTTTTAACCTCATTAAAGAGGAACCTCAAATATCCTGACTAGCCCCAGAGATTACTGATAATGATGGTGGTGATGATGATGGTGATGATGATGAAGGATAATATGCTTATCCCTTGATAGCAGTTTTGACAATGCACTTAGATAAAATCTAGACAAAGCTGGCATCCAATCGGAGAACCAATGGGAACCAAACTTGCACCCTCACATTGAGCAGATATGACTTGAAAACATCAGCACCAATTGCTGGGGAAATCCATAAGGCTAATTTCAAAGTAATAATTTTCTCCACAGATGTATCTAAACCAGTAGAAATGTGGATGCTGGATAACGGTGACTCCAGTAAGAACTGGTACAAGTTTTGGGCCTGTGCATGTTCAAATGTGCATTTTGTGGCAGAGAAGTGCCTGTCCCAGTGGTGTCAAGTAGTTCTGAATGATGGCAGTGGGAGTTGCAAGGAGCAGAAGGAACTATATTCTGCTAAACATGTGTTGGTATTCCAATGTGCAATGACAATAAAATTTCTAATTAAAATGCAAACACTCCAAAAGTTTATCAGAAATAAAGCGATAAAGGGCACAGAGAGTCTGAGACATAGCCATGTCTGTTATCTCTCCTTTCCAATAAATGCCATGGGAGAAGTTCAGAATAAGCACAATGTTGCCAGTGGAGGAGATGCATTTTAGGGCAATGACAGATGGGGCACTATATTACCTGCAGGAAATCACCTCTTCTGCAGGCAACAAAGAAGCTAAAAAAATACCTTTACGTGTGAAACAATGGAAATTGCTGCATGTAACACACTTTACATGGTGCGATCCAGTGTAATCACACAAAAACGTATGTGTCAAAAAGTATAATAAGGAACAAAATAAATAAGATGTGGCAGCTACCATTACTCTCCAAACTCTGTCCTGTGAAGGACAGGAGATCTGTACTGGACTTGATTGGAAAGATCTAACGGTAGGTATAGATAGAAAGGTCTGTAGTCATGTTAGGACTACCATTTCCATTAGGAGGAGCTCTGTATAGAGGGGGAAGTAAGAACTCTCTTAAACCCAAGATTTTGAGATACAGGAATGGATCCATTATCCAGAAACCCATTATCCAGAATGCTCTGAATTACAGGATTGCTGTCTCCAATAGACTTCATTTTATCCAAATAATACAATTATTTCCTTTTTCTCCATAATAATATAACAGTACCTTGTACTTGATCCCAACTGAGATATAATTAATCCTTATTGGAAGCAAAACCAGCCTATTGGGTTTATTTAATGTTTAAATGATTTTCTAGTAGACAAGGTATTAAGATCCAAATTACCAAAAGATCCCTTATTAGGGATACCCCAGATCCCGAGCATTCTGGACAACAGGTCCCATACCTGTACATATTTATCAAAGAGTCAGTTCCATAAACTTTGGTGCAAATTTTACTTGGTACCAAATGTATGCAATGAATACTGCACTCGCCAATGAAAATGTAAATTAGCTTGTCCATTTTCAAATTCCAAAGTGGGACAAGTTCACGTTGGCATTTGGAGAACAGTATTAGACCAGCAGAATATCATCTGACCTAAATGTCTGGTATGACTGGCTGTAAACAAACATCCAGTGTCTTTTTGTATCAAATTAATTTCTTTAACCTCATCCTCATTTTTTTTGTGCCGATTAACGGACACATCACTGCCATAAAGCTCCTCCGCTTTTAAAAGCAATACATTTTGATTACAATAGGATATAAACATAGCTTTGAAGAAAGTCTACATAAAAAGACTCACTGCTGATTTTATGCTGAATGACATGCTTTTAAGCCCCGTTAATAAACAAAAGAGAAGTGTGCATCACTTGATCAACACTGACGTTTCATACCAGTTATTTTTATATCCATTGATGCATGTAACATCAGCAATGCCCAGCCTATGATAGTGCAAATGATAAATGTTATTCACAACAGAATAAACAAAGGCACCACAATAATTCTAAAGTGTGGCAACTGGGCAAAAGGGAACAGCAACCATTCCAGAAGGTTTTAGGATGATGACAACACTGGATTTCCTGTAGATACAAAACTGTACTTAAGATCACAGTGCTACCAGCCTCAGCAAAACTAGCCACTGAGCCATACGGCTTATTGTTTAATATGTATTATCTGGACCCCTGAATGTGTTAAGTTGTATAAAGCATTGAATACATTTGCAGTGCCATAAAAATACAACACAAAAGCAATGCTATATGTAAATATTTGGACATCATACAGTAGATGAAGCAAATTTTCACATTATTGCCCATGTAAGTATGCATTGGAAGTCATATAAGTCATATTTGAATACAGTACAGTTAGTTCTATATAGTCTGCCTATTGTTTAATAGATTATATTGACTTGTCTGTGTTCTGGGAAGTTTGATTATGTCGGCTGATGTGCCATTTTACCGTTTCAAACATTACTTTGCTTTTGCAATGGAATTCCTAAAACTGAGCAGTATTCGAGGACAGAACACAGTAGAAAATAATGGGCATCATTTTCAGTATGTTTCTCATGTCAGTCCAAAATGGCAAATTGCAATAAAGGTGGTCATATAAGGATAGATTTTAACTGTAGATTCTGCCCATTCAGACTGAGTCAACAGCTTAAGGTGGGCTTACATGCAGCGATCTGCTCAACCTCGCCAAAAGAGAAGATCTCTTCCTAATATGCCCACCTTGAGGTAGGTTATATCGTGCTAATCCGATCATAGGGCCCAACGATTGGATCATAACAAGAATATGGATGGGCGGACCAAGGACCGCATCAGCGTCCTCAATCCAACAGAATTTTTAAACCTGGCCTATTGACATCTGTCCGATTTTTGGCAAGATATCAATTGGGAGGGCCCCATACACTGCACAATAAGCTGCCCATAGACGTAAGGTTTGATCATACCAATCTTCATTTCATATGATTTTTGAACAGTGTGTTGAGTGTCCTGAAATTATTTCTGCCATGGTTATCGGTTGGTCAGTTGATTGACAATATCAGTGGGTGACTGTCACCAGCTTTTGTATAACATAACTTTCGCACAATTGCTGTAGGGGCAGAACGTCGTCTGATCTTTTACTACTTTATTTGATCTGAATGGTTATTGGCAGGTCGGGAGATGGCACCGCACAATCGTTCATCCAATATTGAAGGTATATCTGCACGTCTATGGCCAGCTTTAGTATCCCGGCAGCTTAAATTGGCCCATGTATGGGAAGCTTTACTAGACAGGTTTAAAAATCCTGTGGGGTGAGAGCAGCAAAAGCACTTTGATGTGGTCCTTGCCCTGATAGCCTGCATACCGTTGTTGCGATTCAATCATCTGACCCACGAGCCAGATAATTAGATCAACCCCATATTGCCCCCTTATCACAGCAAACAAGTAGATCTTTACATAAAGGGACAGTTTCATTCTTTTAAGATGGCCATAGACGCAAAGATCCGATTGTACAATCAGACTTCCACATCTCCCGACCTGCCACTAACCATTCCGATCAAATAAAGTAGTAAAATAACAGATGAGCCAATGTTCTGCCCCTGACAGCAATCGTACGAAAGTTATGTCCAACCAAATATAGTGACAGTCTCCCACTGAAAATCGTATGATCAGCAATACACGCAGAGATATTATTGGCAGCCAACAGAAATTAAATTTTAACCAGTCCGATCGACCAAATGACCGATCTCCACCGGACGAAAAATGTCGGGACTCTCCACACATGGTCATGTGTCTATGGCCAGCTTTACATTGTTGTTATCAGTTCAGCACTGGTTGGGGAAGAGTTGGGGAGCAACACAAGCATGAAAAAAGTTCCCAGAGGGTGCCAATTATGGGCTATTTGCACCCCCTGTTCCCCCGGAAATTACACCACTGTTTAAAATAACCAAAGAGTGCTGTTTATATTTTTGAGCTTGGAAGTGATAAAATGTTCTGTAATTAAAATGGAAAATACATTAGTATATTAAAGGAACAGTAACACCAAAATATGAAAGCTTTTTAAAGTAATTAACATATAATATACTGTTAGCACGTACTGGTAAAAGTTGTGTGTTTGCTTCAGAAAGACTAGTATCATTTATATAAACAAGCTGCTGTGTAGCCATGGGGGCAGCCATTCAAGCTGGAAAAAGGAAGAAAAGGCACAGGTTACATAGTACATAACAGATAAGCCCTGTCCAATACAATGGTGTTTCATCCATTATCTGCTCTGTAACCTGTGCCTTTTCTCCTTTTTTTCCAGCTTGAATGGGTGCCCCCATGGCTACACAGCAGCTTGTTTACATAAACTATAGTAGTATTCTGAAGCAAACACACCAGTTTTTACCAGTGAGGAACAGTACATTATATTTTAATTTGTTTGTTACACTCTCAATTTTTGGTGTTCTTGTTCCTTTAAAAACAGTCGGAGTCAAAGGATTTATGTGCCAACTCCAGAGCCCTGGAAGTTACATCACGTGTATGCGCAGAACCTCTCCTGAAGTTGCCGAAACCACTGCACATGAGAGCTTCTCTCCACTGACGTCATTGAAATGTTCTGCATGTGTGCAAACCAGATTTTTGCTTGCAAATCATTAGAAATTGGGGGAATGATTCAGAGAGATGGGAGACTGGGGGACAGAGTGGAAAATCTGTTAACTGCCAAAAAAATTGGGGGAGTTGACAGCTCTATATGTCTATTAGGAACAGGACCGCCATCAGAAATCACAGGGCCGCATACGACAACATTTCCTGGGCCCCCTGGGCTGCGCCCACCGCAAGCCCCTTCTACAGGTCCGCCCTCCCCACCTCACAGGTCTGCACCCCACCACACAGTAAAAAAACAAAAAATATTGGTGACTAGGGTTCCCACATGTTAGTAAAAAATAAAACGATATTGGTGGTCAGGGCCCGCCATAAAAAAAACATTTGTGGCCAGGCCCTCCCCATTAAAAAATATTGGTGGCTAGGACCCCACATGAGAAAAAAAATTGGTGGCCAGCTCCCCCCCCCCCCACATTATAAGAAAATTGGTGGCCAGAGCCCCTTAAACCTCCATGCCTTCCCGAAGTCAGCAGCTCTCAGAAAGACGGGGGGCCTGGCTAATCAAGTAAGTGTGGTGTGGCTGTGGCCCGCCTTACCCTCGGGGCCCCCTACAACTCTCCCCCCCTGATGGCTGCCCTGATTAGGAAAGCAGTCATTTTGACTTCATACTTGGTCTAATAAGCTGCCAAATCCAAGTTCAATTTAAAGGAACAGTTCAGTGTAAAAATAAAAACTGGGTAAAAAAAATAGGCTGTGCAAAACAAAAAATGTTTCAAATATAGTTATAGTTAGTTATACTACTTCCTGCTTTTCAGCTCTCTAACTCTGAGTTTGTCAGCTACTTGAAGTCAATTGCAAACTCACAGAATAATTACGTCCCACATGGGACATAACTGTTCAGTGAGGTTGCAATTGATCCTTAGCATTAAGCTCAGATTCAAAAACAACAGTTATGACCCCTATGGCCCCCCTTAAGGTGGCCATACACGGATAGATCCGCTCGTTTGGCGATGTCGCCAAACGAGCGGATCTCCCTCCGATATGCCCACCTTCAAGGTGGGCAATATCGGGCAGATCCGATCGTGGGCCCTAGGGCCCAACGATCGGATCCTAGCTCTTACAAACGGGCGGTCGGATCGCGGGACCGCATCAACGAACCGATGCGGCCGCGATCCGACGGGATTTTTAACCCCATCCGATCGAGATCTGGCCGAAACGGGGAAGCCCGTCGGGGGCCCCCATACACGGGCCAATAAGCTGCAGACACGGTCTGTCGGCAGCTTTTATCGGCCCGTGTATGGCCACCTTTAGTCTCTGATTGGTTACTGCCTGGTAACCAATCAGTGGAAACCAAGAGAACTGCAAAGCAGGAAGTAGCGTTCTGTCCTGTTCTGGTCTATGTAGGGTATGGGAGTGGCTTTTTTAACTTTAGGGTTGAATACTCCGTTAAATCTATATTTTATATAGTTAGTTATATTAGCGTGGGCCCTTAATGTTGATGTTATTACAGAAATACACCACATCGCTACAAATGATGAGAACTATGCTCCAAACTCCTGTTGCTGTTTAAAAATGGTTCATCCCTCCTATTGCGCTTGCGCTGTATAAAGTCTGCGCTGCTGGTTACCCGCAAATCAGTCGGAGTTCTGCAGCAGTTTCCTCCGAACAGCCAAGATCCTGGGCCACATCGCTATTTTCCATCAAACAGTCGGCTTTCTCCGCCAAAGTTAAATCACAGTTCTGTAACCTTTCTCGCCACAAGTCCCCGAAGGAACCTACGTGGATCAAACGCGTATTCGCATCAGTCACTTCATACACCGGAATGTTTTCATCCATTGTCCTGCCGTATTCAACTCCGTTTTCGGAACATCCATTCGGGCGAAGTGCATCCTGGGCATTGTAGTACTTCTGTGCCTTCTCACGCTGCATGGGGAGGAGTCAAACAGACTACAGCTACCAGAAGGCCTCAGAACACTAGGCTGTCGCTGTCAAATAGTTGATGCTGTATGTCATATTTATGGAGATAACCAAGTGGTTATTGAGTACATTAAATCAAAAACCGAAATGAGGTTTAGGTTGTGTTAGGAGATCAATTTAGATTTTGTTTGAACCTGCACCTCTGTCAGTAGCTCGTTTAGTCTAGTAACAACCAAAGACACTAAGTGCCAATTTATTTGATTTTGATAGTTTGCAGGAAATTGGGGATGCACCGAATCCAGGATTCGGCCGAATCCTTCTGCCTGGCCGAACCGAATCCTAATTAGCATATGCAAATTAGGGGCGGGGAAGGAAATTGCGTGACTTTTTGTCATAAAACAAGGAAGCAAAAAATGATTTCCCTTTCCCACCCCTAATTTGCATATGCAAATTAGGATTTGGTTCAGTATTCGACCGTATCTTTTTAGGATTGGGGGGTTCGGCCGAATCCAAAATAGTGGATTCGCTGCATCCCTACGGGAAATACAACAAATCTTTTCAACTGTTTGTGTTCTTTTCCACATTCCTTCTTTGGGAGGAATGTGGAAAATTCTATTTCACCACAATTTGCATGTCCTGGATTTGGCAGTGGGAAATGTTCCCTTCATGCACACGCACACACATTTTGAGCGAAGAAATTGTGGTGCGCACAAAGAATTTTGTGTTCTGACCTGAGCACGGTTTGTAAAAACTGCATACAAAAGATTTCTTTACGCACATAACCGACAAGGAATTTGAATGAAACATCAGCAGGTGGCAACAAAGGGTTAATACCCCCTTCCATTCCTGGAAAAACAGGAGATCCCAAGTTTTATAAAAGATCCCTCCCTTCCCCAGTGTTCCATCTCATCTGACTGAAGAACAATCTTCCTCCTAAGAGGGTTGGGAAGTCTTTGTCCCCTACTATGTTCCATTCCAGAAAATCACTGTGGGCGTGATAGAATTTTCTGTTTTCTTGTTACTTTCACATGGGTAGTGAGCAACAAAAGGGGGATGCACTGAATCCACTATTATGGATTCGGCTGAATACCGAACCAAATCCCAATCCTGATTTGCATATGCAAATTAGGAGTGGGAAGGGGAAAACTTTTTTTACTTCCTTGTTTTGTGACAAAAAGTCACGGAATTACCCTCCCAGACCCTAATTTGCATATGCAAATTCGGTTCAGCCTGGCAGAAGGATTCGGCCGAATCCTGCTGAAAAAGGCTGAATTATGGGCGAATTCTGGATTCGATGCATCGCTATTACCAATGCAAAGATACAATAGGCTGGGCAAAAATATTTATACACCATAACAGCATGCCATACAGATTAACCAAAGGAAGCAAAGTCTTTAGAACAAACATGAAAGTTATAATGCTCGATAAATATGTGCAAAGATGACCAGACTGCTACCTGATAAATCATCTCTTTATAATACACAAAAGCCATGAATATCTTGTAAATTATATCCTTATAAACAGTGAGTTCTGATGTCGATTCTGTCACATGACTAACTAAAATGTGTGTATTGTAATAAATAATGTACCCCCAGTTGTAAAATATGAGGATATTAGAAGTTACCTTGGAGTTCCATGACCTGTATAAAAACACTCGGCCTTCGGCCTTGTGCTTTTATATGGTCATGAAACTCCTTGGTAACTTATAATATCCTTATATTTTACAAGAGGGGGTACTTTATTCACTATATATACAACCTAGGTACTGGCAACGCTGTTGGAGGCTGTATCAACTGTGGGGGCTTAGACCAAATATATTTACTGTACAGTTTCTTCGAAACTATGAATGTCATGTCTGGATTGTCTAATTCTTGCTAAATGTGTTAACTGAAAATAAGCAAAAGAACATAATATCTAATAGATTTGATCAAGAGTTCAACAAAATCAAGGTTTTGAGGAATATTCTGAAGAAATTTCATCCTTGGAAGCACTGTTTATTCTTGGCTTAAAAGAGCATCCTATCTCAGAGACTTCTTTGACTGGAGCCACATCTCATCCCCTGAACTCAGAATAGGAGTGTTTATAGCTCATTCTGGTCCAAAAACTATATTTTCTTCAGCACACCACTTACTTTTTCAGGGTGCATCCACTCCCAAGCTGCCTCCAAGTCAGCCAAATTCCTTGTCTTGAATAATAGGATATGAAGCACACCATCATCAGGCTTTGCCTTTAAAACATTTTATTTCAGCGGAATTCACACACAGTGGTAAACATAAAATGTTTTAAAGGCAAAGCCTGAGGATGGTGTCATTCATATCCTATTATTCAAGATATAGCTCATTCTGCACACAGCCTGTAATAATAGAGAAAAAGAAAACAAAAAATAGATAAAACACTACATAGGCACCCAGGCTAAGGGTCCTGACTTACAACCGATATTAGGAAGAGTTAAAGGTGATCTATCTTGAAAATGAAAATTTAATATAAGCTTCATTTTGCTGAAATAAGAAACGTTCTAAATATAATCAAATAATTTATGAAATAATCAAGTTACTCTTCACTCTCCCCACTGAGGAACCCGTCTCTCTCTTCATTCTATCATCATGTAGAAGGCGGAGTCAGTTTTTCATTGACAGTTAGGTCTAATACATCCTTTGGGAGGGTTGCTCCCTTCACCTAGGAGATCACTCTTTAAAAATAACTGTCTCTAATGGAAATTTTGTTTCTCCGCATGCAGGGTGTTTGCCAGAGTCTTTTATTTTGTTAACTTTTGTTTGTGCTGGAGTTGGTTGAGTTATTCTGCTAAAAAAAGTGAGCCCCCTAAAAGTATGCCCCCTAAAAGTGAGCCCCCTAAATGACGCAGACCTCAGCATGAAGTTATGGAGAGTGAGATACAAGGAAGGGTGAGCGTGAGGCTCCTGAAACATTTGGCTGTATTCTGCACAATAAAAAGTTTGGAGGTACTATAGGTACACCACTTGCAATTACCATTGCGTCTTCAACTAATTTTTCACTACTGTTTGGTATATCACTCTGGGTCACGTGATCAAAAAACAACACTGGGCTGCAAATTGACAAGCTGTGTAAAGTATCATGAGTGTATTTGAATTCTCTCATTCTGCTAAGAAAATGAGCCCCCCTAAAAGACGTATTAGACCTATCTGCCGAACAAAATCTGATTCAGACTCAGCATGAAGTTGTGGAGAGTGAGATACAAAGAGACAAACCTGATTTTTTTCTTACACTTTTCAGAGTTTTTAATTGATTGTATTTAGAAAGTGTCTTATTTAAGTGAGATGAAGATTATATTAAATTATCATTTACGCAATAGATCCCCTTTAAGACACACAAGTCAGACAGCAAGGTATAGGTACAAAGAAATGGGATGGCACCAATTGGGTCATTTAAATTTACATGCTCAGAACACCAGCTCCAATACAGCCAACATATTGGGAACAGTGCTTGGTGTACATTTTTTTGTACATGTGCCGGCTGTGAAGCAGCTTTGTGTCTTATTGGTCACAATATGCTAAGTCTCCTGTGACACCCACAAGGACAAGCCTTGGCCACAGAACTTTAGTAGGAGGAGAGGCACTCCACTAGTCAGTAAAAGGGAGTAGTACACCGACCAGAAAATGTAGAGGGATAGCATAGCTGCTTTTTGTAAGCATGGTATGCCTTGCCCTTTCTACAAAGTGTGGGGGAGATTATCTTATTCTTGTCTGCCATGTGGAAGGAACAGACAGTAATTTTTTTCCAGTAACATAAACTTTCTAAATATACCTGAATTCCAATGGAAAGCCACTTCTATATATAATACTTGTTACAGGGCAAATTATTTGAAATAAAAAATTTCAAAAAATAACAGAAGTGGTATAAAGGTGATACCTTTATTGGCTAAATAATATAGGGGATAAAGTACCCCCTTTTGTAAAATATAAGGATATTATAAGTTACCGAGGAGTTTCATGACCATATAGAAACACGAGGCCGAAGGCCGAATGTTTTTATACAGGGCATGAAACTCCGAGGTTACTTCTAATATCCTCATATTTTGCAATAGGGGGTACTTTATTTATTATAATACACAAGTTTTAGTGAGTCATGTGACAGAAATGACATCACTACTCACCGTTTATAACTGATGACATCAGAACTCACCGTTTATAAGGATATAATTTACAAGATATTCATGGCTTTTGTGTATTATAATATATATTAGTTATATATTAGTTAGCCAATAAAGGTGTCACCTTTATAACACTTTTGTTATTTTTTATTTCAAAAGGGTTGCCCTGTAACATTTTTACTGGCTAACACGGTACAGAAATTGTACCTGCTATATAATACTTTAAATACATTATAAAATAAAGGAACAGTAACTGATAGAAGAAGGGTTGAATGATTTCCCTTCAAATCCACATCTGCCTATAGCAGAGAATTTTTCCCTGTAACCCTTTTAGCTGAGCCTCACTAGAAGTGTCTGGAGGAAAGGTGTTGTCACTGAGCTGGAATGCTGTGACATTATACAGTATAAAAGAAATGGGCACAAGTGGTTCTTAACTATAAGCATATGAAAGCAGCCAGCCGCATTGGATTGACTAAAAGAAAAATCTTTATTAAGCTCATTTAAGCCGTGAAAATTATTTTCCATTTCCTGATACCAGTGTCTATTTGTAAAGGCACTAAGTTTGCCCAGGAGCAGTAACCAATAGCAACCAATACAATGTTTGTTTTTTTAGACAGGTGACCAGTCTACCTGCTGATTGGTTGCTGTGGGTTACTGCTCCTGGGCAAACTTGGTGCCTTTTATTACATAACCGACAAAATACCCCCCTCCCAAATACAGTATCTGTGATTGATTGAAGTCACTGCTAGGAGGGAATTTTGGTAGCCTGGTATTACTAGACTTTGAGACAGAATGCAGTTGTAGGTGTTAGTAGAAAGTTCAAGCATAATAATCCTTAGTAATCTATTGAGTATTCAATGGTGTAAAGTCAAACATGTCCAGTGTGACCATGATCACATCACTCTGGCACTGCCGCCCAGAAGTAATATTAACTATATGTCTTACCATTATGTAGATTCACATTCTCAAAGATCATAGTCAAAGAGATTTTCAGAATTTTAGATCAGCTAAATTATATTGTGTGAAAGGATAAAAAAAACGTTAGAGACAAACCAAAATTACTTATTTAATTTATTTAGATACCAGAGCAAACTGGTTCAACATATTTATATATGAAACTATTACACTCTAGTATTCATTCAGGCCTTCCGGATTAAGGATATTCAATGTTGTAATCCTTTTAGTTTCCTGAACCTCTTTGAGTACTTGCCATTTCAGTTGTGATTGGTTATGTCTAAACAAATTAAAGTGATGTGTGTGGATCACAATGTCAATAAACATCTTCAGGGACATCTGGCATTGACTTCTACATGACTTCGACAGGTTTGAGATGGAATATTTTCAGATTCAGATTTTTAGCAGTTTGGGGTATAAATTTCTAAAAAATCGAGTTTTCCCCTTTAAAAACTCAACCAGAAACATTCAAGGTTTAATGGGCCCCTAAATGAACTCCACAAAGCAATACACTCTTGGAAATAACACATTCTGAAGAATTACATTTCATGTACATGAAAATACAAACTGCATAGTCTTGCTGACGAGGTTTCTGTAAAATTTACTGGCAACTTTCACCATTTTATCTCCAGCATTTTTATGTTAATGTCACGGGTAATTGAAACAGCTTGACCCAACATATCTATATGAAATTTCAAAACAAATCCTCAATATATTAATAGTGCAAGGAAATTTTCTGTTACTGTTACTTAGCCCCTAGAAGAGTATTTTCTGCATCACATACACTTTTAATAGCATTTTAGCCACTTAAACATATACAATTTTAGAAATAATTGTTTCAGAAAAATGGATAAATATGTATTCGTACACAAAAATATTAAACCAGATTTTTTGATACTCTGCTTTTTAATTAACATTTTTGCATAACTAACAAAATTGTTGCTTTGCAGAATGTTATCTGCCACTTGATTCTGAAAAAAAAGACATTATAAATATGAATGCCACATCTGTTCTGATTAGTTTGATAGCACATATGCCTAATATTACCTGAACTGTGTGGCATATTGGCCCTGAAATATCAATAATGCATTACATTTTTCTGAATTATGCATTGGCCCCTGAGAAAATAAAAACAACTAGTTTTAAACCTAAACCCTCAGTAAAATAGCCATGTTTACCATATATAATTGGAAAATATATATTTGGACAATTTAAATGGATACATATGGTTTTCTAAAAGCAGCTATCCAACAGCAATCATTTACTATACATTGAAAAATAGTAAATTAAGCTGAAAAAGACACATGTCCAACCTTTTTGTCTAAATGAAACCTACCTGTTAGCTGATTCTGAAGCCATCTGTAAATTGCCTTAGAGGGGATACAATTCCTTCCTGAATCCAAGATGGTAATCAGACCAGTCATTGGATCAACAGAATCAGTAACCATGTTTTCTCTCCCTTGGCAAAAAGCGATCAAACCCTTTTTTGAAAATATCTAATGTATCTATCAGTACAACTATTTCAGAGATAGAATTCCACACTATAAAAAAGCATTTTCCATGAAACCTCCATATTTCTAAATTGAATGGATTTCCTTTACAAAGTATCTACTAGTGAATAAAGTTTCAGGGAGTTTATTGTATTGTTCCCTTAAACATGTATGCATAGTGATCATGCTCGCCCGTAAGAGGTTCTTCTACAGTACCAGTTAGGCCAGCTGAGAGGTTACATACCATTTACCATCCCTTTTAGCTATTCTTTGGACTTTCTCTGCTCTTCAGTTTGAGCAGTGGAGACCAATGCTTCATATTCAAGATGTGGTCTTACTCAATGATTTTTCTCACATCTTCATAGTGAGAGCATAAAAGTTATCATTGTTTAATTGGGGGGTTCACCTTTACATTAACATTTAGTATTTTATAGAATGGCCCATTGACAGCAACTTTTCAATTGGTCTTCATTATTTATTTTCGATTTTTTAATAATTGCCTTCTTCTTATGGCTCTTTCCAGATTTCAAATGGAGGTCACTGACCCCATCTAAAAAAGAAATGCTCTGTAAAGCTACAACGTATTGTTATTGCTACTTTTTATTACTCATCTTTCTATTCAGGTCCTCTTCTATTCATATTCCAGTCTCTTATTCAAATCAATGCATGGTTACTAGGGTAAGTTGGACCATAGCAACCAGACTGCTGAAATTGCAAACTGGAGAGCTGCTGAATAAAAAGCTAAATAACTTAAAAACCACAAATAGTAAAAAACTAAAACCAATTGCAAATTGTCTCAGAATATCATTATCTACAACACATAGTAAAATTTAACTTAAAGGTGAAAAACCCCTTTAAGAGGAAATCTCAGCCCTATGAAAAATAGTACAAATTTTGAATTCTTTGATTGAAAGAAGTCTGTGGGAGATGGCCTTCCTGTAATTTGGAGCTTTCTGGATAACGGGATTCTACATAACGGATCCTATACCTGTGTGTGTTAAAGGAGAATAAAAGATAGTGGCTTAGTGGCTGATGCAAATTTGTTATTGGGGGGGGTGAGGGAGATACCTAACACCTTGGCACCACCCAGTGGTACCTTTCATTTTCTGTACCTTTAAACTTATTTTTACATGTATATTGTAAATACATACTACACTATTAATTAAGAAAATAAAATATATACACTTATGGGACCTGTTATCCAGAATGCTCAGGGCTGGTGGTTTTCTGGATAACGGATCTTTCCATAATTTGGATCTTCATACCTTAGGTCTACTAGAAAACCATGTAAACATTAACTAAACTCAATAGGCTGGTTTTGCCTCCCATAAGGATTAATTCTATCTTGGTTGGGATCAAGAACAATGTACTGTTTTATTATTACAGAGAAAAAGGAAATCATTTTTAAAAAATTGGATTATGTAGATAAAACAGAGTCTATGGGAGACGGACATTCCGTAGTTCGGAGCTTTCTGGATAATGGGTTTCCGGATAACGGATCTCATACCTGTATTAGAATTAAATTGCAATCCAGTTTTAAGAGCTGACATGTTTAACTGACATAAGTGAAGCCAGCTAGGGATTCTACATATGTTGGCACATGTGATCATTAACTAAAGCTTGGCACTTTGCTTCCAAAAATACACGGGAGACAATTCATGTGATGTTCGGTATATGAAAATTGTTCACATATTTTTTGTATTATTTTCCCAGCTGTTGTTTTATTCTCTGCCAAACTGTTAAAGGAACACTAACATCAAAAAATGAAATTGTTTAAAAGTAATAAAAATATAATGCAGTGTTGCTCTGCACTGGTAAAACTGCTGTGTTTGCTTCAGAATCACTACTATTGTTTACATAAATAAGCTGATGTGTAGCCATGGGAGCAGCTACTAAAAGGAGAAAAGGCTCAAGATGCTACTCAGCAGCTTGTTTATATGAACTATAGTAGTGTTTCTGAAGCAAACAGATCAGTTTTACCAGTGCAGGGCAACACTACATGATATTTTCATTACTTTCCGAGGCAACTTTTGAAGTGCTGAAAGCAGTGTACTCAAGGGAGTCTGGCAAACATGCAGAATACTGCACCCACAACATCCGCAATGGAGTCCAGCATAATAGTAGGATTTTGGATGCAAAGTCTAAGAGTGAGTCAGAAATATTTTAGGAACTATTAGGGATGTCGCGGACTGTTCACCCGCGAACTAGTTCACGCGAACATCGACTGTTCGCGTTCGCCGAATGTTCGCGAACGTCGCGCGACGTTCGTCAATTTGGGTTCGCCTTAGCTGGCGCTTTTTTTTGCCATTTCTCCCCCAGACCAGCAGATACATGGCAGCCAATCAGGAAGCTCTCCCTCCTGGACCACCCCCACACCCCCTGGACCACTCCCCTTCCATATATAAACTGAAGCCCTGCAGCGTTTTTTCATTCTGCCTGTGTGTGCTTGGAAGGGCTAGTGTAGGGAGAGAGCTGTTTAGTGATTTGAGGGACAGTTGAGGTTAGTTAGCTTTGCTGACTAGTAATCTACCTTCTACTGCAGTGCTCTGTATGTAGCTGCTGTGGGCACTGCTTCTGATCTCATCTGCTGACTGCTGTAATAACTCAATAGTCCTTGTAAGGACTGCTTTTATTTTCTTTTTTGTTTTTTTTACTTTGCTACTGTAAGAGCCCAGTGCTATTAGTCTAGCTGTGTTGGGGAGTGGGACTGGTGTGCTGCTCCTCCTAGTAGTTCACCACTACCAGCACCAACCAGAGTCAAAATTGTTACAAAGTATCTTATTTGCACCTGTTAGCTGTTCTGAGCTCTCTGCCAAAAGCCAATTAAGTTAGAAACTGTTTTTTTTCTGGCTGTTCAGTGCAGAGAAAAGAGGGACTTTCCAGTACAAAAGAGGGACAGGGGGTTGAGTGGTCAAAAGAGGGACAGGTGGGAGGTATGCAAGTGCCACCTAGCTGTGTGAGCTTTTTCACATTCTGTCTAAATAACAATAATAATTCCGTGTCCGTAAACATCACCTGAGTGATGTTTTTACAGCAGCAATAATATATTCCGTATCCACTACTGTATACGTTGCCCTTGCAGGCATTGTTTGCCCAGTCTTTAACCAAGTGCCACCTAGCTGTGTGAGCTTTTTCACATTCCGTGTCCAGAAACATCACCTGAGTGACGTAGTGTGATTTCTGCCCTTTACAGCACAAAACGCAGCGCTGTGTCAACAATGTATTTTTCAGATACATTTTTGCCCTTGATCCCCCTCTGGCATGCCACTGTCCAGGTCGTTGCACCCTTTAAACAACTTTAAAATAATTTTTCTGGCCAGAAATGTCTTTTCTAGCTTTTAAAATTCGCCTTCCCATTGAAGTCTATGGGGTTCGTGACGTTCGCGAACCGTTCGCATTTTTGACGCAAGTTCGCGAATATGTTCGCAAACATTTTTTCAGACGTTCGCTACATCCCTAGAAACTATACACAATGTGCTCAGGGGAGTCTAGTCCATTTTTGTAGAGTTGTGGATGTAAACGTCCTCTGGGGATCTGGTACAATGCAGGCTCAAGTCAGCAAGGGAGCACAAATGTACTAAGAAGCCTCTAAAGCAGGGGTCAGCAACCTTTACTATCAAAAGAGCCATATTGCCCCCTCATCCACTAAAGAAAAATAGTCTGGAGCCGCAAAACATATAACAGATTATAAACTTTTAAAAATGTTAACCTTTTTTCAATTTTAACTGTTACTACAACAGAATACAACAAACAGAAGTGCAGTGTGTAGGCCTACTGAATAGCTCTATTAAATGCTAGTGTTCTCATCTATTTAATGTGACTTCTGTTTCTAAAGTTCAATGCTGATCTTCCCTCTATTGTCTTGAGTGTGTGACCGCGGTAAGGACCAGGATAAATCATCCGTTAACCGTTAACTTACCCCGGTCACACACTCAAGCAGCCGCCAGCAGATGCAAGGGCTGTATAGCTGAACTGATAGGAAAAGCCGCAAGACCGAGCCGCAGCAAACAGGATGAAGAGCCGCATGAGGCTTCGGAGCCTCAGGTTGCCTACCCCTGCTCTAAAGTGATGTTTAGACCAAACCACTAAATTTCACCATAGATGTAATACTTAGGATGGGGTTTGTCAATCCTTCCACCATTTGGGAGTATAACCACTGAGGCTAAGGTGTCCCCTCGTTTGTAGGCTCTGCCTCCCCTAAAGAAATATCTGGGCAGAATTGATTTTGTTGAAAAACAACATTATGGGCAAGTGCATGTGGCATTTTTACATTGCGTTTTTAAAAACGTTAATACTGGGGTAAATATGCTCTACATTTAGCTCTATAGGATAAGATGGAATATGCGCTTCAGTAAACCCATGGGCTTTACCTTGCGTTTTCCGGCCAAAGCGGCAATATGCCATAAAAATGCCATAGCCATAGACAGACCATGATCCACATTGCAGCAGATGCACTTTGCTGAAATACACTACATTTTCCAATATGGCAGTGAAATTCTCGCTACGTGTATCTACACCATGCCGTAATGACACAATTAAATACACCCTGGAATTACTTTGTAGATGATGATTCTGGGCAGTGCGGGGCGCTCTAGGCAACTCAGCCACAACAGTGCACAACCAAGTACACCGTGCGTAACCGTGCGTAACCGAGGACGCGCGTGCGCAACCGTGCGTAACCGAGGACGCGCGTGCGTAACCGAGGACGCGCGTGCGCAACCGTGCGTAACCGAGGACGCGCGTGCGCAACCGTGCGTAACCAAGGACGCACGTGCGCAACCGCGCGCAGCCGAGTGCAATTGTGCGCAGACTACTTTGAGTTCAGAGACCGAAGCCACTTACTGAGGTAACAGTTGCCGGACTAGGGGTAGGCGGCATGTGAGGTACGTGCCTGGCGCCCCCCAAGCTTTGCGCACTAGGCACGTGCCTCTTCTGCCTACCCCTAGTTCCAGCCCTGATTCTGGGAAACATGAACTTTTGAAAATTGTATTATGAGAAGACAAAACCACCTGTATGAAAAATGTGAAAAGGTGTAGTGTGATTTTGTGGGCGTGATTACCCCAGTATTAACACCACGTGTGCCCTTGCTCTAATGTCCTGGTGGTTGAATAATAGCAAATTCACAAAAATGTTCCAATATCTAATGGAGCAGAAGCTTGCGCTGAACACAATTTTGTTTACTTCTGCTATTAAGGAAGACATTTTCGTTATTTCTTACACAACAAGGAATTGAAATAAATTCCAATCCCTGTCTTACTTCCTAATTCTCTTAGTTAATGATTGCATAGGAGAGCATGTAAATCAAATTATCAGTCCATGGATAAGCCCTGCTTGTTCCTTATCGCAAAAGAGAATTTGTTTGCCCAGAGCATATTATCTTCCGTATCTTTTCATAGCAAAAACTAAATAAAATCGATCATATGATCCAATTGACGCGTAATTTTTTGTGACGTTTTGTCGCTCCGATTTTTCAGAGAAAAATTATTGTCAAATTTGTCAATTTGTGGAAGGGAGTTGTCGACTTAGTTTTCAGAAAAAAATCAGATAAATTAGAGTTTTAGTAAATCAGCCCCTAGGTGTTAATAAATTAACTCATGTCAAATTTGCAAGGTCATCACTTTAAAATGTATGTGCCTAGTCCTCAGTATGTGGATACAGGTTAATAGATCCATTATCTGGAAGGCCTTTATCCAGAAAGGTCAGAATTATGGAAATTATTTTTTTTCTCTATAGTAATAAAATAGTACCTTGTACTTGATCCTAACTTATAATTAATCCTTACTGAGACAAAACAATCCAATTTGATAAAATTATTGTTTTAGCAGACTAAAGGTATGAAGATCCAAATTACGGAAAGACCCCTTAACGGGAAAACCCCATGCTGCCGAAAGAGCATGAGCCAGAGATCTATAATTCCTTTACATGCATTATAAACCTTTATTAAACTATAGGTGTACCACAATGTTTACAGTATCACCAGTATCAATGCTTCCAAAATGAATAGTATATTTCCAAAGTATATCTCATTGCTGCCAATGCCCCATAACATTACCTACTGGTCCCACAAGGATTCCAATGTTAATTTAAAAAGGTGGTCTGTAATTACCGCAAATGTATCCCACAAGACACAGGATTTTCAAAGTACATGTCATAGTCCAAACTCACCCTAATTTTGCCAATCATTGCCATATAGCCCACAATGCCTGCAATTAATTTCATTTAAAAAAATATACCAATATAGGACTAGGAGCAGGTTTGCATTTTTCCTTTTATTGTGGAGGGGATTATATATTTTGTAGTCAAGGGCCTCTTGACATTGCAATGGCAGCAACACCCTGTAGTTATTGAATCTTTAGGAGCAGTTTCAGCAGGAAAAAATGCCTTAGGGCTGTCTGATTAAATGTAACTCACTTGAATATTAAGATTTGCAAGAATTCTTGTTTTGACAGCTTTCATTGTCAGTATTTCATTTTATATCATGGATGTTAATAATAGCTGTCAAACTAGTTTCTAAGAATGAGGTAGCGGGTCTTTTACTGTTATTTCAACACAGGAGTAGCTGATTGTTAACTCTTCTGTGGAATCCCAAGACAACAACTGAAAAGTGCATCACGTGCATAGAAAGGTGTCAGTAAATAAGCATGGTGCGGCAGAATTTCCTTTCCAGTAGAAATATGAGATGCTGTATTTTATAAACGGAAATTACTTTACCAGTCCAGAATAGATTTTCAGCAGCCCTATAACAGTAATGATCCATCGCTTACTTTTCCACAGAAGCCCTATCTTCTGATCTTGTTTGGCCATCTTTTGAGACTCAGCGACACTGCCTATGCAATGTCATCTGGGCTGCTGTTGAGAAGCTTAAGAGGCCCATTTATCAAAGGTCGATTTTTAAATTCATGTGAATTTTTTTTTACTCTAATAAATTAGAATATACTTGAAAATCGATTGGGAGGTTATGTAAGAGAAAATTCGAACGTATAAAACTCAAACGAATATTACCGACTCGAAAACTCGAATCAAATTTGAATTCGACTAAACCTCGTATCAAGTTTTTTCTCTGAAAAAAACTTGAATGTCAGGAAGTCTATTAACATCTTCAAATGAGACATTGGACCTCTCCCATTGACATATACATGAATTCGGCAAGTTTTAGGTGGCCAATAGTCAAATTCGAATTATTACCAGTGTAAAGGTTTGATAAATCTCGAATTTTAAATTCAAACCGAGTTTGGATTATTCCCTATTCCAATTTATGAGTTTGAACCAAAAAAAAATAAAATATTTGAAAATTCGAATTTACTATTTGACCCTTAATAAATCTGCCCCTGATTTCACAGGGCTGATTTGTAATTAGTTGCAGAATGCGACTGAAATCGAACTTTACTCACAGCAGAGTTGGGGCAAATTTATCAAAATGTCAGATTAGAGCTCACCACAGAAAAATTCACCCACGTTCCCTTTGCTAATTGCTAATTAATGATCTTTTCTGTGTGGCATTTTCTTCTGGATAGCAACATATAGAGGCCCATTTATCAAAGGTCAAATTTCTAATTCATGTGAATTTTTTTAATTGGAATCTACTCACAGTTCGTCTGGGAAGTTATTTATGAAAAAAATAGAATGTCTAATATTCGATCGAAAATTCAAATCGTATTCGTACGTATTGAGCTTTTCCCCCAAACAAAAACTCGAATGTCAGGAAGGCTATTAACATCTCCAAATGGCTCATGGTTTCCATGTTGAGGTGTGATAAATTTCACATTTGAATTTACTTTCAACGAATGTGTGAATTTTGACACTCGAAAATTCGAATTTATCATTCGACCCTTGATAAATCTGCCCCATAGTGCTATATATTGTCCAGCCTGGAAACTGATGGCTGGATCTCCTACATTCCCATTGTTTTAGTTGAAACCCTCATGCATGCTTCCTTTAACTTTCTATGGTAACATGCAGATAACTGCATAGCTTTAAGCTTTCTAACATAAGGTAATATCCTGCTATAAAACATGCACCTTCTAGTCTCCTCCTATATTTAAAATGTATTGGTTTGTTACCATTTCACTGTTTGAAATATATTGCATGGCAACAGGTTTCATTGAATTAAAATCAATCTGGACTCTTGCCCTATGAGCTACATGCAAATATAATAACTATTCTTAACCCCTTTACTACTATAACAATATATTTGCATTGCCTCTTATATCTGCATTTCATACAAACAGAACATTTCTGTGTATGTTGCTAGTATTGGAACTGAAGTATTGATATTAAACTGTGTATTTGTGCATGAATTTGAAGAGTGGTATGAAAAATACTCAAATTCTTTAAACTTGCCTAGAAACCAGTGTAGTTATTAAAATTTGGAAAGAACTTGAGGTAGCTTATACAATTTGCCATAGCCATTTTAAGGCACCATGGAATAATTACGGAAACCTACCCATAGTCACTATTGTAGGGGTTCCCATACCAACACCTGTCTATAACAGTATGCTTAGAAATATGTTGTATATTGTTCCTCTTTTTATTAATAGGCCTTATCCTCATTCTTTAGATACATAATATTATACTTAAAGTGATACTGACGCTAAAAAATGACTTTTTAAAATATGAATGTACATTAAGGGGCACATTTACTAAGTGAAGGATTCTTTGAAAACTTTGAATTTCGAAGGTTTTTTTTGGCTACTTCGACCTTCAACTACGACTTTGAATCAAACGATTCAAACTAAAAATCTTTCGACTATTCGATAGTTGAAGTACTGTCTCTTTAAAAAAAACTTCGACTACCTACTTCGCCAACTAAAACCTACTGAGCACCAATGTTAGCCTATGGGGACCTTCCCCATAAGCTTTCTTAGCAATTTCTGACCGAAGGAAAATAGTTTGATTGATGGATTAAAATCCTTCGAATCGTTCAATTCGAAGGATTTAATTGTTCGATCAAACAATTTTTCCTTCGATCATTCGATCAAACTAAATGCGGTAAATCCTTCGACTTCAATATTCGAAGTCGAAGGATTTTACTTCGATGGTCGAATATTAACCCTTGATATTCGACCCTTAGTAAATGTGCCCCTTAAAGTTACCTATAGGTCATGCTGATGCTGTTTTTTGTAATTGTTAGTTGAAGTTCCTAAACCTGACTTTTTTGCCAACCTGACTGTCCCATCTCAGCCTGTCAGTTACAGTTTCTAATCCTGCTGCATAAATATGGCAGCCCTCTTATAGACGAACACAGGGAGTCAGATAGGTAATGAGAAAGCATTGGGCAAATACTTTATGGCAAAATTATAAGAAGCATGCAAAGTACATTTTAAAAAAAAAGTTTAATTTCTGGTGTCAGTATCTCTTTAATAGATCACCTGCTAATTGTAAAGTAGAAGCAGACTGCATGTTGTACACATGGGCATTGACCTCATGAATTTGAAAAGGGTCTCAAACGTGTTAAAACATGAGAAAAATTGCACAATACAAGGTAAACTGAGCAGGAAAGTCTAATCTTTTGATTAGTAATGCATAACTACCAAATACACTGTTGAAAGTGCAATCAGGAAAGAAACATTTACTTTGTATGTAACTACAAAACAACTCAAAAAGAGGTATTATAATTTCACTGCTAGATAAATGCTTTATTTGCACTTGTTGGCAGACAAATTTTGGGAAAACATATATCTACTCCAAACTACCAAATTGCAATGCTAAACTAGTGGTTTTAATGACATTTCTGAGTGCTTTTAAACATTGCTATTTCCAGCCCTATATAATTACATACAAAAAGTTTCATGCTCAGTATGCAAACTATGTGGCATGTCAAGGCCCAAAAATCTAAACAAGTCAGTGCTATATTTTTCTCCAGTTAAAACCAGTGGTCAAAAGAACAATTTCAGTTAGTTTTGCTTTGCTATTAAAGTTTTATGAGCACAAACAAGTAATCAGCAGCTATGCAGAACTGAAAATTCATTACAATAAATATCTAAATGTAATAATGTACTGAAATCAAATTTAAATAAAGGATCTTAAAGGGTGGCCAGTGCTTAGACACAAGATGTATTAGCCACTTCAGGCAATAAAACAAGACTTAAATATACAAAATAATACCAAGTGTACATGTAGTAGTACAAATACCGTTTGGCAGACTTTTGGCAAAAACTACAATATCAGAGTGCTGGTGGGCCATTTGATGGCAGTAGGAGGGATCCACAGTAGTGCACATTAGAGAGTTATGAGGGAGCACATTTTAAGTGGGCATATCATTTCTACATCTCCATAGTGCCTCTATTTCCACCCATTGGCTTCTGGGACGATGATGATAATAATGGAAATGTTACATTGTGCGGCATGTAATGCTGCCATGTTTAAAGTGCATCATAAATCTGAGACATACAGGGAAATAAAAAATTGCAACTAGTGTGAGTTGATTTATACTTATAAACGTTTTGGCTTCAGTGTGTTCCTCTTGCAATATTTCTGTAACAATTGCCTAGTCTTTTAAATTTCCACAGCCCATATGTGTTTCTTCGTTAAAATGCATTTATTTTTGCTCACATTGTAACATGTTTAATCTGAGCAACAATTGAGTAAAATCTTTTCAGCATTCATCATGATGCTGTCAGAACATGCTTCTGTTGGCAATACCCGTGGGGGCAGGTAGGTCATTGCACACATGTGCAGTGGCATCATTGGATTGGATACAAAGAGTTGACTTTAGCACACTTCAAAAGAAAATCTAGGATTTAGGGTACTTAAAATACTAAAATACATATAATTCAAAATCCTAAATTCATCATAAAATAAAATGCATAGAAAGGTGAATTCCCTAAGATTCATAAAATAGCCTATATGAAACAGTGTAACGTGTATTTGCTTAAAAATCCAGTTCACTTCCACCAACTCCAGAAATCATGCATTAAAAAGACCGTGGTCATTTTGTCTCACAATCTTCACTTTAAAGTCAGGGATGGAACAGAAGGAGAAAGAGTTAATGATGTTGAGATAGAGCAGATGGAAAGATGGGAGATAAACATCAGCTAATGGAGAGTTATAAACTGTGAAAGTGCAGCGGGCTTTAATGTATGCAATTTCTATGATTTGACCAGGATCAATTGACTGTATTGAGTACAGGTTTATCTTTTGCCCCAGTTATTGTTGTAATATATCAGTAAATGGCAAGTTGGTATTACATAAGTATGTTTGCAGATGCTGTAGGGTTTGGGTTTAGTAGAACCCAAGCCAGTTCCAGGTTTGGTGACCAGGAGTAATCAATTGAAGGACATATTTATTCACTTGTTCCAGTTTAAAAGGTTTGTGATTTTAGAGGCAATTTTGGGCATTGGTTTGTGTAATATGACAATTTAGCTACTTTGTACACAACACTTTAGCCTTTTCAAAATTGAATTATGACTGTAAGATCTTAATTTCTAGAAATAAGCACTAGGCAGGCATAAAATGCTCAAGTTTTTATATGACGTGTATTGATATAAATATAATAATATGAAGTATTTTTTACTGCATTTTTTGACATGCATGATCTGGATTGCTAAACGTTGTGGTCTCTGGGGCTTAAATTCAGCACTCTATTTCCACAAATAAAACTTCTTCCATATCATTTACAGATGCAGCCACTTTGGTTTGTCTGTTTGACACAGAATAACTAAACACAGATATCCCATTTATCTCATTTAACACAGAAAACTGCGTCACAACATCCCATCTAATTAAAGCATTCACCATTGTGAACAATGGAGCTTTGGTATGTTAATGAAAAGGTTAAATGCATTAAATGAGTTAAGATGACTTAAGATAACACAGTTTCTTCAATTAACCCTGAGTCATGACGCATTTAACTCACAAATTCAAGTGGCTTCATCTGTATATTGCTGGATTTTTTTTAATGTTATATCTTAAAGGGATACTGTCATTGGAAACAATTTTTTTTTCAAAATTAATCAGGTAATAGTGCTGCTCCAGCAGAATTCTGCACTGAAATCCATTTCTCAAAAGAGCAAACAGATTTTTTTTTATTTAATTTTGAAATCAGACATGGGGCTAGACATATTGTCAATTTCCCAGCTGCCCCAAGTCATGTGACTTGTGCTCTGATAAATTTCAATCACTCTTTACTGCTGTACTGCAAGTTGGAGTGATATCAAACCCCCCCCCCAGCAGCCAAACAACAGAACAATGGGAAGGTAACCAGATAGCAGCTCCCGGACACAAGATAACAGCTGCCTGGTAGATCTAAGAACAACACTCGATAGTAAAAACCCATGTCTCACTGAGACACATTCAGTTACATTGAGAAGGAAAAACAGCAGCCTGCCAGAAAGCATTTCTCTCCTAAATTGCAGGCACAAGTCACACGACGAGGGGCAGCTGGGAAATTGACAGAATGTCTAGCCCCATGTCAGATTTCAAAATTGAATATAAAAAAAATCTGTTTCCTCTTTTGAGAAATGGATTTCAGTGCAGAATTCTGCTGGAGTAGCACTATTAACTGATGCGTTTTGAAAAAAAAATGTTTTTCCAATGACAGCATCCCTTTAAAATGACCTCACAGCATGCACTTTACATGTTATTGCTCACAAAATTTTGTTACTAAGATAAAACATCATAAACATCATTATCAGGATCAATTCTGCAATGTTTGATGCCCAGTATGCAGAGGATTACCTATACTGTATATGGGTCATAGTCAGAAAAGCTTATCTTGTGATTTATCATGTGAAAACTCCATTGAATTCTATTGGAAATTATAATTTAATACACATAGGATTAACTACTTATGATCATATTTAATGTGAGGAGAAAAGCTTATCTCACGTTGTATCATGTGACAACTACACCGAATTCTATTGGAAAATCTGGGATTGCAGAAGAGGAAAGCATTAGAAGAATGACTTTTCCTGGAATTGGATCTGGCTACACTGTATGTGACATAGGCCATGTCTACCCAACTCTAGCTTTATCTGAAGTAATTTCTGGTGGTTTGTAGATCCTCTAAAGGGGTTGTTCACCTTCCAAACACTTTTTTCAGTTCAATTGTTTTCAGATTGTTCAACGAAAATAAAGACTTTTTTTCAATTACTTTCCATCTTTTATTTTTTACCATTTTTCCAAAATCTAAGTTTAAAGTTGAATGTTCCTGACTCTGGTGTTTGAGTCTTGCAGCTCAGTATACTATTCAGGCACAGACTCTAAACTGTTACAATTTTGCAACATTTAGTTAATACACTTTTCAGCAGAATCACTGGAGTATTAACAACTATTGTATCAATTCTAACAGTTGCCTGTAATGAAATCCAGGGATTCAGCTGAGCAGAAATAAAGATAAGAAATGTATCAACTAAATGTATCAATATAGAACAGTTTAGACGGTCCTCCCCCCTCCCAGAGCTGCTTTAGAAGGTAAAAAATTAGACTTTAAACTTCAATATTAGAAGAATGGTCACACATAGAAAACAGAAAGTAATTGGAAAAAGTCTTTTTTTTTCTGGTGAACTGGCTGCAAACAACTGAACTGAAAAAAGGGTTGGAAGGTGAACAACCCCTTTAACTTGTGGGGTTAAAATTAATTCAGGTGAAAATTGTATGGAACAGTAGACTGTGTTGTAACACTGGTTGAATGAGTGGTATTGAGTATTTTTATATTGAAGTCTGTGTGTGTGTCAACCAAGGGCAAAATAAATCTGCACAAACTCAAAAAGTGAGCAGGAGTCCCCAAAATAGGTTCTCATTTTTAATTGGTCTTCCTTCTCTGCAAAGCTATTAAACATTTTTTATCCCTCAGCCAGCAGGCCTGTAAGGCAAAAGCCTTCAGACCATCCTTTGTCACAGGGCTCACCAACCTCCATCCAGGTCTATAGGGCCAGCCATTCAGCTAAAATTTTAAAGATTTGCCTGCCTAGCCAGAAATTAAGTTCAGCAAAGAAGTGTAAAGATACAAATTTGCACTGTGTCCTACATGTAACTGTGGGTCAGACACCCACTTGAGTATTTAGACACCCCAGATGTGCATGGCTTGGGGCACATATGCTTCTGTGCTTCTAGCTATAGGATCGATGTATAACTGTCTGCCCAATAGGGGCTAGAGAACAGATAATACAATTGAGCAATAAATGAGCAAGGGGTTTCCCTGCTAGAAGCAACCCATGCTTTGCTGGTGATTTTCTTGCTTTTCATGTGGATCCTGAGGTTGCCAAACGCCTCTTTCACTGAGCACCTGGGATACGTTTGATTGGGAAGGCCAGGGTGTGCTAGGGTAATTTTCTTTTCTGACAAGAAAGAGAAGTGTACACTGGGTAGTGGAGTTTTCTTACCATATTTAAAACAAAACAGAAACAAACACAAACACACAATGAGGGAAGGATGGGTAGACATCCAGTGCTGGAATTAGGGAGGGATGCACATGGATGCCATACCTCCACTTCTTTTTTTTTTGTAAAACAGCATGCCATCGGTGGGGATGCAAGAGTTAATATCAGAGCTTTCATTTGCGCCTCCCCACTTTTGCATGCATATAAAATGGAGAGGTAAAATATAATATAGTTAAATATATAGAAGTAAAAAGAGAGAAAAGATTGTTGGGAGAAGAGTAGAGAAGAGATGAAGAAGTGTTATGTACATGAAGAAGGTAGAGGCATCAGAGTGGGTTATAGACAGAAGAAAAATATAGGTGAAACAGAAGAGAAAATGAAGGTATTGAACAGTACCAGGTACCAACAGTACCAAGGAATAGTGAGAGAATGATAAGATGCCTCCACTTTTTGCAAACCATTTTAAGATACAAGAATGATGAGATTCCCAGAAAACCACAAAATGTCCTTAAAGGGAACGTCAACCTCCAAAATAAATGTTTGCCTAATAAAAGAAAACATAATTCTAAGCAACTTTGAAATATACATGGTCCTGGTGGCCAAGACTGTTGATACAATATAAAACAAGGAGTAACAGACTTGTCTTTGCTGGGGAAATAAGACTTTTGCAACATTGTTTAATAACTAACAACCAAAAGTTAAGTAAATGCTGCTTTCAATAGCAATTGTTTTTATAAATAACTTTAAAAACACTGTATATTTTTAATAAATGTGTATTGAAAAGTTTCTTAGAATTATGTTTTCTTTTATTATGCAAATTTTTAATTTGGGGTTTACTTGCCCTTTAACACAGATTATAATGCACCAGGCATCCTGAATTGCCTGGTCCATTTGGGTGCCCTGAAGCAGTCCATAAAGTACCACATGGTATGTAAGAAAATTCTCAGGCACACACTCTCAGAGTTCATGTTCCAGAGGGCACCAAGCAGGTCCTGTGCAAAAGGTAGTAAAATATTCCCTTATGGATGATGCACTATGGCCAGTGCTAGTACCTGCATAGTTTACAGGCTTGCATAAAAGGTTATAAGGGGTAGTCCACCTAAGATGCAACATCATTGTGCTTGTTGTTCCAGAGTCCTTGTAAGGCATATAGACAAAATATTTCCCCCAGTCCAAACTTCACAAAAGACATGGTACGTAAGAAAGTTCTTGGGCAGTGGCATACAGTTTCTGAATTCATGTTCCAGGACAATCAAACAGGGCATGTGCAAAATCCCAAATAAATTTTAATGTTGTTTTGTCAATGCCAGGTTCCTGCACCTCCTTGTGCTTTTTGGTCAGCCTATATGAAGAAACATTTTCCCAGACATACTTTGTGGTGTCAGATTGAAGCACTGGCACCTTGGCTCAACTTAAGTCATATTGGAAATGTCTCCCTAAAGTTGGTGTTCCCTTACAATCTTTGTAATATCCAGGTAAAACCAAATGGTGTTCCAGTTGTAATGGTAGTGTTACGATAGGTATCCCAAACACAGAACAATCCCCACGGTCCCGGTCGTGGCTCAGTCTTCTACATATAACAACCACCTTTAGCTTCAGGAGGAGCACTCTGTTACTCGGTGCCTGCAGATCTTAGCGTGAGAGGACCAGGGAGTGAGTTCTGGGCATGCAAGGAAACTGTACTTAGTATCAGAACAGAGAACAAGAAGCGTAGTCGTGGGACCAGCCGGGTCAATTCCAAAAAGGGGCAGCAGTACAGAATCAAGAGACAAGAGTATAGTCGAGGTCACGGGCTGAGTTCAAACACACCAAATACCACATTACAAAAGCAGGTTCTGAAGAGTAGTCAATACACGGCAATGGTTATGACAGGCAGCAAACTAGACAAGGTCAGGGGCAGGCAGGTTCAAGAACAACTTAGAAAAACTCAGAATAGCACCCAGAAACTAACAAATTAGACCTAATTTGGGCAATGTATAAAAGGTTCCTGTGCCGTTAAATATTCAAATGTTACACCAAGACGCAATGACGTCATTCTCACTGCCGCTGAAACCCGGAAGCAAGTGGCGTGGTCAACCCTTCAGAATGTGCAATGGGGGGCGATAGAGAGAGGACACGGCAGGCGTCCCTGTCGCACCCCTGCTAGAATACCAGGGTAGAAGCTATTCCATTTGAACCACCCTAGCATGTGCCAAAATGAGAGAAGAAAGAAGTGGAACTTGGAGCTGCCACTAGAGTCCTTGGGGCAGATTTACTAAAGGGCGAAGTGACTAACGCTGGCGACGATTTGCCAGCGTTCCTTTTTTTAGGCAGATTTACTAATGGGTGCAGGCGTAACTTCACTAGCAAAAGAGACAGATGCTAGCGCTCACTCTCAGGCAAATTTTCACGGATTTTACTGAACGTTACCTCTTTCGCCAGACTTGCCTTCGCCAGCTCAGACCAGGCGAAGTGCAATGGAGTGCATAGAACTTCCTTAATATTTTAGTGGAAAACTTTTCTAAGTCCCAAAAAACAATGCCGTCTTTTGATAGCCTGCAAAAGTCCTTCAAATTTTTTTTGGGTAACCGTGTTCCCCCATACATATTGATACCACATATACATCTTATATAAACTTTATAATTTCCCGCCGTATGCAAATTAGCCTGAACGAAGACCTCTGACGAAGTTGCACTAGCCATAATCGAACGCTAGCGAATCTTCACTTTGATTGGCAATATAAGCCTAGTGAAAATTCGTCAGTGTTCAGTACCCTGTACGCAATTTCTCATTTTAGTAAATTAGCGTTGTCTGAGCGAATTTTTACCTGGCGAAATGTAGCGATGTATGCAAAACCATCGCTGGCAAATTTTCACAGGTTAGAGAATTTGTCCCCCTGTCTTTGCATGTCAATGTCTGGTGGATTCAGTTACAGACAAATAAACTCCACAACAGGGGGGGATATCAGAAACTTGGCTGTCCATCTTCAAGCCTCAGATGAAGTGAAAGAGTGTGCAATTGGATGGCTCTGCAGACAGTAGCCAGTGGTGACCACGCCTTGGCCATATACCACAGGACAGGAAGTATCTCATTTCAAAGAACCATGTCCAGACTAAGATTCAAAATAGACCCTGGCATTACAAGTAAACAGAGACCGAAACAGTCCACCACAGGTCCAAAATATAATGACTGTCTATGGCATTTTGTATTGTATTTATCAGAATCTGCTACTCATTTTCCCTTATATAGTGAGATCTCCAAGGCTCCAAAGACCAATCTTTTTTCATACTTTAGCAATCCTCTCATCAAGCAATGTAATTACAGAGGAAGCATACCTTTGGGCATTGGGTGCTCAGGTCTGCCTCCCCTATAGCCGGTTGACCCATGACAGGGGGAAAAACTTCCTTCCTGACTCCAAGATGGCAATCAGACCAGTCCCTGGATCATACTATGAGCTATCTTTCATAACCCTGTATTCTCTTCATTTGCTAAAAAGCCATCCAACCCCTTCTTAAAGCTATCTAATGTATCAGCAAGTGCAACTGATTCAGGGAGAGAATTCCACATCTTCACAGCTCTCACTGTAAAAAAATCACTTCCGATTATTTAGATGGAACCTCCTTTCTTCTAATCAGAATGGATGCCCTTTTGTCAGCTGGAAGGACCTACTGGTAAATAAAGCATTAGAGACGACATTGTAGGATACCTTTATATATTTATACATAGCTATCATATCCTCCCTTAAGCGTCTCTTCTCTCCAGCGTGAACAACCCCAACTTGGCCAGTCTTTCCTCAAAGCTGAGATTTCCCATACCTATTACGAGCTTAGTTGCTCTTCTCTGGACCCTCTCTGATTCAATAATATTCTTATTCAAAAATGCATATTCTAGATGGGGCCTTACCAGCGCATGTACAGTGGAAGAATAACCCCCTCCTCTCACAAATGTATACCCCTTTTAATACAGCTAAATACCTTGTTTGCCCTTGAAGATACTGACTGGCATTGCTTGCTACAGCCACATGTATTATCTACAAGGACTCCAAGGTCCTTTTCCATTATGGATTTGCTTCAGACATCAGCTTTATTCCAATCCATAGATACCATACCAGATGAAAGCAAGTCTGAAAAATAAGAAATAGAGGGTGGTCTAAAACTGAACAAAGCTCTCTTACAACAAGTGTATTTCATGTGGCCCTGGTGCCTTGTTCACATTAATTTTTAGTAAAGCTTTATGAACCATTTCCTGAGTCAGCCACTGACTAGATTGAACTGAGCCAACAGTCTCACTATCAGGGTCTGGGAACTCAGACTCCTCCATTGTATACACTGAAGAAAAAAAACTGATTTAACACATTTGCCTTTTCTGTATCTGTTACAACCATACTGGAACCATTGCTTAAAGGAGCTACACCCTCAACCTACATCTTTTTACTATTGATATACTTAGAAAACTTTTTGGGGTTATTCTTAGCCTCTGCCTCTATGTACTCCTCATTTCCAATATTTCTGATTTTTGTTTTACAACATTCATAATAGTGTTTATATTTGTTAAATGCAGCTTCTGTCCCCCACAGACTTGTAGTTTTTAAATGTCTTTATTTCCTATTAAAGGAACAGTAACACCAAAAAATTAAAGTGTTTTAAAGTAATGCAAATATCATGTAGTGTTGTCCTGCACTGGTAAAACTGATTTGTTTGCTTCAGAAACACTACTATAGTTCATATAAACAAGCTGCTTAGTAGCAATGGTGGAAATTGAAAAAAGGCTATATGGCACAGGATAAGTAGTGGATCACAAATAAAATTATGTTCTACAGAGCTTATCTGCTATCTGCTGTGTAGCTTGAGACTTTTCTACTTTGAATAGCAGCCCCCATGGCTACACAGCAGCTTATTTATATAAAAAATAGTAGTGTTTCTGAAGCAAACACAGCAGATTTATTAGTGCAGAGCAAAAACCTATACCAATCTCTCAGCCATGCATTAAGCTCCCGTTGTCTTCTTAACTTGCTTGTGGTAATATCAAGAAAATTACCTTTGAAGTCCTCGCCCTCAACTTTTCACCTAGTTTTTTAAAATCACTCTTGAGGACTTTCCACCCTCATCTAATTTGGTCATTGGTACCTATGTGTACCAAGACCGCTGGGTCTTCCCCAGCCCCACTCAGTAATCTGTCCACTCGTTTCACCACATGTGGAGCCCTAGCACCAGGCAAGCAGTAGACCTTTTAGCATGAAGGATCCTTGTCCACCCCTATAACTAAAACCTGCCTTTCCTTCCTTGTACTCCCCTACCATCTGTATTAGAGACACTGCCTCCTAGGGTGCTCTGAAAGTCAGCCTGCTCCATACATGCCAGTTCAGAGCTGTCCTCCCCAGCATCTCCCAAATTTTAGGGGCAAAATAATTTTGCTGTGTTTTTCAACTGCTGTTCATGTAGGAGACAGAATCAAAATGATAACCCACCAGCACACCCTGGTCAATGGTATAAACAAAGTCTGGTCCACAGTATGTGGGTTTGGCAACCTATTGAAAAAAAATTGTTGAAAAACTATAAAAAATAAATAATGAAGACCAATTGAATAATTGCTTAGAATTCTGTAATATACTAAAAGTTAACTTAAAGTTGAACCATCCCTTTAATGGGCCCACCTGACCAATATCTGTTCGAAAATCAGACAGGCTTGATTTTACCGTTGTATCAAGGACCACAATGGCTCAGTGATGCGGCCCTTGCCCAATGGCTTGTATTCATGTATTTGTAATAATTGTTTGTCCTATCTCCCAACCAGGGCTTTATTTGTGACGTCAGTGCATCGTTCGTGTGACATCACATGGCGTATACAGCGGAAGTGATGTCGCTTCCGTGTGATTCCTCTGCTCCCCTAACCCTCACCTCCCATCTCCGTCACTGGATTTCCTATGTAAACCTGTGGTGGAGGTTGGAGGATTAAAAAAACAAAACCAAAAGATGAAAAAATAGGCACCTGAGGGCCGCCCCCAAAACCGTGCCGCCCTAGGCACAGATCTTAATAGATGCCTTAATATAAAGATGCCCCTACAAGTCAACCCCAAAATACAAATTTGCCATATTTGCAATTTGCCATATACTGTAAAAGAAAACATAATTCTAGGCAACATTCCAATATACCTTTATTAAAAATTTCAAAACTTTTCAGAGCATTTAAAGTTATTTGTAAAATCAATAGCTATTGAAAGCTGCATTTACAACAATGATCTAAAAGCAGGGTCAGACTGGGGGGGTCTTGGGCCCACCGGGCTGCTGTTGCAGGGCCTCCCTCCAGGTTCCCTACTGGGCCGGGCCCCCTGCCGCATCCCCTGCTTAGCCTGCCACCCGCTGCACTGTGCATGCGCACACTTTGTATTTGCTGCGACCTGCCCGATAAAGAGAGGTCGCGACAGGAAGATTCTGCTGGGAGATTCGACAGGGAGTGGATCTGGGCTGGCGGACCTCACAAGAGCTGGCCCCCAGTCTGGCCCTGTGCAAAAGTCTTAAAGGTGGCTATATACTGGCAGATTAAAGCTGCCGATATCGGTCCTTTAGACGGATTCAGCATCTTATCTGCCCATGTAGGGGGCGTTGCAACAGGTCTCCAGTTTGATATCTGACTAAGATATTGATTGGGCAGGTTTTATTTTTTCTTTGTGATCGAGAACAGCATCAGCTAGTTGATGCGGTCCTCGTCCCATTGGCGTCTTTTCACAGCATTATAATCCGATTGTTTGGACCTAGGGCCGAACGATGGGATTAACCAGATATTGCCCTGCCTTTGCTGTATGGCCACCTTTAGTTCCTTAGCAAAGTCAGGTCTGTTAATCAGCTGCCTTCTCTTACATTGTATCTACAGTCTGAGCCACCATTTCAGAGAATAGAAAGGGACAAACAGCTTTTAATAGCATTACATAACAAATAACTTAAAAACCATAGAACATTTCTTGCGAATGTATATTGCAAAGTTGCTTAGAATTATGTTTTGGCAAACATATATATTTTTTTTTGGGTGGACATTCCCTTTGAGTGGTCATATTGGGGGAATGACCTGCTTTGTTTGGAGACCTAGTGTGTGGACAGGTTACATCTGTATTGGTGGCAAAATGGAAAACCCCAGCCCCAAGCTTTCCCACACCTGTTGTACATATAGAACATTTTGCAATTTTAGAAGTGGCCTTCTTATAGTTCTACTATACTCTACTCTACTAGTCTGTGGGTAATAGAACAGCAGGAGGAGTGCAGGTTACACCTCGCTACTGTACCCACGAAACAAAGGAGTAAAACACATAGAACGTGACCTAACTTGCATGAGTGTAGCAGAGCGAGAGAAAGCTAGAAGCCCGAGCACAGCAGGGAGCAGTCGTCATTTGAATATTTAATGAGAAGGTGTGTCCCTGGGAGGGTGCGGGAGACATTGATGAGTGCTATATAGTGGAGTGAGGAGGCAAGAGAAGTGCGGAGCGGTGGGACAGCTCCTCGGTGTATCAGGACTGAGCGTCGACTGTGGGGTCGGACCAGGACCAAAAAGATACCGCGTTTCGCCCTAAAACGAAGGGGGAGAAAACATGGCGTTTGTAAGCAATGGAACCGAGGCGGATGAGGTACATTGATAAACGTAACTGAGCAGCTTGTCTCCATGCCCAGGGCTGTCAGTGCGTGGGCGCCGGCGGGCGCAGTTAGTGGCAGTAGTAGCCTGAAGGTGGGCGCGGGCGGTGCTCTCTTAGCGGCTCGGAGGTGCCATTTATTATAGAGAAATGAGATTTATTTCCCAATTCCATGTAGTTAGCCATTAGAAAAGAAGCCAGCTAACTAACGCTACGGCTCCGAGGAGGAACAGGTGTCAGTGGCGATGTCAGAGCTATGTGGCATTAGTCCGTGGAAAGGCTGAGCAGTGTCGAGGGGAGTGCAGAGCAAACACAGCTGGACAGGGCTACGAGCTTGACACCCTCGCCTTAAAATAACCTCTAGGAATGCGAGCAGCGCGCCTTCATTTTGACATTTAAGACTCTTCCGGTTCCTAAGCAATGCTTTGCGCCGATGCTTTCTCATGCACGCACACAACCTGTGGCGTTGCAGCTGTTAATAAAACTACAACTCCCAATCTTATTGGCTAGTGGCAATGGAAGGCAGGGTTAAACAATAGGAGCTGTAGTTCAGTGGCTGCTGAAAGGCCATGGGTTGAAGGCTGCCTGTCAGTGAGAACCTTTTTCTTGTCATTGTGAGCCATCCATTATTGCTTAGAAACATCCTTCTGTCTTTCTCTGTGATTACACAATAAATACACACTCCCACTCCTCACATATATTTCTGAATATTCCACTGGGGCATTACGACACCCCCCTTGAGAGTATTTTATGCTCAGATGGCTAATTGGTACATGGAAACATGTTTAACCCTGATACAGTCGCTGCAGGCTATTTATTGCACAGATACATGTTGCTGTTCTCAGAATACGTCAATAATGGTTGTCAGCTCCTTTTACGAGTATGCCCTCTTTAAATGCTCTTTATTGTAGGACCTTGTTGTCACGGTGACCGTTGATGTATCATTTACTATACTTAAAGCAATAAAGCAGCAGAAACCTTTGTGTCACTGTTGCGCATGGCTTTGACTACGCAAACACCTCATAGATGACTTTTATGTCATCCCAGTGCTCTGTGACAGGGCAGACATGATGGATAAACCATGGTGTATCCTGCGTCTGTTTGCAGAGAGTTGCTGTATATTGCAGCCAAGGTTTTCCAGTTGCACCGGTGCTACAAAGTTGTGGTGTCCCGCAGCTCTGATGCACGTGGCTGTAAAGTTTGAGTGCCCCAGCCCCCAGCAACCCTTCCTTTAAGATTTAAACATCTTAAAAGTTGCTGTAGGTCCATGCAACCATTACAGTTAATGGCATACACAGCCCTCTTCATACCGCCATCTATTGTGACTGTATACATGACTAACACAGTGAGTTTTACCAAAGTATTATGCAAACAGGCTTCCAACTGCATATTTATATATACATATTGTAGACATGCAGGGACCTTAGATTTATTACTTACATTCCTCGCTCCAGTAAAAAAAAAAAAAAAAAGAAGTTGTGCCAGCTGAAATTCATTGGAATTGCAACACAGTTTTTCATTCATTCATTCTTTATATTTCACACCAGCCAACCTTCCAAAAGATTAATATATCATTCATGCCTTTAACTATATTGCTTTTAAGGTTCTACAAGGCAGAATACTGAACGGACCATTAAAATATAGACTATATTTAGGGTTGCCACGTGGCGGATATTTTACTGCTACATAGAATATTAAAGGAGTCGCATACAATGTATATAACATGCTGGTGGGGCGCTTACCCCTTTTATTGTGACCATCTGTGCTCAGTGTTTTGGGGGGGGGTTAGGCCTTTGATGCAGGTAGTAACTTGCTGTAACTAGAATAATTAAATATATAGGTTTCAATACCCATGAAAGAATGCAAACGTTTAAATCAATATTTGTTACTGCAGAAACTGTTTGAGAACACTGGCTACGTATTTATGTGAAGGAGCAACAAACCAAAAATCTGTATTCCTTAGTGTTAATTTACTGTATGTAGATATACAGTGTTTTTCTAGATATATATTGTTTTCTTATGCTAGATGTCATCTTGATGTCCTGATGACACTGAATGCAGAAACGGTAATAAAACACATCCACAAGATATTCAATTGGTCATACATGGTCTGATATAAGTGGCAGTAGCTTATTGGCTACAAGAATGGGTCTTGGTATGACCAGCCCAACAAATATTGGTCGAATGTTGGTGAAAGTTTGAATCAGTCATGTTGGTCCTTGTCTGATTGACATACAGACACTCATTAAGAGATCAGCCCGGTGTGGACCAGCAGGGGAGGTGGGGGCACATACGGCAAAAATCTGCACATTGGTGACCTCCCCAAACAAGCCTGTCTTTATGTCTACAGCCAGCTCCATGGCTGGGTGACAAAATGTAAAAAATTGCTCCCTCATGATTTCAGTGGCAATGGCATGGACCTACGAGTGTACATATGGTTCAGGCATTGGGCCATTTCTGAGTGACCATTGCATTGCCTGTGGATATACCTCTGATTCCAGGCAATTACCCTTGAAATCCATGTGGACATATTGCATGATTGTGCTATTAAATGTTTGGGTGACAAAATTATTCAATTGTGCCATTTGCTATTGAGGTGGGAAAAAAAGCATGACTTTTGCTAAGTAATGACCCTGGAACAATACAAGCTAGAAAGCAGCTATTTCGCAGATTAGTTATCAGATTCGGTGTCTGTTTCCAATGTTTATTAATTTAACATTTTAATTGGTTTCAAAGTTATATGTATATGTAGCTGTATTTGCCCTTGTGTTCTTTTGTTTCCTGTTTACTTTGCTGTGGCTTGACATTCTCGGCTCATAGGAGTATTCATTACAGTCTAGTGTTAGGTGATATCCTGCATGCCTTTATAGTATAAGGGGGTACACTATTTCTCATTGTCACACTATACAGTACCAAAAATAACTTTGTATTGCTCGATAATAGTGAATATAACCTATTGTTGTGAATGCAGGTTCACCAGTTGTGTTACACATATCCCTTTTTAGAGCAAGTTGAACATTAACTAGTCACGGGTTTCTGTAATCTGAGCCAGCTCAGTGTTGTGGTGTTCTTTCACTGTAAATTTTCACCAAATTACAAAAGATGACAGTATAAAATGAAAACCCTGCTGTGAATATAGTAACAGCAGTAGCTTGATAAATCATGTACATTGGCCAAACTGTTGATAAAGCTGCACTTTCTAGGAAATGTTTCTGCAAAGCACCGTAGTATGTTGAATATAATGTACTAGGAAGCACTGCAACTTATCTTTGACATTATGAAAGTTAGGCTAGGGCTCCCCTCTTGTTGCCCCCAACACTCAGTCCCTGTATAAACAGCAGCTTGCAAATCCCCAATTAACTATCCACTTGTATCATTTAAAGGGCACTTATCACTCTATAATTATTTCCCCCCACTGGATGTGCTGGCTAACAGAGTTTGCATTCTGGGTTAAAGAAATAATGTTATTTATACAATAACCACTTCCCCCCCCCCCTCTCTGGAGTGCTCTGGCGTCCATAGTGGGAGCTCACACTGCAGGCGGTTATGTTGGAGCACACGCATGTGCATTATAAGCATGTGCCCCAGCTTGCTCATTATGTGAGTGTGAGGTAGGATCGGTCAAAAGCAACCCCCAAGCTAAAATCACACTCATGCACATAATGTGCAAGATAAGGAGCTGTCCACACCAAGTGCTCTTTCTTCCAGTGCTGGAAACAGAGGGAAGATTTCTGAAAAAAAAAACTTATTCCCCCCATCCATAGTGCAGGCTGTTTTAGCTTGCACTTCTGGTGCTTAGGGGCACTCTTGATGTGGCTACAACCATTGTACCCCCCTGTAGTTTTGTCCCTGTATTTTAACATCTTGGCTAACTATTGGTGTGATTGAGAATATTTTACCCTTTAAACAAAACAGGGATTGTTTGTCCATATATTGCCATATATTTAAGATGGCCAACTGCATCAAAGTCATCCCTGGTATGGCCAATCCTACACTCAACTTTCATCTGATCAATTAAGAATTATATTGCTTCATTATTCATACAATGCAATAAAAACTAAAACAAAAGATTGTAACCATGATTTACACTGAGGGTTCCTCTCTAATTGCTAGGGATGCACCAAATCTGATATTAGGTCCAAGTGCCTGGCTGAACCAAACCATGGTTTTCTTTCCCTTAATTTGCATATTGGCTGAATCCTAAAATAGTGGATTCAAGGCATCCCTACTAATTTCTACTTTATCCACCTTTATTTGGATTCTCTCAAAACTGAAAAAGAGATGGGCACTAATTAATGATATTCATAAAATGATCTATAATCCTCATATTAATGTCTGAGAGCAGTTGCCATTAAGAAATCCCTCAATGGTAGTGATGGTGTACTCTAAAACATAACAGATGTGCAAACCACGGCAGTATAAGGCCTTTTCTGCAATATTTTGCTGAGAAAGGCTTTTCAAAAAGGTAAAACACAGAAGGAAATGGAACGTGTTTAAAATGCTGCTTAAAGGAATAGTTCAGTGTGAAAATAAAAACTGGGTAAATAGATAGGCTGTGCAAAATAAAAAATGTTTCTAATATAGTTAGTTAGGCAAAAATGTAATATATAAAGGCTGGCGTGAACAGATGTCTAATAAAACAGCCAGAATCCAACTTCCTGCTTTTCAGCTCTATAACTCTGAGTTAGTCAGCGACTTGAAGGGGGGCCACATGGTACATTTCTGTTCAGTGAGTTTGTAATTGACCCTCAGCATTCAGCTCAGATTCAAAAGCAACAGAAATGACCCATGTGGCCCCCCCTCAAGTCTCTGATTGGTTACTGTCTGGTAGCCAGGGCAACCAGTCAGTGTAAACAAAGAGAGTTGAAAAGCAGGAAGTAGTGATCTGACTGACTTGTTATACATGAAATCACTCCAGCCTTTATACATTACATTTTTGGCTAACTAACTATATTAGAAACATTTTTTATATTGCACAGCCTATCTATTTACCCAGTTTTTATTTTTACACTGAACAATTCCTTTAAATATACAAGTCAGTATATGCCCTTTGTATGCAAGGAAAGACATAACAATTGAAAAGTGTTTGAAAGGCATTCAATTTAACAGGGACAGTGGAAATTTTTATCAAGTAAAAAAAGACAAAAAAGCATGTACATAAGCTATCTGACAAGCTAAAATAGAAATGATAGAGGATATTGTAATGAAGAGTAAAAATTCATCTGAAACTATTCTTTAAATATGTAAATCATAAAAGAAATGAAGCAAGAAGGGGTGAGTCTCTTATTATCAGAGGAAAGCTAAATGATTGATGAGAGCAAGGAAAAAGCAGAGATTCTGAACTCTTATTTTTCATCTGTCAAACTTGCCTGAAAACTTTAGGCCATTTAGTATAAGATCAGTGGTAGGGAAGCTTTTGGAAGGGGTAGTAAGGGACAGGATACCTGATAGATTAACCAGATTCGTGGTAAATTAAACAAAATGTTGTTTGTGAATCCTGTGGGGACCTGTCCTTGATAAGTGCAAGTTTATGTAGTTTGGTAGAAATAACAGGAATGCTAGTTTTACGCTATGTGGTAGTTTGTTGGAGTTATCCTTAATTGAGAAGGATCTGGGGGGTTTTGATAACCAGCAGTGTAACTCAAGACAGGTGTAAAATAAACATGGTAATTAGGGGGTGTGGCCACAAAATGGGCATGGTCAAAAACAATCTGTAACTATATTAAAGACTCCTCAACAACCAGATGACTATATGAAACCTGTATGATGAAAGGAGTGGGTACAATAACGCACTGATGTTAGGATGAGAATTCAGCCAGAGCCCAAATGGATAACTCCTCACCATGAAGTGGTACAAGTGCAAAGGCCTAAAGATGGCCATAGATGTTGAGATTTTTAAAAGATCCGATCAGATAGTCATCGTGAGACTACGATAATCTCGGAACGATCGTACGAATTGTCCATCAACTAAAAATACCAATTTGCCAGGAAAACAAAGGGTAGCTGCCTTCTTGGCCCTGCAAACATAGATAGATTGCACTGGGACCGACAAAGATTTTTTAACCTGGCCGATCAATTTCCTGACAGATGTCTGCCGAAAAATCGTAAGATGTTTGATCGTTCGAATCCCACTAACGGCACCATAATTTCGAAGGATTGGTCGGACTTCGCTAAAATCGGTCGTTCGACAAGAGAAATCTTTGCATCTATGGGGACCTTTAGACCCTGCACTTAGCGACACCACAATACAATCACAATTCAAAATTTAATACCAAAAGTGTGACTTACTGGATCAAAGTCTTGTTTCAGGTACAGCAGCCTCAAAACCATTACGTAAATTCTTACAAAAATATTTTTGTTGGTCACTCTACTACAAAACACAAGCAGCAGATAGATACTTTTATAGCCATATTACATTATGCAGCACTTGAAATTAATCTATAACAACCAGGGATCCCACAATAATTAAAAAAACTAAAAATGTGATAAGAGAACCTTGCACATAGAATAATCTTATGATAATAATACCCATAAAGGATAATAAACACCTCAGGTGTCTTTGCTCTTATAGGGGACCCGTCACCCAAAAAAATTATTCAAAAGCCTATTTTATTACATGAACTTTAATTACACATTTAGCAAAATTAACTATAATTACACTATAAATTATTTGAATCTTGTTTCCTCATAATTATAGCAAGCAGGCAGGAGTGGACATACCGATTTATCAGTGCACATTTGTAAACAAAAATATGACTCCCTAATGAGCTACAGGTATGGCCTCTATTCTATAGGTTGCTTGGGATGTGTAATTAGGAACACCTTATCAAAAAGGATTGATTTGTCATCAACTTAAGTTTTATTTAAAAAAAAAAAAAAAAATCTATACACAAAACACGATTTGAAGCAATTCATTGATGTCCACTTAACTCTACATATCTATCTGGTAGGTTTATCCCACCAGTGTCCAGTTTTAGGCTTCATACAACAGTGTGCCCTTGTATATTCCTGATAATTTGCCTAATGGAATGCAGATGGAAGCATTATTGAATTTCACATGGAAGAAACCATGTTCAGAAGGATTAAACGTCATTCTAATATAGAAAAAAAATACTTGTGATCCCTTACCTTGGTGTGATTCCCACAAATAAAGGCTTTATTCTTAAGTGAGAGTAAACTACAGCAAATGCTACATTGAAAAATGAAAAGATCCAGTGTTTTACTGGTGGTTATAGCTGATTTGCAGGCCCCTTCTTAGAGTAACTTAAAGCCCTTATAACAGCTTATAAAACACATGACCATAATCACAGCTAATATGCCCATGGCTCTACCTCTTTCAGGAAAAAAAGTAGACTAATTAGGATGGGGATTGAGGAAGTAGATTACTGCATTCATACTTGTTGCCAATGAAAGATTATAGCTGAAAACTACAAGCACTATATTATGATAAGAAGAAACAGAAGCAATCTTTTATTCTTGGGTATTCATTGTTTACGTAGTTAATTTAGGTTTAAAAAATAGTGCATCAAGTTCAACCTCTACAGAGGAAAAATAAATGAATACATTATATATATATATATATATATATATATATATATATATATATATATATATATATATATATATATATATATATAGCTTTTCAAGATGGACCAGCACTCCAGTTTATTCAATCAAATGTGAATATTTATTTGAGTAGTTACTCTTGTGTCCAACGTTTCGGCCCACATCTGGGCCTTTATCAAGGATAAAGGCCCAGATGTGGCCCGAAACGTTGGACACGAGAGTAACTACTCAAATAAATATTCACATTTGATTGAATAAACTGGAGTGCTGGTCCATCTTGAAAAGCTGCATAATACTATTTGACCGGGCACCCACTACGAACTGAGAGGGTTAAAGTGCAGGTACTTTTTGAATTTATATATATATATATATATATATATAATATATGTGTGTATGTGTGTGAGAAAACAGGAGCTGCGAGGAAAAGCCGTTGGTGTTTGCTTTTTTAGGGGTTTGGGCCAATAGGCACTAGTATAAATGTGTTAAAAAAACAAACACGTCGTTTAGACGTCGTTTCCAAGCAGCTGCTGCTCTTTTAGGACAAGACAACCCCAATAAACGTAAAGCATCAAAGTATTGGCTTTGATGCTTTACAGCTCTGCTCTTCTTGAGGTGAGCTAGGTTGAGGTTGCCAAATGATCGGATCTTTTCCCCTATATGCCCACCAAAAGTTGGATGATAGCGGGCTATTCCACTCGGTTGGCGCTACGGCCAAACAATTGGATTACAATGACTGACATACCAGCTGACCAATTGAGGACCGCATCAACCAATTCGGTCCTTAATTGGACGGGAAAATCCATCTTGCCTTATTGAGTTCTGGCTGGTTTTTGGCCAGATAATGGTCTGGGAGGCCCATCGGAGGGCCCCATACACTGCCGAATATGTCTAAAGGACCTGAATTGGCAGTTTAAAGGAACAGTAACACAAAAAAATTATGGAAGAAATCCACTGTACCCTGCTTCAACAACCGCTCTATCTTGAATAAAGTTTATTACATTTAATGCTTTATCAAAAAAACTGTTATAAAACTTATTCTTCTGGATGTCTTCCCAATAGCCAGACTTCTAAACCAGAAGCTAGATTTTGCTGCTATACTGAGGATTTTATAGCCCCTTTGCCTGTGTATGGCCACCTTTAATCCTGCACAATTTCCCAGTAGCATAGTTGTACCTGTTTAAAATTCTTTTTACTTGCACAACAAAGTAAACTTCCCGTAATGCAGTACTCTGTGCAGATAATTCAAGCCGGATTTTGCTCATGCGCAGTCGCTGACTTATCTGAAGCAGCAAACATTTGGCTCATGCACTGAATTAATTTGTCGGCCATCTAATAACATAAGAATAAGGGCAGTATAAACTTAGTGATTGTGAAAAGCCTAGGGGGGATAACTAATTAATAACATATGGTTTAGCGGGGTTGCTTTACCCTTTAAGGCGGAAAACGTTTAACCCAAAAAATGTCTACACAGCCATTTTTTTTTACTTGGTGATGCACTATGAAGAGTTAAATTCGCAATTGTACAGATTAGGGATGTGTCAGATTCCAGGATTCTGTTTGGCTCAAATCTTAGCCTTTTATATCAGGATTCAGCCAAATCCAAGTGCCTAGCTGAAGTCAATTTGCAGAAAAATGTGTTACCCTCATGTCATGTGCACAGGAATTTTTAGGAACGTTATGCCCTGAAATTCAGGTTCTTTTATGCAGTATAAATTACTGGTAAAGTCCCTTCTGTAGGGATCAGCATAGGAATTACTTGTAAAGATGTAGGTTGCCCATAGTTTGGGTCAGTCAGTTAGTTATTCTGCGCTCTCTGGTAGCAGCTGGGCAAGCCCTCTTTCATTTCCCAGTTGTGGGTCAAGTTGAGACATGCGAGTCCCCTTCTTTTGATTCTTTTTTCAGCTTTCAAATGGGGTCACTGACACCATCTAAAAAAGCAAATGCTCTGCATTCTTATTTCTGCTTTTTATTGCTCATCTTTCTATTCAGACCCTCTCCTATTCATATAGCAGTCTCTGGGTAATTTAGACCCTAGCAACCAGATTGCTGAAATTGCAAACTGGAGAGCTGCTGAATAAAATCTAAATAACTCAAAAAACACATAAAAAATGAAAACCAATTGCAAATTGTCTCAGAATATGACTCTACATCACACTACCAAAGTTAATTTAAAGGTGAACAATCCCTTTAAGACACACCAATGCAAGGGAAACTGATTCCTTATCTGACATCTCAGATCTGTTCCCAAATTTGTCAGTGATATTAACATTGGTATCCAGAATCCTCAAAGTGTGGCTGTCTTAAGTTGAGTGAAGCAATTTCCTCTAATGTGAAGTTATCTAAATTGCTGAGATTCATGGCCAATTGTAAGAGTTTATTTCTGAAACTTCATTTTGATCTAATCCATTTTCTGCTAGATCCATGGCTCTGTTGGTGGCCAGCCATCTTTGCATGCTGCTTTTTGAGGGGGAAATGTTGTTGTGAGAAACTAGACGCAACCATCAAAAAACATGTTGGGCAGTAAACTTTCTGCTTCAAGGGGAAGAGATTAAGAAAGCTTATTATGACCCAAGTCACAATGTGGATAAAGAAAGGTCAAATAGATTTTCAAGACATAAGCCTGGCAAAGAATACTACAGACAGTCATCCTGGAGGTCTGGTTCTCAAGGTGGGAAAAAGGAACTTCAAGAAGACCCCCATCCTCATCTTCTTTGCAATGAGGATGTTGGGGTCCAGAACATGGGAGGAGTCAGATTAAAGGAATAGTGACACCAAAAATGAAAGTCTCTTAAAGTAATGATAATATAATGTACTGCCATGCTGCACTGGTAAAACGGGCATGATTCTTCAGAAACTCTAAAATATTTATATAAACAAACTGCTGTGTAGCCACGGGGGCAGTGATTCAAAGTTAAAAGAAGAATACACAACTGATAACAGATAAGCACTATAGTATACATTGGGATCCTTCAGACCCTATCTGTTATCTTCTGTGTATCCTGTGCTAGAATGGCTGCCCCCATGGCTACATGGCAGTTTATTAATATAAACTATAGTAGTGTTTCTGAAGCAAACACACCAGTTTTGCCAGTGCAGGGCAACAGTACTTTATATTGTCATTCCTTTAAATTTTTTGGTGTTACTGTTCCTTTAACAGAGGCCTTCCCTGTCTGGGTCAAGTCCATTCAGCATGCTTGGGTATGCAAGGTGGTAGAGGGTTTTCTTCTAAAGGTTCAGTCAGTACATATAAAATATTGTATTGACAATGCAAAGTCAAGCAGAGAAGTAGTCCAAGAGTATATGGAACAACTTTTCGTGTCAAAAGCAATATAATTAGTTTTGCCCCATGGTAAGTTTGCAGGTTTTTACTCAAGACTTTTCTTAATAAAAAGCCTAATATCAAACAAATTACGAAAAGCGTAAAATGTTTGCTCGGGTTTGTAATGTAAAAGCTAATTGTGTGAGGGAATGGTATGTGTATTGTAGTATAACTTGTCTAGGTGGATTTTTTTTTCTATGGGCTCTGTGTAACCATGTATTGACAACTTAACATTCCAGCTCCTAACCTTTGTGTTGTTACTCGGGTTTCAGCTGGCTCAGGTACTGAGTTTGGTGTAACTGATCATCAAATGTACTAGGTTTAATTTGCTGTGCCCACTTACTTACTTACTTACTTACTGAGTTGTTGATGCCATACGTCAGTAGCACTGCTGGCATTCAAAGGTTGGGTGAAATTTGCCTATAAACACTACTTAGTCAGAGTTACAGATATATGAATATATTATGGTATCAGAAGTTCAAGGATAATTAGCAAAAAAGGATTTAGCCCAAATCTCGCTCTAACCAACCTTCCTATAGCATCTAGCAGAGCAAATTGTCTTGAAATCTCAACCCAACTGGCCTTTGGGCTTGGCTCTCCCCAACCATTGCTTATCTCTCCTAGGGAAGCCCCAATATTTGGGAACCACTGATATAGCTGAAATGTCTTGTTCCACCCATCTCCTTATTGATGTATTTTTTTTCAAATAAAAAATAGACCAAAGTACTGAGGGTATATATCGCAAGGTTATCAGCTAAACCTTCATATAATGACATTTGGGAACCCTACTCATGTGACATTAAAAAGGGATCTATATTGGCCTAAAAGAAAGCTTTGGTTGCAATATGTTTGATGTTTGCATGTTTAGCTTTCCTTTCATTTTAAAATTGCTCTAACAAAATCTTTTCCTTTGATGTAAATTATTTTCTATCAAATGTCAAACCGTAAGCCAAGTGAGTAATGTTTTTCATAAACAGAATGGATGAGTGAATTTTCCCTTGTTCATAATACACTGCCTCACTTTCAATTTCTCCAAATCAAAAATCCTTTCCATAAATAAACCACATTGTCCCCATTGAGAGATGGGGCTTTCTGAGATATAGACACTTGGCACACAATTTGTATTATATATAGGTCCTCCAGAATCTTTTATTTTAACTTATAATTTTACTTGTTGTAGCCAGTTTCTTTTTTATTTACTACAAATAGATCTATTAAGCAGCAGAAGCCAGCCTAATGTGCCTTATTGGAAGAGGCATAAGCACCAGGGTCAAGCAAGATAAATTTCATTTTGTTGAGGAACTGACTTTCATACTCAAGAGAATTAGTGAGGCTCTACCTGAAACCTATAAACAAATCTGCGTGTATATTCTTTTTGAGAAATAATCTTCTAACTGGTAAATATTCGGTGGCGTTCCTGCCACTTGAACTTCATTATTAGCTGCTTTCTGTAATCCAGGATTTTTTGCCTAAAGCTGCTTGGCTGTTAACTAGAACTAACAAAGAAATTCAGAAATAAGGTTACAACACTAATGAAAGAATTTATCAGCATTCCAACACACCTGCTGTCCATAGTGAAACCTCCTGGGCAGATTGAGGAATGTATCTACAGCGACAAATTGCACGCTGCCTTATTACTTTATTTTGAACAATTCATGAGCTATTATATGTCAAAGTTTCAGGAAGGCAGAAGCAGCATTTATAAGTGAACTCATTTGTCCTGAAAACCATGCACTTTTAGACCCATCACTGGTGTCAGAATGTAAAATGAATTTGCAAGGCTGGAGCTAAAAAATCCAGGTGCATATCTAATATACTAATAACATGTATGAAAGACAGACAGGAATTTTTCACACCTTGGTTACCAATGCATTGTAAAACCCTGCAGCAGTTGTACTTGTTACTCTTTTGACAACATATTCTTGAAATATGAGATTTAGCTGTCTGCCTTTTACTGTCTTTCTATTAAGGGTAGAGGTGAACTACCACTTATATAAAGTAACATTGATATAAACATACACCCAAACTGTTTAAAGGAGAAGGAAATCTTCTGCAATAATTACATGTGTCTATGGTGAGAATTATTAATGTGCAGCATGGTTTGTAATCATATTACGTCTTTGCCTATGCCACAAAGGAAAATATAGTTGTAGTGATGCTAAAAATTGTCGACCCCCAACCTGCCTTATCCCAACGTGGGACCACATTCTGCGGTTATTTATTATTTATATACCCACACCCGACAGTCCCATCTCTGATATAACCAGAGGGTACAGGGAGCACTAGTATGTAAATTGAATGTACCAGCAGAGATTTATTTGGGAAAGTTAGCTGGAGAGGGAGTTAACAGCATAGTGGGGTGAGTCCTGGGCCACAAAAGTTGGTATAAAGTTGTGGGTTTCTGGCCAGCCTGCACACCAATAAATAAGTAGCAACTACTCATAGGTATCATTGATCCCTTGAGGTAAGGAGATAGTTATCAACAAAAACTGCAAAATGTGTTTACTGCAATATACAGTAAAAGTATAAACATTAACCTTAGTGGTATATCCTAACTTTTTATATCAAAGACAATCCATACCAATTGACGATGTACAGTATATGTTTTTAGTTTTATATGTGAATGTTTGTTTGATATCTTTAGCTATGATTTAACCTGGGTGGCTGTTAGATCATCAACTGTTTATTTAAGGCATCATCTATGCATCTGTAAGTAACATTGATATTTATTGCTAGCTGGATACATGTAGTAGCTATTAATCTTTGTGACTCATAAGAAGTTACATTTTGAGTTCTGTAACAATCTCCTTTCTTGGCGTCAGTATAAAAAGGTCTGTGTGAACTCTTACCTGAAAACAATGAAATGTGAACAACTCAATAACGATTGTGTAGTAATCTTATTTAGAACTTAGACTGCATGTGTATAGTTCATTGGTATAGAGTTTTCCTCTCATTTAGGCAGTAATAATCATCTTTATTCCATATATGAACAACCCAAAATGAATAACATTTCAAGTCTTCAGTGTTGTTATGGAAAAAGATGCATATGCAAACTATGGTGCAAAATGGAGGCACCACTAGTTGGAATATATTCATGTCAGACATGTCAGAACCTCTTTGCATTTTCTCATTCTGACCTTAAAGTCAGAGTTTTTAGAGATGAGCATTATTTTTAAATAATTTTAAATATTAAAATTAAATTTTCTCTATTAAACACAATTATTCAGTATACAAATTTCTGATAAAATTTCAGATAAAAGGAGCACAAATGGTGTTACAGCCTCTAGCAGTTAGGCGTAGCACCCTAGGTGTATTCTTTCTGCCCTATTCTGACTGCACTAATTGTTCTAAACCTATCTCTCATTCTTACATTAAGCAATTACAGATCATAGCCTTAACATTAGCTAGTCCTACAGACCTCTTATACTAAAGCATTTTTCCTCAGGCTCTTCAGAATCAACCACCACCTGTATTACAAGTGGAGTAAGGATTACTTAGAGGAATCATGGGGGCCCCATCCAGGCCATTCCACTGATCCAGCCAATCCCATCCCAATCCAAACATAAACGAGGAGAAGGTCTCCTCCCTAATGTTGTTCATGTGGATACATTTGTATAATAACCAAAAGCTTACCCTTAAAGATTGTAAACAAATGAATGTTAAATTGCTGAGGGGGTTCATTTGCATTTTCATTTTCAAAGCTACTAAGCTAAGCTGGTCGTTTTTTAAGACTGTACATTCAAAGATAATATTTTTTGAAGGGAAATAGAGAACTTTTCTGATGATCCTCTGCTCAGGAAAGTCATCGGAAATCACAGATGAACTTTCTCATGTATTTCCTGAGCAGAAGAACTTCAGAACAGTTCTCTTTTTCCTTCTGAACATGTTCTCTTCTACTGTACAGTAGGAAAAACTGACCAGTTGGTGGTGCTGTTACATTATTCATTATATTAGTTTATAAACAGCTTAATAACTTTGAAATAAAATATGAGCCTGACCCGTAAAAGCACTTTTGAGCAACTTTATATTAAAAGTGGATTTTATGTTCTGTTCATTCCTATGGGATTTTTAGAACTGTATTTTTCAATTGGCAAGTTATAACTTTCACACATTTATTAATTCTTTCTAAAACTCCCATAGGAATGAATAGAACCTGGGTGAGTTTTTTTTATTTAAGCTCTAAACTCACATTTAATCAATCTGCCCCTTGAAGTTTTGATAATGATCATCTAGCACCTCTAAGGCTAAGGCCACACTAGGCGATAGCGCCGTGATTTGACTCGCGGCGACTTTTCGCCGCGACTTTTAATCCGCAATCGCTGGGGAAACTTTTGCGCTGGCGTCTATGGGGAATCGCGGCGTGAAAACACACGCGGCGATCTTTTTTTCTATTGTCGCTCGAAATCGCCTAGCGAGGCAATTTCGAGCGACAGTAGAAAAAAGATCGCCGCGTGTGTTTTTACGCTGGCGATTTTTCGCGATTCCCCATAGACGCCAGCGCAAAAGTTTCCCCAGCGATTGCGGATTAAAAGTCGCGGTGAAAAGTCGCCGCGAGTCAAATCGCGGCGCTATCGCCTAGTGTGGCCCTAGCCTAAAACTATTTCTTGAGAGCAAGTGTCCTGTTTTATGAAAGTTTTCATTATTACTTCTGTGGAAATCAGTTGGCTGATTACTAAAGCCATACTATACAGCTTAATATGTTAATATGCCCTATTTCCCTGTTTGACTTGAATGGCTGGCTGATCCAATGGATACACAGAAGTGTATATTACTATATTCACGTTTCTAAAGCAAACACACAATTTGTACCCCTGCAGCCTAACAGTACATCATAACCCTTTACTGTTTGGTGTTCTGATTCACACTTGGTTTTGGTTATTTTGTCATGAAATTGCCTGTGAAAATAAATCATAAAACTTTACTTTTTTTTTCTCTACAGGAAGGCTTTGAAGATGCCTATGAAAATATCCCCGTGTGAGTAAAGTTTAAGATTTCTTATATGTGCATCCCTGCAGTTTGAATGTAGATGTTTTTGATGAAACTAAACAAACTAAGATTACAAAAAACATCTGAAAGATGCATTAGTCTGAATTTAACTCTAGAATTTGTAGCCAATGAAAGTTGTACAAAAATGAAAGATTCTTAAATGTAATTGTAGCTTTTTATTTAAGTATATATTATTATTTACATGCAGTGATAAATAATGTGAGTGCTGATAATAGGACATAAATTCTGGTTTGGAAAAGCTTTTCAAAGCTTATATATACAGGTATGGGACCTGTTGTACAGAATGCTTGGGACTTGGGGTTCTCCAGATAACTAATATTTCTGTTATTTGGATCGTCATACCTTAAGGGCTAGTCCACACGAGGAGATTCGGGGAGATTTTGTCGCCTGGCGACTAATCGCCTCATCTTTTGAGCGACTATCTCCCTGAACTGCCTCAGCGTTTCTCCCCTTAGGCTACAATGAAAAGTCGCCTGCGCTAATGCATAAGCGGCGATGCGTTTTCAATAGTCACCCAAAGTTGCCTCAGTGAGGCAACTTCGGGCGACTATAGAAAATGCATCGCCGCATGTGCATTAGAGCAGGCGACTTTTCATTGTAGCCTATGGCTGAACAACTAGTAGAATACTCTTCTTATCCTCTTCAGTCTTTACCACCGGAGCCAACACAATGCTTCTGTATGCAAAGAGAGAAGAAGATTCTGCTAGCTGCTGGGGGCTGAAATCAGCCAGCGGATTTCAGCCCCATCTGGCCCTAACCTTAAGGAGTGGTTTACCTACCAAACACTATTTTTAAATTCCTTTCTTATTTTATTTTTTAGAGGTTTTTTGTTTTTAGAAGTTTACATTTTCACCTTTTCATGTCTCTCTGGAGCAGCAGTGGGATCACCAACTCTGTAAACTGCTATAATTTGATAACTTAGATGATACGTGCACCAGGATTTTCTGTTGCTGAAGGTAAAAAAATGCCATTTTACATCAGATAAGCACGGCATGCTAAAGGTGACCATACATGGGCCAATGAAACTTACAACAAACCTAGTCAGCCCATTTATGGGACCATCCGATGGGCCTACCTTATCGATATCTGTAATATCTGTCTGTAATTCTCGTTGAATTGACTCATTTATGTGGCCCTCGTCCCAATTGCCTCTATCGCTGTCATAGTGATTCGATTGTTTTGTCCCAGAGTGGGCATATCTGGGAAAGATCCCTTTGCTAAACAAGCAGATATATTTAAGTGTATGGCCACCTTAAGACTTCATATGCTAAGCACTGTGCATACGCATTTAAGGTATGCTCCTTCACCTTGAACAACTGTCCAATTTGATGCCAAGTGAATGAAACAAGCAGTAACACATTACACATGTAGCTAAGACACATTGCCAAATATGCCAGGGGATGGTAATGTCTTCCTTCACCATTTATCATGCCACTGACATACAAGGTGCACTTGAATACCATCTTAATGTTCTAGTGCCCTCGAGGAGAACTTCTCTGTCAGCTGCATAAATCATTTTGCCAAAAATCAGAAATCTGTATGAATCAACTTTAAGAAAAAAAAGATGTCATTGCAAATGTGCTATGGATAGTAGTTTTAATTTTATTATGTGGTTCTAGCCAAAAGGGAAGCCTCTGAACAATGTAAATAGTTTTGCACTTTTTCGGCATGCATACATTATGTTCTCTTTTAAGCCTTTATTTTTTTGTTGCAAGTTCTGCATAGGGATTTGTCTGCCCCACTCGGTCAGTTCAGTATGCAGTGCTCAGTTTTAGTGCTTAGTCGTTATGCTACAGTCAGTGCGGTGTTTGAGCGCTGCTTCAAACCTCTGGCACCAGCACTGTGTTTCTTTTAGGCCCACAGAGCGTGGGCTCTGCCTTGTATCTTTGCAGGCTGAGAGAAGCGGATCCTCTCAAAGCCCATGCTCCATTCATCTAAGCAGTTTTGCTTGCGTGTATTGACATACAGTACAGTGGAGCAGAGGTCGGCCCGAAGATTCCTCCTTTTGTTTATTTGGACAGACTTCCGCTGCATGTGAGTGCATGCAGACGGATGTAATTCAGATAGATTGAGGTGGGGCACAAAGCAGATCCACTTTTCTCAGGCTGCAAAAATGCACAGGCTGAGAGAGGCAGAGTGTGCCCATATGTTAAGTGATCTGAAAGTTACTTTTTTAATCCCTTTTTTCCCCTGCAATTTACTGTATTGGAAATATTACTAATAATGCAGCATTAAATGCAGCTTCATCCACTCAGCACTGTTTACAGAATGGACCGAAAGTTTACTATGCAGAAGGCTAGTAAATTGTAGAGGCCTCCTAAACTTGTACTTCTTGGAGTAGTCAAGACTTTTAAAGCCTTTGTCAAAAAAAACATTACAAGGGTCTTCTACCCAGAAACTGCTTTTTTGCATAGTGAAAGAAATCGATTCTAAAGCTGGCCATAGACGTGCAGATTATTAGGCTATATCGGACGAACGAACGTCCGTTCCAATCATCCAACCTGCAACTAACCATTCAGATTAATATGAATTAGTAAAAAGAACAAATCACACGATGCTCTGGCCATTAAGTGACAGACTGTAATTGTATGAAGGTTATATCCAACAAATAATAGCGACAGTTTCCCATTTATATTGTCAGATAGGCAATACATTAGCAAAATAAATCTTTTATCCCGTCTGATCGACTGAACGACCGATCGCCATGGCACGAAAAAATTTAGGGACAATCCATATAAAGTCCGAAAATCTAAATACGATAGTATCTTTGCGTCTATGGCCAGTTTAAGCAACTTTACAATTTACATTAATTACAAAGTTTCAAGCTTACATTCCCTGCACTCCTGTCTCTGACTTCTGAAATAATGTTGCAAGCCAGCTGATTAAAAGGCACTGGAACTGCTACATTGTTTTAGGAGTCAGATTTAGAGAACAGAAAGGGATTAACAAACACTGTTGTCGGTGGAAATTACATTTACAAATAGTTTTAAAAGCCTTGAAAATCTGCAATGTATATTTGAAAGTTGCTTAGAATATATTTTTCATTGTGAAAAAAAATTTGCAAGTTCTGCAAATAAGCTTTGGCTTATGTTGTATTTCCCATTCATATTATGACTAAGTATGTGTGTTTACTTTCGTAGAACTGTTCATTGCTGTTACCTTTAACAGATTTTGAGTGAGATGTTCCATCTTGTGGTTGCAATGCTCTCTAGTGGTAGAATGCAATAAGTACAGTAGCAAGAATGCAATGGAATTCAGACAGAAAAAAGCAAACAAAAAAGCTGCAATATCAGTAGGTGTCTGTAAATTATAATTAACTTTTGCAGTAAACTTAATTTGATACATTTTCATTATGACCTTCACCAAGCCACTTTTTCGAAACATTTCTAAAGGCGATCTAAACCCCCCAAAAATTGCTAGATCTAAACTTACTTAGGCTCCTGTAATCAGCTGTATTGATTAATTTTCTATTTGTAGAGGTTTTTAGAGGTTTTTTTTAGAGGTATTTATATTTTTATACTGTCAATTCCAGGCTTTTGACTTAACTGAGAGTCAAAACCCTGTGGAGTATATTTATAACAGAGTAAAGTTAGAGATCTCCAAAGTCCGTAGAGTGAAATACCGCCTCTCTCCATTCATTGCTATGGGATCTGTTTTTATCAAAGGGTGATAGTGAAAGTTCACTATTTGATAATTACGCCTTTAAAAATCCCATAGAAATGAATGGTGAGCAGGTATTTCACTCTGTGGACAGTGGAGATCTCTAACTACACTTTTTGATGAATATACCCCTGTGGGTTAACTGAATACATCAAGGATCAATTTATCATGCTGCTTAAAAGGTGGAGTGAAACATTATTGGTGATGTTGCTCATAGCAACCAATCAGATCTTTGTTTTTGTTATCGAACTGTTGAAACCGAATTGCTGATTGGTTGCTTTTGGCAACGCCACCGGTAATGCTTTACTGCTAAGCTGAATGCTGAAACCTGTCTAGCAGTGTAAAACAGCTAATTCTCAGGGGCATATTTATGCTGTGTAAAAAAACGGTGGAATAATACACCATGTTCGATTGCTAAAAGCAGTGTCAAATGACGGCATTCATATAGTGTAAAATTACACACGCCATCCGATATTTTACACCACTTTTTATGGCATTTTTTCAGAAAAATTTCATTTTACTCAGCATAATAAATATGCTTAAAACCACTTAAAATAGGATGCAAAAGCGCTCAAAGGACCAATCAAGATCTCACCAATTTATAGGGTTTAGATCCCTTTTTTGATGACACTAAAAAGTCCCATCCCAGCAAACCCATATAAAGCTTGCATATGAGGCCAGATGTGCCAAGCATGCTTTTGCTGCAATATACATGACATTCTTTGTATGATGAAGCCTATGATGTTCCCCCTGAATAAAATTAGATGCCTCATTGATGGCTGCAATGACAGTATTGAAACAACATATAGCCTAGCATGTTGACTCCATTTTGTACCTCCGTTTTTGTGAGACTATTGCATAAATCTTCGGCATTTAGAGAGCAATGCACTAGTCCTTAAAATGGTAGGGTCAGTCTTAAGCAGATCTCCCAGAGGCCTAGTCAAAGTAATGAGAAGATGATATGTACCCCTTTAAAAGGATGTGTCTGGAGTGGTATCTTGACTGCTGAATAAAATACAAATAAATACATATAAAAAGTGGGCTATACTGGATATGTTGTATGATACTGTGTGCGAGTATTTATATTTACAATACAGTATGTCATGTTGTAATACTTCAAGCTCCATCAGGTCACCTATTATTCAGATTACTGACTGGGATGGAAGCTGTCTTTTTTTTTAATAGAACAGTATTATTTTCATGCTTTACCATATTAGTCAGGACTTTTACATCTTTCATGTCAGTCCTCGCCTCAGAGAAGCTTACAATCTGAAGGTCCCTTTCATATTTCCATGTACATTATCATCAATTTTCTCAAGACAATTAACCTGCCTATATGGTTTTAAAGTATGGGAGGAAACCTGAGTTACTCTTCACTTTTTTTCCCCAAACAATGTATACTCACACTCAATAATGGGCAACATGTGGTCCTCCAGTCAATGGTGGAGCACAATACTTCCCAACAGATGAAAGGCTGGAACATCAGTGGTTGACAAATATTGGTTTTGATTGCTCATTAAGGATATAAGCATGTCCCTATTCGATCAACATTAACAGGAAAATGATGGAGACAAATATGTGGCAATCTCCACTCTACTGCTTGTACTACCAAATGCAAGGTTTGCCCTAGGTTTTTAAGCCAGTGCCAGGTGGGAACCAGGACCTCTTTTCCCGATACCCACTCCCTTGTCTGCACCCCACCACCCCCACTCCTTCTGCTTAAGAGCCAGGGTGGGAGCAGGAGTGGAGTGTACCATACAGTCATATTTTTTTTTTTGTACCCCCCCTCCACGGCATATCATTAGCTCCGCCCCTATTTTCAGCAGATGACCTCACCTTATAGTGAAGCAGAGATACTTCTTTCTCCTGACGAGAGGCAGCATTGGTATATAAAACAAGACCCTTGGCAAAATGGCCAAAATTTGTGTAGCAAATGTACTAGCAGATGTATTAGAGCTCACTCAACCAATTCCAGCATAAACAAAATCTAACAAAATAACTGCCTTTGGCACCCATCCTGCATGTGGAGAGGCAGTGTTTCTGGTGGTTTAAAATAAGTGAGCTCTAATACATCTTCTAGGCAAAAGGAGCCCCCCCTCCCCCATAAAGGATGTTTTAAACCTGTCAATCAACAGCTGACACCCAACCCCTGCATGAAGAGAGACAGATGCTGGCAAATTAGACTTGCAGGAAATTGTAATGCAGTTACAAGATTTTGGGCATAATTGTGTGGTATTCTGTTTTGTTAGAATATGTACAGGCAGTATAACCCTTTTGGCTGAATATCTGTGTCATCTATTTAGGGAGCTGGTATATTTAGGGAATCTCCGCTATTAAGGCAGATAGGGCTGTTTCAGGCACTTGAAGTAGCCTAAATCTTTTTTCCTCTTCATGTCCCAGCTCCTTATAAATAGTATAGCTTGCTGGAGCACTTTGAACTTTTATTTCAATAATTAGCTTTTTCCTGCATCTCTGTTTTTAATGTGCCTCAGTAACTGGAATTCATTTAAAACGATTTGTTTATGTTTCTAATAATGTGTAGGCAGGAGTCTTTCACAGAGGTGCTTAGCTTCCCCACTACTTGATCATAAGTCACTGTTTTTACTGCTTGATCAGTAGTGTAATTGTGCAGCTCGCACTGACTGGATTAACCTACATTTCATGGTCTGTGAAAAGATGCTGCTGATACTTAGGCAGCAGAGATACAGTGCTTGTATGCTTTCAATGTAGCTAGACAGTGACAGATTAGCATTGTACTGCATCACTGCTAGGTAAAATCCCCCAGCATCCCTCCTTACCGAGAACGGCAGCCTCCTCTTGTGTACCAGCATCGACCTGCTGCTAATTTAGTTGACATTTCCTTGAGATGGAGAGCCCCTGCCGAGCAAGCTGCTACCTTGTGAAAGCTTCATCGTTTTCTGTTTGATGACTTATTCACGGCCAGCCTATGGATATCTAGATCTAAAAGTATATTCCGGCGCACGCATGTAATGATCCCTATGGAAGTGTCGGGGGCTTTTTGTTTTGCTTTTGGGAAGTGAGAAGGAGCAGAATTTATCTGCATTGTGGAACTGCATTTTGTAACTGCCTGTTTCATTCTGTAAGTACAAACCCTGATTCAGCATTTTCACTGCACTTAGAGCTCTGTCCTTTTTGTTCACCTTGAAATCGCCTGCCCTAGAAAAATGTAACCATCCTTCCTCGTATTACCTTCAGTGTAAATTTTGCCCATTTTGGTACATTTTCAATGCAAATGCATCGTTCATCGCTTAATTATTCTTTTCAGTTATTCTTCTGAGTTATTTTTAATGTATCTGCTCATGTATTTAATTTCAACATCCTTATCCAACACTCTCATATTTTTTTATGTTTACGTCCCTTTGCTTTTTCATCTTGACAGTGTTTTACTCTGCTATTCCCATTGCTTGTAATAATTCAGAGGGCATGATATTTGCTTGCTGATATTTGCTGACTGTGTTGTTTCTGCTGCAGTGCTGGCTCTCTCGGGGCAATGCTTTGTGCATAACTGACTAGTCATTTGTCAAATACATTTGTAATGGCTTTATATGCACTGCCTTTTGAAAAGTCTTGTGAGATAGTAAAAATATGTGCGCATCAAACAGTATTGATCAGTGTTCTGGGGGAGAGTGCATTGATTATGCTTATTTGCTACTTAGTCAACACTGAGATGCAAGCAGAACAGAAATGATAACACCATGATTTCAAGAGCAACGTGATGTTTATAAATAAGGCTGGGCTTGGAACCCAGTGTCTCTGATGCAGCACTGATGGGCTGGACAAAAGGGAGACTTCTGTGCTTTGCCAACATCATCATTCTAAAAAAGGCACATTGGAAGCCATCTGTCTTCTAAAGCTACTATGCTCTTGTGACCCATAACAGTATTTCTCCTGAAACATTATAGTGTATGATGACAGCTCACTATAGATATACAGCTATAGAGCACCAGGTCTTGATAAGCAAATGCACAAATAATTTCTCATTTATTGACTGCTATGAATCTGACATAAATACAAAATATTAGTGCATCCACATTTCTTAGTCTCAGCCTGTTTACAAGTATTTTAAGGCAAAGTCCCTACGTATTAAAACCTATTTACATAATGTGGTCAGAGTAAAGGGGAATGCACCTGTCCATAACTATCCGTATGGTGAGGATGAAGTTAATCTAGTCATAGAAACTTTGCAAACTGTATTTTTTTTTCTATTTTGCTTTTATCTTCCTCCATCCTGGAATACAGTTCTATGACCATAGGTCCATCTGGTTGAAATGCCAGAGATTTCTGATTTTTAATTACTTTTTTCTGTTTTCACATCTGGTATGCAGCAATTGCACTTCTGGTTTATGATGGTTTTTCTGTTTTCATGGTGGCCAGCAACTACAGGTTGTGTTTCAGATAATCCAGTAGCTGGGTCAGATTGGGCAGCTGGTGGGTTAAAATGAGGGTTGCAGGTCAATGTCAGAGAAACATTAAAAAAATGACCCATTAACCAGCAGAAGAAGACAAATGAATAGAGATAGTATACAGTGGTGTGCAAAACTATTTGCCCCCTTCCTGATTTCTTATTCTTTTGCATGTTTGTCACACTTAAATGTTTCTGCTCATCAAAAACCGTTAACTATTAGTCAAAGATAACATAATTGAACACAAAATGCAGTTTTTAAATGAAGGTTTACGTTATTAAGGGAGAAAAAAACTCCAAATCTACATGGGCCTGTGTGAAAAAGTGATTGCCCCCCTTGTTAAAAAATAACTTAACTGTGGTTTATCACACCTGAGTTCAATTTCAAAGGTTATAAAGCCATTTCTAAAGCTTTGGGACTCCAGCGAACCACAGTGAGAGCCATTATCCACAAATGGCAAAAACATGGAAAAGTGGTGAACCTTCCCAGGAGTGGCCGGCCGACCAAAATTACCCCAAGAGCGCAGAGACAACTCATCCGAGAGGCCACAAAAGACCCCAGGACAACATCTAAAGAACTGCAGGCCTCACTTGCCTCAATTAAGGTCAGTGTTCACGACTCCACCATAAGAAAGAGACTGGGCAAAAACGGCCTGCATGGCAGATTTCCAAGGCGCAAACCACTTTTAAGCAAAAAGAACATTAAGGCTCGTCTCAATTTTGCTAAAAAACATCTCAATGATTGCCAAGACTTTTGGGAAAATACCTTGTGGACCGACGAGACAAAAGTTGAACTTTTTGGAAGGTGCGCGTCCCGTTACATCTGGCGTAAAAGTAACACAGCATTTCAGAAAAAGAACATCATACCAACAGTAAAATATGGTGGTGGTAGCGTGATGGTCTGGGGTTGTTTTGCTGCTTCAGGACCTGGAAGACTTGCTGTGATAGATGGAACCATGAATTCTACTGTCTACCAAAAAATCCTGAAGGAGAATGTCCGGCCATCTGTTCGTCAACTCAAGCTGAAGCGATCTTGGGTGCTGCAGCAGGACAATGACCCAAAACACACCAGCAAATCCACCTCTGAATGGCTGAAGAAAAACAAAATGAAGACTTTGGAGTGGCCTAGTCAAAGTCCTGACCTGAATCCTATTGAGATGTTGTGGCATGACCTTAAAAAGGCGGTTCATGCTAGAAAACCCTCAAATAAAGCTGAATTACAACAATTCTGCAAAGATGAGTGGGCCAAGATTCCTCCAGAGCGCTGTAAAAGACTCGTTGCAAGTTATCGCAAACGCTTGATTGCAGTTATTGCTGCTAAGGGTGGCCCAACCAGTTATTAGGTTCAGGGGGCAATTACTTTTTCACACATGAAAATGTAGATTTGGATTTCTTTTCTCCCTAAATAATAAAAACCCTCATTTAAAAACTGCATTTTGTGTTTACTTGTGTTATCTTTGACTAATAGTTAAATGTGTTTGATGATCAGAAACATTTTGTGTGACAAACATGCAAAAGAATAAGAAATCAGGAAGGGGGCAAATAGTTTTGCACACCACTGTATTTATGTACATTTATGTAATCACAAGGTCAAAACCATTTTATAAACCAAACAAGAATACTTATTGTATAGGTAGCCAGCTAGCTAGTGCCAGGGGCCCAAAAGCTCTGGGGACCCCTGTACTTACCACCTGCCTAGGACAGATCTTCCTTGCACCTGATATCACTGTGCTGAACACCTTGTGCTGCATTTTTAGTGAGTGCATCTTGCAGCACCAATCCCAGTGTCCTTGTAGCTTGAATTTCACAAAGTATGCAGCAATTTCAGTAGACAAACTGACAAGAACATTATTTTTGCAGTAGTTTGCAGCAAACCTGTTTTTAACCTGCTAAGCATCACTCCTGGATATAGCATTATGGCAATATCATCTTTGTTAGGAAATATTTCTTTTATCTAGCAGCTGTGAACCACTGAAGGAGAGAGTATTTTCCTTGCTGAGAACCATTTAGCATTCTTTTGGTAACATAGCCTTTTCACATTTGTCTAAAAGCATTATAGTTCTTTTCAAAAAGGCATGTTGGAGAGTCTGCAGGTTTTTTTTTTTTTTTTTTATAAATTTGTTTTCCCCACTCATGTTTATTCTTAGACCTGTAAATATAAAATAACACAACACATTTGGCACATAGCAGAAAGTGTCAGATTATATGAGCAGTGACAAACTGTATATTAAAAGAACAGGAGGACACCATCACAACACAGGATATGCTTCCTGTAGCTACTTTATATCTATTCATGGGGAATATTGTACCCCCTGTTGTAAAATAGGGCTCTCAGAAGAAGCAAAAGAGTTCCATGACCATGTATTGGAATATGGCTGATTTCTAATGGCCTGCTTTTATAACCGGTAGGGAAATCCAAACTGCCTTTTAATGTTCTCATATATTTATTTTTAAATGAATCTATGACACAAAGGAATCATTACTCACAGTAGGTAAGGGTACATTCTACAGTTTATTTATGGCTGTGCTAAAAATCTTTGATTGGGCAGAAGTATCTATTTTTGGTAAAACAATTATCTAAAACTCAAGGCCTAAGGGACATTAGAGTGCTTCAAGAATAAAAAGGACAATGAAATGAAAAATTACTGGATGATTCCGATTTATTATGCAATCATAAGTGAATCTAAACACTCACATTGTATCTTATTGAACTCTTCTATTAAAAAAAAAACACACACTATCCCAGGGTACTTGTCAGTACAGCACCTCATTGTGGGGTAGGGTCCTACAAGAACATTCACGTTGTCTTGTCCATTGGTCTATGTGTTACTTCCTGAATCCCACTGACTTTACATGTTCACCTTGGAGAACCGTAGAATGCAGTAAAGTCAGGTCTAGGGTTGCCACCTGTCCTGTAGCTCATAGACCTGCGACCACCCCCATGAATACAGAGTTGATTGTGTTTGTCAGGGCTACATTTATGGGGGGGGCAAAAGGAGGAATGTAGGCGTCTGTCCTCTCCTTCTTCCAACTAATTCCCTGAGCATGTGTTATGAGTTATGGTGAGGTGATCCAGAGCAAATGCTTTGTTCAGTAGCACCACAGGGGGGGTCCTCTTGCACTTCTGTCCCTGCTCTTGGTAAATTGCTCCTTTTTCATATTGTGGCATTCCGATTAAAATATTATGCTATCTAGAAATGGTGATAAATCTCCAGAAGTGCAGACATGCCAAATTTACCAAACCCTGTTTTAAATTAGTGATTTTCAGTACAAATACATTTTTCTGCATAGTAAGGAAGAGATAATTATTGTCCGGGCTTTTCTTGAAGATACATTGAAAAGATACAAAGAAAAATTTGCCAGGTTTACTATAACTAGGCATGGATTTGCACTCTGCATTTCTTTTCTTTTCTTTTTGTTTTTTGGAGAACTGATTCAGTTAGAAGCAGAATTACAATTTTCTAACATATGTAATAGAATGGAATATAGCTGTTTCACATCCGCTTCTATAAACATATTCTGCAGCAAAGGGAAATCCAGAACCATAAAACCTACAGTGGGCTGCATTATGAGGGTTAATCAAATACTGTATGCAGAACAAATCAATGGGGAAGGCTTTTTATAAAGTAAAATCATGACATTTCGCAGAATGTCAGGAAAACTTTTTTCACAATTAGTACAATTTGACCTGCAAGTATAATGCTAATGAAGTCCAATTCAGCCTTTAAGTCTACCCTTGAACCATTTATGTAAATGCTTTTGTGGCACTTTTATTTCTTGATGTTACTGGCCCATTCAAGCAATCTCTGATTCAGTGGCGTAACTAGATATTACTGGGCACCACAGCAAATTATTTTTCAGGCCCCCAAAATGTTTTGGGGTTGACTTGTTTCTCCAATATTTATTGAAATTTTATATGAATTAGGGCCCGTGGGGCCCCTATACCTCCTGGGCCCCCCTGCAGCCACAGGGTCTGCTTCCTCTATAGTTACGCCCCTGCTCTGATTATAATATGATCATAACAGTGGGTAATGGTAATACATGTGCTGCACGCTGGCTCTGTGATTAGCACATTTGCCTTACAAAACTGGGGTCCTGAATTTGATTCTTGCTTGGATACAATCTACAAAGACTTTGTATATCCTTCCCATGTCTGCGTAGGTTTCTCTGAGATGTATAAACTATGTAAAGAGCTGTGTATCAGCACTATATATAAATAACCAATAAAAACTAAACAAACAGATGGGGATTAATTGTTGATCTGTGTCCTGATTTTTTTTTTTTTTGTTACAAAATTGTTAATACTCTGAGTTAAAAGTTAAGCTGATTTTCTCAGCTTAGTAGTTCAAATTCTCAAGTCCTCTCTTGAAAGGCCCCTAGTGCAAAAAATGAAAGTGAATCAAACCATTGCATATAATATTTGCATAATCTGCAGTTTTTAAATGGAAGCAAGGTTGTTTCAGGCAGTCAAACACACTGAACTATCTATAGTTGTATAAATGTATAAAGGGCATTGATTCATAGGTATGTTTTTTAAGTGCAATATGGCAAAAAACAAGTTTGACCTGCTTCTAAGGGTACATATGATGCTAGTAAAAGGGAAAGCATAACTGATTTGCAATAACACTACAGGCAGATGCACTAATGCTGGTATCTGTCTTTGTTAGTATTTCCCTTGTATGTACAGTAGGTTGCAAAACAAACCTATGGGTACAAGCTCTGCTTTGCATTAGGAAAGCCATTTGAAAAGCACCATCAAAATATCATTTACATACAACATTTTCATTTACATTTTAACTGCAACAGTAAAATGGTTCAGATTGTCTAGTTTTCATTCACATTCACCATTGTTTATAGATCCTCTGGAAGCACAAGGAGGAGCAGCTGCAGCATGGTCTAATAGCCCTGCCCATAATCTTTAGCTTTAGTGGTTACCTCAAATGATCCTTTACCCATTTCCACTTTCATTGTTAATTTCCCTTTTAACTCAATAAATATGAATCAATACAGTAAAAACACATTTAGGCTGGTTTGAAATAACAAATCCGGAAGACTTAAGTTGGCCACAGGATGTAATATTCTTGTGGGAGATTGTCATGACTAAATCCTAATACCTCAACACAAAATAATTTGGGTTACATGCATTTAAAGTAGCCTAGATGCATCATAGTTACATAGTTACATAGTTGAATTGGGTTGAAAAAAGACAAAGTCCATCAAGTTCAACCCCTCCAAATGAAAACCCAGCATCCATACATACACTCCTCTCTACTTTTAATTAAATTCTATATACCCATACTAACTATAGAGCTTAGTATCACAATAGCCTTTGATATTATGTCTGTCCAAAAAATCATCCAAGCCATTCTTAAAGGCATTAACTGAATCAGCCATCACAACATCACCCGGCAGTGCATTCCACAACCTCACTGTCCTGACTGTGAAGAACCCCCTACGTTGCTTCAAATGAAAGTTCTTTTCTTCTAGTCTAAAGGGGTGGCCTCTGGTACGGTGATCCACTTTATGGGTAAAAAGGTCCCCTGCCATTTGTCTATAATGTCCTCTAATGTACTTGTAAAGTGTAATCATGTCCCCTCGCAAGCGCCTTTTTTTCAGAGAAAACAACCCCAACCTTGACAGTCTACCCTCATAATTTAAGTCTTCCGTCCCTCTAACCAATTTAGTTGCACGTCTCTGCACTCTCTCCAGCTCATTTATATCCCTCTTAAGGACTGGAGTCCAAAACTGCACTGCATACTCCAGATGAGGCCTTACCAGGGACCTATAAAGAGGCATAATTATGTTTTCATCCCTTGAGTTAATGCCCTTTTTTATGCAAGACAGAACTTTATTTGCTTTAGTAGCCACAGAATGACACTGCCCAGAATTAGACAACGTGTTATCTACAAAGACCCCTAGATCCTTCTCATTTAAGGAAACTCCCAACACACTGCCATTTAGTGTATAACTTGCATTTATATTATTTTTGCCAAAGTGCATAACCTTGCATTTATCAACATTGAACCTCATTTTCCAGTTTTCTGCCCAGTTTTCCAGTTTAGACAAATCACTCTGCAAAGTGGCAGCATCCTGCATGGAACCTATAGTTCTGCACAATTTAGTATCATCTGCAAAAATAGAAACAGTACTTTCAATGCCCACCTCCAGGTCATTTAATAAACAAGTTGAAAAGCAAGGGACCTAGTACAGAACCCTGCGGTACTCCACTAACAACACTGGTCCAATTAGAAAATGTTCCATTTACCACCACTCTTTGTAGTCTATCTTTTAGCCAGTTCTCTATCCAGGTACAAATACTATGTTCCAGGCCAACATTCCTTAATTTAACCAGTAACCTTTTGTGTGGCACTGTATCAAATGCTTTAGCAAAATCTAAGTAAATCACATCCACTGCCATCCCAGAATCGAGGTGTCTTCTTACATTCTCATAAAAAGAAATTAAGTTAGTCTGGCAAGATCTATTACGCATAAAACCATGCTGGCACAAACTCATAGTATTATGATTTGCTATGAAGTCCAGTATCTTATCCTTTATTAACCCTTCGAAAAGCTTTCCTACCACTGATGTCAGACTAACTGGCTTATAGTTTTGAGGCTGAGAACGGGATCCTTTTTTGAATAGAGGCACCACATTAGCAATTCGCCAGTCTCTCGGCACTATGCCAGATCTCAATGAATCAATTCTCTGAAATATAATTCAGTAATGAAGAAAATGTGGGGTACATTGGCTTGTTGTCCTAAATGTTTGGTGGGAAGTGGAACTATCTGATCTTTCTTTTCATCTTCTTTACCTTTTCCTCTATCTCTCTCTTTTCATGTATATCATAATGTAATAAACTTAATGTTAAACTTACATTTGAGCTTACAATTAGATATAGATCATCTTAACCAATCTGAAGAGAAATATTAGGGCTTAACTACATGGGTCAGATTGTATCAGATCTTGCCACGCAGCATCATGCAACACCACAAGATTTCGTTGTATCCTACAAAATCTGATCTCCAAAGCTATAATTGAAAGTCGGATCAGATAAAGTCAGATGGTGTGTTTTGTCCATGCATCTTCTTCTGACATTCAGGGTGTTATTTATTAATGTGGACCTGTCACCTACATATAAAAAGCTATATAATCAAAGTCCTTTCCAAATTAAACATGAAACACAAAGTCTTTTTTTCAATTAAAACATCCATACCTATAAAGGTGTTTAAATATCTGAGCTGTCAATCATATATTACTTGCCCCGCCACTATGAATGAGGCATAGAGGTGGAGCAGTCAAATACTTTCACTTTCCATTCAGCAATTCCTACGTGTCACTGCACTTCTAAACATTGCCCTTCCCTCCTCAGGTTCTGTAATTGTGTAGGGCATTGCTGTTGGGCATTACACAAGACACATCCAACAGTTCTCATGTTGCATGGCAAATTTTCCCTGTAGTTTTACACATTAGATTTTTGTATCCATCCCATTATATTTTGACCAATGCAACTACATCAGATGCATTCTGTTGATCCAATACCATCCTACAACATTTCCAATGTATTTATCCCTTAATATCTGGTTTAAGACCGTATGTGATCATATATAATTATCTAATCTATATTCTCTTCTGAGAAAAACAATTGCAAAATGATTTTACAATTTATCTTTAGTATTTAGTAAAAAATAAAAGCACAAAAGACAGGGAATCATTTCTAAGTGTAGTATTTAGTTTTAGTTCAACATAATCCCCGCATACAAATTACACTCACAGGATAAAAGAAAATCAATCGCATAAAAATTCCGTATCTTTCCGTGTGTCTCGCTCTCTGTCCCACTCGGTGTGTGTTTAGTGCTCTGTACTGGCAATTGGTCCTCCTGTGATCCGGATTTCAAGCTCTCTCAAGTCCACACTTATTCCTGGAGCGGTTTCCTTATTTGGGCTGCTCACTTTTATCCAATGCATTTTGATCCGCTTTGTCAAGGACTTCTTGAATAATAAGCCTTCCCCTAAACCATGATACTGATCATTGTTTTCAGATCTTTTGAGAGTTGCTTTGAGGATCCCATGCTGTCACTCCTTAGAGGAGAGTCAAACCGAAGCACAGCTTGCAATTGGCCACCTTTAATACCTTTTCTCATGATTGGACACACCAGCCTATGAAGTTCAAGGCTTAATGAGATAATCCCAATCAATTTGGTGTTGCCAGTAATCAATATTGAGCAGTTACATGCATTTAAATTAGCAAAATTACAAGGGTACCCACATTTTTGCACAGCCAGTTTTTCACATTTGATTTAATCTCATACAACTGAATACTGCTTCACTAAAAATCTTTGTTCAGAAAACACCCCAGTACTCAGAAGTTCCTGGGAAATGAAAGACATACCACCAGGGCAGCCATCAGGGGGGGACAAGTGGCCCGGGCCCGGGCATGGCCTGGCAGTGCTGCACTTTTGAAAGAGCCGCTCCCCCGTCCGAGCGCCGAAGATTTGCAGACATTTTTGATTCCGAACAGCCGAAATGCGGAAGTGCCAAACAGCCGAAGTCCCGAAGCGACGAAAAGACCAGAAGTCACGAAAACAGCTGAAGCTGAAGTGGCGAAAAGACCCGAAGTCATGAAAACAGCCGAAATTGAAATCCTGAAGCGACGAAAAAACCCAAAAACATGAAAACAGCCAAAATTGAAGTCCTGAAGTGGCGAAAAGACCCAAAGTCACGAAAGGAGGCGAAATTAAAGTTCTGAAGCCATGAGTTCAATTCTATTGAACAACAATTAGTGTTTTTCTGTTTCTTTTTTTAATCCCCTGGCCACCAATGTATTATTTTAATATTCTATAGGCCCCTGCCACCAATGTTTTTTTTAAAAAATATTTTTTTTTTTGGGGCCCCAATTTTTTTTTTTTAACTTGTAAGGGGGGCCCTGTCTCCAATGTTTTTTTAAAAAATATTTTTGTGGGGCCCCAATCTTTTTTTAGTTGTATGGGGGGCGCTGGCGCCAATGTTTTTTTTTTTTTTTTTTTTTTAAAGCTTATAAGGGGGCCCTGACCATCAATAGCTTTTTATAACTTGTGTGTGTGGGGGGGGTTACTTTTTTAGCGCTGATGTCTGTGTGGTCTTTTAACTGTGATGTGGGCGGGGCTTGGGCACCAGGGTGGGCGGGGGCCCCCGAAAATGTTGTACGGGCCCCGTGATTTCTAATGGCGGCCCTGCATACCACTGTTATCTTTTTTTGTTGAAAGTGGAGTAAATTATTATGCAGGCTGAGACGGGTTCCCAAACTTTTTCATAGGACTGTATATATAATCCAGTTTGGTAAGATGTATGTCTGCCCTTGTTTGCTTGTGTGGACTGTGAATCATAGCGGCATTTAGTACTTAAAATGGCAATGTTCTATTTAGGATTACCCAGTGGCATATGCTACTAAAAAACTAATTTTTTATGAAAACGGTTTATATAGATAAAGAAGCATATGAGCTGTTTTATGCAATACATTTCCATAGTGACCTGCATTGTTGGTGGTATAGATTTTCTTTAGCTGGTGGGGATAGTTAAATACTTTGTATCCCATTGGGTTAAGTCTTTAATAGTTTTGTAATATAGAAAGTAAACATTTGATACACTTGGGCACATTTATCAAAGGTCGAGTTATGTTTTCCCAAACAATTCAAGTTTTTCAAGGTGAGTTTTCAGTCAAAACTCAAATTTTCATTTACAAAAATGAACTTGAATTTTTCAGGTTTTAAAAAAAACAAAAAATTTGTTTTTATTATACCCCGAAGCTGGAAATAGCTTGAATCTGAAAAATACTCCAGCTAAAACAAGTCAAGGTCATGCAGAAGTCAATGGCAGAGGTCCCTTGAACCATTTGAAAATCGCCTTCATGATGTTAGTTTTTTTTTTTTTTTTGGTGGGTTTTGCAAATTCACTGATTTGACTTTTTTTACATTCGAGTTTTTACATTAATTGGAAAACATTTGTGTTGTAAGTTTATTTGAGGTATCTAAAACCTCAAGAAGCTCACAAACTCAACCTTTGAAAAATAACCCCTTTTATGTGTCCATTTATTTTTCACTTTTGGCTTGTCTGCTAATTATTAAGCAAAGCATAGCATGAACTACCCTTTTGCAATATCTCATAACCAGATGTCTATATGTATGTATGTGTATATATATATATATATATATATATATATATATATATATATATATATATATATATATATATATATTTTTTTTTTTTTTTTTTTTTACCCTGAACCCCAGTCAGTCCCAAAAATATAACTGCATGCTTTATGTTCCTATCTAGGGCATCCAAGATGGACCTGCGGTGTGCACTGGAAGAGTGCACTATGGCTCTCAACCTATTTCTCAACAATAAATTTTCTGAAGCATTGGAACTACTGCGTCCTTGGTAAGACACAAACAATAAAATATCTTGAACATATATAGCAATAAATATTGACTTGGCGGGTGACATACTGTATCTTTACCAAGTCTTTTAGACTTCATCAAACCTCACAGATCCAAAAATGTATTATCAGATATTTTAGCTCTGAAAAACAATTAGCCTTACCGTATATACTCGAGTATAAGCCGTCCCGAGTATAAGCCGAGGTACCTAATTTTACCTCTGAAAACTATAAGCCTAGGGTGAGAAATGCAGCAGCTTCTGGTAAGTTTCAATCAAAAAATTGAGGGTTTCTGCTCCCATTGGAGGTGCCTGTGTCTCGTTTTGGACGCCGACAACCATTCTTGGATGCCGGCGACTATTCTTGGTCGCCAGCGACTATTCTTAGACGCCGGCGACCGTTTTTGCGCTTGACCCGAGTATAAGCCGAGGTAGAGTTTTTCAGCATATTTTGGGGGCTGAAAAACTCGGCTTATACTCAAGTATATACGGTATCTTTTCTCTAGCATGTGATACAAATCAGGAAGCAATGATATTTAAGGGTGATAATGTTTGGCGCTGACCGCTATCGCTCAATATATGCAAATGATGTTTGACTGTTAAAGTCGTTCACCTTCTGACAAAATGAAACAGGTGTTATCTTTTATAAATGTGTCAATTTGTTAAATAAGTGCCTGGATAATAATCCTATCAGGACATGGGGATACTATTGAAACCAACCTGAAGAAATACTTGTAACTCTCTATATTACAGATATTTAAAAATAACTCTTGTAATACCTATATAGTGATGTATTAAACACCAAATTTTAAAATTTTCTTTTCTTTGTAATAATAAAACAGTACCTTGTACTCAGAGGCGGGCCAAGCCGGCCGGGTGCCCTAGGCAACCCAGCCGGCCAGCTCGCCCCCTTCTTCTCCTGTGGATCGGTGGCACGGCGACACTCGCCGACTCCTTCTCCTGTGGCTTAGCGCATATGGGCTGTAACATTTTATGCGCATGCGCTGTGACGTCACACGCGTGTGTGCGCATTGACGTTGTGCACGTGATGGAAAGGGGAGCGGGCAAGCTGGCTATAAGGTGCGTCCGGTCTAGAGGTTGGCAGAAGAGGCAGCTGCTCAGCACCCCTCAATCGTTGCGCCCTAGGCAGCTGCCTCTTCTGCCTACCCCTAGTTCCGGCCCTGCTTGTACTTAACGGACATGTCAACCCAAAAAAGAAATGTTTGCCTAATAAAAGAAAATACAATTATAAGCAACTTTTCAATTTGATTTTTTTTATAAAGTTGTTAGTGCTTTAAAAGTTATTTGTAAATGTAATTGCTATTGAAAGCAGCATTGTCTTAACTACTGGTTGTTCATTTTTAAACAATGTTGCAAAAGCCAGTCTCCTCAAGTAAGAAGGGCCTGTCAAGCTGTTGGCTTGTGTTACATTGTTTCAAAAACCAGAGCCGTCAGGGCAGCGTATAGAAAGGGACAAACACTGCTTTCAATGTATATTGCAAAGTTGCTTGGAATTAAGTTTTCTTTTATTGGGCAAACAATTATTTTTTTGGGTTGACAGAACTAAGATATAATTAATCCTTATTGGAAGCTAATTAATCCTATTGGGTAGGGATGGGTGAATTTGACCCGTTTCGTTTCGCCAAAAATTCACCACTGGCGAAATGTCTCAGACACCCATTAAAGTCTATGGGCGTCAAAATAATTTTGTCGCGCGGTGAATTTTTTTTTTTGACGCACATCGCCATAAAAGTCTATGGGCGTCATTTTTTTCAGCGAAACAAGTCGAAAAAATTCACCCATCCCTACTATTGGGTTTATTTAATGTGTAAATAAAGTATGAGATCCAAATTACAAAAAGATCCTTTATCTGGAAAGCCCCAAGTCCCGATCATTCCAGATAACGGCTCCCATACCTGTATTTATAAAAGGAATACATGTAAACTTTCTACTATTTCTCTTTTTAGTATTTAGTAGGGGATTTTTTTCTTGGCTTTGGTGTATAAGAAGGACCACCGCATATATAAAAATATATTGTATTGTACATAACGTACTTATGAACTTCATTGTGCTAAATCTGTGAAAACAAAGTTCAGAGGGATTAAGGTATGGTGAGGTCCCTTGCTGGTAATCATACCTAAAAACTGTGCCCCTTATAATTATTTGTGTATTATATGAATCTTCATTCTACAACAACAAAAACATTGAACCCACTAATCTGTTCATGTGTGTCTGAGGCCTAAAGGAAAACACTATATAGTGTCTCTTTTATTTATTTTTTGTTTTTTTACAATATCCATTTTCTGCAGTAAGTAGTTTGTACTTTGTCTTGTGTAGGGCAAAAGAGAGCATATACCATGCTCTTGGTTACAGCACTATCTTGGTTATGCAGTCAGCTATGACCTTTGAACCTCAGGATGTCCAGATGGGAATTACTACAATGAAGGAAGCATTACAGACCTGCCAAAGGTAATGCCTTAAAAATGAAACATTCCATACATGTTGGTCTGTAGTATGATAGGTATTGGCAACAGACAGGTTGGTTTTCTTATTGAACCTTAAGGGCTTAATGTAAAATGGTCTCATGCTTGCTACTTGACTAGTAACCCAACCAGCAGTTACCATTTAGGATTTCTTTAGATGTTTGTTTTTAAAACAACTGCTGGTTGGTTGCTATAGTTTAGTAGATGTGGTCAAACTTTAGACTTTTTTTCATTTTATTTCAAGTCTGCTATTTTTGTGTAAAAGAAGAACTAAACATTCTGAATGAAACATGACTAACAGATCATTTATATCCTAGTAACATACCTGTCAAAGAATTGTGTATCACATATTAAACCAATTTAAAAACAAATTGGATTGCAACACCAAATGCAGGGAAATGAAATATCCATTTGCACAGCTTCATTGAAATAAAGCTTTAGCTAAAAAACTGTACATCAAACACAAATGGAATAAAAGTTTCCATTGAATTTCACATTAATCTTTTAATATTTATTCTGCAGGTTCAGGAAGAGAAATACTGTTGTAGAGTCACTCTCCAATCTGGTATCAAAGCAGTCAGGGGACCAGTTAACTGAAGGTATTGGCAGATTATACAACATTGTCTGCTTGGTGTTTCTGTTTACTAAATGAATGCAAAATATAACAGAGCTTTACTCACTGACAACAGCTGCAAATAAACATATGTAACAGTAGAGGCATGATTTGCAGTTTTCCAGTGCTATTTGTCTATCTTTAAACATCCCAGAGGCTGCCAGCATGACTCCATATTGTCTGGTAAGCTAAGGCTAACACCACACAGGGCTGATTCTAGGTCGCAGAAAAACATAAGATGAGACCCAGACCCAGTGCTGTCATTAGCCTTTTCCTATGACAAAATCTAAAATAAGGAGGGCAGTCTTATACAGTAAATTACTTTTTTTTATATTCTATATTACAAACATATACATATATCATTACAGGTGCGAATGTACATGCCGTTTTCCTTAGCAAAATGTATGACTAAAATGTAACAAAATACCATTTCTAGAATAGCCCATTTAGTACACCATGGTATATGCAAAAGTGAAAAAAATGCTTAAATATATTTAAACATGTATATAACAATGCATCTATATTACAAACAAAAGCATAAATAAACCACTAATGTTCACAGTGCAAAATAGCTTAATATGTTACAGCAGACACATTGTGCAAAAACATGAGTCACCCCACTCCTTTCTCAATGGGATGTTTGGTGTATTTTACACTGTATTTACACATCTAAATATACCCTTGATTATTTATTATCGTACAGAAAGGCTCTATGTGGCAGGCTTATTAGGGGTTTTCTGCCAAGTGTAACATTGTATAAAGTAGTGTCGTTTGCATGGAGGAATCTATTCCTCGGTACTCTAGCCATTCTGCTTCTTTTCTGGTAAACGGGAAAAGCACTGGCATGATTTGTTATATTTAAATATATGAAATCTGAACCTCTAAGGTAAGGGACAATAACGAAACACTATTAAAGCTTGTGTAAAAATGAAATGGTATGCTAATTAAATATATTGAAACACTTGGATAAAGTGTCATTACATAATTATTCACTTATATATTTTTCTAGTTCTAAAAGTACAGTATCACTGCATTAACAACCACTATAGTTAAGTAGAGGTGTATTACACCCCAAGCTTAAACACTGACTTAATATACATGGGCTGATAAAATCTGCCAACTGTGTACCTCCATTCCCCAGGACTAACATCAAGGAATGCATGTCTGCATTAAAACATGTTTCTATATAAAATAGGAATTCCAATACTGAAGCAATTCAGATTAGCAGTGCAATTCCTAAAGAAAATATATTTTTTCTTAATTTTAAGAAACACTAGCAATGTTCTTTCCTCATCAGGTTAAACTTGCATACACAGAGCAAGCAGATCAACCCGTTTTGTAATTTTTGATCAAACTTGTATCTTCTTGTGGGTTGGCTTAACACAGGTCTATTGCAAATAAATAAATAAATCGTATCAGAGAGATATAATTAGAAAACATAATTAACTGATGACCTCCACTCCCTTGTGTATGTGGTTATCACCCAACCAAGGACATGTCTACATCTGTTTGATCTATATTTTCTTTCTAGCCAGCTGTCAGAATTAATAGATAGTGTTTAACAACACATGTGGCTAACTGTCGGCAGGACCATGGCTATAAGTACAGTATTAGAAACACATTGCAAGTGACTTCACCATTGAGTCAGTGTTCGCCATATTTTTTTTCGATCCATTACAGATTAAAAGCAACAACTAAAAGATCCCTAAACTTTGTTTCCTAAGATATTTCCTAAATTAGAATTTGTCTATTGCACCCTCTAACCATGTTCTCTATCATTGTAAATGTCCCCCCCCTAGAGGAGATGCATGCTGAGATCTGTTATGCAGAGTGTCTCCTGCAGAAGGCTGCACTGACATTTGTTCAGGTAATCAATGCTTCACCACCTCTATCCATTCAATCTGAACTTGTAACCAAGCATTTGTTGTATGTAGTAAGTTCATCCTTGGGCATTACATATTCAGCCATTTATAGCTGAAATTATTTGATAGCCTATTGAAGCCCCTGGTTGTATGTGAGATATAAATTAAGCTGCCACCTAAAAGCATTGTTTATTTCTAAATTAAGTTAATGACTTTTTTATTGATCTATTTTAGAGCAAGGATTGTTGTAATAGATGCCTTTTCAATAATAATATATAAATGTCCATATTCTTTATTATCAGAGCCTGCCAGACTGCTAAAAAATAAACATTTCTCTTTTTGAAGAAAATCAGATATTATGCTGTTATTAAAAATAGGTTGCAAAGTAAAATATTAGTCACTGACCTTAACAAAGGCTGACATTCCTGTAAAAGTTAAAGGGTTTGTTCATCTTTAAAATAACTTTTAATATGGTGTAGACTAGAGTGATATTCTGAGACAATTTGCAGGATGTTGCAGGTCTTACTGCAGTAATATTGTTTTGGCCCCCTGTCTTGTGCTACAGTAACTGGGTGGCTATGGATAGGTATAGCCTGGGTACAACAGAATCTCAATAAAAACACACATTAACCAGCACTTGATAAGTAAGCATTGATTGTGCCAGCTATCATCAGATTACTGTCTTAGCTTACAGAGACAGAACAGGGCATCTGGCATTAGCCGGCAGAAATATTTTGGTATTTTATATTTTAGTGTTTGTAGTGTTATTCATACATATTTGTTTAGTTTTACCCCCTTGACTTAGCTGTAGGTTTAAAGGGGACTTGACACCCAGACATAAAATGTAAAACAAATAGAACGAACCATCCAGATTGCACCATCCCATTCAAATTCCCTGACTGACCAGTTAATGATACAATACATCTTTTATTTAAGTGATGATGACCAAGCGATGATGTGAGCCTCTCCCTGGCTATGCGGCTATATAGATTTCTTCGGAACCCGGAAGGCGCCTTTGCCTTTGATAAAGCTTGTGGGTGTGCGAGCAAAACGCAGGGCATCAGAACACTTTGTAAAAACTGGGGCACTGAATTCCATCCGGGAAAGGAACTTGGGTGGCGGGCAAAAAAGGGTGGTTGAGGGAAGGATTTATGAGCTAGTGAATTTTTTCCCAGTGGCTAACCTGGTTGTAGTGCAAGAGGCATACCACATTCCTGTAACTGCTTCCTACAATTAAGAATTTTAAGGATGGCTAGACCCTTGCCATGTCACTTTTTTAAACCTTTTCTTTTTGGGGAATAATCTTTATTTTAAATATATTAAATAAAAATGATTTATTATTCACTGGTTAGTTAGGGGATTTGAATGGGATGGTGCAATCTGGAGGGTTATTTTTTTTCCTATTTGTTCTACATTTCATGCTTTATTGACTCTGCACACCATTCACCTATTATTGTGTGGAAGGTGCTCTCAGGATAAACAGACTTTTTGCATGGGATGGTATGTCAAAACTGCTGACTAGAGAACCCCAGTTGAGTGATGGTTGAGAAGTTTGACTTTGGCAGCCATATTGCACAATGTAAGACAAACTTTGCTTGAATAACAGGGCACTATAGTACATTAATGTAAAATTATGTTTTCTGGGCAAAATAAAATATATATTACTGTAACAGCTGGGCTGAAAGTCTATATTGGCACAAATATCCCCATGTGAATAAAAAAAAAAAAAGAATGTATAGTTTGCACTTTTTATGTTAATTTAGCTTTAGTAGTATAAAAGGCATTACTAGAAAATCATGTAAACATTACAACCAATAGGCTTTCACCTTCAGTAAGAAATAATTATATCTTAGTTTGGATCAACTACATTGTACTGTTTTATTATTACAGAGAAAAGGGAAATCTTGTTTAAAGCTTAGGATTATTTGGATAAAATGGAGTCTATGAGAGATGAGCTTTCTGGATAATGGGATCTCATACCTGTAATATAATAATAACCCTATTAATAATAGTAATATTACAGTGTTTAGGAATGATTAATTTTGGAGTAAAATATGTCCTGCTATAAGCACTAATCACCAAGTGGTTTTGATTTTTCCAGGATGAAAATATGATTAACTTTATCAAGGGTGGGATCAAAATCAGGACCAGTTACCAAATATACAAGTGGGTAAAACTCTGTTTATTTGGCTGTGATTAACGTTGCACTTAAATACAAATAATTTCTTGTAACTTTTTTTCCCAAAAGGGAGTGTCATCAAATGTACAGTTTAGCAGCATCTCAGGGCAAAATGTGCAGCGACACACACTACCAATTTGAAGGGGGCGTCAAACTAGGAATCGGTGCATTTAACTTGGTAAGATATACTTTGTGCATTTCTGTCCAAATGGCATTAAGAGGGCATTATATGAAACTTCCTGAACATATCAATCATTTTTTTTGACTCACCATTGTGTAATATTGGCTTGTTGGTGTGTAGTAGTGGGTTTATGTACAAGTGGTATTGATACATGCAGTTTTTTGAGCAACCACAGTTGTAGCTGCAGTCGTAAACATGTTCTCGCAGAAGACACATTTTCACACCTTATAAACGGTGAGAAAATCAAGAGGTTTATTTTTATTAAGTCCCATAAGTGATTATATATGTATTTCTTTTTTATTCATGAAGACTAACTTGCATTTGATGGACATAGTGTACACCAGACTTTTCCTGTTCAATCTGTCTGTGGCTTGGCAATGCCCTTTTTATTCCACAATTTCTTTTCTTCTTCCTTTTACATTGCTCTTGCACTGATTTCCTGACAAAGGTCTCAAGGAAGGCCACAATGTTGGACTAGCAAATAAACTTTTTCTAAATATTAAATTAAATATAACATTAAATTAATATTAAATATGGTGGTAAGGTAAATGGTAAAAAGGTTCATATAGGCAATGTTTCAGACCCTTGAGGGACCAAAACATAGATAGAAAAAAAAAGTTTAACTAGTCTTATGAGTTCTCGATTTTTTTTTTAATATTTTTATACTTATGATCATTCAGTCCTTCTGTCTGATGGACCCTTGTTTATAAACATATAGAGCACCAAGGCATTATCTAGGTATCAGGGCCCAGTTCCAAAAATATAGATAGCGCACACTCCAGGACTTGAACTTAACCACTTTTATTAAATATTATTAGTGTGTGTGTGTGTGTGTGTGTGTGTGTGTGTGTATATATATATATATATATATATATATATATATATATATATATATATATATATATATATATATATATATATATATATATATATTAAAGAATATGTAATAAAGAATTTTCAGTTTATAGTATGCATCCATGTACTACATGAAATCTTTGTCAAGGTAAAGGTTTTACTTTAAAACAAAACACACACCACAAACACCACAACCCAAAGGCATTTATAAAGTATTGAAGTCAAATACAGTTTAAGCAGGGATAATCTTGCCTAACATTAGGTTCTGTCTCTTAATATATTCATTTTTTCCCACTACAGATGCTTTCCCTGTTGCCTTCACGGGTTCTCAGACTTCTGGAATTCATTGGATTTTCAGGCAACAGGGTAACTTCCCAATAATTACTGCTATATAATAGCACAACAAAGTATTTTCTAAGATTGTGTTCAATATTATAAAAATATGCTGATAACATATAATAATATATGTTGCTATAGTTTGGATAATGTACATCTTATAAACTAAATATTTCCAGAGATGCCCTGCTATGCTCTACAGTTTTCAGCAGGGGGTAATGAGAAAAAGCATAATTATCAGTAACCTGAGTTTTTGTACAGTAACCAAAATGATCACTAAATTCTAATGTGTTTTCTTGTATTTGTGATGTTCGGCCTGCAATCCTTATAATACACAAAAGACACAGTGTTGTAACAGAAAACACACAACTCTCAATTGAAGCACAGAATTACTTTTTAATCAATCAAGTAATTGTTAAGTACTGTCTGATGCTGCTTTGCTTTACTAATTGTAACACATTGTTTTAAAACAAAATAATAGTTTGCTGTTCCAACTTATGTCATTCTATGCAATATTCCTATTCTTTTTGTGTCTTTTAGGAACTTGGCCTTTCCCAGCTACGTGAAGGGGCATCTGGCAGTAGTATACGAGCAATATTATGTGTCCTTACCCTTTTATTCTATCATACCTATATTTCACTAATACTTGGTAAATCTTTCCCACACTTTATTTTTCTTGTGCAAATCCTTGCCTATGTTTTCTATTTAAAAAATGTGTGTGAATATACAAAATAATTAATATTGCTTTATTAAAATGCTTTCAGGTACTGGGGAAGCCAATCTTGAAGAAGCGGAAGCTCTACTTGAACCCTACCTCAAGAAATTTCCCAATGTATGTGATCTGTTCTTCTCAACTTTGATTGGTTAACGGTGACCTGCCACTCAAAAAAAAAAAAAATATTCCAAATCTTATTTTATCACTTTCAGTCATTTGAATCTTGTTTACTTCAGTCTGGAAATTCATAACTGTAGAAAGCTGGTAGGAGCCATTTTGTGGACACTGTTAATAAGGCAAGCCTTGCAGCATCTCAAAATCTTGTTGTGCACCAGAATGGGGGGCCTTATATCCATCCTCATGCCCTGGCTACATATGGTTAAGAGAACGGGGGAGTGCATTGAAATCTAGTAAGTGCAAGTAATTACTTGCCCTGTTCTATGCCTAAGGAGGACCAGGAAATATTTGATTGACGGATGACATTTTTAAATGAGTTAAACGGCTATGAATGCTTTAAAAAAAAAAAAAAATTACTTGGATTTTATGTTTAATTTGAAAAGGACTTTTATTATACAACTTTTTCTGTCTGGATTTGATTATTTTGATCACGATCACTGGATACTAGAACGGGAGAAATAAAATATAATGTCCATATTGTATCTTTTAGCCATTGATGTAGTTATATAGTTAGTATCATATTATTATACAGTAAATATTATATTACAATGGATGTTTATTGCTAAACATTTGAGGATATTTTCTCTGACTTGCTTTTCAGGGTTCTATAATCCTGTTTTATGCTGCCAGGATAGACATACTTAAAGGACGTTTTGAACAGGTATATAAATCAATTTTTCCTTATTTCTTTTTTTTGTTTTAAGGGTGAAAATTGATTACAGCAGACATTATAAAGAAAGGCATAAGACCTAAAATGAGGAATTTTAGGGTAACCAAATAAAAACAGAATGTAGCTTTACTGTTTTGGAATATCCAACCTGTAGCCCTCCAGCAGTTGCTTTAAACATCCTGATGTACAAAAGTACAGTGTTGGCAACTGCAGAGTAAATGCTGCAATCTCTAATCTTTAACTTTTCATCCCCTTTGTAAGGATGTTGATTCCTTTCTTTAAATAAAATCCAACCATCTGGGTATGAGTATTCTAAATTGATTATTTTAATCCAACTTAGTTATGTAAATCCAGTCCTGAAGATGGTAAGCATCAGAAAAAATTGCTTTGGGAAAATATTCTACACGTTATCCCCCACGCAGTGGGAAAAGCACACAAAAAGACAACAACCAGCCCAAATTGAAGCACCTGGCTGATTCAAATCTGAACCCTTAAAGTCACGAGACTTAGTAATGCGGTTCAGTAAATTGTCAATTGTGCATGCACATCTTCACTCCCATCCCTGAATAATGCTCATACAAAATATGATTCCCATGCAGTTTAGGATTCAGACAAATCCTTTATAGAAGGTTTAATATTTGGAAAAATTGCATGATTAGTAAAAATTACTTTGAACAAAATCTGTTAGAAGTTGCACTTTGGGTTAAAAAAGCTATAGAAGCTATAAATCATATTCAGCAGCAGCAATCATATGTTACTATTGGAGTTTTCCCCTTAAAATAATATTACATGATTTAGCAGTATAGTTTTGTGTCATTATTTGCGGTATAAGATTTGCTTGGGGCACCATAACAATGTTTAGAATTTAATGGAATTCTGTTTTTTTCACCTTTTATTGTCTTTCAATCTGCAGGCACAGGAGACTTTCCAGAAATGCATTGTTTCTCAACAAGAGTGGAAGCAGATCCACCATCTTTGTTACTGGGAGCTAATGTGGTGCCATTCTTTCCAGCAAGATTGGCTTCAGGCATATCGTTATGCAGATCTGCTCTCCAAAGAAAGCAAATGGTCTAAGGTATGTGTAAAATGGTACATGCATTTTATAGCAGCGTGGATCAAATTGTTGTCTCATTAAACATTTTGATCCCCTTAAACATCACTTCAGCACAGCTTGCAAATCGCCTTTCATTTTCAGCCTCTTGTTTGAAAGACAGTGTTTTTACAGTTCTGATGTTGCATATACCTGTAATACTAACTATAAGTTCAGTAGTGATATTTTGAATGGGTGAGTTCAGGGGATAGACTGTAATAAGAGTGTAAGGTTTTAGAGTTAGGTTGTCTACCAATCATTTTGCTAGAAAGCTTATGTGACAGAAGAAAACCATTCATATAATGGGTATATTATATATGTCATCACAAGATTAATTTTATTACTTTTGGGTATGTCTTTTTATAGCATGGAATGTGTTGATCCTAGAATAATAAGACTGATGGGCTCATTTAGTAAATAAACATAAGCCTCCATGTTTTTCATACTGTGCACCATGAACACCCATTGGCTTTACCCATGAATGCAGCACTGCATTCATGGGGAGGGGAATATTTCCTGCCCCTTGAATGGCATGAGATTATTGTGAGTATGCAACTGTGCCACAGATATTTAGTGACTACAGTTCTTAGCATTGCCTCCTAACTTCTGCTGAAAACTGTATTCCATCAATATGAAATCTGTTTGTAGTGCTCCTGGCCCCCGTGCCAACACGATTTTTCTGACTAATCCTGGTTTAAAGTAAAACTAATCCTCTTTTTAGGCAACATATGTGTTTCAAAAAGCAGCACTCCTGAGCATGCTTCCTGAAGACATGGTTAAAACAACAGGAGAGGATATTGTTGCTTTGTTCAGGTAAGGAATAACATGCTGAATGTGAAAAGTACAGGGTGTAAGATATATCTAATTAAGTATATTACAAAAATCTCTGAATCCTTCCTTGATTTTAAGTAATGGGAAACTTGGTAGACTGCAAAGCAGAAGTTGCATACAGTATGTTTCACCATTCACACAACCACAAATGGACATGCTTTAAAGTATGGCAGTGCAGGGTTATCTAACTCTTAAAACCTGGGGTCTGGAATCACTGCTCCAGCTGGGGTAAAATTCAGTCTACACTTTAGCTCTCTTTGCCACTACCACATGATATAGATGTGTAATTTAGATCCCAGGATATCCACTGGAGCCATTTAGCTGCTTGAATTTACGATGGTACATTCATTTAGTGTACACAGAGGAAACTGTGCTTACAGCCTGACATACACCATTGCTGTAAAGAACCTCAATAGCAACATTGAGAGCTACCATATGGCACATTTCACTTGTATTGACATGTACAAAACAAAATATAAGAATATATGTGCAAATAATATGTTGGATCTCCATACTGTACATATGCTTTATATTTGTACGTTGTATATATGCAAACAAATACATAATACTTACTGAAGTTGCATTTTTAAGGCAAGTAGAAAGTTTGAAACAACGGATTGCAGGAAAGTCCATCCCAACAGAAAAATTTGCTGTGCGGAAGTCCCGACGATATATCTCTGACAATCCCGTGAAACTGACACTGCCTGCATTGGTAAGATGCGCTGCATATGTACATATTCTCATTCGATTTTGGGTCTGTGGTCTTTCTAGATGTGCAAGTCTAGTAAGATGTCTGTGCAATGTCAACAGAAATGTTCTGGGCTTCCATCAGATATTTTGGGGCCCTGTACAAGCCAATAGTTAGTGTACACTAACCATTTTATGTCTTTATGATCTTACCCAAGTGAGAGCTAAAGATAAATAGGGCTTGTCATCCTTACATCTTCTGGATGGATCTGTAGTGTAGGAGGGGGTGAACTTGTTCTATCTATATTGGATTTTTTTGAACCATTTTTTTCAGTGTATATACTTTTTTATACACAACAGTGAATAAACTGTGAGTATGAGCTATAAGAAAATCTATCTATCCAATTGCTTAATGGTGCACACTACAGTTGAAGCACAAGATGCCATATTTGAGACTGCGCTGTGCATTTACAACTGACATTTACATTCAACTCTACTATATTTGTTCAGCACATGGACATACAGTATGTTATACTGCACAGCAATTTTTTATCCCACTTCATGTTGCTTTTATACTTTTTACTGTAATTAAAGAAGGAAAGCTACCTAAGCAGTTTATTGCCAATAGATAAGCCACAATAGTGCAAGCTATAACACTTTATTTATTCTGCAGAATGCTTAACATACCTGAGTAAACTGCTCTAGAAGCTCTCTGTTCAGGATAGCAGCTGTCATATTAGTTTACTCATAGCTCTGGGCTCAGATTACAGCAGGGAGGGGAGGAGGGAGGGGGAGAGGAACAAACTGAGCATGCTCAAGCCCTGCCCTGAAAGTTTATGCTGAAAACAGGAAGTCTGATACAAAAGCCCATGTGTACACAATAGAAGGAAAGAAATGCAGTGTTTCCTTTGATAGAGGACTCGGAGAAACATTACTTTGAGGGTTTACTGGTGTATTTATATAGACCTTTCTGATAAAGCTTACTTAGTTTTTTAGCCTTGCCCTCTTCTTTAAAGTTGCTACATTATATATAAAAAAGTTATGGCCTGACATTGTATTAGCTGGTAATGGTTCCAGAAAAATCAAGTTTAATTGTTTTTATTTTACAGGAAATGATGTATGTATGGAATGGATTCACAATAGTGGGTAAAAGGGCAGACCTAACAGAAAATGTGTTAGTTACCATCGAAAAAGCAGAGATTGCTTTACAGAATGAAACAAGTAAGTGATGACCTTAAGTGACCGTCACCACATACATTTGTTATTAAATTGTTCATTTTCAATAAGAGCTTAATGTTCCCCCTATGGCACTTTGTTTTGTCCTTTAGCACGGACAAATGTTTCTTTTAAAATGACCCTTTAATCTGATAAAGAGCTTCTGTTTGAAATTCTAATGATTGGTAGATTATTGTTGAAACAAAAATTGAATCTGAGAAAGTTACAGGGACACTTGATATATGTCTAAAGGAGTATTTTTTTTCCTGTGTCTGAGCCGACCCTATACTTGTAGGGATGCACCAAATCCACTATTTTGGATTTGGCCGGACCCCCGAAACCTTTGCAAAAGATTCGGCCGAATACCGAACCTAATCCTAATTTGCATATGCAAATTAGGGGTGGAAAGGGAAAACAATTCTTTACTTCCTTGTTTTGTGACAAAAAGTCACGCAATTTCCCTCCCTGGATTCGGTTCGGCCGGGCATGTAGTACGAGGTACGCATGTAGTATGGCCATATTTGTATTGTTCATACAGTAGGAACAGTAGAAAATATAGAGGATGTGCATATTAAGAGATTGGCCTTACATGGGAACACATTTATGAGACCACAACAATGGCCTCCCAGACCCGCATTAGATCAAGAATTGACTGGAAAGCTTGGAAAATCTTGTTGGGAAATGTCTGATCACAACGTGATCCAATTGATAGTGATATGGGTAGAGGCCATTAGAAGAAAAGAAAACCTGTCCTCAGTACCTAAAACAGGTGACTATGGTGCACAAAGTATATTCATCTCCATGGTTAATTGCAAACCCAATTTTTTTGTACACATTTTAAGAAGATTTCCATTGTTAAAGGAAAACTTAAGCTTAAAGGGATACTGTCATGGGGGAAAAAAATTCAAAATGAATCAGCTAATAGTGCTGAAATCCATTTCTCAAAAGAGCAAACAGATTTTTTTATATTCAATTTTGAAATCTGACATGGGGCTAGACATTTTGTCAATTTCCCAGCTGCCCCTGGTCATGTGACTTGTGCCTGCACTTTAGGAGAGAAATGATTTCTGGCAGGCTGCTGTTTTTCCTTCTCAATGTAACTGAATGTGTCTCAGTGGGGCATGGGTTTTTACTATTGAGTGTTGTTCTTAGATCTACCAGGCAGCTGTTATCTTGTGTTAAGCTCCCCATAGACGCGACGATTATTCTTGCCGAACGACCGATTTTAGGGAAGCCCGACCAATCCTTCGAAATTATCGTGCGGTTAGTGGTATTCGAACGATCGTACATCTTACGATTTTTCGGCCGACATCTGTTGGGAAATCGGCCAGGTCAAAAAATCTTTGTCGGCCCCAGTGCAATCTATCTATGTTTGCAGGGTCAAGCAGGCAGCTCCCCATAGTTTTCCTGACAAATTGGTCTTTTTAGTTGATGGTAAATTCGTAGGATCGTACGATCTTTCTGAGAAGATCGTGGTCTCACGATCAGCATCTGATCTTTTAAAAATCTCAACATCTATGGCCAGCTTTAGGGAGCTGCTATCTGTTTACCTTCCCATTGTTCTTTTGTTTGGCTGCTGGGGGGGAGAAGGGAGGGGGTGATATCACTCCAACTTGCAGTAAAGCAGTAAAGAGTGACTGAAGTTTATCAGAGCACAAGTCACATGACTTGGGGCAGCTGGGAAATTGACAATATGTCTAGACCCATGTCAGATTTCAAAATTGAATATAAAAAAATCTGTTTGCTCTTTTGAGAAATGGATTTCAGTGCAGAATTCTGCTGGTGCAGCACTATTAACTGATTCATTTTGAAAAAAAAACTTTTTCCTGTGACAGTATCCCTTTAACGAAAGAATTTGGGCAGAGATATTGTACAATGTATGTTTTTTAGCTTCTATACCAGCCTGACAGCCACAGCAGTAAAAATCTGTGTCTCCAAAGATGCCCCAGTAGCTCCTCATCTTCTTTTCTGCTGATTCACTGCACATGCTCTGTGCTGCTGTCACTTATTGAGTGTAGGGGCCAATGCACAGTAAATATACTGTATATAAAGAATCTAAAGGTCAAAATGTAAGGCTGGTTAGTAAATAATTCTGATTATTAGTACAAGGGAGCTCAATGAACCAGTGAAATCCATACCAGAGAGGTCAACCTCAATTTCTGCTTGATGATTTGTCATGCACAGCTGTCCAGAGCACACTGAGCATATGCAGTTTCACTGAGCCCTCTACCAAAATACAATATGGCGAGCTCCTGTGGCATTTATTGAAATAAGGGATAATTACTGTGGTAGAGATTATGAACCTTAAGGCTAGTGTAGTAAAATCAGTTTATAAAATGTGGCATTTCTAGAATTTAGAGTTTAGTTCTCCTTTAAAGGAGATGTGTATCTTTCGAGGTATCTGCACTGAAGAAACATACAGCTACAGGCTTAATAGTTTGGAGAATGTGCAGTAGGTTACAACCCTGACAACTCTTTAGACCTGGTTTTGTTCCCTCAAACTACGTTTTTTTTCCCCTCAACTTTTGTTCCTTGAAAATAGGCTGTATACTTAAATGGGTCAGTTGCTGATGTGATTCTCTGTAAAGCACTGTGTAAAAGGTGAATATAAGTAAAGGGTAGTAAATACATAACTACTTTTCCCTTTCTATTACAGAAGTAACAGAATACCTTGCAGATGACCTGTGTCTTGTTCAGTTACTGAAGGGTGTTTGCTTGAAACACCTCGGTAGATTATTACAGGCAGAACTTTGTTTTAATCAGGTGATACAGAGGCAAGTGAACAAATCTTATTATCAATCATTTGATCACCTGTAAGTGTTTATTTAGAGTTAAGCTTGTATTATGTTGTTGAGATTGCTAGATTATTCAAGGTACCCAAAAGCACTATATTTTGTGTTAGAGAGCGTTGACATCTGGGTTTAAGGAGCTGCAGAGACCGTATTGATCGAGAGCTGGCACAGGGTTAGACACTGGGCAATGCAGAAACCCCTATCCAGGGAGTGCTGAGCATGGCAGAAACTATTCTCCAGGGAGCAATGGAACAGAGTGATGGAGGGGCATTGGAGAAATAGCAGTCTGGGAAGCTATACAAACTTTCATTGTAAATCCTACAGGATGAGTTGAATAACAGATCTATAGGAAATGCAGTTTAACAATAATAATAATAATAATAATAATAATAATAATAATCTGCTCAGCTTCCCCATCAAGTAGGAAGTATTTAATGTCATTTTATCACTGGAGATAAAATGCTTAAAAAGAAGGTGATCTTCTTCCTAAAGGCTGAAATTTTTCCTGGAGGAGCCATCAAAATACCTCCATGTAGCCAGGATAAACTCTGTTTTCTTTGCTACCTATATAATGCTAGGCACTGGGCAGAAAGGCACACAAACTGCACTTGAATCTTTATTTTAAATGACCTTACTACTGTAGCGCATAATAGTTTCACCTGTACCAAACATCACACTATTCTAGGGGAATTCCTCAAATGTTTACACTTTTTCTGTTGACTTTCCATTTCCATTGTTTTCCATTATCGAGACGGGATTTTTCATAAACCACAACATTTAAATGATTTGATTCTCTCGTTGACAGTGAAAAGAGGGTGAAGTACGACCACTACTTAATCCCATTCACATTTTATGAACTGGGACTGCTTTATAAAGAGCAAGGCGACCGAGATAAAGCCATACGTTACATTGAAACGGCAAAGTAAGTTTTCTGAGGAAAAAAGCAATTTATATATATATATATATATATATATATATATATATATATATATATATATATATATATATATATATATATAGATATATATAGATATATATAGATAGATATATATATTGCTGTATATAGTACTAATACTTGTTTTTAGTGATGAAAAATGAGCATACTGCAGTATTCTTAGTGTCATCATCCTGGCAATTGCAAAAACTATTCTATATACAGGTATGTGATCCATTATACAGAAACCCTTTAACCGGAAAGGTCTAAATTAAGGGAAGGCCATCTCCCCTAGACTCCATTTTAATTAAATAATTCAGAAACAATTATTTCCTTTTTTTTAGGGATGCACCAAATCCAAGATGCCAAGACCCTTTTTCTGCAGGATTCAGATTTGGCCAAATCAAAGTACCTGGCCAATCCGAATCGAAAAAAATCACATGACTTTATCACACAAACAAGGAAGTTAAACATTTTTTTAACTGCGCTCTCTCTGTTTCCCCCTTGTGTCCCTTATTTACATATACTATTTAGGATTTGGTTCGGTATTCAGACAAATCTTTCATAAAGGAAAGTTAGTTGATTTGGCGCGTCCCTAGTTTAGTAAACTTAAGTTATGGAGATCCAAATTACAGAAAGACCATTATCCGCAAAAGCCCAGGTCCAGAGCATTCTGGATAACCGGTCCCATACCTGTATTTATAAATACATACATAATGAGAATTCACTTGAAATGTTATTTAAGCCCCACAGAGTTCAGTACTGCCGGCTGATTATGTTTTATATTTTCTATAAGCAGTGCTGCTCCTATAAACTGTATGGGTATCTTATGAACAAACTTCAACTTTAACGGGCAAGCCAACCCCAAAATAAAAAACAAAAATTTGAATAAAATAAACCATAATTCTTATCAACTTTCCAATACACATGTATTAAAAATGTTCAGCCCTTTTAAAGGTATTTGTCAAAACAATTGCTATTGAAAGCTGCATTTGCTTTACTTTTTGAACAAAGTCTTGGTTCCCCAGCAAAGCTGCCTTGTCTTACATTGTATTAACAGTCTGAGCCATCAGGGCAGAGAATATAGACACTGATTTCAATAGAAATACATATACAATTAACTTAAAAACCATTGAAAGTTTGTAATAGATGTATATTAGAATTGTGCTTTGTTTTCTTAGACACATTTTTATTTTGGGGTTAGTTTGCCCTTTAAGCACTGGAAATAATCCTCACAATACCATATCGCCAAACATTCCCAACTGAAAAATGCCCATATCCACTCTGACCAGGTTCAGTTGCACCCGTATAAAAGCAGAAAAGATGTTTACTTCATTCACCCCAAAATATGTTTAGCAGAGAGTCCACCTCATCTCAAAAGCTCGTAAGAGTTGGTGTGGAAAAGGTTCTAATCCCAAGTCTATAAAGGTTGCCGTTGCCCAGTATACAGTAAGATCACTCTAACAAATCTAAAAATCTAAAAAATTACTGTTTTTTTTTTTTTTTTATAGAATGCTTGAAATGCCTACAGTTAACCAGTAAATCTTACATTACAGGGGCAACTACAAAGACTATTCCCTGGAGTCCAGGCTCCATTTCAGAATCCATGCAGCACTCAGTAGTTTAAAAGGCTCACCTGTTTCAACTCCTACAACTCCATCGTAAACGCTGAGCATCAGAAAGACAAAACACCTGTATAAAGAGAAGAAAGCAAACCTATATTAATTCTAATGTAATGACTGTTATCCTGCGTGATTTATTTTTTCTTGGTGTTGTGTGTAGCTGTTCTTTTCCAATGGTAATTGTATAATAGAGACATACATATAGACATTTATATCTATGTACGATACTTAAAAGAGTGAAAAATATATATATATATATATATTTTGTTTCATGACAAAAGATAAATTTATGCTGGTTCTGACTTGAAAGAGAATATTTCCTGATGCAATAAAGTCAGATAAACATGTATTTGTGATGTTTGCATTGGCAATTAGTTATTATGTTTCTGCTGTCGCCAGTTGTAACAATGTAGAGCTACAACCTTTCTGTGCTGCCTCTGGAAACTGCAGAGAGGAAAATGAGGCAAATTACTTTTTAAAATAGAAAAGGAGTTGTAAAAAAAAAAAAAAAAAATAGAAAGCAACTGAAAAATGATACTTCATTATTTTTGATGTTGAATATTAAAACAATTAAACTTGAAAAATTGGAAGTGAACTACATCATTTAAGCTACCACTCATTTAAAATAGCTGCACATCTATCTGTCTGGATAATTAAAGGTCAACAAAAAACAAGTCTAGACTTTTATGTTTCCAACTTCTATTCCAGCCTAAAGGTGGCCATACACACAGGGCCGCCATCAGGAGGGCACAAGGGGTATAATTGTACCGGCCCCGGGCTTAAAGGGGGGGGTCCAGCTGTGCTGCAGTCTTTGAAATAGAGCCGAAGCCATGCTGCCTCTTCCTGAACCACCGAAGTTACGAGAAGAGCCGAACTGTCAAATTCGTGAAAAGACCTGAAGTGACGAATAGAGCCGAACTTGAAGTCTTAAAGCCAAAGTCCCTAAAAGAGCCGAATATAAAGTCCTGGAGCCGCGAAAAGACCCGACGTCATGCAAGGAGCTGAAGTTCACGTCCTAAAGCCACGAGTTCAGTTCTACTGAGCACCAATGTGTGTTTTTTTTGTTTTTTTTTTTTTTTTAAAGCCCTAGCCTTTTTTTTTTTCTTTAACTTGTAAGGGGGGCCCTGGCGCCAACATTTTTTATTGACATATAGGGGGCCCTGACCACCAATGATTTTTTAAAAATGTTTGTGGGACCCTGTCTGCCATTTTTTTTTTAATTATAAGGGGGCCCTGACCACCAATGGCTTTTTTTGAACCTGTGAGTGAGGGGGTTTACCGTTTTAACACTGGTGTGGACTTTTAACTATGGTGGTAGGGTGGGTGGGGACTAGGGGGCCCAGAAAATGTTGCTGTACGGGGCCCCGTGATTTCTGATGGTGGCCCTGCATACACGCACAGATATTATTGTATGAAACTAAGTTTAGTGTGGTGGGAGATGAGGCGACTGATATTGACAAAAGACTGGATATCTGTTGTCTCCTCGATCACCAAAATGCAAAATTTGGATTGTGCCTTTTTGGCACCTGAAAAACAGCAAGGGGATACTGCTGAATCATCCGATAAAGGTAGAATTCTATTGTTTCAACCTATTTGACAATTCATCTCTGCACAATTGAAGTGAAAAGCAATGGTTGCGATGAAATATCGTAATTGTAACATGTATGGGCACCTGAAAACCACCATAGCCCTTTTTATCATCGGTACCTAATGAGCTGCCCCAAGAAACACCTCATCATCTTCTTTTCTGCTGATTTAGGACATATGCTCTGGGCTGTACTAAACAAAAACTGAAATTCACATTCACTGATGAGTAATTGAGATTCATATTACATGGCATGGCCAGTGCTGCAAAATGTGTTCATACATGTTAATAATGGCACCATGAGACCAGGGTGTTCTACATCTAAACTAAAAAGCTCTGTAGCATTAGCTACTATACAATGTTATTATCCTTACGGCTATAGATATAGCTGTACAGCCTGTATAAAGCAATATTAGAAAAACGGCGACACATAGACAATAGAAAGTAATTGTAAAAATACTTTATTTCTGATCTGAACACCACGCTCCCGCCCCCCGCATGCCCCAGTAGCAGAGGGGAGAGCAACTAGGGGTAGGCAGAAGACCCATTGACAGCTAATTGCCCAGCTCCCCCCTATCTTTGTGCCCTAAGCAGGTGTTTCTTCTGACTACCGCTAGTTCCAGCCCTGCTTCTATTCCATTACTCGTTCCTTTCACATTATAATGCGGTGTGAATTGTGCCCGATCCCTCTTTCTCCTGCTTCCACAGCTTTACCCGTGGCCCTAAGCTGCAATTCGAGAGCCAAAGACATTCAGTGGGGTTTTCTTTGAGAATGATTGGTAGTTTAGCAAAAGCTGGGTGGATGCAACTTTGGTATCACTACCATTCACTGAGGGCGTATCGGCAAAATGTGAAATTATTTATCAGCCAGTGAAGAAAAAAGGGCATCTTCTTTTTTTTTTGCCACAGCAGTAGTGGTCTGGGGCTGGTTTTCATGGTTTGGACCCCCAATTCTAGTGAAAGCAAACCCTAAGGCTACAGTGTACAATGACATTCTTGAAAATTCCATATTTTCTACTTTGTGGGAACAGTTTTTTCTGTTATTCACTTGCAGGGACAGAAATAGGGATAGGTAGAAGAGACTTGTGCCTAGGGTGCAATGGTGGGGAGAGTGTTGGTACATAGCTCTTCTTTTTGCTTAACCATACTCCAGACTCTACTCCCCTGGCTGCCAGCTGTCTCCTGATACTTTTAGTGTCAGCACGCATGCACATTTGCTTCAATATCACTGCACATGTATACTCATTATTGAGTGAGACTGGTATGGGGTGAGCTGGGTAGTCTAGGATGCCCGACTGACTTGGCCCTGCACTGCCCGCCTCACATAAAGCAAGGTCCATACAGAAAGCATTTGCTGAAATGGAAGTTGCATAACTTAAGAAGCACAGAGTCCTTGCCCCCACTCCAGCTGAACAGCTGTGGGATGAATTGGAAAACTGATGTGGGCCAGGCTTGATCCCCAACATTTGGGGAAGGTAAAACAATCCCCCTGCACTTGTTATCAGCACATATACTATTCCTCATTTGAAATATACTATTTATGCCAGTAATGCCACAATGTAATTGTTACAAAGCACCTACCAAATAGTTCAGAAAATCACTCCATTTGCAATGCTATCCACTAGATGGCAGAAATGTCACATGTAAACACAGGCAATGGTATCATGATGGTTATATGCTGATATTTAAGGTAACTATTCATTCTTACTTGCTTGACTGGAGGAAGAAAGCAGACCTCTAGATCCCTGTATTCCAAAATAATTTGTTAGTCACGATAAAACATTTCACCAGAATCGATTCAGAGGTAACGATAAACAGCAAACAGCAGGGAAAACACTATTTTACATGGGTTTCAATTGCGCCATCATCCATCGCATGTAATAAAACACCTTACTGGAAAAATCTGTTATTTTTTACTAGTACCACCTTCAAGCTGGTATTGCAAAATGCAACATTTTTATTCTACATGGCGCCCTTAAAGATGTGACTCAGATTTAATAAATGACATAGAGTCAATAGCCTCCACTCTCCAGCTACTGCTCATATTTAAGCTCATATAAGTGAGAAAGATTGGTGCTTTAGGTCCTCAACTTTATTACAAGCAGGACAGGGTTAAAACTCTACTCAGTGTCATTGACTTGCACAGATAGGCATTTTATAAAAGAAAAAAGAACTGTTAAACCTATCCACTATTGCTGAAATGTATAGCAGTAATACTGTACTTATACTATACTACAGTTGTTGATATTTAACAATACAGTGGAACCCTGCTTTTATGTTTTCCTGGGGACCACGCAAATATATGAAGATCCAAGAAGAGAAGAAGGGCAGCGAAGAGCCAAAAATATTGGCACATAGCATGCATGGGATGGAGGAAAAAAGGGGTAATTAGGTACAGCCAGTCTTGTTAAAAATCACGTGGGAAAACTGCGCCGCAAGCTCATTGGATATAGGTTGCCGCAGTATAAGTCACAGTGGGGGCTATAAATAGGGCTTATCAGGTAGGCATCTGTAGCCATGATAGTGAACAAAGTTTAGTTACACTGTCCCACAGCACCCCCTAGTTTTTTTTTCAAAAGATGTTGCTAAAGAACATAATTATAGATGCAAGAAAAGACCATTAAGAATCCTACTGATTAAATAACTTCATTATAAATTCAAGAGAACTGACCAATGAGAATGCTGATTCCCAGCACTATGTCAGGCATGTTCCTGTTATCTTATATATAGAGATTACTTTGACATTTTTTTATTCATTATATTACACTAGAATCAGACATGGAATTAAGGACAGACTTGGTCAGTGTTGAGAAACTCTGCTTAAAGCTTCTAAACTCGAATTGCTGGAACAAAGAACATAGAGCCAGGGTTATACAGATCAGCTGGAATTCTCATTGGTGGATGTTTTGCATATTAACGCAGCCACTGGCCATGGTGATCTGGGGAGAAGTTTTGGAAAAATTGAATTGTGCAATGTTGCTTTAAGAAAACAACCCTGATAGTGCTGGACTACAGCTCCCAGCATGCCTCACCCTTCATTATATAGTGCTTATGATTAAGGGCAGCTGTGCCCAAAACGCGTCAAGTTACCATGCAGCGTGCTTTTAAAATGGATTACTGTATATACTCGAGTAGAAGCCGAGTTTTTCAGCCCCAAAATGTGCTGAAAAAGTCTACCTCGGCTTTCTCAGGTCATAATGAGAAAGAAGCAATTAGATCATGATAGGTGTGTAGTAGACCTACAATCCGATTACAAAGGGATGGGTTTGGTCGATTCTGTATCATAATCTGTAATACCAAGCCTTTGTAAATAAGTAAAATGCCTGCCTGTCAGTCTTTGTTGTACCTCAGGCACCAACTGGCAGCCTAGTGCTGAAGGTACCGTTTTGCTTGTCTAACGATCTTATTTGTGTCTAGGCTTATACTCAAGTCAATAAGTTTTCCCAGTTTTCGTAGGTAAAATTAGGTACCTCGGCTTATACTCGGGTTGGCTTATACTCAAGTATATACAGTAATAAAGATTGTTGGCTTTTACCCTACTATCCAGTGTGCAGAGTTTCATCCTACCTTCTCCTTCACTTCATTATATAGTATAGTATTCTGGGATTTGTAGTCCAGCCACAACTTAGTAAAGTTTGGTTGAGCAGTGCAAATGTAGCAGGGTTTAGAACCCATTTAGGTTTATTATATACTATATATATTTCCAAAAATGTACCTCCTATTGTAAAATATGAGGCTATTAGAAGTCATCAAGGAGTACCATGACCAAATATAGGTCAGGGGATCCCATTGCACCTTTCAATCACCTTTCTATGATTCTGAGGATATCCCATTCACTTTTTTTAACCTCCCTCTCCCCCCCAGGATAGAAACCACACAGTCTGGAAATGACTGCAGTATTGTAACAAACACCTAGGGGCAGATTTATCAGAGGTCAAAGTGAAAATTCAAATGAAAAAAATTCACATTTCAAGCTAATTTTTGTGTACTTCGAATAGGGAATAGTCCAAATTAGATTCAAATTTAGAAATTTATCATGTACTGCCTCTTTAAAAATTCGACTTCGACCATTAAAGCACTGCGTATCTTGACAGCGCTATATAAATAAATGATGATGATGATTCACCATCTAAAACCTGCCGAATTGCTGTTTTATTCTATGGGGGACCTCCTAGAACCTATTTGGTATCAGTTGGTGTAAACATCTAAGGTTTCATATGATTCTCATATGATTCTAATTCAATCGAAAATGGCCAAAAAAAACCTTCAATTTAATTTCAGTTGGTCTTTTTGAATTCGAATTCCGAGGTTTTTCAAATTCGAAATTCAACCCTTGATAAATCTGCCCGCTAATCTATAAATCTTGTTTTCCTTAAATTAAGGACATTTTCTGTTTTTTTTCGGCAGTGGGGTGCGTTCCTTAGAAGTAAAGCAAATCAGTTAAAATGTTTAACATATCAATAATATGAGCGGGAAGCTGAATTTGCAGGTTTTGAAGTGAAGTGAGCAATGTAAACAGCAGTGTGCAGTGACCCCAAGTAATGAGTTTCAGATGAAAGCTGTCTGCTATGGGAACAAAGCAAGATGAGTCAATTAACTTTTAAGGTCACACACACACAGATCTTATATGAGGTGCAAGGAAAAAAGTGACAACACAAGTTCTATAAAGTTAATAAGTTACATCCTGCTGAATTCCATAAAACAAACGTGTTTGTGAGAGCACTCTGCTTCCATTGTCTCCAATTATTTGCTTTGCTAAGATGTCAGATGTTAAAAATGTCAGATGTTAAAAAGTCCTACTGATGAAATGCAGCTCTAAAGCTGGTCTCACATGGGCTGAGAAGAGGAATATCCAACTCAACATTCAGTGGGCCTGATATTAGCCCAAGCTGCCCAATCATATTGAAGGCATCATGGATAGTGCAAACCAATGACCTGATATATATGCACATCATCAGTTGAACTGGGTTTCTATTTCGAATGCTACTCTACCTCCCAAGAATAAATGGCCACATTAATTGTTTAAAGAAGTCACACATGAATAGATGACCATACAGTTCAGCATATTGATTTAAATGCATATAAAAGATATATATATAAAGCTTGTGGGCATAACATAAGTCTTTGACCTTGCTAAAGTGGATGGAAGCGGGGTTGGACTGGGGTGTGACAGGCTCATTCAGACTCCTACCCCAGGGACCCTCACACCCCCTCTGGAGCCCCCACCGAGCGGCCACTTAGACACCGACAGTCACCTCCCTGCTCTTACCTTAACTTACTTCTGGCAGGATTTGTGGAGGTCAGCTGGGGTACAACAGTAAAGGGCAGGTGGGAAACGGGTCTGGATCGTGGGGCCCACTGGGTTTTTTTCCACAGGTCCAGTTTAACCCTGGATGGGAGGCATCTGGTGGCAAAAAATGACCAAATAGAATGACTAAATAAGTGCACTGGAATACCAACATCTGTGCACTGGAAGTGGCTGTGGAATCGACAAACCTGCATTGAAGAATGCAGTGTATTTTTCATAAACTTTGTGTTGAAAGAATAAAGACAAAAATAGACTCCTTAATAGACTCCTTAAATGTCATTTTCCTCTGCACCTGCTCTCTACCCCCTTTTTATTTCTTTTGTTGTTGCCTCATCCTAATAGATTATAAGATGTTTGGCAGGGACCTAAGCATTGATTTATTATTCTCACTGTGTTTAATTTATTATAATTGTATGTCTGTTTGGCCTTTGCCTTGTAAAGAACTGCATACATTGTGGTGCTATATAAATATATATATCTATATATCTATATCTATATCTATATCTATATATATATATATATATATATATATATATACACTAAAAAAGTAAGAAAAACAAGGGTTCTGTTCTTTTTAGCTAGGTTATTTTCACCCAAAAAACCCAAAAAACACATGAAATCGCAACCTATGCCACTGACTAAAAGTCTCAGTGCATGTAACAGTTTCATTGCAATGTTTATAATACTGATAGTCACCTTTTGGCTTTCTATTAAAGGAAAACTATACCCCCAAAATGAATACTTTAAGCAACAGATAGTTTATATCAAATTGAATGACATATTAAAGAATCTTACCAAACTGGAATATATATTTACATAAATATTGCCCTTTTACATCTCTTGCCTTGAACCACCATTTCGTGACTCTATCTGTGCTGCCTCAGAGATCACCTGACCAGAAATACTACAACACTAACTGTAACAGGAAGAAGTGAGGAAGCAAAAGGCAGAACTCTGTCTGTTAATTGGCTCATGTGACCTTACATGTGGTTTGTATGTGAGTACAGTGAATCTTACGATCCCAGGGGGCGGCCCTTATTTTTTAAAATGGCAATTTTCTATTTATGATTACCCAATGGCACATACTACTAAAAAAGTATATTATTATGATAATGGTTCATTTACATGAAGCAGGGTTTTACACATGACCTGTTTTACTCAGTATCTTTTAATAGAGACCTACATTGTTTGGGGGGTATAGTTTTCCTTTAAGAAGAATGAGAAGTACCACAAGTTACCCAGCACCCACTACCAGAAGTTGAAAGAGCACCATGGCACATTTTGAAGTTTGCTAGTACAGGTATCAGAAGGGCTCAGAAACCTGTTATCCAGAAAGCTCCAAATTACAGAAAATCTGACTTCCATAGATTCCATTTTATCCAAATAATCCACATTTTTAAAAAGTATTCCCTTTTTCTCTGTAATTATAAAACAGTAGCTTGTACTTGATCCAAACTAAGATATAATTCATCCTTATTGGAAGCAAATCCAGCCTATTGGGTTTATTTAATGTTTACATCATTATAGACCTAAAGGGGTCCTTTTATTATGATGCAGAGAGTGATATTCTGAAACAATTTGTAATTGGTTTTTATTTTTATTATTTGTGGTTTTTGAGTTATTTAGCTTTTTATTCAGCAGCATTCAGGTTTGCAAATTACCCTAGCAACCATGCATTGATTGAATAAGAGACTGGAATATGAATAGGAGAGGGTCTGAATAGAAAAATTAGCAATAAAAAGTAACAATAACAATACATTTGTAGCTTTACAGAGCATTTGTCTTATAGATGGGGTTGGTGACCCCCATTTAAAAGCTGGAAATAGTCAGAAGTAGAAGGCAAATAATTAAAAACTATAAAAAATAAATAATGAAGACCAATTGAAAAGTTGCTTAGAATCAACATACTAAAAGTTAACTTAAAGGTGAACCACTCTTTTAAGATATGAAGATACAAATAATGGAAAGATCCATTATCTGGAAAACCCCAGGTACCAAGCATTCTGGATAACAAGTTCCATACCTGTAGTGAGATAATCCGTGGTGCTATACATTTAAAACATGTTATTTTTTGTGTATGTTTGAAGGCTTTAAGATGATTTATCTGTGGGGCTAGATAAAAACTTTTGCTTAACACCAATGAATTCCCGTTGAGGGAAACTATTTAGAAGTTCTGTGCCTGTTAAACAGTGTTACCAGGAAAAATTACCAGCGAATTCCCACGATTCACCGGCGGAGAATAAATTTGCGAAACCACCACAAAAATTTGCTGGCGTAAACAAAAAATGGACGTCGGTTTTTCTGGACGCCGATGCAGTTTCTCGTCAAAAACGAGACACCGGCGCCGTTTCGTGAATTTTTGACGTTTCCCCATCACTAACCAGGATGTAACTGTAGGGCATAGCACTGTAAACATGGATTATGTTTCCTACAGTTACGATATAATTTGTGTCTGTAAGTCATTTCTGTAGTGTTAAGTACCTCTCTTGCTTTGACTGACCTTTGCTGTTTATTAGAGCTCCATATGGTCTTTATAAAGAGACTGCGGACATTTGAGTTTCTGTAGTATGTTTTGCTTTCACCTCCTCCCACGTTCAGCCAAAATATTTTGCTGACAGTTCCCCTTTGATTTAAACTATATGTTGTAACCCTGGTACCAGATTTGTTATTTAAAAAATCATCCAAACAAATGCGGGCATTTTAATTACCGGTTCGAAGGGGGACATGTGGTTTATGTTTATTGTGCAGCTAAATTCCTCCATTTGGAATAAACTGAAGTACATTGAAAGTACTGGGAAAGGTGCCGGATTAAAATGATCATAGTGCAAATGATCTGGCCAATGAATTCTTATTTCCTTAATCGTCCAGGCTTTTATTATATTTCACCGCTATCATTTGAAATACTTCCATAATTGCCCTTTTCTTTTTATGTGTGCAGGCTGGTAAAGGAGCCTTGTTAGACAACTGATTTATAGCTAATAATTAGTGGTGCAACAAAAAAAACCGAGAGCCCAGAGTTCAAACTGCGTTTGATATTGTTTTGGACCTAAAGCACTTTTCAAATTATGAAGACATAAACAGGGTAACTGCAGCCAGATAATATATGAGCAGCATTAACAGGAGTTCGGAGGACAAACCAAACTACACACTGTAGAAAAGTGATTTTGTCCCTTTAGGGGTCAGTTCATCGAAAAAAGTAACTTTTTGTGTTAAGTACAAAGTTGCATTATAAGATCATTTAGCAATTCATTTTTATCTGGTATTATTTGTTTATTCAGAATAATTTCCATTTTATTTTCCTTCTGCAACTTTCTTGGAACAGCAACAGCAGGGGGCCATCCACCAATAGCTCAACATATTTCTGCACTCCTTGAAACGAAATCTAAACTTATGGGATTCTGTACTGCAGTCAGATGGGAACAGATGCATCAAGCTTTCACTCTTTTACACTATAGTTTCATTCTCTGGAAGGTCATCAAAATGACAGGCAGGCTATGTTCTCTATCTATCATTTCTCTCCCTCCTCCTGCTTCACAGCCGGAACTGCAGCTTCTTTTTCTTTCTCAGTCACTATACACTGGACTGTTGATTGCAATACCACCTTCTTTAGGTGCCAAATGAAATCAAGTGTAAGAAGAACATCACAGCTTCATAAACGGCACTTTTCTTTGACACCAGTTCTTTGTTGTAAAACATTTTACACAGTTTGATAAATATACCCTCTCATATATAGTGTAACTCTTGTCATAACTTGCTACCAAGTAGGCATAGCAATAATGTTCTGTGCTGCCATTTTTTATATATTATATATACTCTTTATCAGAAATAAATCATCGACTATATATTCTACCTCTTATGACACCATAAAGCATTGCGTAGTCAGGTATACGGGTAAAACTGCGTGTACTGTCTATTATGGTGTCATATCGGATTGCTTAGCAAGGCCAGGTGGGCTATAAAAACTACAGCTCTGTTATATACAGGTATATATACAGGTATGGGATCTGTTATCCGGAAACCCATTAAATCCGTTATCCAGAAAGCTCTGAATTACGGACAAGCTGTCTCTCATAGAGTCCATTTTATCCCAATAATACAAAATATTTAAAATGATTTCCTTTTTCTCTGTAGCAATAAAACAGTACCTTGTATTGAGGGTTTGACTGGGCCCGCAGGACACCAGGTAAAAACCCAGTGGGAGCCAGAGCTGCACCTGCCTACAGCTTGCACTGTAGAAAATATTTACATGATTATCTAGTAAACTTATAGTGTGAGAGATTAGTTTATCCAGAATTATAAAGAGATCCATTCTCCAGAAATAAGGTCCTGAGTATTATATATATATATATATATATATATATATATATATATATATATATATATGTGTGTGGTATTCATGGCTTGGATTGTAATACCTTTTGCATTGAATAGCCAGACATAACAATAAAACTTGGACCGGGCATGTCAGTAAAACTTCTGCAATCCCTGGCAATGATGATGGAATAGTGCAGTGCTTAAAGGGGTTGTTCCCCTTTGAGTTAACTTTTAGTATCATGTAGAGAGAGACATTCTGAGATCATTTGTGATTGATTTTTTATTATTTGTGGTTTTTGAGTTATTAAGCTTTTTATTCAGCAGCTCTCCAGTTTGCAATTTCAATGTAATGTAGTCTGGTTGCTAGGGACCAAATTACCCTAGCAACCATGCATTCATTTGAATAAGACTCTGGAATATTAATAGGAGAGGTCTGAATAGAAAGATGAGTAATAAAAAGTTGCAATAACAATAGATGTGCAGCCTTACCAAGCCTTTGATCTTTAGATGGGGTCAGTGACCCCCATTTAAAAGCTGGAAGAGTCTGAAGAAAAGGGCAAATCATTCTAAAACTATAAAAAATTTATTCTGAAGGCCAGTTGAAAAGTTGCTTAGAATTGGGCATTCTATAACATACTAAAAGTTAACTTAAAGGTGAACCACCTCTTTAATATGGCACACCATAGACTAAGTTGGTACAATACATCTCACAGTATTTAAGTCTGAAACATACAGTAACTCATTTACAAATGGCAAATCAGAGGTTATTCTCATATTAACCACTAAGTGGGCCATGTAGGCATTTTTAACAATGCAGGAGCTGTTATATTGTTACCTTCCTATTGTTCTGCTGATGAGCTGCTGGGGGGGGGTGCAGGTATCCAACTTGCAGGTTACTACTTTTGCCTCTTATATTTATATTTCATATTGGAGATTTAGAAAAAAGGTTACTATTAGCCTGTTTTCCTTGTAACAGAGGGCTCTCCTTCGCTGGTAAACTGTCCCTCCTCACTCCAATGACCCCTTACTAATCCCACTGCCCGTCTACCCTAGCTTCCTCATAATACTCTAGCTCATACATCGCTGCACAATATGTTGGCACTATATAAATACATGTTAATAATAATATTAATCCAATCCATGCCTAGTTCAAACACTCCCTTTGCCTTTTCCACTAGCTCAGCAGCCTTCCATTGAAGACAACTCAAGTTTGGCATGGAGATACTTTGGGGAATTAGGTCTACAAAAATTAAACATTTAAGTAAAGGCTTCTGATCTTTTTTTAATCTACTCTCAAGGAGAATTCACAAGTCCCTCAAATTTTCTTTATGTTTTTGGATTGTTACTAAATATAAAAAAAGTCACACCGAGCACAGGTCCGTGTATTATTAATAAAATGAGTTACTGCCCCCCCCCTTATTCTTTTACTAAGGAATTCATTCTAGCTGTTTAAAAAAAGCAACAAAGCCATTTGATACCGTGCAAGTGTAATTAACATTTTGGGGATCTAGGATATAATTACTGGGCCAAATAAAACAAGACCAGTTTCCTAAGCAACCATTAATGTTTTAACTCTGTATGCGTTCTAGCAAGGCTTCTAAAGCTATTCCTGGGCAAGGACACATTATTTCCTTTCGCAATTAAATCTCTTGAAAGTCAATTCTAGCAAGAATCTACAAAAAAGCCATGTTTTTTTCTTGCTATAGAGCTGAACAATGATTTTCTTGTGCCTTCAGGGCAGTGCCAAAGTCACTCATTTTTATTTGCTGTAAATTAAACCACACCATGGATAAAGTGATTAGATGGAGAAATATTTTAGAAGAACGGGTCAGCACAAAAGGCCAGCATGGCATGGAGGAGTTACACAAAAAAGTCTGGAGTTTTACAATTTCTAGCTGTTATAATCATGTTAACGAAATTACTTTAAAGAACTTTTTAATTAAAAAAAAATACAGCAAATGTATTTAAAATTATGCATTGGGGGGTTCTGCACAAGTTGAAGGGCTCATATACTTTAAAATGCATGTTTAGAGTGTGAGAACACATATATTGCATTTATAAACATTTTTGTAAGTTCAACACACATCTTTCTCTTTTATTGTATTTACTGTATTATTTACAGTGTTATGCGTGTCAAGATAAGACAAATGCAATATGTTGTATTGAAAAAAATGCAATTAAAGGCAACTGTAATATAATATAATTCTAAATGCACAAATACAATCAGGCAGAATATTATGGAATCAGATAGCTGATGCATTTATTTGAGTCTCAAACATGTGTCAAATGCACAAAAGAACACCCTTATAAGTACCCTAAAATAAGCCAAGTAAGATTTGAATTTAGTACAACTAAATTTTTTTCCTGATTGGCTCAGAAGCACAATGTGTGATGTACAGGAAATTTTCCAGCTTAAGGGTCAGGCCACACTGGGCGTTTTGGGGAGATCTCTTTTTTGCGGTGACCAGTCTCCCAAAACGCCTTCCCTGACTCTGCGCCAGCTAAAATGAAAAAACGCTGGCGCTAATCACACGTGGCAATTCGTTTTTCCGGAGTCGCCCGAAGTTTCCTGATTTGTAGATTTAGTTAAAGCTCTGTTCACTTGTATAACAGTAATTTGGTTGAATTTTGTTGCAAGTTGTTTTACCCTTTGACCTTTGGTACCCTAGGTATGTTCAGGCTGCACTAATTTAGGTAAAAAATATATATAGGTATAAAAACCTCTTATTGCTCATCTTCTTAATGTCTCTGTAGAATTCTAGTAGCTTCAAATCACAAATTCCTCAGCAATTTCCAACCAACTGGTCCACACCTCTATGCCAAAGAATTTGAACAGTTTTTAGAAGTTTTTAGTTTTTAGAAGTTATTTACGTTTTAATACAAACTGTTGGTAAAAGACACGGCTTCCCACATTCCTCAGGGCAAAGATGTTTAATGAGCTGGAGCTGAGCTGTGAGACAAGAATGTAGACGTTACACAGACACCAGAGGAGAAGATGTGCCTCCATAGTTCATGGAATAAATCAGTAGTACAAATAAAGGCATGGGCATTTGTGAAAAGAATTTAAATCATGAAAGTGTATTATCTGAATGCAAGTAAGGAATGTGATCGTTTTCTGGGATGTTTGCCGAAACAATGTTTTGAGACCACATCTTAATTTTAAAGAGGCTGTCATTACTTTTAGCTGGAATTGACAAAGACTGGAAACATTTTACTTAGGATTACGATTGTTTCTGATATGCCATATATTTTGTTTACTATCTCAATAAAGTCATTTGAACTCAAAAAATGTTAGTTTTGGACATGAGCTCAATCACCTGGGCTTATGTAAAGAAGGCTCAGGAACCCTATATGAAATAAATATAAAAGTAGTTCTTATACACAAACATATCAAACCATGATAGTCAGGGTTAAACCCTACCTCCTTAAGTGTAATGCAACCTGCACTCACCTTGTTCCATTGTAAAGTGATGGATTGTTGGACTACAAGCAGAGGGACTCCAGATCCCAGAATCCATCACTTCTCAATGAAACAAAATGAGGGAGGAGGCTGCATAACACTGTAAACTTTATGGGGGTGGGATGGGGTGGCATTACACTATTAACCTAAGGCGGTGCTGTCCAACTGAGCGCAATCTGGTCCACGACCCCCCTTGTGTGGCCCCCTACATGAAAGCCTGCCTGCTGACTGCTTACCTTGTATTAGCATTAAAAAGTAGGAGTACTGAGATTAACTGGCCCCTGCATAATCTACCTGCATTGTTCACATCTGCAATCCCCCTGCATTGTTGACACCTGTAACACCTCTATTGATCACACCCCAAAAGCCCTGTACTGTTAACACTTCAGACCCAGACAAAGTGTCCACATTGTTCACAACTCAACACAACACAAACTGCTGAAGGGCACCAGCAGTGTCACTGTAGACCCTCTCTTCTGCTGTATTCTGCCTGCCCTATGCTCCCTGTGTGTGCCATACTCTGCCTGCCCTATTCTCCTTATGTGTTCCATACTCTGTCTACCCTATGCTCCTTGTGTGTGTCATAATCTGCCTGCCCTATGCTCCATGTGTGTGCCATACTCTGCCTGCCCCATGCTATCTGTGTGTGCCATACTCTGCCTGTCCTATTTTCCACGTGTGTGTCATACTCTGCCTGACCAATGCTCCCTGTGTGTGCCATACTCTGTCTGTCCTACTTTGCCTGTGTGTGCCATACTCTGCCTGCCTATGCTACTTGTGTGTGCCATACTCTGCCTGCCCTACTCTGTCTGTGTTTGCCATACTCTGCCTGTCCTATTCTCCCCATGTGTGCCCTACTCTGCCTGTGTGTTCCATACTCTGTCTGCCCTATGTTCCCGGTGCGTGTACCTTACTCTGCCTACCCGACACTACCTGTGGGATGTGAGCCTGGTAGGGTTTGTTCTAGGGTATGTTTTAATATAACCTGTTATATGTTTCACATATGAGTGCCATCCATGCAGTGAGCATTAATCATTTGTTTTTTTTTGGTGTGTTAACACCATTAATGTGGATTAAAGTACTTGTGTTAACATAAATGTGGTTTAAAGTGGGTGTGGTTTAAAAAAGGGAGTAGTCAACACTAAGGGATAACTCCCGAAACGCGTAAGGTTTTTTGCAGGAACTCGAATAAAACCCAATTTTCAGAAGTGCCGTCTCTTTTTTGAGCTTTCGTGGAATCTACAGTGGGGACACTGCTGGACTGAGCACCTGAATTGCGAGGGGGGAACGGTGAGCTGTGCGGTCCTTATCTCTCTTTTTTACGTAGTCAACACTAGCTCCCATTATTGACTCTCCTCCACATGGGTAAGAAAAATTCCAGCCCTCTTTACCAAGAAGTTGGACAGTACTGAACTAAGGAAGTGTCAATAGTATCATGGTTTCTTTAATCTGTGGAATCATTATATCTGTGTATAAAAATAAATTCACATTTTTCTCTGGGAGTTCAGATTTATGTATTTATTGTTTATGTACCTTGTCTACATAAGCCTAACTGAATCGAATGAACTGAATGTCAAAAGGGGGGAGGGTATATTTTTCCTTTAAATGGGGTAAAGTGCTAGGCCAATAAAATGACCACAGCTTCCCATTCACTTTTTACCACAATGAAGCTCTTTTCTAAGAATTCAAGCATAAACTGTACCTTATTCAAAGAAGGGTAACTTGTCCTTGGAACAGGGGCTTCAAGGACAATACGCTTTGGTTAGTAGACCTGGAATAAACTTTGCCCTTGAAAAAACATTTAATATTAGATTTATAAAATGTCCAAAGATTTTAAATAGAATGTTGTATCCATGGTTATTGTTCTTCACTAGGATAACACAGTAAATCCCGATTTGTTGGCGGGGCAGTGTTCTTGCCAGCGAGCATGAAATCACCTGATTATTATTTGTTTCAAGTAAAGAAGAAAATCAGATGAAAGAGAATCAAGGAAACACAGAGCAAACATAATATTTCATTCAAACTGGCACCAGGTTAAGCTGATACTGACACCATTTTATACAGTTACAAGTTAAATAGGATTAGTGTAAATGCTAAAAAAAACAAAAACCTTAGCTTTAATAAAGAAAGGGACGGGAAAGGACCAAGATGAGAAAAGTACAAAGAAACCAGTGTTTTCAGTAGTTTATTTCTGGGATATGAATGATGGCTAATTCCATTCAGTCGCTGTCAGCAGGTAATTATTACCTGATGTCAACAGGATGTCAATAAGAATTTTGTTTTCTCTTGGCAGGAAATCTAAAATATGCCACCTACTCAAATGCCTTTCATCTTTGTGGCTAAATGGCTCTCTTGTTTTGAGGCAACAAGTCTACAATGTTAGGGGAATAATAAGATAAAATACTGAGTTGACTTTACAGTCCATTTTGGCCAAAACTGACTACACCTTTGTTGTCCTATATGTATTCATGGTAATGAACATGTCCTAAGGTCAAAATCTTCAGTATCAGGATTCCAGAGCAAACATTGGGTGCAGCTTATCCTTTTTAATTTGTACAATGTACCAATATAATTTATATAATTTATATCCATGATCCCTGGTAATGCCACACCTGGAGTATGCAGAGCAGTTTTGGACTCAAGCCCTTAAGAGGGTTATACTGTAAATGAGCTGGAGAGAGGACAGAGACGTGCAACTGGTTAGAGGGATGGAAGATTTAAATTATGAGAGTAGATTGTGAAGGTTTGGTTGGCAGACCCCAAAGTACATTAGTTGGCATTAAAGACAATTGGGGGGGGGGTCACATTAAAAGGAACAACAAAATGAAGCCCCCTTTTAGACTTAGGGGTTATTTATCAAAGGTCAAATTTCAGAGTTTTTTATACCTTGAATAAACTCACAAACTCACAATGGTTTCTAAATTATGAAAAAACTTTAGTTCAGTGAGTTCAGGGTTAACAACTCCAAAGCTCGAATGAAGGGACCTCTGCCATTGACTTCTAAATTACCTCGACAGGTTTTAGATGTATTTTCAGATTCAAGTTATTTCCAGGATCAGGGTATAATAAAATTCAAAAGTTTTTTTGTTTTGTTTTTTTTTTTTTTTTAAACCTCAAATTTTATTTTTAACCTGAAAAATCGATTTTAATTCCAAAATAACCTCAAAAACCGAGCCGAGAACCCCCCCACCCTCGTCCGTGCGCTTTTTATTTGCGGCTGCAGTGCACGCAATCTGCTGGGGTGCAGACCCTAGCCCAGTTGCACCCCCTGCTCCCCCCGTAGTTACGCCACTGAGAACTTTTATTTGAGTTATGTATATGCTATGCTACCTACAGTACTGTACATATGTTACAGGCCAGTTTAGATTTTAAAAATACTGTACAATACAGATTACAATAACAAGGATGATGATAACATGGTATGAAATGAAAACGTTGTATCATACATACAAAGGTTCATTTCCATTTATTCCTCATAATGAATGTTTTGTTTAGATTAAACCATTCTGCTACATTCTAGACAGTATCTTTATGTTAGTATTATGCTATACCCCCCACATTTCTTAAGGCAGCATGCAATAGTTAGCGAATTCTAACAAGCCTGGACTGCATTATCATCACAACAGTAATAGGAAAAAAAAACAGAAGCAATTAAAATAACAGAAACCTGAAATCTCAATAAAACAAGTAAGATCATGAAAGAAACTTTGCTTAGATAATGCCATATTGCTGCTATGGCCACTGTAATCACAACAGAGATGGCAGGAGGTATTTAACTACAAATCACACAAAGCCATATTTTAGTTAAAGACAAAACTTCAATGGAAACGAACAAAGGCTTGTTTCATGCAACAGTCCAAGACTCGCTCAGTAGAGTGCCACTGCTCATTGTTTGCAAAACAAAAACACTAAAAAAGCTTTAATTTCCTCTCAAAGCCAGCAACAGTCAAATGCTCAACCAACTGAACTATTCATATATTAGTTACAATTAATGTTGGGCTGGGTCTTCTAGGGCCCCCCAGAAAACCTTATATCCAGGGCCCACTTTAACAACAATTATCTGCTGATACTGCACTAAAGCTGACTAGCTTAAAAGGAAAATTGTCAGATGGACCAATTTGGTTCAGTTGGTGAGAACAATGCCAAATAGCACACGTTTACACATATTTAAAATGTGGGATCATTTCAGATATCCATGAATTCTGCTTGCATGTGGCCAGTTTATGTGCAAGTCAAGGTCTACCATCATACGTTCATCAGTCATGTTCAAATCCTTTGGCAACCTCACCTAACCTGCAGATCTCACTATGGGGCAAATTTAGTAAAGGGAGAAGTGACTAACGCAGACGAAAATTCGCCAGCGTGACGTCATTTCGGTACTTCGTCAATTTACTAACGGGCGCAGGCAAAGGAGATAGACTCTAGCAGTAATTCGCTCCCTACTGCCTGGCGAAGTTGTGCTCTGTCGAAGGGACGTGACTACACAAATTCACTAAGATGCGGATTTTACAGAATGTTACCTCTTGCGCCAGACTTGCCTTCGCCACCTCAGACCAGGTGAAGTGCAATAGAGTAGATAGGACTCAAAAAATAGTTGAAAGTCCCAAAAGATCGTAAATTGTTTCTGGGGTACCCGGCTTCCCCCCTACATTTCCTAACATATGGCACATAAACTATACACTGGGCTCATGTGTAGGGCAACTCTATTTTATTTTATTAAGGTTCCCCGGGCTTGTGTAGTGTAATGTATTTGCTGCAACATATACGTCCATTCAACTTTAACTTCCCGCCGTATGCTAATTAGGCAACAATAGCGCAACTTTGCTTCACTTGAATTTGCCCCTATGTGTTCAAAGCTTTCCAATTGCAATCTATAAGACATTATATTCATAACATGGGCAGATTATATATTATGATGGAGAATTGTAGTTTAAAGCTGGCCATAGACGTGCAGATTTACCTTCATATCGGACGAACGATTGTTCAATGCCATCTCCCAACCAGCCACTAACCATTCAGATCAAATAAAATAGTAAAAGAACAGATCAGCCAATGTTCTGCCCCTGACAGCAATCATACAAAAGTTATGTCCGACAAAGCTAGTGACAGTCTCCCACTGATATCGTTAGATCGGAAATACATGCAGAGATATTATTGGTAACCTACAGAAATTTTCTAACCTGTCCGATCAACTGAACAACCGATTGCCATGGCACGAAAAATATCAGGACACTCCACACATGGCCCGAAAATCGTACAAAACTGAGATTCGATCAAATCTTTGCATTTATGGCAAAGTGGATGGTAGGCAAAGAATTAGCTCCACCTAAATACTGTATGAGAATGGTTGTCAGATCTACGCACAAGGGAAGTAGATGTAGAAAGAAAAGATCTTTCAGCACAGCTCTGGCATTACATGGACAACCCCAAGAAATTATTCCAAGCTGGGAAGAAACATCTTCACAGTCAGACTGGGGTGTCCAGAGCCCACCAGGGTTGCCAAAAGACAGGTCCCCCACCCCAGTCCTAACTGACACAGCAACCAGCCCCCCCTTCGCACTTACCTTATATTTCTCTGCTGCGACCATGATAGGGGAAGGTTGGGGGCCATCGTTAGTTTTCAGCAGAGATCCGGTCTCAATTAATGAGTGCTGGTGCCCACCAGGTTTTTTCCCGATGTCCCAACGGTCTGACGCTGAACATCTTTGTAGGCACAAGCAAGTAAAAAGTACATTTAGCCTTAATAACAGCACAAAGTAACTTTTTGATAAAGAAACTAATTGATTTTAGAGCATTGGATAAAGGATCCCTTTTAACACGGACAAATATTACTAGTAAATGTGTTTTACCTTATTTAATTGGCCTCCCTGTCAGTATGTACTTTACAGATGTTTCTCAGAAAACACAGGCTTGTGTGTTTAGTAATTGTATGCAAAGTGGGCAAGGAGAGCCTTTGCACAGCTGCTCGCCATAAGCTTTGTTCTTTTAACTCCAAATGGAGATTTTTAGTTAGTACAGAATTACCTGACCCTCGTGTATACCATATCATACTGATAAAGAAGTAATGATAATGAGGATAATAATATTAGTAATACAGCACAGTTCTGCTGTTGTATAAAGTCTACTGTATTCTTCATAAAGAAGAATTCCAATAGCACACCTCCAGTCTGGTTTAAATTTGGGAACATTTGTATTTAGATCTGGAAGACAGTGTTTATGTGCCTTTTCTACATAAGACCAACTTAAACACCTGTCTAATGGTAATGGAAAGGTATTCCAAGGGTGGACATATAGCCTGTGTGGTTAATAAACTAATTATTTTAAAATATCAGTTTCAGCTCAAGCTCCAGAGAGTCACACCGCTCACCTACCGACATCTTCTCTGATGATAGTTCCTGAGTAGTGTAGTACTATATAATTCTCTATGGGGGCCATTACACTGCTCTGCACAGGGGATTTATGTGATCCCATTATATGGCCACTGACCTCACCAAGCAATAAGCTATTGTCCACCAGTGTGTGAGATCTTGACACTGCATATGGAAGAAGTGCTCACTTAGGGGGGTATTTAGTAAAACTGAAGATTATCTCAGTTTTTTATTGAAACAAAGTCAACTTAACTCCTATCCACAAATTTAACTCATTTATCAATAATTCTTCTCGAAAAAATTGGTGTGAAAAAACTCTGAGACAAATTAGTGACCACTCTTCTAACACCAATTTAAAGGTAAGTAATTCTGGATTACCAAACTCTGCTTTCACTATGAGAGTGTAGCTTGTCGCCTCCTTCTTCTCGCTGAGAAAATATAGCTCCTACACAATATCTGAGCAAGGTGTCATTCTCAGTGATTAAAGGTAGATGAAATTCCAGATCCTTAAAGGAGAAAGAAAGGATAAAACTAAGTAAGCCTTATCAGAAAGGTACACCAAAATATAGCAGTAAACCCTCAAAGTAGTGCTACTCTGAGTCCACTGCATTTCTTTCCTTCTATTGTGTACACATGGGCTTCTGTATCAGACTTCCTGCCTTCAGCTTAAACCTCCTTACCCCAGGCGTGAGCATGCTCAGTTTGCTTCTCTTTCCCCCTCCCTTCTCTGCTGTAATCTGAGCCCAGAGCTATAAGTGAGCAGGGAGAGACTCAGGCAGGAAGTGATGTCACGCCAAGCTAATACTGCAGCTGCTATCCTAAACAAACAATTAACCTTGTAATCTTCTTATTCTTTGAACAATTCCTCTTGGAAATATTTCTTAGGCCTTCCCATGCCCATCACTGGCTATGGTATGTGATCTAATACCTTCAGCTTTTGATGCTCTTGACCAAGCTAGTATGTGTACACAAGATTCTTCATGATTCATATCCTATTTTCCACATTTAATCTGGTTTCATTATTATGGTTTTCTGGTTAATCTGGTTTATTTATTTGCCAGTAAATCCCAAATACCAACTGCATAGTATTATAAAAGGAACATGTGTATAATTTAAAGGAAATTTAGAAAGATTTCTAAAAACAAAATTGCCATGGAGTTTTATTCTGTGATGAGGTGAAATATAAGGATAATATTTTCAACACGTAGTATAAATGTGGGATTAACAGCATCCAGATTTCTCTTGTTCCGGAACATTGGAGTGCCTTTGGGCACAACTAGCCAGGATATGTATATTCTGTTTATGTAAACAGAGATCTCCCATTTAACCTTTTCAGTAATCTCCCACAAGTCATGGGATTTATTATACATTGCCCAGGGCTGTTTACTTCTATCTCCATAATGAAATACAAGCCACAGATTATGCTTTCATCTCTTCCCACAGCTGACTGTTATTCATCATTTGCTAAAGATTACCTCTTGGTCATGCCATGAATATTTAAATGGGAAATACAGATTTCATCCACTGCAACAAACAGTTTGCGCAGGATAAGGGCATTTTTTCTTTGGGGCATTTATATCAAGCAATTTTGTGTAGACTTCGGTGAAGATATTTTCTGTATTAAACAATACAAGGAGTTATTTACTAATGTCCCAGACACGAGTGAAAGAGCACATGGTGGAGACAAGGCAAAAAGTTTAAATAACATGGCAGCTTGTACTTGTTTTTTGGCTCTTTGCATCCTTTAAACATTTAAACAGTTTTTCAGTAATGGTCAAGTATATTATTTAACTTCAAGAGGAAAAAAGTGTCAGCCTCATTTATATTGTACATATTTGCCCTTCAAGAAAAACTAAACCCTTTGAATGAATATGACTAGAAATGCCATAATGTATATGCTGATCTTATTGAACTAGACTATCTATAGTAGCCAGTGACAGAACTACCGGGGGTGCAAAGGGTGCGACCGCATCAGGGTTCACACCCCTTAAGGCCTGCCAGTGGTTTGCACAAACGCAAACCGGGGGTGAGTGGTGGGCCCAGCTGCATGGCCTGCACCCAGGACCCACGCCCCCTAGTTATGTTACTGATAGTAGCACATCTCTATAGTAGTAACGATCCAGGTTTTAAAATTGTTACAGTGGTTTCTCATCTTGGATTTTGTTAGGAGTGTCTGTGACATGCACATGCTCAGTGTGCTTTGAGTAGCTGTTGGGAAGCAAAGTTTAGTGGTTATCACAAATCATCAAGTAGAAAAAATAGGTTTTCCTGTCATGTAAACTGTTGCTACAGGGCTGATTATTAAATTTTGATGCTAATTGTGCTGGTTTCTGAATGGCCATGTACCAGTAATTATTTACTATTCAGCCTCAGCCTTAAAGTGTGGCATTTATATGATATATATACATCCAAATCCAATAAGGTTTGCACTCTCAGGACTTCTTAAAAAATGAAAAAGCTGTTTTATTGAAAAGCAAGAGATGTTACTGATTGCACTACGTCAATTTGACTGTTTGTTTTCCCACCAGAACATGTATATGTATATATATAGATTGCAGGTCTCATGTGTAATGGTTACTTTGAGAAAGGCCTGTGACCAGGCTGAAACGTCAGTCTCTTGCTTTTCCATAAAACAGCTTTTTAATTTTTTAAGACGTCCTGAGAGCGCGGACCTCTTTGTATTTGGAGTGGATAAATACATTGGACACTGCACCCAGGAACGTGAGCCATTTATCGTGAGTGCCGGCAATATGGGGCTACATATATATTTAGTATATTGTGCATTGGTCCCTAAGCTCCGTCACTGACAGCAGCACAGAACATATATAATGAATCAGCAGAAAAGAAGATGGGGAGTTACTGGGGATGTCTTTGGAAGCACAGATCTTTACTGCTGAAAGACTGTAGTTGCCTGAGACTGGTCCAGAATCCCAAAACATAATGTACAACATTCCTGCCCTACTTCTTTTTTTTTATTCTCCTTTAAGAATCTGGTAGGAATAACTGTACACAGACCAAGTAGTTTCTGCATCAGGTATCTCAGAAGACCTATGTCTGCTAAAGAAAGCTCATCTTTCTGTTTACATAAAATAGTCTGCCCCATTAAAATATATCTAAAAAATATATATGAAGGCTTCATAGTGAGACAGCCCAGGCAGCTAATGTATCTTGTGCCAAGAGTAATACCAGTTCCTCGTTCCTTGTTTGTGGCTAGAAAATAGTTTCTACACCATTTGGAAAGAAATTCAAATTCATATTTGCCTTTTTAATTATCTAATATTAATTAAAGAAAACATTTCCCGGGGTAACATTTTTTGGAATAAACTGGGAATGTCTGATATATGCTAAAATAAAGACATAAAACAGCTACATTTCTGCTGTGAAATGAAGGTAAATGGGGTAAATGAAATCAAAGGTTTTTCATAGCATTTAGACAGGTCTAACAACACAGTGTGGCCATTACTTGATTCTCATATACAGTAACCCCCATAGCTACAAGTATTCTTATTATACACGCTATGTCACTGTTATGGCTTCACAATTCACACTTAAGGAGCGCAACAGTTCTTTTTAACCCTTTGCTTACCTATTTCACCAACCAACAAAATATACAGTTTACAAAGTATCAGCCTTCAGAAAGCAAAGTGAAGTTGAGTTTTCAAAGTGCCATAAACCTTTAATGAACCTCTGAGCTACATCTGCTTCTTCCAACTCTGTCCTTATCAGATGGCTTGGCTGGGGTTTAGCTGTGTTAACCCTCTAAAATATGATCATGTGACAGTGACCTAGAGCAGCCTGGGAAGCTCTTGCACATCTTAACCCAAACAAATGGATGTGGGAGTGGGATTTCCAGCTGTGTCATTTGAGGAGGGAAAGTTTAGTTAGCAGCAGGCAGAGTGCATAGCAGGAGCTGATAAGGCACAGATCTCTCATTAACAAGTGCTCTGTGAGGTCCCAGCAGGAAGGGAATCCTGGCGTCTTGCCACAGTGCCTGCACTTACTATAAACACTTCCCAACTGTTTCACAAAGCTCTCAGCCTGGACTTGTGTCTCTTCTGGACTTTTTCAACTTCAGCACAAGTTCAGCAAGAATCCAAATGTGGGGGGCACTGGTGAAGGAAAGCGCAGAACCTCTGCATTAATCATTAGAGAGCAGTTTGTTACCAGTAAGAGCTCAATGTGGGACTGGAGAAAGTGACTATGAACTGTAAGTATCAGAAGGAACATGAATGTTCACTTACAACAAATGTATTTGTACCTTTGCCATTTGAAATGGAAACATTTTGTATCTGGAAACGAAGTAGGCTTAGCTCTTTATGGAGATCATGGTACTGATCTCCAACAACAACTGAGTGGGGAGTTTTAATAATGTTCTCTGAATATACCAATATTCATATTAGTGACTTTGTGCATATTCTTGTTACTGAGCACTGAACAAAACAAGATGTATGTTACTGCAGTGTTAACATATAATAATCTGTCTGCAGAAATACTAACAAAGACATTTTGTACTAGCCTGGATTAGATTGTTTGTTTTATGTAGTGTTAATTATAAAGCTCCCTTACGCTCAAAGTTATTTTTTTGGATTTTCAGCTTTCATTTCAATTACTCATAACATAAGCAGTTAAAACTAACGGGTATAACACTAAATGTAAGCCCCCCCCCCATAACCATGCGGCTAGTCCCCTAGGGGGGCAATGAATCTGTAAAACTATAGCAGGGTGATATTTATGGCTGTGTTTTCATAAACTGATAACAGGGGACCTGATCAAATAAATATAAGAATACAGAGTGGGGCTTGATCTTTAAAAGTCTAAAAACCTCTGTGAATGGGGAAAATCCTGATACAGAATTGTTATTGTTATCTGTTTGAGTCAATATATAATGTTCCCAGAGCATCACCAAGTAAGTATATACTGTTTTCTACATAAAAAAAAAAATTATAACTTTCAAGTATTTACCTTTCAAAAATGCTACAATGCCTCATAGTTAAAGGGGAATTAAAGCACAATACTCTATAAGCCAGATATGAAGATCAGTTACTTTTACTGTTGTCACTTGGATTTATAGATATAGTGGATTGGTAGATATTCCAAAGACATAAACAGGTTATCATGGGGATCAGGGTTTGTTTTAGTATTTAGGGCTGCTCCTGCATGGGGAAATATTTGAGGTTGAGATACCATTTATAATTTGTTTATTATAATTTGTTTATACTAATATTTCATACAGATACATGTTTATATGAAATGTGCAACAGGCCCTAATTAACAGGAACATATATGCTATCATTTTTCACTGAGGCACATATTCTGTATAGTTAATAGTGCAATTCAAAAAGTTTTTATTAAATGATACTAATAAAACAGTATCTTAAATTTTTCTGGGTAAAAACCATGGCAAATAGCATCTTGCCGCAATTAACTTGCAGTCGTAAATGCCTCTTAAAGAGTTTATAGCATTATACGAATACTGTATGTTTAGAACAGACACAGATCACCAGGAGCCTTCTTTGATTTAACAGTTTGCAGTGAAGATGGGTATTTAAGGTCAGGACTCTGTGTACCCCCAAATTGGTAGACTGACTAGTTTGGGTACATGCTTGTGATTGCCAGCCATCTCAACAACTGGACAGCCCATTGTCTATCAGCTTATTATTGGATATAAGCTTTGACAACAAGAATTGGTTATACTGAGTTTGGGCCTGTAACACATGGGCAAACATATCTGAGTCTGGAATAAAATGGGTGTCATTGACCGCTTGTGTGCACCAAGGACAACAGTGAGTTATCAAAGAAAAATAGCAAAATAAAATAGCGTTTCTATGGATAGTGAATTTATTTTGGTCCTTTATAAGGAAAGTTCTGGAAATATGTAACTTCTCGAGTTGGTTAAAAAACATAACAATTGTGTTTGGACTATGGGCTATATCATTTAATGGATGATGGCAGTATCCAGACAGCCCTTCTAAAATCGCTTTTCTTCATTTGGAACAAGTTCTAGACTGTCTCTGGAAGCGACATCAGCACAAGCAGTATTTAATGGGAAGATACAATGGGGCAGATTTACTAAAGCTAACGACATTTCCCCAGCGTTGCCACCCGCAGGGACATCGCCAATTTACTAAAAGGTGCAGGTGCCAATTCGCTAGTGAACAGGAACCGTCACTAGCGTTCATTCGCACTCTATCGGAAGGCGCTAATGCGCTCTGGCGAATGGACATTACTCCACAAATTCACAAAAATGCGGATTTTACTGAACGTTACCTCTTTCGCCAGACTTGCCTTCGCCAGCTCAGACTAGGAGAAGCGCAATGGAGTGCATAGATATTCCTCAAACTTTTTTCACTTACATCATATTCTGAGTGGAAAATGCATAAAAGTTCAAAAAACGCTGGCGACGTTTCCTTTTTTCAGAGTGATAGATTGCAAAAGTCCTTCATTTTTTTTTTTTTTGTAACCGGGTTTCTCCAACATATGGAACATTAATTATACAGTGGGCTCATTTGTAGGGCATTATAACAACTCCATTGTCTTTATTAAGGTTCCCTGGACTTGTGTAATGAACAGTTTAAATGTAAAGTATTTGCTCATAAAACTTTAAATTTAGCGCCCTATGCAAATTAACCTGAGCGCAAGATCTCTAGCAACTTTTCGCTAGGCAGAAATGAACGCTAGCGTATCGACACCCTGGACGAAACTCCGCATTTTAGTGAATGAACGTTCTCTGAACTAATTTTTGCCTGAAGAAGTGTAGCAATGGGTGCGAAGCAGTCGCTGCCAACTTTTCACCGGTTAGTAAATCTGCCCAAATATGTTGAGTGAAAAACCCACACAATTGTTAAATTACTGTGAATAATGGCAAGTGTTGACTGAAGCATTAGGCATTCTGGGGCATGACAACACATTCTCTGGAAGGATGAACAGTGCTTTACAATCTGCCAGTCTGATGGGCAAGTGTAGATAAGAAGGATATTATGAGAACCAGTCTGAATGTGTAGTGCCAACTGTAAAGCTGTTTGCCATGGATTCTGCTAGGGCCTCTAGCATGAAATTCTTCACAATGCCGTGCTTCCTACTTGGGGTGACAGTTTGAGGAAGACTCTTTTATCTTTCAGCACAGTAATACGCCCATGCATAAAGTAAGTAAGCCTATGATTAAGGGAGTTGCTCGTGAAACGCGTCAGGGGATGTTGGTTTGTGACCTGTTGCAATGAACCACCTTTCTTTTTAACCGGAGGGCCGCCTTTCTTTTTTCCTGAGCATACAGTGAGATAAACACAGTTTGGATTGATAAGATGAAAATTAAAGAATTTGACTCACCTGCATAGAGTGTAGACTTCAACTAAACATATTTGGAATGAATAGGGACACTGACTGTATCCAACTTTACTAATGTCCTTGTGGCTGAATGGGAGCAAATGGCACCAACAATGTTCCAGGTTGTTATAGCAGCAAAATGAGGACCAACATTGTGTTAATTCCCTTGGCTTCTGAATGGAATGTTGGACAGGAAAATCTTCCTATATCACTCAGCTTAGCTGAGGAGGCAACCAAAATGGAGGCTCAAATGATTGCATTTAAATAAGCAGAGCGCTCTGTTTTCAAGTTATGGCTTGAGATTGTATTTGTTACACCTTCATTATTTTACATTTTAGAGTTGTGGTTATTGTAAGAAAGAGAATTCTACCTGCAAATTATTTACATTTTTTAGGTAAATGCAACACTTTGACCCTAATTTTTATGGGCAAACAAAAAAGTCACTTAAAAGCAGACAGTGGAAGGCTGTAAAACATGAAATCATTTGTTTTGTCTGTTGTAGCTGTTATTGTCATGCCTTTAGCATCAGCTCAAAAGACCTGGAATTCTCGTGTAGAGGGCTGGAAATTATAGCTGTGTGATCTGTTTGATTTTTAGATAAATGCAGCCGCCAGCTGTCCAAAGCAATTATGACTGTTTAGTGAGCACAATGGGGATGTTCAGGCTTCATTTCATTTAGCAGATGCGTCATTTTTATGTTTTATGGTTACTTATAATATAATAGAAACTCATTCTTTGTTTGGTGGAGATTAACATGGTTTGGTTTTGCTGATACAAATAAAATTCGGATCATAAGAATAACTGGAACATACCATAGTAACTTGAAAAAAGGCTTAATGTAGTCTAAAATAATTCCTACCTAGAATCTAACTGATCCATGGTAAGGAGCTAAATTTCCAACAAAAATACTATCAAATATATTGTATATTATATTATATTACATTGCTGTAATGGAAAAGAAGAAGGTAAGTGATCCCGGAAGAAGCTGTAAGCTGAAATTCCCCCCACTTTAAAGGATTATAAAAAGAGTATTGATAAAAGGATGAACTCTCACTTTTATCCACTGATAAATATGTAACCAAAAATCCCATCTAAATCAATAGTGTGGCAAGCTCTAGGTTCACACTTTGAGTCACCCCTGGCACTGACAAGCTTGCATGTTCTGAAGGAAGGGGGAGATTCCAAGTATGCCCTTATTCTGCCTGCAACTTTTTCTATACCTCACTTTGTCTGCAGCACTGGCTGCATTAATTGGCACACTGAAACAGGGCAGGTGGAAAAAACATGGTGCCCTTGGGCATTTTTTTGCATAATACAACTTCCCTGGTACCAAGTACCACCCGCAGCCTACCCTTCATGAATACATGAATACAGGGCTGTAGAAAGCAGGCAGGGCTGTATTCATAGGAGAGTATCAGGGTAGGGAAGGGTAAAAAATGCAAAAACATGATACTTTCACTTTTTTTTTTTTTTTACAGTTTTTTACAGTGCTCTACTCTTTATAAACGAGCCCCCCCCCAACTATTGTAGTACTTACACATCTGTTGGAATGTTTGTCTGGTCTGTGAGACTATAGTTTCTTGACTATGAACAAGTGGGCCGTGTATGGGGGCCCCCAACGGGCTTCCCCGATCGAGATCTGGCCGAAATTCGGCCAGATCTCGATCGGATGGGTTTAAAAACCCCGTCTGTTCGTTGATGCGGTCCCGCGATCCGACCGCCCATTTGCGAATGCTAGGATCCGATCGTTGGGCCCTAGGGCCCATGATCGGATCTGCCCGATATTGCCCACCTCAAGGTGGGCATATCGGAGGGAGATCCGCTCGTTTGGCGACATCGCCAAACGAGCGGATCTATCAATGTATGGCCACCTTAAGTCCTGTGCGGAAATCTGTTTTTTAGGCGTGTTTTGGAGTTTAAAGCAGTTTTTTCTCATTTTAACATTATAATAATGTCACCCATCATTACATATTTACACATCATAATTTGCATCCTTTGTATTTAAAATGGCTACGTCTAGTGCAATATATTGTGTGTCCTTGACTTACCCCAGCCATAGAAATTGATGTTTTTTTTATTAGAAATGCATAAATATAAATGTCCTAATGAATGTGTTGTTTAAAGCCTTCCTTTCAATGAGAGAGGCTCTAGCTAAAGCCAAAACAATGCTGCAGAACTGTGGCACAGAAAATCACTCACATATGTGCACTACTTTGTATCATGAAAAGCAATTTAAAACAATAAATGGAGACATGTACAATGTTGATAATTCTTCCTGTATAACTGCTTTTAATAAAAAGCTGTGTACAGCTGTCTCATTGTGGTCACGCATAAAAAAAGATCTGCATACACACATGGGAAACTTATGGGAAGTGGGCTTGGCATTTCGCATTTGGTAACCAGAGTCTTGAATTGATTCAAACTGTATGGTCATTTTTAAAATATTCAGGGACACTATAATAATGACCTTTTTGTTTTGTTTATAAAACTATATACTGTATATAATCAATTATCTTGGAGTCTTATATTCTAATTTCCCTACCATTTGTACTTACAGACAAGTGCAAACACCACATTTGAGTTCCATTGTTGATTTTCAGATTTTTCTTCTTACATTTCCATCACATGGGGTTTCCTCTAAAATAAGCCATAGTGTACGATTCCTACTAAAGTGACATGCCAGATAGGTTTGATTATTATAACCACAGCTTGCACAGAGAAATAAGGAGAACAGACAAATATTTTCAGGAGCCCATGTTCAAAAACAAGGATTGTTCATGGACATAGATTTTTCAGGATTTTTCAGGAGCTCTCATGTTATGCCCCTCACTTTGTTATAGACAGCTAGAAGTTAATCTTTATTATATATGTATATTTCCTTTCTTTGCAGCTTTGAGAGCAGAGTGAATATTGTGTAGGTGGCAGAGAATACAGGATTATGTATAAACAGCGTGCAGCATACCTCTCAACAAAAATTAAGAACAGTTTAGACCTTGCTCTTATCCACCCAGGTCATACTTTTAAGCCTGATCGCTCAGCTAACCTTGAACACTTTTAATAAGCTCTAGCCAGTATGGGTTTATTTTTCAAGATGGCTTTATACAGGGACATTTGGGAGGTATGTTGCAGTGTGCTACCTACAGTATGATGACCTAGTGCAATTTATAACAGAACTAGAAAATTGTCACTTTTGGATGCTAGACTGTAGAGTAGAATTGAACTTTATTCTTGACTGTTCTCTCTCCTCTATTTGCTCTTCTTACTCACTTCCCTTTCTGTGTCCACAACTTTTCTCGCCACTCTGTCCAGTTGCTAAACAGATAACTGTTACATAAATAAATATTCTAAATATTAAATAAATATTACATAATAGTATTATTATTTATCAATATTATTTATTAATAACTAAATATAACATAGATAAATATTACAATAAACTAGGGATGCACCAAATCCAGTATTCGGGCAGCATTCAGTCTTTTTCAGCAGGATTCGGATTCGGCCGAATCCTTCTGCCCGTCCAAACCAACTCTGAATTTGCATATGCATATTAGGGGCGGGAGGGAAATTGCGTGACTTCTTGTCACAAAACAAGGAAATAAAAGATGTTTTCCTCTTCCCAAATTAGGATTTGGTTCGGTATTCTCCCGAATCTTTTGCAAAGAATTTGTGGGTTCGGCCCAATCCAAAATAGTGGAATCGGTGCATCCCTACAATAAATATTTAACATTTGATTTTGGGGAGAGGCGGAATAGATAGAGCAAGTTAAGAAATAAATACTCGAAACATTAAATACTGCCAACAGTGTAAGCAGCATTAAAGCAGCATTAAAGCAGAATAAAGTAAACTTTGATGGTTGGTGTAATTGTGTTTGTTGCTTGATTGAGTTCAAAACTGGAGTGACAGGCCCATGAGGTAGCAGCCCTGCTGCCTGATGGGCCCTGGACACCCTATTCCTACATTGTTTGATGTTCCCACTGATAGCAGGAACGAAAGATATATAAGGTTATTATCAATAGTTTCCTTCAACTGTGTTTGTTAAAACTGTCTTTCTTCTTGCATATTGTTCTTAGTGGTTCCCCGAGTCGGTAAGAAAGATTGTCCGTCACCAGCTGTACTTCACCTTTAAAGGTCCAGTCCCCCCTCAAGCAGAAGTAAAACAAGGGTGCAATTGAAAAGGCTTCATTTAAATGATTTATGGCTCCTTCCAGCTATGTCCCTAGTAAGTATCAGTAAAGACAATTTAATCCTGAAAATAAACTTTCCTTGGGAAAGAGCCTTTTAAACAAGCAACACACAGAATGTTTTGTTTGATTTATTTAGTTGCTTTGCATCAAATTGCCTCCCCATTGCTTCATTCCTACAGTCGTTTCACCATTACTCTAAATGATCCAAATCTAGTTCAAATCTAAAAGCAGATCCTGGTTACTGATGACCTCCGTCAGCACTTTTCTTCATAATGTATATAATGTATGGTAAGTCTAATTATTTTAATACACAAAGGCAATCGCTTGCTAAAGTTTATTTTTATATACAGAATTATTCAGAAAATATGTTTGTTGCACAGTATGTAGCCATGCCCCCTGTTAATCGCACCTGCCCCTGGCAAGTCCAACTCTTTTTGCTGTTATTCAAATATATACAAAATATATACAATAATAAATACAAGTACGTTATGGTGTCATACCATAAAGCATGTCATTAAAAAGAAAAAATAGTACATCATATTTATTCTCAGGACAGGGCTTCCCTTAGATACGAACCCATCTTTCCACTCACCACATTAGCATATACGATAAAGAATAAAGAAAGTAATAAAATCTTGTGGGGAATAACGCATTAAGATCAGAACCTTTGGAATTTTTTAAGGCTTTTACGGATTTCATTGTGGAAACTATGCATTTCTGCAGAATGTATGCTGAAGGGCCAATACCATGCATGTTAGTGCACACACAAGATGGAGTGGACGGGAGCACCTTTTCTCTGCTGGCTTAGATAACCACTGGCCGTAGGGTACTATAAGCAATAAATATGGCCTTTTAGTATCATAAGTTAAATATGAATAGAACTGTATGAATGCAGCTGAACCTTCTGAATAGACCATGCTGGATTCTTTGAATCATTACTGATAACATTGGATTCATGTAGTAATAAAGACTACGTTTGTGTTGGGTCAGTATGGCAAATAGATTTTTACTTTTTAATCCACACCAAATTGTTGCAATGTTATTATAAAACAGCTATGAGTGCGCCTGCAACCATTTCACATCAAAGTGCAAGCACTACTGCTTCAGTTTTGATGCATTACCTAATTGCAGGTAGTCCTTAGCACCTGCAGTCGTAAATGACCCCTTTGGGGTGCAGGGCAGATTGCAAAGTGCACCTGTTTCTCCCCTCACACATACACCCCTGAAATTGTTCAGCAGCCTTGTATTCATAAGGGGAGGAAGGGGTAGGCACTTAAGTGTCATTGCATGTACAGTAATTCAAAAATTAAGGGGAGCAGGTGAAAGATCAGGGCTGCCTTGCAACCATAGTTGCAGCCAGTCTAGAACTAAGTGCAGAGCACAGTCAGATTCTGGACATTTTCTCTTGCACTTGTATCTGGGATATCTGCAAGTCCCTACTAAGTTTGCCTAGATGTAGTAGCCCATAACAAACCAACCAATTAGCAGGTAGCATTTACTGGCCATCGTTTATTGCGCCTGGACAATTTTAACGCCTTTTAATACACATAATAATATTTGAGTACACCAGGATGATTGCATATACAATTTAATTGACTAATGCACTGTATTTCCTTTAAAAAAACACATGGACCTTTTTTCGAGACATTTAACAGATTTTTGTCTGGTCCAAGAGCAAAAGGAAGCAAGGCCAAAAATGGCAGAATTTGAAGTACGCATTATAGAATGCAAGTTTGACATCCTTGCAGTAAACGCATAGGTTTGTTACCTTTCGCATTGGTTTGAACTGTTTCGATTGAAGAGCTCCAACCTGCTGTGCAGTGTTGCAATATACTATTTTGCTTCATGAAAGCTTTGTAATACAGTTAAGAAAGAAATAGAAATTAATGTATGTTGAAGATAATTAGCCAACTTCTAGAACATACCACCCAGTTACTAGCATCTGGAAGTCATTACACCAGGATGTTGGGGTTATCTGGACAAATATACTGCCAGACATAAGATCGTAATCTTTCATCAAATTCCTGATACTTTGGGGGTGAATGCATGTCTACAGGATTAAGTCTTTCTTTTCCCATGCTGTGTTGTTTAGTCATGGGAAAAGATTGAATCTCTTTCATGCATGCTTGATCAAGTCGTAATGTTATTTAAAAATATTACTGCCCTGAAGAAGCTTGAAGGAAACTGAAACCACTACTCCTAGAATGTATTCTGCCAGAATTTTCAGAAATGGTTGACTCTAGTGATATCACAGGACCTATTAGCAACTGCCAATGGACTTTTCAGACCCAGTTTGCCATGTTTATTGCATTTTATTTCCATTTTCCAAGTTCTTGTGTCATTCTGTGCCTGTGCTAACTGGTGCCCAGCTAATAAGGTTGAGACGTTTTTGGCCAATTGGGCAATTTGTGGCAGTTGTTCTATTACTGGTCATCTTGCCATTTCTGGCATTAGTATGCAGTTTGCAAGTGCAAGTCACTTGCATCCATGGAGGGAAGCCACTAGGGCAGTGGTCCCTGACCAGTAGCTCGCGAGCAACATGTTGCTCACCAACCCCTTGGATGTTGCTCTCAGTGGCCTCAAAGCAGATGCTTATTTTTGAATTCCTGGGGTGGAGGCAAGTTTTGGTTGCATAAAAACAAGGTGTACTGCCAAACAGAGCCTCCTGAGGGCTTCCAGTCCATATAGGGGCTACCAAAGAGCCAATAACAACCCTTATTTGACATCCCAATGGACTTTTTCATGCTTGTGTTGCTCCCCATCTCTTTTTTACATTTAAATATGGCTCACAAGTAAAAAAAGGTTGGGGACCCCTGCACTAGGATAACCCTGGAATTAGGTCAGGTCTTGGCTGGCAGAACTTCCAGAGTTTGTTAGTGTCCTTGCACATGACTGCATGTAATTCAACATAGTGTGTTTAAGGGGTACAGTGCTGGGAGCAAGTATGGGCACGAGTAGCTTTATAAATAATAAAATAATAAAACACTCAGTTTTTTTAACCATACAAAAATGTTGCAGTTGTGCTTGTGGTTGCAAATGAACCCATGCATGTTATATTGCAGTTCTTTACTCAATGTCTTAGCGTTAAGTATGAAAACTGAAACCAGAGAAGCACTAGTGGAAGTATACAGCTATTGATACTAAAACTGGCCATTCAGTAACAGGTGAAGGGATAGAGTTTGAAAATCTTTGGATTCATTTATAATCTTTTAATTGTTAGGACCCAAAAGTAAATTTCTTGTTATCAGCATTGAAGAGTTTGCTTACAGAAAATACTTATGGGTTTATAGAGGAGGATACAGACGATTCTTATCAATATATATCTTTCAAAACACATGTGGCCTGACTATAATTGAAGAAAATTATTTTCAGCTTGCATCATAAATGGGTTGTGACAGACTATTGCATGAAACATGTAAAGATTAGTAGCTGCTCTTCGCCACTGATTACTACTGAGTTTAATTGTTTTGTTTTTGGCAACCATCATGGACTAGCGCTGTTTTTTACAGTATGAAAGAATATCAGTCAGGCAGCTGGAAGCAGCACACAGATCTCGAAGTGAGATATAAGTGTTGCCGACTGATTAATGTATTCCTCATTTATAGTGCATTCCCCTGAGGTTTGGCCACTACTGGGGTCCTTAGTCTAATGGAGGGAGTCGTTCTTCTCTTCCTGGGTCCCAGAATGACCCCTAGCTATCATGAGTTTGGCCGCTAGGTGGCACTGTGTAATAATATAATTAATGTGTAATATCTGTGTAATAATATATATTATAATAATATATATTTATTGATTATTGATTGAAGTGGATTGGTGTCACATGTGGAGCCATCATTAGACTTAATGGGAAGGGGCCGCTAGATCCTGTCACCAAAGCCAAATAAGGGCTACCTATATGAGCAGCTCTTGGCTCCACCAAGGAGTATTGGAAGGGATTAGATCCCAAGGGCATTGTTGTCTAGTCAGGGAACCAGAGACAGGTTATAGGGAGTAGAGAAACTCCCACCTAGGTTCCACAACCCTACACCCCTCCATCAAGCTACATTGGAGGGATTATTCTGCCACTGGTCTTCATTGTGAGTTTGTGCTGACGGCTCAATGACTATTCTCTGTATTGTTGCTCTATTCTCCCTTGTGGATCTGTTCTAAATAAATCAGTTTGGTTTTTAATCAAAGAAGAACTACTGTTGTCAAATACCATTGATTACAGTGTGTTACACCATGCCTCCACACTGTTGCGAGGGCTCACACCCTGAGAATTATAGGTCTCATGTAGAGCCAATATTGGGGTAAAGCTCACAGTTAAGCTGGCCATAAATGTTGAGATTTTTAAAAGATCCGATCATCATCGTGAGACCACGATTACCTTGGAACGATCGTACGAATTGTCCATCAACTAAAAAGACCAATTTGCCAGGAAAACAAAGGAGAGCTGCCTGCTTGGCCCTGCAAACATAGATAGATTGCACTGGGACCGACAAAGATTTTTTAACCTGGCCGATCAATTTCCTGACAGATGTTGGCCAATAAATCGTAAGATGTATGATCGTTCGAATCCCACTAACCACACGATAATTTCGAAGGATTGGTCGGACTTCGATAAAATTGGTCGTTCGGCAAGAGAAATCTTTGCGTCTGATGCTTCAACAAGTGCCATATTTCTGGTGGGCCAGGCAGAAGGTGCTGACTGTGTTCATGTGTATCTTCTCTAAAAGTGGCTAAAATTTCCAATGAAATGTGATCCTCGCAGAGGTTTGGCTAATGACATCTGTATTTGCTTGTGTTCTGATTGTGTGTTTGTGCAATTAAAACTTTGCTTAGATCCTCTCTTTTAAGAGCTTATAATTACAGTGTGTTTACTTTGTAACTTTAGAGCATCAGTAGCAGGAGTTCTTAGACTGATGAAAGGTCATTGCGCACTAATTAAATGGAGCCTGGGGATCCCTCAGAAGCAATGCTAGTAAACCATTTCATTACATTTTCTGGCTTTAATACTAAGAATTTGTTAGATTGACCCTGGTAAAATTTACTGAAATACCAAACTTGTCTGCAATCTTATTTAGAAAGGTATTTTACTTATGTATGCTATATAATACAATACACTATAAAATCTAATATAATACAACATATTTTTTTAAAAATTAACACCTAGCTCATCAGAAATTTTTAGCTCCGGATTTTGCTTTTTGTGGCTTGGTTATATATTATTTAAAGAGATACTGACACCAGAAATCAAGCCTTTTTTCTATCTATCATAACATTGGCTTTGCATGCTATTTCTGATTTTGCCATAAAGGTATTTGCCCAATTCTTTTACATTACCGATCTGATCCCCTTTTTCCACTATAAGGGGCAGCCATATTTGTGCAGCAATAGTCATTAGCATTAGAAACTCTGACAGGTAAAGAAGGGACAGTCAGGTTTAGGAACTTCAAGTAACAATTATTTACAAAAGCAGCCCTATCAGGGAAAAATGATCAACACAGGTAACTTTTAATGTGAGTCTATGTGATGTATTGCTAGATATCAGTCAATCATGGGCACTATTTTTAATTGGATTTCTATTTTAGTCTTTAAAGGGGTTGTTCACCTTCCAACACTTTTATCAGTTCATTTGGTTTCAGATCGTTCACCAAAATTAAATACTTTTTCCAATTACTTTCTATTTTCTACATGTGATGGTTTTTCTAATATTAAAGTGTAAATCTAATTTGTCACCTTCTAAAGCAGCTCTGGGAATGGGGGTCGTTGACCCTCTAAATTCTAAATGGATACATTTAGTTGATACATTTCTTATCTTTGTCCCTGCTGAGCAGAATCTCTGGGTTTCATTACAGGCAGTTGTTAGACTTGATACAATAGTTGCTAATACTCCAGAGATGCTGCTGTGAAATGTATCAACTAAAGGTTGCAAAATAGTAATTTAGCAACATTGAAAAATTGCACCTGAATTACTGAGCTACCAGACTCAAACACCAGAGACAGAGACATTAAAGTTTAAACTTCGATTTCGGTGAAGCGGTAAAAAATAAAAAATGGAAAGCAATTGAAAATCTGAAAACAAATCATCTAAAAAAAGTGTTTGGAAGGTGAACAACACCTTGAAAAACACAGATGCTGAATTGCACAGGTTTAGTTGCAAATAGGAGCCAATCAGCAATTAGGTGGATCAAAATTAGGCTGTTTGAATCAGGCTGCTGACAGGTTTAAAGCAACTTAAAGCAAACAAATCATCTGAAAAGGATAAGTATTTCTTAACTGCTTTTTTATATTAAGGTTTATATTTAACTACTGTGGTTTAATTTTTTTTTAAAAGGTTTTTTTTTTCTGTCTTGGGTGCTAAACAGCAAAGTTTGGTGTGCTAGTGTGCTTACAGCAAGTTTGTCACAACCTGCTTTACTTTGCAGTTTTCCCTCCGTTTGAGGGGGTGGGGTTGATTAGTTGCACCTGAACAGACTGTATAAATAGAACCCCTGGGACTCCAGTGGAGCTTGCTCTAGTGTTAGCTTCTCTTAAGTGTTTGCTCGTTAAGTGGGGGATCTGTAAGTGGAGTTACAAACACCGGAGTTGAAAACTAAAGGAGGTTCAAACTAGGTCAAAAGTTTTGTTCTAAACCCTCATTTTTATTTTATATATTTATTTATATTTTTTCCTGTTTTGATCTGTAACTGGGATAATGAGTGCTAGCAAGATTGAAGGTCTGACTCAGTGCACAGTCTGCCATATGTATGCAGATTTGGAACAAGAGATCCAAAATGCTTACCTCTGTGGTGGTTGTGAGCAAATTGCCACTTTGGAGGCTCAAGTTAGAGCACTAGAGCAACAAATTGCAACACTGCGGTCAATTGACAATCTTGAAAGGAGTCTTTTGCTCACTGAGCAGGACCTAGCGGGGTCAGATAGTTTGGGGGGAACAGAACAGCAGCAGGATGTTGAGGCAGCTAGCTGGGTGACAGTTAGAAAATCTAAGGTGGGCAAAAGGAAAATGGAGGCTGATCCGGAGATTATACATCGCAACAAATTTGCCAGATTGTGTGAAGATGATGGGAGTATGAACTCTGGATTGGCAATTCTAGATGGGGCTGATCTCTCTAACAGCCGGGAGACCAGTTTCTCTAGTAGTGGTGGGGGGGAGAGTAGAGTCAGGCCTAAGCAGATTGTGGTTGTAGGGGACTCAATTATTAGGAAAGTGGATAGGGTAATTTGTCGTCCGGATCGCTACAACCGAACAGTTTGCTGTCTACCTGGTGCCAGGGTTCGGCATGTGGTTGATCGGATAGACAAATTATTGGGTGGGGCTGGGCACGACCCAGCTGTCTTAGTACATATCGGTACTAATGACAAAATAAATGGTAGATGGAAGACCTTAAAGAATGATTTCAGGGATCTAGGCTCTAAGATCAAGGAAAGGTCTTCCAATGTAATCTTTTCTGAAATTTTGCCTGTGCCACGTGCAAGTTTAGGAAAACAGCGGGAGCTTAGGGAGCTTAATGCGTGGCTAAAGTCTTGGTGCAGGAAGGAAGGGTTTGGGTTCATAGAGCACTGGGCTGACTTTTCGTTGGGGTACAACTTATACAGCCGTGACGGTTTGCACCTCAATGGAAGGGGGTCCGCGGTGCTAGGGGAAAGAATGGCTAAGAGGTTGGAGGAGTGTTTAAACTAGGCAAGGGGGGGGTGGGTGAGAGAAAGGATTATGGGGAAGCTAGTGTAGACGGGGCAGTGGGGTTAGTAAGGGGTCATGGGGGAGGAGTGAGGGGGGCATACAGTTTACCAGCTAAGGAGGTCCCTCTGTTACAAGGAAAACAGAATAATACTAACTTAACGTATAATTCTTTACCAAGTAATGCACATTTCAAAAGTAAAAGTAATAACCTCCGCTGTATGCTGGCAAATGCACGGAGTTTGTCAGGTAAAATGGGAGACCTAGAATTAATTGCATGCTCTAAAAATTATGATATAATTGGTATCACTGAGACCTGGTGGGATGAAACATGTGACTGGATTGTGAATTTAAATGGTTACACCCTTTTTAGGAGGGATAGAGGGATTAAAAAGGGTGGAGGAGTGTGTTTGTATGTAAAGCCTGAATTAAAGCCATGCGCTAAAGAAATAAAAATAGCTGGCACTGGTGAGGGTGTAGAATCACTCTGGGTAGAGATTTCGACTGGGCAAAAGGTATCAAAAAGAATTATCATTGGTGTATGCTATAAACCACCTCGTATAAGTGTCGAGTATGAAGCCGAGCTACTCTTGCAGATACAAGCGGCTTCACAGCTGGGTCAAGTTGTTGCTATGGGTGACTTCAATTATCCAGACATTGACTGGGGTAATGGGGTTGCTAAGACAGAAAAAGCTAGTAGGTTTGTAAATATGCTGAATGACAACTTTTTATTCCAGCTCGTTCAAGAACCTACTAGGAATAACTCTCTTTTGGACCTTGTAATAACTAACAATACTGAACTCATCTCTAACATTTGTGTGGGTGAGCATTTAGGGAATAGTGATCATAACATGGTCTCCTTTGAGATTCTGTTGCAGAAGCAATTCTATAAGGGAGTAACTAAAACACTAAATTTCAGACGTGCAAACTTTGACAGTATAAGGGCATCTCTGCAACATATTAAGTGGGAAATGCTTTTCACAGGGTTAAACACAGAACAAAAATGGGAAGTCTTTAAAATGCTGCTTAATAAATATACTTGTCAGTATATTCCACTTGTAAGCAAGGAACGTTGTTGCAAAGCAAAACCTTTTTGGTTCAATAGAAGCGTTGGTGTTGAGGTGGGTAAGAAAAGACGTGCTTTTAAAACTTTCAAGTTAGCTGGTACAGCCGAATCATTTATAAGGTACAAGGAGGCCAATAAATCATGCAAAGAAGCTATAAGGCAAGCTAAAATTGCTATAGAAAAGGATATTGCAGTAAGCAGTAAAAAAAATCCAAAATTATTTTTTAAATATGTTAATAGTAAAAAAATGAAGCAGGAAGGGGTGGGTCCCTTACTATCAGAGGGGGGTCAGCTGGTTGATGAAAACAAATTAAAAGCGCAGATTCTGAATTCATATTTTTCATCTGTCTACACAAATGAGGAATCAGTAAGTGAAGGTTTCCTTCTTAACAGTCCCAATTCTAGTAATACAACTAATGATGCATGGTTCACACATGATGAAATTCAAAAGAGACTAGAACATGTTAAGATTAACAAAGGTCCAGGGCCAGATGGTATTCATCCCAGGGTAATTAGCGAGCTTAGCTCTGTGATTGCCAAACCTCTTTACTTAATTTTTCAGGATTCATTGAGATCTGGCATAGTGCCGAGAGACTGGCGAATTGCTAATGTGGTGCCTCTATTCAAAAAAGGATCCCGTTCTCAGCCTCAAAACTATAGGCCAGTTAGTCTGACGTCAGTGGTAGGAAAGCTTTTCGAAGGGTTAATAAAGGATAAGATACTGGACTTCATAGCAAATCATAATACTATGAGTTTGTGCCAGCATGGTTTTATGCGTAATAGATCTTGCCAGACTAACTTAATTTCTTTTTATGAGAATGTAAGTAGACACCTCGATTCTGGGATGGCAGTGGATGTGATTTACTTAGATTTTGCTAAAGCATTTGATACAGTGCCACACAAAAGGTTACTGGTTAAATTAAGGAATGTTGGCCTGGAACATAGTATTTGTACTTGGATAGAGAACTGGCTAAAAGATAGACTACAAAGAGTGGTGGTAAATGGAACATTTTCTAATTGGACCAATGTTGTTAGTGGAGTACCGCAGGGCTCTGTACTAGGTCCCTTGCTTTTCAACTTGTTTATTAATGACCTGGAGGTGGGCATTGAAAGTACTGTTTCTATTTTTGCAGATGATACTAAATTGTGCAGAACTATAGGTTCCATGCAGGATGCTGCCACTTTGCAGAGTGATTTGTCTAAACTGGAAAACTGGGCAGAAAACTGGAAAATGAGGTTCAATGTTGATAAATGCAAGGTTATGCACTTTGGCAAAAATAATATAAATGCAAGTTATACACTAAATGGCAGTGTATTGGGAGTTTCCTTAAATGAGAAGGATCTAGGGGTCTTTGTAGATAACACGTTGTCTAATTCTGGGCAGTGTCATTCTGTGGCTACTAAAGCAAATAAAGTTCTGTCTTGCATAAAAAAGGGCATTAACTCAAGGGATGAAAACATAATTATGCCTCTTTATAGGTCCCTGGTAAGGCCTCATCTGGAGTATGCAGTGCAGTTTTGGAATCCAGTCCTTAAGAGGGATATAAATGAGCTGGAGAGAGTGCAGAGACGTGCAACTAAATTGGTTAGAGGGACGGAAGACTTAAATTATGAGGGTAGACTGTCAAGGTTGGGGTTGTTTTCTCTGGAAAAAAGGCGCTTGCGAGGGGACATGATTACACTTTACAAGTACATTAGAGGACATTATAGACAAATGGCAGGGGACCTTTTTACCCATAAAGTGGATCACCGTACCAGAGGCCACCCGTTTAGACTAGAAGAAAAGAACTTTCATTTGAAGCAACGTAGGGGGTTCTTCACAGTCAGGACAGTGAGGTTGTGGAATGCACTGCCGGGTGATGTTGTGATGGCTGATTCAGTTAATGCCTTTAAGAATGGCTTGGATGATTTTTTGGACAGACATAATATCAAAGGCTATTGTGATACTAAGCTCTATAGTTAGTATGGGTATATAGAATTTAATTAAAAGTAGAGGGGTGTATGTATGGATGCTGGGTTTTCATTTGGAGGGGTTGAACTTGATGGACTTTGTCTTTTTTCAACCCAATTTAACTATGTAACTATGATAATACCTATTGGTAAATACACTTTTGTGTGCTAGTTAGTAAATAATCCATAAATAATATTTGAAATTTGGTCTATAAAGGATCCTCTGTGGCCAAGTACAAATAACTGCAGTTTAGCAGCATTTTACTCTCTTTTTTATTTCTAGTGTTTTTTTTTTTGAGCAGTCTATATTACTGTATATTACGTATCACAAAAGAAACTTGGGGCAAATACCTATTTTAATATACCAGCGACACACTTTTAAAGAAAGTTATAAAACAAAAGACAATCTCAGAGAGCGGGAATAGTTATCTTTCAACTTTCAAATAAAAGTGGCAGCAGATTGGCGACAGTTGTTTGGAGCAAAAAGACTTTAGACCGCTTTGTAGCAATGCCAGCGCTTCTGAAGCTGAATAGACGCATTACCTCCCCGTACAGGTGCAAATCATTATGTGAGCCCCACAAGCTGTGCATAAAAAGTCAAGTTACTACTAATTCTTTAATTGTGTGCAGGATGAAAGGCTCCTCTTTTACACATTAAGTCTCTGCCGTCAAGGCAATGATTCCATACTGAATTAACATTGTTGTCCTCTCCTCGTTTCTCAGGATTACAAAACTTTCAAGAAGTGCGTTAATATTTGGCGATGTCAGGAATGCTCAACGAGTTTCATCAATGCTCCTCAGCTTCTTGAAAGGGCTTGTTGTGCTCATTAGATACAAGAAGGGGCAGCTGTGGATGTTACTGAACTGGTGACTGATCTATTCCTGCTTCTGGATGTTGTGCTAAAAAATCCTAAGCAGACAAGAAAAACCTCATTGTGGATGTAGTGTTTCCCACAAACAATATGAAGCTTTCTCTTCTATACCCAGCTTTGCTGTCACTGTTGCTCACAAGGGGCCTCTGCACCTCCTTTATCAAAGTCAACCATGGGATGAAAGTTATGAAAGGACAGAGAGCATTCCTGTCAGAGAGTGACCTGCAGTTTTCCATCCCCAGGGAGAAGGATGCCTGCAAGGTGGAAGTGGTTGTTAATGAACCCATTACTCAGAGGGTTGGAAAGTTAATGCCACAGGTAAGTGAAAAGGCATTTTCATGGTTTATTGATTTGATGTCCTTTGATATCAGCTTTTACTGAAATTTAAATGGCGAGGACAATGTATTACAGTTTAAAGGGATAATATAGTTTATGTCTTGTTTTCCATTAATAGACATGTATTCACATCATACTTAGTCACTACATATGTTGATACATGAAGGGGTGGCTGTTTTTCTGCCATGTCCCACCTTTGTATTTCCTGGCACTGTCAGGCCCTCTTCTGGTAAACATCACAAAGTAGAAGTAGATGACTATGGTGAACCCTGCACAAAAGTACCTAAGACCATAGGGATTTTAGAAGAAGGAGCACTGATACTGGGAAGGAGGTTAGCAATATAAGTAATTTGTGTAGCAAATTCCCTAAAGATGTGTAATGAATGGTTAACGCACAATAGAATTATTTAAACAAAATTATAAATAATCTTGATTAAAATGTCTTGTTTCTCATAGGTGTTTGACTGCCATTTCCTAGCCAATGAAGTTGAGTACACTCACAATGGCTGCCCTCTCCTGGATGAAGATGAAGTCCTGCTCAGACTTTACAGGTCAGTGACCAGAAATCCATATAGGTGCAGAGCCTATAGCAGCAACATTGCACTGTATTGTCACACAATTTGGTGCCAAAATAGTGCAGGTATAAAACACTAAAGGGGTTATTAACATTTGAGTTAACTTTTAGTATTCTGAGATAATTTGGAATTGGTTTTCATTTTTTATTATTTGAGGTTTTTGAGTTATTTGGCTTTTTATTCAGCAGCCAAAGTAACTTAGCATCCATGCAATAATTGAAGAGAATTGGATTATGAATTGGAGAGGCCGGAATAGAAAGATGGAATAATAATTAAGTAACAATAAAAATAAATGTATAGCCTTACAGAGCACTTGTTTTATATGGGGTCAGTGACCCCCCATTTGAAAGCTGGGAAGAGTCAGAAGTAGAAGGCAAATAATTCAAAGACTATAAAAATAATATATAATTTAAAAAATGTTTTAAATACTATAAAATAAATAACCAGGACCAAAGGATAAGTTGCTTAGAATTGGCCATTCTATAACATACTAAAAGTTAACCTGAGGGTAAAACATCCCTTTAAACTGGAAGTAGCAAGACAACTTTACGCAGAGCTGTTTCTGCCATGAGGCAAGGTGTATGATGGTAAATTCCCTAGGGTTAAATTTGCTTAAAGATTTTAATTGTAATGAAACATAGGGCATTGCATTTTTTCAGCCTGAATATTTTCCTACTAGAGAATCAGGCAACTAAAAAGCTCCAAATTGCCTCATTTATTCCTATGGTAAGCACCTGCAGGTTATGCTAAATGCATTAGCCAAAGCTTTCATGCAATCATCTTCTGCCTCTTATGTGCAAGTAATTATAGCAATATGATGTAAATTATACAGATACCACATAACCCTTAGGGTAAAGCTACACAGGAGATTTTAATCAGATTTTGTGGGTCAGATATTATCTCATCTTGCCATACAACAGCACAAAATTTGTAGGATGCTATGAAATCTGATCCCCCTATAGATAGAAACGTAAAGTTGGATCAGATAAATTTGGATGGTGTAGTTTGTTCATGTGTCTACATCTGACAATTGATGTATCTCAATGGGAACAAAAGTCAGTCAAACATCAGATTGTATCTTATCAGATCAAGATGCAGCATACAGTGTTCCCATCTGGCAGTTGTGTTGAGTCCAGTCTGATGGAAATTTTTCCATGTAGTTTACACATCAGGTTTTTGTATCAGTCCCATAATATTTTGACCTATGCAACTACATCTGACTTGTAGGATGCATTTTGTTGATCCAATACCATCCTTCAAAATCACTCATGGAGTTTAGTGCTTTCAGCATTGCTGACTTCAAGAGCTAAGAGCCATATCCTCTAATTTAGCATTACTTGACATGATGGTAATGACCATTTCTCCTTCCCTACCCTCCCCCCCAGCCAAAACACCAACTCCACCCCCAACACTACCCTGTTTGCCCGTACCTGTTAATAAAATGCAGCGTAGCACATTGGGGTTGGAGACCAACTCTGACTGTGATCGCTGTCAGATGTCAAGATGTCAAGAGATATGGGAAAAAATATGTCAACCTACCAGTAGTGATGGGCAAATCTGATTGGAAAAATTCATGAACCAGCGAAAATTCACCAAACACATTAAAGTCAATGGTTGTCAAAATAAATTTGACGCACGACAATTTTTGATGGGAGTGACAATTTTTATACACATGACTGTTTTGTCCAAATGCATTAAGTCAATGGGCGTCAAACAATTTTTTTTGTCGAAGCGGATTTTTCGCTGGTGAATTTTCAACGCAGTTTCATGAAAACAATTGCGGCGGCAAAATGAGAAAATTCTCTGCAAATCCATGCCTGGCGAATTTATTCACCTGGCACTACCTACCAGCAGTTAAAGTCAAGAATAATTTTGTTTCAAGTGAAATATTAGTTTTGTCGACGAGTCAATTCAAATTCACTGGGGGTGCCAACGTATTAGGCAGTAGATATACAGTAAGTGCTTACCTTGCACACTGGGCTGTGCTACTATTTGTTGAAGGGTCTACTGGCCCGGGGTAATATCCATTGAGCATTGTGCCGCTATCTCTGTTGATATCCCTTCTACCTTCTTTTCTGTCCTGAAAAACTTGCATGCACAGTAGAGTAAAAAATCTGACATTTCACAGTTAACATTCTGATACTTACTTCTTGCACTGAACAGATTATTATATAAGAATATTTAGAAAATATACATTTCACATATATTTGATATTCAATGGTTTCTGAGGGGAACAATCCTATTTTGTGCAACAGTTACCAACTTGTTCTGTTCTAAATCCTCTTTTTACTGATTTCCCTTTCAGGTTTACAGAAACTGAAACTTTTACTGAAACCTTTCTGTTGAGGGTGAAGTTAATAGAGCCTGACTGTAATATCATACAGCTGGGGCCTAAAAGGCTTGAAGTTCCAGAGTTTTATGGTCTATCTGACTTTATTGATAAGAACATACTGAGCTTTGACTATGACAAAAGAATAAACCTTGAATGTACCATCAGAATGTCACCTTCTGAATCTTTCCTTCCTGCACACGGTCAGCTTGTGACTGGAGATCCCGTGAAACAAGAACCACGTGGAGATCAACCTCAGAGCTTCTTCCATGGATCAGGTAAGTTATTCTACTTAATGGCATAACAGCACAGCAACCATGCGGAAGCTGGTACCATTATACAAGCTATTGACTGACCATGATGTGCAGTGCTAGCTTATCATATAAGAAGATCATACTGACACCTTAATATTAGACACATGTGGGCACAATGATGAAGTCTTAAACTGCTGCAAGAAGACTGAGGGAATCTGTACAAGAAGCATGGAACAAGTCATTATAGTTATCCAGCGTCACACTGAAATAATACAGCATTATATACAGGTATGGGACCTATTATCCAGAATGCTCGGGACCTGGGGCTTTCCGGATAACGGGTCTTTCTGTAATTTGGATCTTCACTCCTTAACACTACTAGAAATTAATTTAAACATTAAATAAACCCAATAGGCTGGTTTTGCTTCCAATAAGGATTAATTATATCTTAGTTTGGATCAAGTACAAGGTACTGTTTTATTATAACAGAGCAAAAGGAAATCATTTTTAAAAATATGGATCATTTGATTATAATGGAGTCTATGGGAGGTGGTCTTTCCGTAATTCGGAACTCTCTGGATAATGGGTTTCCAGATAACGGATCCCATACCATACCCATACCAATGCCTGACATATTAATTCTGTGCTCAGTCAGACTAAAAGAAATAGCAAAGAAAAAACAGAAATGCGTCCATTTACAAATAACTTGAAAATATTTTAACGTTTATTTGGGGGTTAATTAACCCTCGATATTCGACTAGGAATTAAAATCCTTCGACTTCGAATATCGAAGTCGAAGGATTTTAGCGCAGATAGTTCGATCGAAGGATAATTCCTTCGGTCGAACGATAAAATCCTTCGAATCGAATGATTCGAAGGATTTTAATCCAACGATCGAAGGAATATCCTTCGATCAAAAAAAGTTAGCCAAGCCTATGGGGACCTTCCCCATAGGCTAACATTGACTTCAGTAGCTTTTAGATGGCGAACTAGGGGGTTGAAGTTTTTTTTAAAGAGACAGTACTTCGACTATCGAATGGTCGAATAGTCGAACAATTTTTACTTTGAATCCTTCGATTCGAAGTTGTAGTCGAAGGTCGAAGTAGCCCATTCGATGGTCGAAGTAGCCCAAAAAAAACTTCAAAATTCGAAGTTTTTTACCTTCGAATCCTTCACTCGAAATTAGTGAATTGGCCCCAAAAAGATTGGAAATGTACTCAGTTATTTTTCATTATACAAAATATCATTATTTTTGTGGACATCCACTTTAAAAAGTACTGTATTATTAAGGGGTAGTTTTGTAACTATGGACAGACCCTGTGACTGTAGAATCTGGAGAAATAGAGGCCTGCATGCAAAACTGTGGATCACTGGCAATTTTGAGCAGGTTCCAGGCCTGCTACAATTTTGGCAAGGGGGTCCTGAAATTTTTTTGTTTTTGCAAGGGAGCTCTTGAAAAGGATAATTTGAACATCCATCTACCAATTTAACCATTACATTTGTTATAGATGCTTTAATAGGTTTTTTTACGTTATGCCAATGATTCCGATTTTATTTATTTATTTAATTGAAGTGTATCATCTCAAGCAGCTTTAGTAAATATTAACATTTTACATGTCAGGAGCTTGTAAATTTCACGAGTATAAGAAGAAAAATGTGCTTTTGTTATAAAAACCATAAACAAAAATAATAATTTTTCAGAATTAAAGCTAAATATATTTTCCCCCCAAAAAATACTCAATATTGCAAAATTCTGTTTTAGATGGTTTTATGAGCTAGACAGCATTTTTTTTTGGAAAGATCAGAAATATTCATACTTTGTTTTTAATCTTTACAAACTTTTCAGAAAGGTACAGCAATTCTTATTTGAATTTCATCTCCTATTTTATAGATCAAAAGCCAGGTCCTCTGTGCAAGAATGGAGGTTGTATACAAGGTTTAAAGAGCATCCAGAAGACTATTAAAATAAGTTGTGAAGATTTCCTTGTGATGGGCATTAGATACCAGCACTTGGATCCTCCATCTCCGGATGTTGATTATATAGTCATCAGGTTGGATCTTACAGACACAAGAAGCAAATCACTTTACAAGGTATCAGTCTTCGTCACTTGCATTTAATACAGCATCCAATTGTGAACACTCAAGCACAACAAATTGTAGTAGATACTGGAAGTGGTCAATAAATTGACCAGGAGGGAGGTGCAGGGCTGAAGGGTGTAGGAAGTTTGTGTTGAACCAAAAGAATCATTGTACTTGGTGTTAAATGTAGGGCTATCTCAAAAATTTCAAATCTCCCAAATCACGTGGTCTCCTGCCTCTACTCTTTTATATCATATTATGCAGTGCCTTGATGCACCAAAGTAGATGCAACTAGATACTTTTTACACAGCACTAATATAGATGAAAACAGATGGGCAGAAATTCAGCGTACATAAATGAGCCCTTATGCCTTCTATTATAGCACAGTCTCTGTTTTTGAATCCTGAAAGGCTGGTCATGCCACAGTGCAAGTTGCAGTAGATTTTAATATCTGATAGGGACTTGTTCACATATCAGTCAAGCCAGATGTAAGCTGAGGACCACACATGGCTCTGGATGCGGTATTCATACAAACGGTCTGTAAAGTATTCTCTCTTTTTGAAATACTATGTCACACCAGGACTGCCACAATTGAAGTGCTTGCATTGACAGGCATCAAGAAAATCAGTCCTTGGCAAAAAGACAGAACCAGTACCAAACTATATGAATGCAAAAAAAAAAGAGATGTAGACTCTTGGAAGAAGTGAGGCCCAACGGTTGATTTAAAAAGGAAGTCTTAAATATGGCAATGATTGTATGTGTGGAATGTTACAACATCCTCAATGTTGCACTGTGTAAAATGTCTACTACAAAGCTACTACCTAAAGGAAAGGAAATAATAATATGCCTTGAATCAGCATGGGGTAATTAAATAAAGATGTTGATGTCCACTGCAGGAGGGTGTCTTTATTCATTGTAATTTATAACAATTACAATGCCTCCTTATGTTTCCAAATGTTGCAGATGTTTGTATTATACGACTGCTAACTGTACATGCATTTCCTTACAGTCTGAGCATGCCTGGATTCCTGTTCTTATTCGGGATGCTGTTCCAAATCAGATCCCCAAAGCCACCTTCATGTCCATGTTTATCTTAGAAGTAGATCAGTTTATTCTAACACCCATCTCAACAGCGACACTGGATGCTGAGGACAGTGAAACAGCGAAACCTCTTCTGGTCTTCAATATCACAGTACCTCCAAGCAATGGGTTCATCACACACTTATCTGACCACACCAAGCCTATTACATCCTTCACATGGAAAGATCTCAATGAGATGCTCATAGCATATCAGCCCCCAAACAGCAGCCACACAGAGAGAAGAAACTTGGAGGTAAATAGGCTGTTTGGTGCCTTTTAATAATCACATTAATAATTTAGTATGTTTCTGATGACAAATCTTGAACTGTGTATTAGGGGTATCTTTTTGGGCAGTATATTCTGCATGAATGCATCAGTTTGCCTGAATTTTGTGGATATAAAAGGTAATTTGTGAACACACTGTGTGCCATGTGCAATTTTCAGATACACATAATTTTAATTGCTCCAATTTTTCCCAGAATGTCATCATCATTGTGGCCACATGCTGAGTTGCTTCTACCACAATTGCACCCAATGTGTCGAAATAAATGCAATTGCACTCACATGTTTTCATGAAACAGTTACAGCTTGAGATTATTTTGGCACCAGGCTTCCCCAATGTCAACAAACACACTTGCAAATGGTTCATCAGACAAGACACAATGGTGCTTACTGCAACTATACAGTAGTACAAGAAGCATGTTTGGATGATATTTGCATATATTTTAGCAAATCACAGTTATGGTCCTAAATCATCCTTCACCAGTTAATTCTAGTTACTAGAGCTCATGGAATAAACAGGCACTTCAAGCTTTTATTTATCAACAAGAAAAATAGAATATATTTTGTATGGAGGTATGCCCTATAGAAGACATCCACATTTTCTTAGTTTAATAATCTTTAGTTTCATATTTACTACTAAAATAAAACAGGCATATTTTCTATTCTTAGCGCTATTCTGTATATATTATTTGGCAGCAAAGATACGAATTGGACTTGATAGGTTCTCTTGGTTATTATGCATACATAGCTCATTTGCATCCTTTTTTTAAAATCACTAGTACATTTACTGATTACTAGCTGTAACCCATGGCCTCTTCCTATGTTTGTATTTTGTTTTTTTAATGTTCTCTCCCATAATCTGAGACATTGTATCGGTCTAAGCATATGAAATCTATACTTCTTCGTATTTAACAGGTGGAGTTTGAGGTGCACGATTTCTTTTTTGAAAGGAGTTCTCCAATTACAGTGCATATCTCTATACGCACAGCTGACACAAATGCTCCTCGTGTTTCATGGAATATGGGTATGATTTTTATGATGTTAAACATTAATTAGTGTGCACTGATGTGTTAACCATTACTAATGCAAATGCAAATTGAAGCAAAATCAAGCAGTTTTGAAGTCAAAAGATAATAGTTAAGAGATAATAGTTAAGATAAGTTATTCTTTTTCATAGACGTTTGTTTTTACAAGATCATCAATGGTCAAAGAACGCATCTTGAATTTAGAATGTACCGCTAACTGAACCACATAGATTTCTCTGTTAAATTGTATCGCTACAGAAATACGTTTTTGCATGAATTGATGATTATCCTCTTAGTAGTGCATTGGTTACTTCTTACTTAATTAGTGATTCTGTGTCAGCACACAACTCCTCCACTGTTTCAGGTGCACGTTCAATGGTGGCCACCCCACACCGTAGAAGATTCAATGTAGACACAAACAGCACCTTCTTAATGTAATAAAAGGCCTTTATTTAGACATGGCACAGACCAATAGTAGCAAAGTTTCAAGCTATCTCCAGGTGTGTTAGCTTGATAAAGAGCCAGAGACGGCTTGAAACGTTGCTACTGTTTGGTCTGTGCCATGTCCAAATAAAGGCCTTTTATTACATTAAGAAGGTGCTGTTCTTGTCTACATTGATACTTCTTACTTAATTATCAAGTAGATCAACCACCTGATGAGCTGCAACAAAATCCATTTTTATTTATACACACTGATATTAAGTTCTTTGTGAAGATTTTTGTTATAGCTATCCCAATGCTGTGTCTGTATACACCAATATGCAGACTTTCTTTGCAGAATTAACCATGATTATGGGGCCTATTTATTAAACCTCAAATTTTTCTGGTTGAGTTTTTAAACTCAAATTGTTAGAGGAAGGAAATAAGCTTGAACTTTTAGAGATTTATTATTCCCCAAAGCAATTTAAAATCAGAATCCAAAAATACTCCAGCTACAACCTGTCGAGGTCCTGTAGAAGTCAACTGCAGATGTCCCTGAAGATGTTTGTTGACATCGTGATCTGCTGTGGTTTTCTTCCGATAACCTGATAAATTCGAGTTTTCAGACAATAATTCGATAAAGTGAGTTTTTGGAGCATCAATTAAAAAATGAAGCATGATTCAAATCAGCGAACAATTTTTTAATGACTTTTTTCGCACCATTTTTTTTTTTAGAGCTGATTTTTTGATAAATTAGTTAAATTCTTGGGTAAATGATAGGTCGATTTTTTGTGTTAATAAAAAAGTAAGATAAATTTGAATTCTAGCAATTTTCCACCTATATGTTGAACTGAACTTTACTAAGAAAAAAGAGTGTATATAAAAGCATGTAAGAATTTCAGTTTAATATAGTATTGCTATACTTTTTATACTGTATACTGACAGCCTAATGAGCACTTGAGGCAGCCCTGTTGCTGCATGCTTCTATAGAGAAGTTCAGGGGCTATAGCCCTAAAAAAAATAGAAAGTTTAAAATAAATAAATAAATAAATAATATATATATATATATATATATATATATATATATATATATATATATATATATATATATATATATATACACACAGTATTAATATATAATGGCTCCTGGAGAACTGCAGAAATAATGAAATCCTAGCAGTATACAATAAAATCAGGTATTTTGTACTTTTATTTTTATCCATTTGGTTTAAAAAGGTTTGGATCTACTGGAAGGCCAGTCTCGACCAATCACATGGAAACAGTTTCAAATTGTAGACAATGACAACATCAATGCAGTTCGTTTGGTCATTGTAGATGGATTGCAGCATGGACGTATTACTCTAAGAGGTAAAATGTGTTTTTTCATTGTCAGTGCATAAGATGATAATTTACTATAGCTGTTGAGATGAGATGTCATCACATTTGTAGTAAAATGGCAAATGTATACAGGGTGCACTGAGAACTTGATTGACTGACATGTGTAAGGAACAATTGGCTGAGTATAAGTGAACTGAACTACATATGCTGGGTCTTGTAGTGAATTGTCTATTGTATCGATACAATATTTTTTTCTGTAGTTAAGGGAAATTTTGATCAGAAAACCCATTATCATGTTAAAAAAAATTAAATTTGCCTCAGTTTAAATGTCATGTTTTTCACACTTACCCAAAGCGCAATACAGAAAATGACACTGATCATCATTTAGATATCAAAGTGCCATTGATCACTTAGCAGTTTACAGTTTACATAGGTCAATTTTGTTTAAACCCTACATAGCAAGTTTGTAAATTCACAGAAATGTCACAACAACATACATACCAAATAATTTTCTGTTATAAATTCAGAATGAATTGAATTTCCCGAGGATTGAAACACGCCATTGAACTGAAAAATGAAGAGATTAGGACAAATCACTCAGTTTAATTGACTGTTTTAACATAAATAAGTCTGACTAGCTTCAGCTGAAAGACTAACATAACTGGATAGCAAAGCTGCGTGATTACACAGAAAGTGTAATAGAGAGAGTTACTGATTTTGTTAAAAATAGAAAATATGGTACTGTACAAAATGAAATGTGCCTGAAAATCTTTGGATTTTTTTAGTTTGCTAGACCTAAGTAATAGTGGTTGTGCCCAAAGAAATGGGATCCCATGGCACTCCCTCCTTCTAATATCTTTAGAACTTTGCTGGGGTCTTGTTGCAGTTATTTTAAATGATCACCTTGGGGCACATGGCATATACTTTCCTCATTTTTCACTCTATTTCCTGCAGGTCCCAAAAAAAAGAAAAAAAAAAAAAAAAGATTTAGGACCATATGTCCCTATAATACAGCACACACTTTTATTTTGTCTATATGCCATGCTGCTGGCCAGAACCAGGAAAAGGCATACGTGAGAAGCATTAACTTGAGGGTCAGTTCCACCTTTACATCATTTTTTTGGAACTGACTGCCTCCCTCACCAGAAATGTTAGAAAGAAGAGAATGCTTTAGGCTATCTCTACCTTATAATTTTTAAAACTTTTGCTTATCAGTCTATTCCAGGCTGCCTGTGGCATGGCGCCATTGCTTTCCTTTACCGTCTTCATGTGCCATTTGGCTACCAAAGGTTTGGAAACAGAGCCTATAGGCCTGAAATTGCCTCCAGGCATATGTATTCCAGGCTCAAGAAGCATCTGCAAAATCAGTACCGGCACTGATTGAATAGCTAGCTGTTTGGTACTGATAAGTTAGGTGTCCAGTATTTTGTGGCTGAATAGGTTGCTTCTTGTGCCAGATTTCATTTATTAGAAAAAATTTCTTTTTGCACTTAAAATGTCAGCTGTGGCTATTTAAAATTAACCCTGTAATAGGAGAGGATGAAGACAGGTTGTTGAACTTGAACTTTCTTGCTCTTTTTTCAGGTGGGAAAGGATTTATGTTCACTGTTAAGGACATCCAGGCTGGAGTTGTCTGCTACCATCATGATGACAGTGACACTACTAAGGATTTTATAGTCTTCAGAATATTTGATGGCCGTCACAGCATACGACACAAGTTTCCTATTAACATCCTACCAAAAGATGATAGCCCTCCTTTCCTCATTACAAACATTGTTATTGAGCTTTCTGAAGGTCAAACTGTCCTTATCCAGGGATCTATGCTCTGTGCTTCTGATATGGACTCCAGTGATGACTACATACGTTTCAATATCACAAAGCCTTCTATAGCTGGAGAGATTATAAAGAAACCAGCACAAAATCTTCTTGGTATGTCTGCCTTGTTTATAATTGACCTTAGAATAGTGTTTCAGTCTACTTTGCTCTATGTGGCATCTTGAAGATCTCTTTAGTACAAACTCTTCTGACAAATTTAGAGTCCCCTTGATAATTGTAAAGTTTTATTGGGCTGGAGTGACCATCAAAAGTGGAAACTTTACAGAGTGCTTTCTATAAGCTGTAGATGAGTGATAGCTGTTATATTTTGTAATTCAGAAGGTGAATAATCCTGTGCATGATCAAGCACTGTCCACTTGAATTTAAAGAAAATGGAAAGGTTGCTAGGCACTGCCGTGGTAATTCTAGTCTAGTCAAGTGTCCCTTATACTTCCTCTCCTTAAAGAAACCATAGTCTAGTTAAAGGTCTTATAAAACAAATGTGCATGCTGTGTCTACACTGTTTTATTTCTTGTTTTTTCCCTCTTAAAAAGCTTATCCTGTCACGAGCTTCCTGCAACGAGACTTGTATAATGGTTTTATTTATTATCGCCATTTTGGAGGAGAAGTATTTGATGATTCATTTGAGTTGGTTTTGTCTGATAGCCACGATCCACCAAACTTTTCTGGCCCTCAGGTACTTATAGACTGAAGCATATCCAAACACATTGGCATATATAATCCAAAAGTGAAAGAGGTGCATGAAACTAACATAACACAGAAAATGCCACTTGTCTGAACAATCAGATCACTGTGGACATGGGGGGGGGGAGTTGAAGCTTGATTTACATATGTGCTTCTCTTTCATTCTTCCAGGTAAGGTTGCCACCCGGCCGGTAAAACACCTGCCATGGCCGGGGCCTGTATTACCAAATTACTGGCAATGTAGCTGCCGGTAATTTGTAATACCCTTAACAAAAGCCCTTGCCCTCCAGTGGAAACTTACCTTTTCTTCCTCATCTTGCCCTTGCGTGATGTGACCACGCCCCCTTTGAAGGATGCCACCGTGAACCCGCCCCTTTTTGCATCACGGTCCTGCCTTTTAGTCCCCCCCCCCCCGCTGGCCGGTACATTTTTTTTTTATAAAGGTGGCAACCCTACTTCCTGGCCATAATTTGGCTATGCAATTTAGGGTTTGGATTCAGTTCAGTATTGAGTGAAACCATTCACTATGGATTCAGGATTGGCCGAATGCCGAAATAGTTAATTCGGTGCATCCCTAAAATGAAGGACAAAAATTTTGACAGATTAATGGGGGGGCATCTGTTAAGATTGAATTAGGTACTGAATCTTTGACAGTAATCAACATGGTTATTTAGCATCTTCCTTTTATGGCGGTTTTATTCTACCAAGTTGTTCTTAGGGACATAAAAATGGCTCCGCAGATTCAAGTATGCCCTATCATTTCTGCAGTAGATATCTACAAAAAAAATTATCTCAACATTCTGATTTCAGTAGCAAGAACTTGCAAACCCCCAGGACATCCACTTTACTTATATTTTTTTCAGTCCTTATACCAAATTATACTTACACAGTATTACATCTACTATGACTAAGAAACTTGTTTAAGTTCTATGAAATCTTTGTCATTTGCTAATTATGCATCAATATATATTGGATACATCTTTTTCTTTTAGGCAGTAATCATACACATAAGCCCAGTGGATGACCAACTACCCATAGAGGCACCTGGAACAGTACGCCATTTAATCGTAAAGGAGAATGAGGTTGTTTACATAACAAAGAAACAGCTGCATTTCATAGACCCAGAGTTGCCTGATAGAGATCTTATTTACACACTGGCCACTCCACCTTGTTGGGTGCAACCCTACAGGTAATGACTGGCTTTTAATGTTAATAAAAGCATAAGCAAAGTATTTTAGTATGCTGAATGCTGTACAAGTGAGGATGATTAAATTGACATTTGCTTTCAAATAGTCCTGTATCATGACACAAAAGCTTTACAAATCTGTATTATATCAATGGGAAAATAGAGAAGTATGGTTGTTACCAAATCCCCTTGGCTTTGCACTTAAGCCTGAAGGGAACTGAATGTCACCTATAGATAAAAATATTTTAATTTCTATCTTCATACCCGCCCCTTTTTTTTCTTCCTACCTGCCATGGGATCTACAGCCATAGTGCAAAATAATTTCTCTAATATGTAATATATAAATCAATCACTTTGGGGCTTATTTACTAAAATCCAAACGCAAAAATCACGTTTTTTTTTTTTTTTTTATATATATAAATCAGACTTTTAAAAAATCACAAATTTTTTGGAATTTATTAAACCCTGAGGATGGAAAAGTTCAAATCACAAAATCCGGCATCTCAGATCTGTTGAGGTTGCATATAAGTCAATGGGAGAAGTCCCAGGTTTCGTGCAATACCCCGTAGTTTTCAGGCAAAAAAGCATAAGAAATCTGAGTTTTTGGTTTTTTTTTCCTCAATGCAAATTTTCGGGAAAATGTAATAATAAATAAGCGGAAAAAACCTCAGTGGATTTGATCGGAGTTTGTAGCAGAAAACGTTGAGATAAAATCGGACTTTGATAAATAACATCTTTGTGTTAAACCTGTATTTCTGCCTGATACAGAATATATACCTCTTAAAAGTGCAGTAGATACTTCAGGCTGTTCAGTAGATTCTTTCTGTCCAAATGAAACCTTCCTCACTGCTCTGAAGCCATCTTTAATTTACCTTAGAGGGAGAAAACCTTTCTTCCTGACTCCATGAAAAATGAAAAGTCCCTGGATCAACTTTGTACCAAGAATGAATTCCATATACAGATTTTTTCACACTTGAAGATAACTAATATTTCTGCCAGTATAGCCTCTTCAGGGAGGGAATTCCACAGCTCATAATTAAAAAAATAATAATTGGCAATTAAGATTGAACCTCCATGCTTCCCCTATAACCCAAATATTTTCTTTTTTTAATGGAGCTACATGCTCAACCTGCATGTTTGCTACAGATATAAAACATTTTGCCAATTAGTCTTTGTAAACAAAGAAGTCAGTTCCTTATTTTATAGTTTGGCCTTCTTGTTGCCCTAAAAATAAATCATCTGTCCCTGCTTTCTTATTCATCTCAACTAAGTTTCTAATATCAGAATTTAACAAAGTTATAGAGCTATGAATTTTACTATAAAAAGAGAGTCAATGGAACATATAGTTCATGGTTTGCACATATCAGGAATAAGGTAATTAATATATTTCTATAAAGTAAAAACAAACTGTTAAAACTATTCTTATCTGATCAGTAACATCTGGAACTAGATTTGTTTGTGATTTTTTTTCCATGCAGCAGTTTAGATGCGGGGAAGATAGTTCTTGTAGACACTATTGCTAAACTTGGAAAAGATTATGAAGGGGACGCAGCAAAAACATTTTCACAGGTAAATTTTGTAACATTTTTTTTATCAAGCAAAAAACTTACTTTACATGTGAAAAAGGTGCTCAGATTTTATTATATACAGAAGAAAATACAAATAAGTGACATTACTCACATTGAATTATGTACGTTGCTGCACAGGGTCAATATGTCACTGTCAAGTTTGCAAACTGAACATTAACTTTAGTTGTCAACTAGGTTTATTGCTTTGTTCAGCTAGACCTTGCAAAGGTATTTAACAAAAATCGATTTAAAATGTACTTCAAAATGACCTTAAACAGTCCAAAAATTTGGCTGAAATGTACAGCAGGCCATTGGAGTCATTGGATATCCATGTTCCAAAGACAAGTCAACTAGGAAGATTATGTGGTTAGAATGATATTTGGCCGCTTTTAGTAAGCCAGTAAAACCACAGAATTTAGAAATATAGCAACAAGGGAACATATAACTGAAAATAGTAGTATATATATATAATTCTGCAATAGCCTACTTTTACAATTTCTTTTAATACTATCAAAGATAATTAAACCTTCAAGTCAATAAAATGGATGCCCCTAAAAAAATCCACCCATATATAGTGACCCCATTCGGCTCAGTAATACAGAGACCACAATTCCTGTCATTTATACACAATTTCCCATGGGCTCAGTGTGACAAGACTGATGTGAAAGAAGTGTGATACCTACAGTATATTTAGAAAAGCAACAGTTCAACAACCAAAAAAGTAAAGCCTTGTAAGCGCCACAGATGTTAAGAGATGTTAGGATTATATTTTAGAACTTGCATTGTTTGCCGAGATTCACCATGATTATATGAAACATTTGTAAAAATAGTATTTTTTAGCTCTATGTTATACATATAACTAGCTCAACTTAATAATCTGGGGGTTCATTTTTACAGCATGCTGTGAATCATCTCAAAGTCGCTTACATTCCACCAGTTGAAGAGATTGGCCCAATTCCTAAACATGTCCAGTTAATATTATCAGTGAGTAACCAACATGGAGGAACAGTTCAAGGCATCTGTTTTAATATCACTATCCTTCCAATAGACAATCAGCCTCCTGAGGTATGTTAAATAAAATGTAATCTTTTTTTAGCTTTGCATTTAATTCTAGATTTACTATTTACTGGTAGGTCTTGAGTGTTTTTATTTCTAGATTCTGAGATGACATTTCTAATAATTCTAGCAACGAGAACGGTTGAACTTAATCATGTTACAATAAAGGCTCTAGAGTTCTAGGGTCTTTTAAAGTTGGAAGCATCCTCCACAACCCATAACCAGTTTCTGAGATAAAAATATTCAAGCAAAGAGCTTGTACGTAAGAAATAAGCTAACCAAAGATCTAGCTTGTCATTGGATTTTACATTATACCACAAGCCAATATTCCTTTAAACTGACCACAACGCTCCAGGCCTTGTGCTGTGCAGAGAATAGTCCTTTACTTCACATTTCTATTGATACCTGAGAGATGCTATTTGCCCTAATAATACTGTATTGTTGTTGTTACTGGTGTTGGCAATGGAAAATGCCTCAAAAAGATGTAAAATGTAGATCATAGTCTCAATTACATATGCAAATAGGTACACAATAACAATAACTGGCAAGTCAAGAGAAAGGACCCAAGGGTGATTTAACTGGTGTGGTGGTGAAGAGAACTCCTTTCCTCGCCAGCAACAACTTCCCCCTTTTACCAGTGAGAAATCCCTTTTATTGATTTACCGGATAAAATCACTAGTATTCTTTTGTAGGACATGTTTATCCATTGCATTGGTACTATGAGGACCTCATAATTAAAATTGGAACATGAATTTTGTTTTTACATTTGGATTACAATAAAGTGGACACAACAAAACAACATTTATAAACAAATTGAACTGGAAATGTTCATTGTTACTGTCACCTTGTAATGAAGCAAACTGTGCATTTAACCAGTTTGGTTGCTGTAGCATGACCAAGTGAACAGAACTGGTTAGAATAATTTATTATCAAATTATTTAATCTCATTTGCTCTAGTTTTAAAGTGTTTAAAGAATGCACATATTTCAAATCCGGTTTAACTGTTGCATTTCTTTTATTGTTCAACATAATATTTAAGATGAAATGTACATTGATAAAAAATTTTTAGGTGTTTTCATATGACTTAAAAGTTGAAGAAGGTGGTTTCGGTCAAATTACTGCAAGTCACATTCACATCACAGATAAGGACACCAGACAAGAACATATTAAAGTCATTTTGCAGAAAACTCCACCGCACGGCATTGTTCAACTTGATGGATCTGCATTGCAGGAAGGTGACCCATTCACCTGCTTGGACCTCAGCACATTAAAAGTTAGGTTAGGATTACTGAATTTGTTTATTATTTGTTAATAATTTTATCCTGTGGTTTCTCTTGAAATTCTTTAATTTCATGTTTTTCTTTATTACAAGGCCATACAACACTACATTCATTGCATACGTAAAGCCCACAAATATTTAAATAATACTTATGCATGTATGACATGACTATGAGTGGTATTTTTGTTTTGCATTGGGCTACATCGAGTCCTGAAGATATAATTTAAATTTGTCATGAAATATATACTCAAATTATATATATATGTAGTAATATGTGTTTTGCTATTTATTTTCCTACATCTGTATTCTAAGATTTTAAGCAATGGAACTGGCAGTAACTGCAGATGCAATCCTTCTCAATAGGTACCTGCATGATGGCTCAGAGACCCTACAAGATGAAATCTCATTTATTGCAACAGATGGAATCAATTCATCTGAGTTCATTTTAAAAATACAGGTCAGTTTGACTTAATCAATTGAATTGAACAACTGGTTCGGTAAGTATGTTCTCATAAATGAAAATGCAGTGTTTTGTTAATCAAATGCACATGCCATCTTACATGATTTTATTTATGTGGCATGAAATCATGTTTTAAATCTTCTGTAGAAAAGTTGCTTCTTTAGATGGAGAACTTAGTTGCTGCAAATGTTTTTGAGGAGGAATGAGGGTATTCATAATCTTTAAAGTTATAGAGGCAATATACTAGGGTGTTGCTTTCCCTTAGGGGGTGCTAATGCATTAAATATGAGGGGATCATGCAGAAGACCACCTTTTATTTGCCTTATATATATGGCCCTATTTCAAGTATGGGACCTGTTATCCAGATTGCTGGGGACCTTGGGATTTCCAGATGAGGGGTCTTACCATAATTTTGATCGCCATACCTTAAGTCTGCTAAAAAATACATACACCCAATAGGATTGTTTTGCCTCCAATAAGCATTAATTATGTTAGTTAGGATCAAGTACAAGTGTTTTACTATTATAGAGAAAGGGAAATCATTTAAAAAAACTATTTGATTAGAATTGAGCCTATGGGAGATGACCTGTCCTGTAATTTGGACCTGTCTAGATAACGGGTTTCCAGGTAACAGATCCCATACCAGTATTTTGTACTCTTTTCCATTTTCTTCAGGTTTCTCCTATTAATGATGAACCTCCACTTATCAAAGAGAACCTCATTTCCACCATTACTTGCAAAGAGGGGGCAGAGGTAGTCATATCGGCAGACTATATCTCAGCCACTGATGTAGATAGTGACGACATGAAGCTGATATTTATGATCGCTCGCCAACCACGTTATGGTATTTTGCTGAAGGCTGGAACCTTCATCGATCGATTCACCCAGAGAGATGTTCTTGAAGGATTGGTACATTATCGACATACAAGTATGTAATGGAATGGCATATATTTGTATTTAGTCTTCTTGGTCAGCCTCTCTTTCTGGCTGCATGACTGAAAGGATGACCAAGTCTATAGCTTCTTTGACTGACACATCTGGTGTTGTAAAAGACGAGCTTTGCTGCACAGAAATGGTAATATACAAAAGGATGCAAAAGTTTCCCACAGGTGTAGAAATCCTGCGTGACCAATCAGAGGCTTGCTTTCAAACAGACCAACTCTCACCAAATATAGATTATTTTCTGGGAAGGTCCCAAGTATCCCAGTATAATGATTAGCTATGTGCAACAAAAATATATTAAAAAGCATATACATTTAATTTACAATCCACTTAGGTTAATATACCATATCCCATAAAAACAAACAAACAAACAAACAAACACACCTGATGGGTCCCTCCAAGTGCTGTGCTATGTTTGCCTGTTTTTATGGGATAGGTTATTTTAAGTGGATTGTAAATAAAATATATTTTTGTTGCACAAAACCCAGAACCTACCAGTATAGGTCTTTATTTGGTGTGAGTTGGTATATTTGATGTATCTAGATGCAAAATCTGCTCTAAGTCTCCAAGATGGGAGTTGTAGTTCATTTCTAGTGTTGATAAAGAATTGTTTTCCAACAGCTGACCAGTAAATGCTACATATTGATTGGTCGCTATCAATTACTAGATAAGTATCAAGTGCTTTTTATTACATTACCCCAATGATTACCATAATACCATATATTAATTGTATATGGGAACCACTAGGCAGGTAAAAAGGGTGCTTTATTTGTATAACACAAGTCATCTTCCCTTAAATGCCAAAGATCTATCCTTAGCACAAACTTAACATCCAACCATGCCTTGATTTCCATGCAAAAAGTTGTAATTGCTGGGTTCCCCCCTTTCTCATCTCTCTGCTAAAAATCTATCACCACATTAATAAGGAAACCAGACGGAAATCACAGATTTCAACAATTACATCCCCAAATTCCCAGGAACATTTATATTTTGTAACAACATGACCGTTTTAACATTCTAGGTGGTGAAATTGGCTTGAAGGTCTGTGTTGATATAATAACACTGGTGATTTCTGATGCTGAAGCAGATAAACAGCAAAAAAACTGCTGCAACAATGGGCCTCATCTGCTGTTATTGCCAAACCATGATTCTTTTCCTGTGTATGATCTCAATATCACAATTCTTCCTGTGGACAACCAACCCCCATCAGTTATCATCGGTAAGATTATGGAGCACGTTATAATCCTAAAGCATGCAAAAAAACAACCATTTCTGTATAGGCCATTTTATATATAGAAATGAAGCCAAAATTCTAAAAAAATGTAACTAAAACATAAAAATCTTTGTCTGTTTTATTTGTACAACAGGTGAAATGTTTGTAGTGGATGAGGGCAAAGCAGCTGCCCTCAGAGTAGGTCATTTAAGTGCCATGGACTCTGATACAGAAAGCAATGAACTGGAATTCATATTGGTTTCTCCTCCTCGATATGGTTACATTGAAAATGTCCTTCCATCTCCTGGATTTGAGAAAAGTAACATGGGCATAAGTATTGGTACGTAAATATTCAAAGCACTGGCTTCACTATGCAAAGGGGTAAAGCTTGCAGAGCTGATAAGAGGCATAAACACATCAATTAGAGTAGATCATCCTTCGAGCATGGATTTCATTTAGAGGAATTTGCCTTTTTCATATCTTTTTGTTTTTAGAATAGATGCTATGCATCTGTGATTGCCTTGACATATGGCAATCATTTATAAGACTTTGCTTCTACAATGAATTTTTGTTATCTTTCCAGAAATGCTCCCACCTTCTCCAAACACATTTGCATTATGCAAATATCTGTCAAAACTGAAGTGTTGGAGGCTACATTTTTTATTTTATGGGAATTCTGATAAGAAGAGCGTGAGATATACAGAGCAGATGGTATGGAAAACAAAAAGGCAGAATAGCTTGCAGTCTATTTACTTGGGACCTAAAGTAGAGTGAGATAAGGTGACATGCCTGGGGGGTCGCATCCACTTGGTCATCTTTTCTCATTTATATGCAGCAAAGGCCTTTAATCTATGTATGTGCAGGTTGTTATACTTCCAGAAACAAAAGGTTGTATATTTTGTTAGCACAATATGCCAGTAATGTTAGTGCAGATACAATGAAGTAAATACCCTTTTTATTTGAGAATCTGGTATTTCAATATGCATAAAGTCATTACTTAATAATTATATTTATGATATTGTTTTACCTAGCTGCATTTCTACTCAAGGATATTAGATCTCTAAACATCAACTATGTCCAGTCTCGCCATCAGAGGATTGAACCGACCACTGATCAGTTTACACTGTATGTTACTGATGGCAAACTGCGTTCTGTTGAAAAGCCATTTTACATCGTAATCAATCCGACAAATGATGAGGTTCCGGAATTCTTAGCCAGAAACATAACAGTGAGCATTACCAGTATTTTAAATATAATTTGGTGCATATCTACAACTCTCTAGTATATATACAGTATATATACTGTTCATTTATCTTACACTCTCATTTTTCTCACACTGCCAATGCTGTGTTTATTATAGGCCAGGACTGGATGTGCTCCTTTTTTGCAGTGGGTTAATGCAATCAACAAATAAATAAAAAGCAGCAAAGGGCTGGTTTTGGGATAAATATAGAAAAATTGAAGGAATGGCAAGTAGAACAAAACAGTCAGTGTCACAGACAATTTCATGTCAACATTGATAGATTTCTTTCATTCTTCTTCCTATTCAGAAATAACACAAAACAATGAATTTGATCTCTCTAGCGCGTGTTTGTACTTATGTACTGATTTCATGCAAATATTCTGCTTGTTTCTTCATTTAATATGCATCTGATTGTTTAGGTTGTTGAAGGCCAAATGAAAAAATTGGATCCCACGGTAATAAATGTGTCGGACATGGATGTGCCACAGAATCACTTATACTTTACTGTTATAGAGCAGCCCCAACATGGACTGATTATTGAGGAATCCTATATTAATCAACATATGAATAGAAGCCAATTGATAGAAAGGCATCAGGCAAACAGCCTGCCTGTGATACAAGATTTTTCCATGGAGCTGCTAAAAAATGGTAGGCTTTTATGAGATTTTCTGTGGCCTAGCACTGGTGGGGGGCAATTTAAAAAAAACTGCTGTTACCCCCAACCGGAGTGCGGGCTCTATTAGCCCTCACCTTTGATTGGGGATAATACTTTTTGGCCAACAGGTGCTCCAAAATGAAACTCAGGGATTCTACTCAGCAGGGCTAAAGATAACAAATGTATCAACTAAATTTATTAATTTAAAACAGAGTCGACGACCTCCCCCTCCCAGAGCTGTTATAGAAAGACATAAGAAGGTGAAAATTTAAACTTTACACTTCAATATTAGACAAACGGTCACAAATAGAAAACAGAAAGTACTTGGAAAAAGTCTTTGGAGGTTATGTAATAAAAGGCATTACGTTTGCCCAGGAGCAGTAACAAATCAGCAGGTAGAATTTACGGGTCACATGTTTAAAAGCAAGCATCTTATTGGTTGCTATGGATTAGTACTGCCCTTGGGCAAACTTTTATTACATATGGGGGTATATTTCTAGTGAAATATTTGAAAACAACTGAAATGGAAAAAGTGTTTGAAGGTGAACAACCCATTTAATAGTCAAATGCTGAAAGATATGCAATTCCATGGCAACCATTGGTTAAAGGGAAAATAGCCCCCTTTTTACATACAGTGTAATGCAACCCTTCCCTCACATTGTTCCATTGTGGATGGAGGGATTCTTGAAACATAAAGCCCCTCTGTATTTTTGGAAGATCAGGTGGTGTTTTCACACATTTTCGAAAAAACACCACCTCAAAAAAGGGGAGGGGTTTTATATAAAAGGGGAAGGGTTTAAATATTATATTCAATGTTGGAATGTTTCATGGCATACATTCTAACATTGAACATTATATTTATTTTTGGAAGTTAGTACTTATGCACCTTTTTTTTTTTACTTGAGCCCAGCTGAATTAGCTCATGTCAAAAGACGGGTTATAGTTCCCTTTAAAAAGGGGCTGTAGTTGCAAATGCATTGAAAAACCAATTAGTAGACCTTTTTTTCCAAGAAAAATCGGTGTGACACTTATTTTGCAGGATGGCATTTGTCAGACATCAGGAAGCTAAATATATATATTTACATATAATTATTGCTTCCAATTTTGATTTTAGCCCAAGTATTTTTTAATTTTAATAAGCAACTTTTATGACTAGAATATATTGGAAAGCGTAAGTTATGTAGCATAGTTTATGACTATGTCATAGTGGTGCAGAGTTTTCAACAAAAAAAAAATCACCAAATAGAAAAATTTAATTTTAATGAACAGGTGAATTTATTTACTATTGAATCTTCTCAAGTCACTAGAGAGATGCCAACATATTTATGTAGTTAAAGTGTAAATTTGTAGGGGTAATCATTTAATATTGAATGACTTCAATACCTGGGCCAGGTCTGGTGGTAGGGTTTGGTGAATTCATAAACGTACTCTTTTTTATAATAGAAATATATTGTATTGATATATTTTTTTTGGGCAGGGGGTAGGTTTTCAGGTGACAATTCACACGTTGCTATTCTGTTGTAGGAATGAAGGTGATATACATGCACGATGACTCAGAAAACCTTGCTGACAGTTTCACTATCCAGCTGTCTGATGGAAAACATGAAGTCAGGAGAACCATTTTTGTGAATGTAATTGCTGTGAATGACGAAAAGCCTGTGCTAACCAAGTAAGCTCCAGACTGGCATTCAACATAACATTATGTCTGTTACAGTAAAGTCAAGTTGTCCCTCTGTGACAAAAACTTCTGCTAGTCAGCAAGTGGGATGTAGTCTCAGGCTTTGATCGTCCTATTTTATATTATAGGAGATAACTGTGTCTTTGCTCCATTTAAAAAGCAACTTTTAACTTATTAATTAGTTGTAGTTCTCAGTTTTATTTAAAGGAACAGTAACACCAAAAAATGAAAGTGCTTTAAAGTAATGAAAATATCATGTACTGTTGCCCTGCACTGGTAAAACTGATCTGTTTGCTTCAGAAACACTACTATAGTTCATATAAACAAGCTGCTGTGGAGCAATGGCGGAAATTGAAAAATGGCTATATGGCACAGGTTAACTAATGGATAACAGATAACACTATTAGACAGACAGAGCTTATTTGCTATCTGCTGTGTAACCTGAGCCTTTTCTCCTTTGAATGACTGCCCCATGGCTACACAGCAGCTAATTTATATAAACAATAGTAGTGTTTCTGAAGCAAACACAGCAGTTTTACCAGTGCAGGGCAACAGAACATTATATTTTCATTACTTTAAAGCACTTTTATTTTCTGGTGTTACTGTTCCTTTAAAGAAAGCCAAATTGTAATCTACTCATTGGGATGCATATTTATAAAAGGGTGAAATACTCTATAGCTTGCCATTATTCACTATAGCAGTGATCTGCAACCAGTGGCTCATGAGCAACATGTTGCTCTCCGACCCCTTGGATGTTGCTCTCAGTTGCCTCAAAGCAGGTGCTTCTTTTTGAATTCTAGGCTTAAAGAAAAGCTTTTGCTGCATAAAAACCAGGTGTAATGCCAAACGGAGTCTCCTGTAGGCTGCAAGTCCATATAGGGGCTACCAATACCCAATCATAGCCCTTATTTGGAAGCCCCAGGAACTGACATGCTTATGTTGCTCTCCAACATTATTTTACATTTGAATTTGACTCATGGGTAATAAAGGTTGGGGACTCCTGCACTACAGGGTCATTTCACAGCTTTCTATTAATTTCTATGGAATTCAAGGGGAATATGAGAGCTTTCACTGTGATAAATATGCCCCTAAATATTCACTACAACTAAACAGAGAGGTAAAATTTCATTCTGGCCAACTATGGCAGGTTCTGTTTCACCTTTTAAAAATACTCTATAGATTTAAAGCAATTCATTTGGTTGTAAATTGACAAAATATAATACATACTTCCTAATAAATTACCTTGAATTCTGTGTGTCCCAAATAGTCCTGTTTTTTTTACATTCAAATATATATAGGCATGATAAATATAAACATTGGTGTCTCTTTAAGTGCATTTTATTGCACAGTGTTTGTTTCTTTTATTCAGACACTGTGAGGTGGTGCTGAGCATGGGAGAGCACACTTTGATTTCAAGTGCCATACTGTCAGCAGACGATAAGGACACACCTAGAACAAACATTTGCTATGTTATTGACAAGGCTCCAGAACATGGCCAACTTCAGATGAAAGTATGTTCCAACATGAATTATTTTAACGTGGATTTTTTATTTTTGCATTTCCCATAAATAATGTTATATTACAGGTATATGATCCCTTATCCGGAAACCCGATATCCAGAAAACCCCATAGACTCCATTTTATCTAAATAATCCAAATTTTTAAAAATGATTTCCTTTTTCTCTGTAATAATAAAACAGTAGCTTGTACTTGATCCCAAGTAAGATATAATTAATCCTTATTGGAAGCAAAACCAGCCTATTGGGTTTATTTAATGTTTAAATGTATTTCTAATAGACTTAAGGCATGAAGACCCAAATTACAGAAAGATCCATTATCCGGATAAACCCAGGTCCCGAGCATTCTGGATAACAGGTCCCATACCTGTAATAAATCTATCTATTACAGGGAATGTTATTACTCAGAGTGATGTAAAAGCTTTTGTCATATTTTTTAGATTAATACTAATGTGAACATAGTAATGTGACATTTTGACTATGGGATATATTATTGTATATACATTTTTCAATGGACTTTTTTTTCCTAATATCTCAGGTGGATCAAAACTGGGTGCCCTTGAATACTGGAATGAGATGCACCCAAGAGGACATTGATATGAACCTGGTCAGATATGTGCATACTGGAGCAATGGGCTCAAAGAATGAAGACAAGTTTTATTTCCACCTTTGGGATGGTGATAACCGATCACCTGAGATATCTGTGAATATCTATGTCAAGGATATGGAAAAGGGTATGAATGCCGGTCCTAGATGCTTTTATTTTGCAGAATTTTATTGTGTGACAGTATTATAATAACAAAAAGTATGATAAAGTAATTAGTGAATAACACTGAATATTCATCCATCTTGAGACCTTATAAGGCCGAAGTCACAATAGATTATTTTCAGCATCAGTTTACTGCTTTCCCTTCACACAATGCAAATGAACCCCTTTGGAACAAAGCATGTGAATAGGATTCTAAGACAAAAGCTTGGGAGCACATGGTCTGCAAATTCAGCTGCGCCTAGGGCTCACACAAACAGCTCCCTAATTATTATGGGAAGCAAAAAGTCACACTGAGCTTGTCTGAAGTCTGGAGTAACTGTGTGGTTGCTCATCTACATTCCTGTCCTTGCCTTGTAGCCACTTATTTTGGACTGTTAGTATGCTGACTATATTAAATGCCCTGAAAATGATAAGATCCACTGGAGAGCCAGTACAATAAAGATGTATTTGTAGATGTATAGCAGCACTACATGCAGTGATATGCATCTCTAAATAAGTCTAATGCTTAATTGCCCCAACTCACCTCTTCTGTGGATCTTTTTATTTTCATAGTATATTACATTGGAAGTGACAGTTCCAAACCAATGTTTCTGCGCTGCAATGAAACCCTGGAATATTGCAGGTTCTATCAATATATATATTTGGCATCTATCAAATGATGCATTTGAAATGATTGAAGCAGAAATCCAAGGATATATCTTGATACAGGTGATAGGAAAGATAGATTTTAAGCTACACAGGAGCAGCGACTGTTGGCCCTGTATAAACAACAGTTTATAAATAAAATTGAAAAAAAGGTTTTCATTGTTTTTTCTTCTGTGCAGGAGATATTGCACTTTTTGTGAAAATGCTTAATGTGTCTAAAGGAGAGAGGGTCATCATAACGACAAATGTCCTACTTGCTATTGATGGGACGGACAGACCAGAAGAACTGCTCTATGTGTTATCCTCACCACCCCAATATGGGCACATTGAATATGTCAAGCATCCTGGAATCCCTATAACAAGTTTCAGTCAGATGGATGTGGCTGCTCAGACTATCTGCTACGTCCATGATATCAATTCTGCAGCTGCTGCTACTGATGTGTTTAGGTATGTGACGGATTCTTTTTTTTACCTGATCTTATTAGAAAGTGATACCAATGGCTCCAGTATTTCATTATTTATCCTAAGTCTTTATGACACATGTATATTAGGTTTAGCCAATCAATCGTCAGTTTAAACTTTATTAGGACAATTCTTTGTTCATGGATGGGTGGGTTGTGTTGTTCCAACTAGTAGGAAATGGGAAAGACTATTCCAATTATTGCATCACCAGCAACATACAGATTTAGTCTAGGGCAGAGCAGTTATTTATACTTGGCCCCGATGACCTTAGAACAAGAAATGTTCAATAGCAGAGTATTAATTTATGCAATGTTAATTAGTTATTATCTAAGTCAGGAGCATCTAGCCAAGCTATTGTTTCACTACAGCTTCCAGTTTTCCACAGAAAAAGGTTCTAGGGGAATGCTGGACACTGTAGCTCAATCAAATCTGGGTGGTTGCAGTTTGGACACCACTAGTGATGAGCAAAAAATTTGCGAAACGTATTAAAGTCAAAGGGCGTCAACATTTCTTTTTTACGTGCAACAATTTTTCATGCTCCAAATGCATAAAAGTCAATGGGAGTTTTTTCTTGTGTCGACTTCTTTGTCCATATACATTGAGTGTTTTTTCTTATGGCAAACTTTTTGTCCAAATACATTAAAGTCAATGGGAGTTTTTCTTATGGAGACATTTGTCTTGGTGACTTTATTTTGTTGCATCGAATTTGTGCTGCAGTTGAGTCAAATAATTTGCTGATGCCGAAATGAGGAATTTGGCCATGGCTGGCGAAAAAATTCGCTCATCGCTAGATACCATTCATTTAAACAACTGTTTGACCCCTCAAGTGAAAGGCTAGTAAGAGGAGTATCAACCCCCTGTTCTATTATGACTAGTCCACATGAATATACACTGTTCTCTTATGACTATCCCACATGAATATGACTTAAACCAGGAAATGGCAAATGAAACAACCATTGAATCATCTGGAAGCTTTAAATGAAGTTGCTTAATTAACTGATTGTCCATCCACATAGGCATAATTCAGTGCAGCAGAGAAGGACATATGGTGTGCAGACACCAATATGAACGTAAGCAGCTGGAATATGAGACGTCTTTTAAATGTACCTTATATAAAAGCCCTATGATTGGCTGCTCAACTTGTGGGTTCATTGCCTGTGTCTATCCCTGAACAAAGCAGTCCCCTTCCTTGACTAACAGCTGCACTTTCATATATATATAGACAAGCCAGTGAAACATGACCAATTGCAATAGCAGCTGTTCCCTCTAGGTGAAACCCAAATAAAAGTAATATTTATTGTTACAAATCTACTGCCGTTCTAGTGCTCTGTCTAACCATTATTCCACACACATGGGCTTAAAACAGATTGCTTGGTAATAGGCTATAGGTCATTACACTAAAAGTGAATTTGTGGCCAGAATGTATATATTTAGACTGTAAGAATTTCATCATAAAGTGACAATTATTAAGATGATTACCTTCAGTTACAGCTGTAATGCGCTATTTATGATTGGGGGTAATGGAATGAATTATGATACTGAGAAGTTATCTCTTCAATTTGCCAACAAATAAAATAATGCCAAATTTATCGCATCAATAAGATTTAACAGGAGAGCAATATTGAGCATAGAGGTCTAGTGTCAATAGTCCGTTAAATAATTAATAAGCAGAAATTGGACACGTAAATCCTGAGTACTAATGAGTGACTCCAGTAGTCCTTACAGCTGCTAGTGACACCAGCGCACCTGGTGTTGCAGAGTTATCTCAGAGGAGATTGTCACTGGTCCAATTTAGGATTGTAAAACGCCTCTTTTTTTTTTTTTTTTTGCAGCCCGCCTTAAAAGGAAAATATAATTTAGAACCCCTAAGACAAAGGCGGGATCATTTAAAAATTATTTTAATTAACATTTCTTGCTATAAAAAGCTGGCAAAAGATAATTGTAGTTAACCTGGTGTTCCTCCCTTGACTGCATTCAGTGGTAGGCCAGAAGAGCTAGGACGACATTAATTAATGTGTGTCTGAATGATCAGTTTTTATGTTCCACTATTGCATTTTGTCTGAGTCAGAAATATGACTGTGTATTGTCTGATGCCTCTGGCTTGGAAGAAGAATGTGGCACTTCTTATTTGGACAGATGACACCAAGTGATTAGCAACCCCTGACATCAGGTGCCGGCAGGAGAGTGCCAAGTGCAGACGTGAATGTCCTCCATTTTGACACGCTGGCTTGATTCTCCATTGAATTGGCACTATTTACTGCTCCTGCAATTTTTTCTCTTTTTATCTTTTCAAATTCCATGACAGATGGCAGCCTCTGTAGCCAGTTCCATCACCATGGAGCTGCAGGCAGCACAGAGGATCTGTAATGTTCAATTGAAGATGAGGCTCCTGCTGAGCACCAAGGACTTTCTCTCAACATTTTAACTGTTTCAGAGCATCCCATTTTCCCATTGTGTTGTTTGTTTAGAAACTCTTGTCATGTTGGTTGCTTACAGCTGGAGTATCAATGCATATTGTCTACTTCTCAGAGGAAAGACTTAGCAATTCAAGCCTAGAATCTTCTATAGCTCTATGACACAGAGCTAAGAACTGGCATGATGATTAATTACGTTTCTAATCATTTTAACCCTCAAATAGTGCAGTTTCCCTGGGCACCATTCAGGCCCTGTATGGCACCACATAAATGTACTTTATTTCTCATAAATTATTTCTTTAAAAGATGTTTTAAGGGGTTGTTTAGGGTTGTTAGGGGGGTTATTTATCAAAGTCTGAATGGAAAAAAAAAGTTTTTATTACTATGAAATCCAAATTTTTAGTGGAAAAAAACTAGAATTTTTCAGAATTTATTAAACTCCACGGGTGATAAAAGTCCGAAAAGAAAAAGTACTCTAACTTAGACCTGCAAAGTTCATGTAGAAATCAATGTGAGAAGTCCAGAATATAGCCTGATCTGCGCTGGGTTTTGTGCAATAATCTGAACATTTTCTAGTTTTCGGGTGTCTAATCCGGAAAATTCGTACAATTCAATTTTTTTCACGATTTTATCATGCACAGGAAATTTTCGGAAAAATGGATTCATTAATAAGGGGAAAAATCAGTGCGGATTTGGTCTGACTATTTTACAGAAAATTATCATAAATTTTTCGGATTTTGAAAAATAATCCCCTTAATCTCATAGATATAAACAAGGCTTCACAAAAGGCAGTTTTATTAAACAAAGATTTCAGAAAAATTAGCTTTTTGAGCACACCTCCTAGACCAATTTGTCTACATAATATTTAAATTGTACAACATTGTACAACATTTTATTCTTCAAATGTCATTATTAGGAACCAACAGCCAATTAGGCACACAAAGCTCAAAATGATCTTGTTGGGTTGAAATGTCCATCTCATCAGCTCAGTCCATCCCATTAAAAAGATATTTATTTTGCAAATTAAAAAGTGAATAAACCTTAGATAATACACAAGAGACATGAATATCCTGTATATGATATCCTTATAAACAGTGCTTAGTGATGTCATTGCTTATAATAGGCCCTTAGTGACGTAATTTCTGTCACATGACTCACTGAAACATGTTTATTATAATAAATAAAGTATCCCCTGTTGCAAAATATGTGGATATTAGAAGTCACCTCGGGGTTCCATGACCCGGCCTTCAGTCTTCAGTCGTGTTTTGATATGGTCATGAAACTCCTCGTTAGAGCCACGAATATCCTGTAAAATGTATCCTTATAAACAGTGCTTAGTGATGTCATCGGTTATAATCGGCACTTAGTGATATCATTTCTGTCACATGACTCACTGAAACTTGTGTGTTATAATAAATAAAGTACCCCCGGCCTTGTGTTTTTATATGGTCATGGAACTTGGTAACTTATGATATCCTTATATTTTACAAGAGGGGGCACTTTATTCACTATATAAAATATCTACAGCAGATTTATGAAAAGTTTCAGAAACAAGCACATGCAATTAATATTATTTCGATACATTTTTTTATATTTATATATCAACATCTTGCCACAGCAGTGAGGGCACAGTTTTGAAAACTTTCCAAGGGTTATAATAGTCCCAGGATATTTTCCATCATTCGGCAGCAGCGTGCTAGGACACACTCAAGGAAAAGCCTTTGAGTAAAGGTGTGTTGTCGTTTCTTTTGTGTAGATGGGGAAACAAGAACCAATGCTGAAGGCTCCCTTGCCTCTTTTTGCCAGATTTCTTGTCAGCAATGGGCTGAGAACAAAGCACGGGATCATGACCGTCGCACTGGAAACAGTCGATCGAACTCTCCCAACACTGTCCAGGAACTTTGGTCTAAGACAAATGAAAGGGTCTATGGAGTGTATTTCCCCGGCCACTCTACAGGCACTGGACCCCGATACGCCATCTCAGAACATTACTTTTCAGTTGGTGGATCTCCCTCGATATGGAAAACTATACCTCAGAGGCTTTCCACTGCAGCAAGATCACATCACCCAAAGAGATATTGACAACCTAGACGTTGCCTATAAGCATGCCGGGCAGGATGCTCAAATAGACAGGTTCATGTTTACTGTTACAGACAGAGCAAATCAAGGATTTATCATTAACGGGAAAATTCAGATGGAACCAGTTCCATTCTCCATACAGGCAAGTATAAATGTAGTATTTCTAATATTTCATAGTTCAAATGAATGAATCTACTTTGTGGGTAGGCTTAGTCCATGGTTGATGCAGTACTTACTCCCACAAAAAAACAAAAGGGACTCCCAGCAAATGTTTTTTAATTATTTTCCTATTTCTTCTGCCTCTTTCAAGTTTTTCAAATAGTCAGCCAAAAATCTATTGTTCTGGAAGGCTACAATTGTATTATTACTTTTTCCTATCATCTTCCAGTATTTTATTCACACCACTGTCTGGTTACTAAGGTAAATTGAACCCTTGCAACCAGACTGCTGCTAAAATTCCAAACAAGAGAGCAACTAAAGAAAAAGTTAAATAATTGAAAAACTAGAAAACAAATCTAAAAAATGAAGCCCAATTGCAAAATGTCTCAGATTATCACTGTCTACATCATGCTAAAAGATAATTTAAAGGTGAACTATGCCTTTAACGTTCACTACACTGTTGCTGGGAACACCTGTGACTTATGAAATAGCAAGGATTAAAGGGATATTTCATTGATGGATTGGATCAAATTGTTGCGTTGCACAAGGCTGTGATATATTTAAAACACAGGCTGGCACCATATCAAATAATACACGTATAACATGTTTGGCAAAGTGTGGTATGTCATAACTCTTAACTAATTTACAATTCAAAAGGGCATGATTCATAAAATGTGGTTAAAAAGAAAAAAAAACAGATGCATATATGACTACCATCTGGTATATACTTTCTTTAAAAAAAAGTTATAAGTGTAGTGAAGAAGATAAGCTTCTGCACAAGAAGAAGCCTACAAAAGACAAGCACATTTTCCTTTAAAGCATAGGGAAGTGTAACTGGGGATTAACGGAATCTAAACCGAAAAATTAATTGAAGCAGATGTGCTTGGGGTGCTTCTCTGAGCACTTTTGCAATTTACATTCATTTGTAGCGGTTTTTGAGATATTTGCATTTAGGATGCTAACAATAGTCTTTTAGCTCAACTAAAAGTCAGCAACCAATGGGTTGACTGAATCCAGAAAGGGCATAGATCAGTGATCCCCAACCAGTAGCTCATGAGCAACATATTGCTCCCCAACCCCTTGGATGTTGCTCCCAGTGGCCTCAAAGCAGGTGCTTATTTTTGAATTCCAGGCTTGGAGGCAAGTTTTGGTTGTATAAAAATCAAGTGCACTGCCAAAAAGAGCCTCAAACTAGGTTGACAATCCACATAGAGGCTACCAAATGGCCAATCACAGCACCCCAAGTACATTTTTCATGCTAGTGTTGCTCCCTAACTCCTTTTACTTCTGAATGTTGCTCACGGGTTACCAGATTTAGCTTTTGCTGCCCTGGTAACCTGCTGAACACTGCCGCCTTTCCTCATAGCAGCAGGAGCCCTGGTTCATTTGATAATGTGTACATTGTCCACTAAACTTTATTGTTTGAACTTTACCGTGTGTATCATAAAGTCATCCCTGGTAAGTGTAGGAGTCAAATTTCTGTTGCCGACTTGTTGCCCTGCGGCTACTGCCCCCTCCCCCCAGCAAGGCCTGTAGCAGCTATTCACATGGGCTCCAGTAACTTGGCCAACCACGTACTGAAAGCATCCACATTCTCTATCAGCATGTCGGTGGCTATCGCGGGCCCGGTTTTGGGGGCGTGGAGGAGCCACTATCGCACCAATATTGCAATATAACTGCTCCTCATTCTCCGTACTGCTGTCCTCTGTGTCGTTTCCCTAGCAGGTTCCGGTAATGGCGAAGAGATGGGGGCAGGGGCGGGAGCAATTACCCTGTGAAATCCTGTCCGATGGGCCCCACTATAACACCGGATCAAGTCCCCTAACCAATCGCTGTACAATTTAGCAGGCAGCAGGCCCTACGGTGAGCCGGAAGACGGACAGCTTGAGCGAGCCAATAATCTGGCGAGCTAAGTTGAGAGACTACCAATTGGTGCACTGTGTGGGCCAGGCTGGGCGAGTAGTAGCTGTATGCCTCTGCCCCATGGAGAATGTGAGAGAGAGAAAGAGAGAGAGATGTGCCCCTGAAAACAGCTGGTGTTACTGTTTAATCCGGCTCTAGCTGCGGTCAATTACACATCGGCGCCCGTACTTTGGAAACTCAATGGAAAGGTCAAATATCGGCGCATGCCCATTTACAGCACAAACACTGTAATGAAGGGAAAATGCCTGCCGTGCGCTTTGGGTGATTGTGCACATTGACTCGAGTAAAAGCCGAGGTACACTTTTTCAGCACTCGAGCTTATACTCGAGTATATATATATATATATATATATATATATATATATATATATATATATATATATATATATATATAATATATATATTATATATATAATATATATATTTTTTTTTTTTTTTGTCTCCACCCAATAAACAGCCTATTGTTTCCCCTGCGACTGTGGATTCCTTCTTTGCTGTGGATCTATATAAACAATTATGGGACCTGTTGTCCAGAATGCTCTGTACTTGCCTGACTTTCCAGATAATAGATCTTTCTCTAAATTGGAACTTCATACATATAGGGGCTGATTCACTAACTTCGAGTGAAGGATTCAAAGGTAAAAAACTTTGAATTTCGAAGTTTTTTTTGGGCTACTTCGACCATCGAATGGGCTACTTTGACTACGACTTTAAATCAAAGTATTCAAACTTAAAATCGTTCGACTATTCGACTATTCGATAGTCGAAGTACTGTCTCTTTAAAAAAAAATTCGACCCCCTAGTTAGCCATCTAAAAGCTACTGAATTCAATGTTAGCCTTATGGGAAGGTCCCCATAGGCTTGGCTAACTTTTTTTGATCGAAGGATATTCCTTCGATCGTTGGATTAAAATCCTTCGAATCGTTCGATTCGAAGGATTTAATCGTTCGATTGAAGGAATTATCGAAGGAAGGATTTTAATTCCTAGTTGAATATTGAGGGTTAATTAACCCTCGATATTCGACCCTTAGTGAATCGGCCCCTAAATCTGCTAATAAATCATGTAAACATTAAATAAACCCAATAGGCTGGTTTTGCTTCCAATAAGGATTAATTATATCTTAGTTTGGATCAATTACAAGCTACTGTTTTTATAATTACAGAGAAAAAGGAAATCATTTTTCCTGGATTATTTGGGTAAAATGGCGTTTATGTGAGATGGCCTTTCCATAATTCGGAGCTTTCTGGATAACGGATTTACGGATAATGGATCATAACAATAATTTTCAGTGACTGAAAAGCCTGTGTCTGCTTGTGCTACAGATGAAAGAATACAAAAATATATAATAAAGTAATAATATTGTCACCCATTTTACTTGAGTGGGAACCAAAGTTTTGGTCCCATCCCATAGACGATGAATCCCTGCTGTGCAAAGATTTTCTGTGTCATTTTTTAATCAGTGTTAATATGTGGATTTTGCTGCCATGGTGATGTTCTTTGGCTGAACAAAACAGGCTCAGCTATGTCCAAGTAATTAAACAGATTAGCTGCCTTCTCAGGCTTTTTTGTCTATCTTCACCTTCTAAGTTTCCACTTCCCCAATTTTTAATCTTATATTCTGATTAAATGTTGTCCTCCTTTCTCCATCTCAGCTCGTTGACTGGAAGCATGTGTCATTGGTATGTTTATTGCATCAAGTAAATGGTTCGAAGGAGGAAATTAAGCATAAAATTCCAATCATTCTCTCATTGTTTATTTCATGCTGTCCAACTGCCGAGTAGGTGAAGTTAACACTTTAATGGGCATCTCCTAAACCATTTTTTCTAGACATGGGCAAATAAGATTGTGATTATTTCCTTTATGATAATATGACACTAAAATACATTTAAATAATTAGATGAATTGCCACTGCTTTTTGAATGTGAGGAACAGTTTCAGGCAGGATACTGCATTGGGTGAATTGTGTAGCTGTTATATATTGTGAGCAGGTGATGTGCAGGTGGACCCAAAACCCAAAGTTTGACCACTAGTTGAAATGTGGTCAACCACTGAGGGTTAGAGCTGGGTGTGGATCGGACTGGGGAAGTGCTTTCCTCCACTGTTTCCAAAGATTTTATGTCTTGGAACCAGAGGCGCACACAGAAGTAGCTCATAGAGTGAGAAGACTTGGGTATGGGTCAGGTGCAGGTCCTACTATAGCAACATTTTGTAGGTTAGGGTAGGGTTCAGATTAAGGTTTTGCGGGTAAGGGTCGGGTGTGGGTTGAGTTTTTCCTGACTCGCACATTACTAGTGAGCAGGGCTTTGTTCTCCATTTATAGTTTGTATTTTTTTTAACAACTGATACTGAATATTTTGTTTTATTTACTTTGCTGTAACAGCCTTTTGGCTTCATGGCAGGTTGTTTTGCATAAATAACATGGCTCAGATAACATCATGCAGTTTGTGAAGTAATATTTGTTTTTTGTATACTTGACAGTGCTTGTGTGATATCATATATTTGGCAATATCTGCAGTTCAGTAGGGGATTCATTCATGATGCCCCATGGACTGCCAGTACAGCTTTTGATAAGCTTGTGGCAAGAAAATTCAAGGTTTTGTGCATTATATAGTCCTGATTCTCCTTGGTGAATTCTGTTATCTTGGCAGAACATAAAAGGGATATTTATCCTCTAAATATCAGTTGTAATCAACAAATGTTCAAAACAGTTAATAGTGAGAGTCATGTAATATCTCCATTATAGAATGTTAATAGGCAAACATACAGACGTCCTTAGTAATAAAGTATCTATACTTAAGTATCTAGTAGAATTAAGTAAAAGGCAACTGGACATGTAGAGGGTTTTTTTTCCTTCAAAACGTTCCATCACTCATCGGAGTGGCTTCTTCGGTTCAACAACTTGGATGAGTGGTCGAAAAAACTCTACGGGGGTTATTTATTAAGGTCTGATTTGTGTATTCCACAAAAATTCTAGTTTTTCAAGTTGATTTTTTGGTCAAAAGTCCCATTTTCGGGTTAAATAAAAAGACGTACATTTTTCGAGTTTTATTTAAAAAAAAAAAGAACTTTAGAGATTTATTATAACCCGACCTTAGAAATAGCTTGAATCCGAAAATACACCATTTAAAACCTGTCAAGGTCATATAGGAGTCATGCAGAGGTCCCTTGAACCGTTTGAAGATGTTAATAGCCTTCATGATGTTTGAGTTTTTTCAGTGGGTTTTGCCCACATCTATGTTGGTCATCTGCCCTAAGGTTTGGGGCAATTTATTTTCTGAAAACAAAATAAAACACCAAACATGCTATGCATACAATTTGGTGTACTATATATAAGCAGGTAAACATGTTTTTGAAACATTCGTTTTATCTATCTATCTATCTATCTATCTATCTATCTATCTATCTATCTATCTATCTATCTATCTATCTATCTATCCCTAGGCACAGCCACTGGTGGGAGGTAAAAATGGAAAAACTTTTTTTCAGAAACCCATCATTGCCAGAGCTCTGAGAAATATTTAGGATTCTCCAATACTTCACAAACTATCCAACATGTTTCCAATTTAAGAAAAAAAATATTTTATGAGTGCATCTTATCACACTTTGGGGCCTATTTATTATGCTGTGTAAAAGGAATCGGTTTTGAAAACTGTTTAACAAGCTGTGTAAAATATGTTTCAATGTTTTTTATTGGGGTTTTTCAACAAAATTATTACAGCCATTGGAAAGAGAGAGAAAAAATAGGCATGTTGTAAATAAGTAATATGTTTACATTAAAGGTTGTACATATATGCAGCGGACCAACATCAGCATCGCAGCACAATAAACAAATTACCAATATTCCACTAACTGTAAAACAGTGTTATCAAAGTGGAGCAGAGTCTCCCTGGCAACCTCCGGAAGACGCATCCACATCTTTATATTAATATGTAGCACGGTAGTAGTTCACAATCACTTTGATGTTCACAGTTATCATAGAATAGCTTCACACAGCAATAACCCCTCCAGAGAGTACAGGGTGCAGCAAACGGGCTAGTATTCAGTATATATCAAAGGTACAGCAACAATAGACGTGGGGAATAGTTACCACTCTCACTAGGCACTATCCCTCTGGTGAAGCACTAAGGCAAGGGTTTCTCAGCCTGAGGTCTTGTATCTTGGCACCGGACTTGATCCTCACCTCACCCACTGTATTCAGCCTGGGATCTTGGGTCTTGGTATCCTATCTGGTCCTCAACTCACCCACTGTAGTCCCTGCACTAGTGGTTCAAATACCACGGGGTCCTAACCCCACTACACCTCCTCGTTGGAGCCACATCTGCTCACTAGCTACCCTGAGCTGACTTTCACTCCTAGAGCGACTATTACAGTACTACTATCACTATCTTACACTTCACTAACTTTCTCGGCAGACCTGGACCTGTAGTACCTCTCCGTGAGGCAAAGTCCCAGGACAGACCCAGACCTCATGGTGCTAACCCCTTTTATATTAACCAACAGTGCCATCTAGTGGACAAACTCCATGTACTAATATGGACCCAGCTAGGGACATAGCTGCCTGAATTAACTAAAGGACCCTTAGGTGTCAGAATACTACAGAGGAACTGCCTGAGTAATTTAATACAAAGCTCAGGGTCCCTACATTCTCCCCCCACTTAGAAACGTCAACGTCCCCGTTGACAAACTAAACAGTTACTCTCAGTGCACAATAAATCACATTTTAAATAACATTTACTATTTATACCTCACACTTCAACGGCCAGTCCAAAACACTGCCCATGGTACACTGGATCCTGTAACAAAGAAATATTGCAACATGCATTTTACCTGAGCGAACCCTATTACCTCGGGAAGTAATCCCTACAGTTACCCACACAACATGTTAACAAATATTACAGTACTGAGAAAGTCAGGCGCAGACAATACGTCAAGAACAATATGCTTTATTAACCAACAGTCTCTCCTTTTCCTTTGGTCGCAAGGGAAAGAAAAAAACAAAGAAGTAAAGAAAAATGGTGGTGACAGTCCTCGTCAATTTAAATCCACCTGAGTCCCAACAAGCAGCAACAAAAACTCCACACTGGCTGACTTTCTGGGGTCAGCTTTAACTTTTGCTGGGGGTGTTTACTTTCCTCTCCCCCCACAATAGAAACAGCACCCTCCTGGGTGTGGCACCTATCACGAGGCAGCAATAACAAGTCCCACTAGGGAAAACTTAAAGAACAAAAACAACAGCCCTTCTCTGCTTTGCTTTCACATGGGGAGTGGTTACCTCACCCTCCCCCTTCTTAGAACTTTCACCCTCCTGGGTGTGGTCAGGCCCTATGCCTCAAGAGGAAAAAAAACAAAGTTACTGCAGCCCATTAGATCATGTAGGTAAACCGTATCTTGGTGTCCTCATATCCAATATAGTACTTTGGGTGTGGTTTCTCAACCATGTCCCCACTTGGCTGGCGCACATCCACACTAAAATAGCGTGGAGCTGGGCTCATCTTTCCGCAGCTGTGGACTGCGTGCCGCAAAATGGTGCGTCCCCACCACCATTCGTTCTCAATGGACCTCACAAAGCTCCATGCAGCAGAGCGCTTGGCTTGATCCGGGTGGGATAGGGCGTTCCCTATCTTCTCCTTGGCCACTATTTCTTCCACCACCCATTCGTCCAGCACCTTCTCCACCTGCTCAAAAACCCACAGCGGGGCGTAGGGCATGTAGTACCCCCACTTGCGGAATACACGAAAGTTTATAACTCTCTGCACGCGGGACACCCTGCAGAATATTTCCGGGTCAGCCCGCCCCGGCATCACCCAAAAGTTCTTCTCCTCAGCCCGGGTGATTTTTTTCGGGGCCCAGAAACTATGGGGTATTTTAAACAGGGGTCGGTCACTGGCCCCATCTGCCTCCGCTTCATCCGGTGGGTCCTCCCTACCGCTGGATGCCCCCTGAGTGGCTTCCCGGTGTGCCGTGACTGCTCCCTGCTCACCCGTACCCTCCGCATAAGGGCGTAGGCCTTCCCTCTCACGTGGCATATGGGGGTCCCCCTGAGGGAGATTTGCACTTACCCCCTCGGGTCGGCTTGTACGGCGTGAGGGCGGGCGTGGTTCCTCCCAATGGCCCTTCACCGAGTCTTGGGCACCTCCCGAGTGACTCTCTGCGGGCTCCACATCTCCGGTAGGCTCTCCCGCGGCCATGGTCAGAGCGATGTCAGCGCCTGAGGATTCGGAGGCCTCGTCCCCCTCACCGGCAGGTTGGGCGTCACCCGCCACGTGGGTCCTTTCCTCCTTGCTGTCCGCTAACTCCAGGAGGGCTTGCTTTGCGGTCAGCTCCTTAGTGGGATCGACCCCCTCAGGATCAGTTGATTCGGTGTAATACCGCTCCTCGCCCATTGTCAGAGCACACAGTTCCAGGGCGGTTTGGGGTGACTTTTGGACCTCTTCGTCCACATATGGGCCGCTCCAACACACGTGCTGGCAATGAGGGCATTGTCCCCGCACCTCATAAAAGGCTGGGTACGCATCCTGTCTGCATCTCCCGCAGACAGGGACCAGCACAGAAATGCCACTGTCATTGGTCTTTTGGGCAAACACTCCGCCCCAGGTGTATCGGCGGCCAGTGTCCTTCAGCCCCATAGGCATTCTGGCTGCCATAGCACGGGCACTCCCAGGCTCACTGTCGGACATACTCGTCTCCTCTACCGACGCACGTTGCAGTTTTAATTGTAGAGCTCTTTGGACACGTCTCCTCCTTTGTCCAGCCACTCTCGCACTCATTCGCAAAATGGCCGCCATGACGTCAGTATAACAGGGGCTCCTCCCTGTTTCCTTTTGGCGCCGAATTCTGCACGTCAGATTGGCTAATACCCCACCTCCTGGTGTCAGAGGAGGTCGGGCTAAACAGGGTGGTACTGCAGACAATTGGGGTCACGTCACTCACCCTTGTTTCGCGCCTTTCTCTGGCGCCAATTTACACGATCCTGATTGGTTCTCCCCACCAATCTGGAAAGGCGGGCACACAACTTTCCAGTCAGCCCTTTCCTTCAGGCAACAGTAAATTTAGGGCGGTCGGAACTCAGGCTGCAAATTGTGCTAGGCCAAGATGCCTTTTTCCTCTCTGGTCCGGCACTGCAGCGCCTGTCACACTTTTCTCTCACAGCAATGTGTTCAATAAAGATATCCCGGACGAGCCCCCAAATGTAGCACGGTAGTAGTTCACAATCACTTTGATGTTCACAGTTATCATAGAATAGCTTCACACAGCAATAACCCCTCCAGAGAGTACAGGGTGCAGCAAACGGGCTAGTATTCAGTATATATCAAAGGTACAGCAACAATAGACGTGGGGAATAGTTACCACTCTCACTAGGCACTATCCCTCTGGTGAAGCACTAAGGCAAGGGTTTCTCAGCCTGAGGTCTTGTATCTTGGCACCGGACTTGATCCTCACCTCACCCACTGTATTCAGCCTGGGATCTTGGGTCTTGGTATCCTATCTGGTCCTCAACTCACCCACTGTAGTCCCTGCACTAGTGGTTCAAATACCACGGGGTCCTAACCCCACTACACCTCCTCGTTGGAGCCACATCTGCTCACTAGCTACCCTGAGCTGACTTTCACTCCTAGAGCGACTATTACAGTACTACTATCACTATCTTACACTTCACTAACTTTCTCGGCAGACCTGGACCTGTAGTACCTCTCCGTGAGGCAAAGTCCCAGGACAGACCCAGACCTCATGGTGCTAACCCCTTTTATATTAACCAACAGTGCCATCTAGTGGACAAACTCCATGTACTAATATGGACCCAGCTAGGGACATAGCTGCCTGAATTAACTAAAGGACCCTTAGGTGTCAGAATACTACAGAGGAACTGCCTGAGTAATTTAATACAAAGCTCAGGGTCCCTACATTTATGTATCATAAGATGTGTGACACTTAACAATAAACTTGTGGAATACTATATTTTTATTACTTAATGATACATTTTTATTAAATAAACTATTTTACCCCATGGTCATCAGGTAACTGTTTTTAAATTATCTAAACCTAAATCTAAGGGGGAACTAAAGAAAAAGGAAATTATCCAGCCGGACAAATTGCTTAAGACTTAGTTATTCATTTTTCTCTGTCTGATGGAAATATTACACAGAGTCAACTAGAAAATATAGGACTGTGGGAGGTCAAGAATTCAGTGCTTCAAGAAGCTATGTCTCAAATAATTTTGACTGAGGATATAATGAGGACCATAAGCTAGTTCTATTGAGGAATGGTTGTAAGTTGTCTGTTTTCATTGCCCAGGACTTTTCTGCTCGTAGGTTGAACTCCACCATCTTAAGGATGTCTTCAAATCTTGGTATATGTTCAGATTTCCAGTTATCTACTATCTGCATTCTCGTTGCTATAAATATATGATTAAATAAGATTCTCTCTTTGGGGGTAATTCAATTGTTTTTATATGCAGTAATGACATATATGGGGGAATATGGACAAGGTTTACTGGTAATTTTTTGAGACAGCTGTGTAAAATAAACAGCGAATTTATGAAGGTTTGTACACTGATTTGACCCCCATTTTTCGACGACACTTCAAATCTCACCTAATCCATTAATGTCAATGGGGAAAATTGAAGAAGCAAGCTCTAGAAAAAAGAATAAAAAGCCACAATGAATGATCACCGTATTTTCACATGCATTTTCAAGGAGCTGCTTATAGTTACGTTGGTTTTGTACACAGAGGTACGTGGTCATCGAAAATCAGTACAAATTTTGATAAGTACACTGTTTTTTTACATATGATGTCGATGGCCATGTGAGGGAATTTTGTTGCTGTTTTTTGACACAACATAATAAATAGGCCTCTTTGTATTAATTGTGTGCAGTTGGTATAAGGCTAGGCTTCGGGTGGAAACACAAGTGTGGGATGCTCAATGTTGTGCCACCCTTCCTAAGTACACTAAAAGGATTTCATACCTAAAATACATATAGTAACTCATATTCACTGATATAAATTCAACCAAAGCAAATCTAACTTATCGCAAAGAGTCAATGGCACCCTTTGACTTCTATATATGTTTTCCATATTCAAGGTAGATCCTGTGGACAGCACTGCCCCCAGAATTGTCCATCTACAGTGCCTTACAGCAGTTGAGCTTCTAAGAAATGGCCAGTATGGAATTTATATTACTTCAAGACACTTGAAGGCATCTGATCCAGACACGGATGATGAAAGAATTGTCTTTCACATTTTAAGTGGGCCCCACTATGGTCATTTAGAGAATGTTACAACAGGTATGTCTCCTCTGTTTTATTTCTGTCAAAATTGTAAAGCTTTTCTCTGGTTTGGCTGAAATGCTTTAATTTAGATTGTATATTGCATTAGATGGAGATCAAATGAAAAATAAATGAGCAGACAGTGCTCCCTTGAGTATTTTTCTTTAATCCCATGGGATATTTCCTTTTGCAAAAGTCCTCTCCAATAAGAAGCCTCCTGCATAGGTTGCTCTTCTTCCTCCCTGCTGTTGTGTCACCACCCTGGCCTCTGGAATGATAAGGCAACATAAGAAGGCTTCACTGTTTTCCTTCTGAAGGCTCAGAAACTGACCAGTAGATGGCTCTGTGGTTACAAAATTCATTATTAGCAGTTAAAGGGATAGTTCACCTTTAAGTTAACTTTTAGTAGTAGTTATAGTGTAGCCAACTTTTCAATTGGTCTTCATTATTTCTATAGTTTTTTTAATTATCTGTCTTCTTCTTTGGACTCTTTCCAGCCTACAAATAGGGGTCACTGGCCCCATCTAAAAAATCAAATGCTCTGTAAGGCAACAAATTAATTGTTATTGGTATTTTTTATTTCTCATCTTCCTATTCAGGGCCTCTCCTATTCATATTCCAGTCTTTTATTCAAATCAATGCATGTTAGCTAGGGTAGTTTAGACCCTAGCAATGAGATGGCTGAAACTGCAAACTGGAGAGCTGAATAATTAAAAAAACAAAAAAAATTAATAATGAAAACCAACTGCAAATTGTCTCAATGTCTACATCATACTAAAAGTTAACTCATAGATGAACAACCACCTTTGATAAAAAAAATGCTCTGAAAATGGAAAAAAACTGAACACAGGAATGCAAATGGCAAAAGTGGTTAGAATGGCACTCTGAATAGTTTTGCATAATGTTTTTAAGGTTTACTTATCCTTCAAATGTGTAATAGATGTATACATTTAACTAGCCTCTTCTCTAACTAATGCTGCCTATTCTTCTGCTTTATTCATTAGGCAGGTTTATAAGAGAAAGATTCACACAAGGGGATTTAAACAGCAAATCAGTGCTCTACCTAATAAATCCATCCGTGGATGTTTTTCATGACACCATAGAATTTGAAATTTCAGATCCTGTTGGAAACAGAGCTTTACCGCAAATGTAAGTCAACTCCAAATCAACAAGGCCCACATTTTATGGAATGTATATTCATTTCATTTACATAATATTCAAATACCACCATAATGTCATTTTTCATTGTTTTCTTTTTGAATATGTCTAAATGAAATGTTTACAAGGGGTGGGAAGAAAAGAATCGTATCCATTTATTCATGTAAATAATTGCGTTAATTTCCTCCCCAGTCCTAGTAGCTAACAATGGTGTTGCTGGCTCAGGTTGCAGATTTTGTATTGCCTAAGCTGCCTTTGGCTCTAGGCGGCAGGATAAAAACTTCCTAATTAACTTCTATAGACCGGCTATTATATTACAATCCCCTTTTAATGCCAGACAAGGGCAGGGAGTTGCATTATTTGGAAACAGCCAACTTAAATAAAAAAAAACCTATAGCAGGTCTCGAAGAGTCTTTATGGGAATATACTGTAATTGATGATCTCCAGGTTTTGTGCTCTGCGAGGTGTAGTTCAGAAACAGCTCAAAACAAGTCCCCCGAGAGGTGTAATCTTTCATTTCTCCAGAAGATGTCTCTCTTTCCATAACTTTCAACAGCTGTGCATTAAAAACAGGGAAACAGCTGTATCTGGCATTGCAAGTGACATACTGCCTTTTAATTGCCCATTGCTTATTTACCAAAGACATTATAAATCTCTGCTGTAAATAAATCCATATAAAACAGAAACTCCATAGCCAATAACATTTGATAATAATTTATCAGAAAAAATTACATACTGCGCCCTTGCTGCCCATGATAATGACTAAAAAAAGGGTGATTTTGACTGCCTTGCAATATCCAACATACTATTCTTTAATGATTATTACAGTGCAAGCACAGATTTTCAATAGCTATTTATTATTCAGAAACCTGTACTGGGAGATTGGTCAGCCGAACAAAATGATCTGTTACAGGAAATCCAAAGATTATCCCTTTATACTAGGATATCCATGCGGTTACTTATGTCCTTATGACATTGCAAAAAAATATTATGGAATATTAAAGTCATTGTTGGCCCTGGGTTCGTTTTTTTTCTAATGCCTAAGACAGAAGTATTACTGGAAGGGTCATAAAAGGAACCAAATACATGCTTTCTATATTGTAGATTGGAAATTATACTTTCAAACTTCAAGGTAAGGCCTGCTGGACAAAAGTGTATCTTAAAAACTGGTTTGTTTCCAATGGAAGATTTAGATTTACATTCAAAACTCCCATGAGCACAGCTGTGAGATCTAGCTTTAGATTTATACCTTGCATTTAGATAGCTATATCTCCTACTTTCCATGCTAAACACTTCATGTCTTGCAATTTCTTGCAATACTATTGCAAATATTGACCTGTAGCATATCACACATATGCCAGTAATTAGAAGGGCCTGCTCCCATTACCCATACATAACTTTGCACAGCTCACAGTACCCCAACACTGTAGAGCAAACTTGTAGAACTGCAGACCAAAACCCCAGTAGTACCGTTTGGGACCACTATACCTTAAGGGGCCTATTTACTAACATTCGGATTTACTTTTTTCCCCCACAAATTGTATTTTTCTCTCAAAATGTAAGTTTTAAAAAAAACTTCTCTAAAACTACAAAAATTCAAGATTTATAATGTGTATAACCCACAAAAAATTCCAATACAAAGCTTCTCCAAGTAAAAGCAATCAAGGTCCCATAGAAGTCAATGGGAGCTGTGCTGATCCTATTGGACTTTTTTTTTAAGCTATTCAGACTTTTAGGGGCACATTTACTTAGCTTGAGTGAAGGAATAGAATAAAAAATACTTTGAATTTCGAAGGTTTTTTTGGCTACTTCGACCATCGAATTGGCTTCTTTGACCTTCGAATCAAACGTTTCGAACTAAAAATCGTTCGACTATTCGACCATTCGATAGTCGAAGCACTGTCTCTTTAAAAAAAACTTCGACCACCTACTTCGCCACCTAAAACCTACCGAGCATCAATGTTAGCCTACGGGGAAGGTCCCATAGGCTTTCTAACAAATTTTTGATCGAAGGAAAATCGTTTGATCGATGGATTAAAGGAAAACTATACCCCCAAAATGAATACTTAAGCAATAGATAGTTTATATCAAATTGAATAACATATTAAAGAATCTTAACAAACTGGAATATATATTTACATAAATATTGCCCTTTTTCATCTCTTGCCTTGAACCACCATTTCGTGACTCTATCTGTGCTGCCTCAGAGATCACCTGACCAGAAATACTACAACACTAACTGTAACAGGAAGAAGTGAGAAAGCAAAAAACATAACTCTGTCTGTTAATTGGCTCATGTGACCTTACATGTGGTTTGTATGTGAGTACAGTGAATCTTACGATGTCAGGGGGCGGCCCTTATTTTTTAAAATGGCAATTTTCTATTTATGATTACCCAATGGCACATCCTACTAAAAAAGTATATTATGATGATAATGGTTCCTTTACATGAAGCAGGGTTTTACACATGAGCTATTTTACTCAGTATCTTTTAATAGAGACCTACATTGTTTGGGGGGTATAGTTTTCCTTTAAAATCCTTTCATGGCATTTGTGATTTTGGAGAAACAAAGTTTAATCATAGTTTAAAAAAGCTCTAAAGTTCCACCCACAAAAAATGGGCCTCCACGTCTACTTTAAAATTATTTCGACATTATTTAAACCCAATAGGATTCTTTTGCCACCACTAAGGATTAATTATGTCTTAGTTTGGATCAAGTAGTCAGGGGTGCCCAAAAGGTAGATCGGGATCTACCAGTAGACCTTTAGCTGGTGATCAGTAGATCTCAAGACTATCAATAAGGTTACAAAAGAAATAGTTGTTAAATATAGCAATAAAAATTTTCTCATAAATCAATATAATATGTAAGTAATATTTTCCATGGAACAGAATGCTAACAATGATTTCATGGATGTAGATCATAATGGGACAACATCACTAAAAGTAGACCTCGCATTACTAAATTATGGGCACTCCCGAAGTAGACAGTACTGTTTTATTATTACAGAGAAAAAAGATAATAATCTGAATTATTTGATTAAAATGGAGTCTATAGTAAATGGCCTTCCTGTAATTCAGAGCTTTCTAGATAACAGGTTTCTGGGTAACGGACCCTATACCTGTACACCCGTAGCACCACCGCAGTGCATTGCTCAGCACCAAAACTTCATCTTGCACTCTGTGCAACACAAGTGTGTGAAACGTTTTTTAGTACCCATACAGAAATTGCAACTCTTCCCTGCACAGTACTGCAAATTAATCTTTGCTTCGATACAAATACCACCGTGAGTAATTTTTTTCAGAGGCAGAACGTTTTTCAAATTTTATTCACTGATCTGTGTGTTCTCTATTTTGTTGAGGCTAAAATATATGTTATATTTTGATAAACATGTGTAACATGTGCAATAATCTTCTATTTAAAATGTAATAGAGTGGAATGTGTTGATATCAGTTATACCATGCCTGGGGATACAGTAACCACTGGGGTGTGTATTTCTTTAGTGGTTTCAAAAATGTAAAAGGGAAACTATGTCAACCAGCGTGTGATTAAATGTGCCTTGAATTGATTTAGTCTGGGTTTGATTTTCTTTTCTGCAGCTTAGAGCTGAAATGGAGTCAAATTGAATTGCTCCAAGGCATGTATGAGGTGTGTGAAACCGAGGCAGTTGTGTCTTTGAAGATGACAAGAAGAGGTTACCCCCTGGAGTCTGCGTTTGTTTCACTCAAGGTAGCAGCCCCATCTATTGAATTATACATGAAACAAGTAGAAGTTCAAGTTTGTGCCATGTCAGCTTTTTACTGAGGAAGTATAATAATATAATATAGTTCATAATATTTAAATATAAGGTATCATTTTAATAGTACATTTAATAGTACATTTAGTTCACTACAAAATATGTTGTGGTGTTGACATAGCTATCAGGATAAGTACACTGACAAAATCTGTTTTCATTCAGTATTTAATGAAGTTCTCTACCTTGTTCATTGCCTAATACAGCATTAACTGATATGCAAAAAAAATGGCCAAACATGCCCCTTGTAATGAGTAATGGGAGATGAGTAAAGCACAATTTCATGCATTGACACATGGGAACCCTGGAATTACTGCTCCCCTGAATATGTCAATAGGTGTAACTGTCTAGCGGCAAGCATATCATACGCTAATACTATTTTTAATAGAGCGCTCACTGACATGCAGGTAGTGATGGCATCTTTTGCAACTATTAGTAATGAGCACGTTTTAGTGTACCACATGCAAATGCGTCAAATGCAATTTACTGCATAGACACACTGTTGCTGGAAAAATACAGGGAACAAACATGCAGACTTTAATTCGAAAAGTGCACTTTGTACAATGACATGGAAAAAGGGAAACATATCTAGAAATCCAGAGATGGACTGGGTTATGCTTAATTTCTTGTATGGGTAGCTTGAGTAGATCATGCCAAAAGTCGAGCTGTTTCAGGACAAACCATCTGGTCCCAATTTATCATCAGAAAAACATCTTTCAGAAATCAGCTGAACAGCCAGTATATCGCTGGACTAAAATGGGGAAATCTATTTGCCTAGTATATAATCATATAGAGTGAATGCATGGCAAGAACATGGTGGGTTAGGTAGATAAATAGGAATTATTTACTCAGCTGACTATAGAGAATTGGCTGTATTTCTAATCCTCGGTACCCATGGGATGCCTCTCACTGCTTCAATGAGCTTTATATGTTTGGGCATGATTAGAAACTTGTGTCGTCAGTAAATGAACAATGCCCACCCCCTGAACCACCTCTGTTGTTTTGAGGAATTCTCTTATCCTACTCTACAATCTAAGCGAACAGAGAAAAGAAAATGCATTTGAATATTCCTCATACATCACAATACAGCCTCATTGACACTGGATATATTTAGCTTTACCTCAGTTATGAGTTATATGCCCCTGGTGTCCCAATGTATTGTGAAACAGTTCTATTTACTGTGACATTAAAGGTGCATGCTGGGGAGAGCCATTAAACGAAGAACTGACCTTTTGCCGTTGTTGTCCTAACAATATCCCTTTTCTTGTAGGTGAATGAAATAAGTGCTGTGGTTGGGAAAGATATTTCCATGACTCCTTCCAGGCTTGTACAGTTTGATCCAGGTAAATCACTATAAATATAAACAAGGTTTTAAACTTAAGCACAGCTCTATCAAGTAAGATGTCAGCTGTCTGAAGCACATAGTAGTTAGAAATTAAGGGGCAGGGTTTTAACTTTTAGTTACTAATTATGCCAGCCATTTATTTTGCATGGAAAGCATTTCAAGTCGGCCATTTTCAAATAATGCTTAATATGTTCTCTGGACTTCTGGTGCATGTAAAGACATTTGTTATGGATTTATGTGTCTAAATGAATTGGTAAGATGCATTTTATTTATATCCAAGGCTTATCTTCCATGTAAACATATAAATTCCCATTGTTAGCATAAATACCATCTTATTTGTATAATAATGAGTTATAAAAAGACATTTCATTTGTTTGTTTAATGGTGTAATATAGTTATATATATATATACTGTATATGATTTTATAGTGAAAGAGTTCTTTTTTCATTGTTCCTAAAAGGAATCGGCCCTCATTTGATTTGCATTTAAAGAAAGAAAAACCTTGTAGACTCTCTGATACTGGTGCAAACTGATTTGAATTCGAGTCATGGTGCAGGCTGGTTTTGGTCCTCCACAGTTTAAACTAAAGCAAATACATTTCAGTAATGGTGTTAGTTATTTTAATTTTTAAAAAATAATTGAACTCTTTAATCACTCAATAATAATTTGCTGCTATCTGAGAGCACAGGGAGCAGAGAGGATGAGGGTTGTGGCCATCTTATTTACCTCTCCCAGTGAGTTTTGTCTTCAAGTAGTAGAACTTGAACTGTTGATTTGGTTGTGCGGGACAGAACTTGCAGATTAAGATTGATTTAAATGAGGGTCTACCTTTTCTACGGGGTGCTTCATGCAAAAGATATAGAAGACAAAACGTTTCATGGTGGGCCCTGAACAAATGCCTCCTTTTTCGCATTTAATAAAGGGCCCTGACAAGGAGCACAGGGAGAAAACTTGATGATTGAATTAACTATTGAAAGCCTATCATATTGCCCCCACACCCAGATAATCAAGGTTTCCTTGTCCTTTAACAATTAATGCACAGCTGGAAACATGTTTATCTAAAAACCAGGCAGCTAACAAACCTATGGATTATCTGCAGGATTTCTGCACCCATAAGAGGAGACATTTTGTATGAAAACCATAATAGAAGAAATCTTTGTTGAAAAACGATGCTGTTATTCCTTTTCCAGAATATAATATACTTATTTTAAAGTCTGGAAAATGGAGTTGGAGCCGTTGTTTGCTAAACAGCAGGTGATTAATGTACTGTAACAAAGCGTTATCTTACTTACATTATACTTAATTAATTAGTAGTAAAACACAGCTATTTGCAGACAGAATTTGGCATGTTTTTCTATTTCCCAAACCTTGTAAGTAGTGAGCCCTTGCATACAGCTGCCAAAAGAATGACTTTGTGCTCACTTCAGAAAGAAAAATAATCATTTTGGCTAGAATATAGATAAACTATTCTACGGAGGAGACGTCTTGCTTTTTTTTTTTTTTTACATGAAAAATGATATCATCTTTATGAGTGCTAATTAACATGCAAAAAAAATTCAAAGAAACAAACAAAAACTGAGCTTAATGGAAATCAATTTGATTAAAATATTAGTTTTTGTAGATTTCTATTTTTTGATGGGAGAGAGGGAAAAATATGTGCTGTGCTGTAATCTGTAATGTTTTTGCACTGACAGGAACCGGTATACAAAGTCCATAATGTCTCTGCCAATATCCTTGGAAGGCTGCCATTATCGGCTAACCCCCCTCCCTAGCTGTATCACATATTTGCGAATCTAAAGCACAGGCCTATGGCCGGATTGCTGCAGAGCCAGATTCCCAATCAAGCGTCCCTTTTGGTTCTAAGGTGCTAATGATGTCAGTATAATTTACTTTTCAGCATTAACTCATAGCTGCTCTATGTGTCTGTGTAATTGATTGAAATATGGGATAAATAAAGTAATATATGCTGAGTGGCCATCATAGGTATTGTCCGCACAACTAGGAAATGCTATTTTAATTACTCTAGAGCCCACCCATTTAAACATAAATACAACCAAAGGGTCTTGCAAGACTGAAATTTTAAATGGGCCTATTCTCTATAACATTTGAAATATAAAGATAAAATAGAAAGTTAATTTTATTTTCAGACTGTTATCTGCTTTAAAGGTATAGTCTGTTTCAGAAAACATGGGTAAATTATAAGCCATGTACATTTGCATACATATTCATGCTTTCCATATTCAGTATACTAAAAAAAAAGATGAAATATATTATCAGTGGTGTACCTTCAATGTGTTGGTCCCCCGAGCAAAATATGTTCATAATATGTTCGGGGGAGGCAGTGTACACTGGATAAACTATATCTGCTTTGATTAAAACTGAATTTGTTTACCTTAATTAGACTTTTTGCCTTCCCTGATTATTGCCTCTTTTCTGACTTGCCTATTTTCCAGTCCTGATTCCTGACTTCCACCCAAAAGGACATGTCTCCCTCACACTTCCATTTAACTTAATGGGAATCAATGATGAGGTGGAGTAGCCATGTTTAGATTACTGCTGTAAGTAGCTGAGATCATGACACCATACAGGACATTTATGAAGACCCTGGACAGGGTCTTTCTGGCATCAGTTTGCCCTATGCACCTCAAGCCAGATGAAAATCTAGAGTGGAGAGCAAATTACAATGTTGGTGGTTCAGGCCAGCCCTTTCCTTGCCACGTGCCATAGGGCCTAAAAATACAGCACTATATTTGTTTTATTTTGGACCACAGAGACCTGCTGGAATCTGTGCAAGTGCAAAACACATGTTAGATTGCACCCTTGTGTTCACACGGTGTCCCCTGGAGTCTTTGGCAGTAGAGTGCTGAAAAGAGAAACTATGCTTCTTTATCAGACAGCTAGACAAGTCCACTCCCTGAAGAAAGAAAATAAATGCAGCTTTTTGATATCATACTGTGCATAGCCCTATATTGGCTTCCACTACCTTTCCAGATAAACTACTGACCCTGACATTCAAAGGAACTCACAATGCCAACGTATATCGAACTTATCTCCAAGTACTCACCAACTGCTCAGTATGCTCTTCCAACAATCTATTCCTCAGCACCTCTTGACATAAACACATGCATGGCTCCTGCACCACTCTGGAATTCCCTTCCATATTATGCCAATCTCTTTGTCTTTATACAATCTCTTCCTTATATATGTATATTGAATGTCTACACACTTCTGTATGCTTAGCTACAGACCGTTGGCACTTTCTAAACTATTAATAATAATAAGTTCAAAAATGTATTTTGAGTTTAAAGTTTGAGTCCCTGAACTTATTATAATTTATAAAATGCCAACAGATACTGCAGCTAAGCAGATAACAGTATGAATGGCACTTTGGCTGGAGCCAGTGTGACTTTGATAATATTGATTCACTTTGTACTCAGCAGAAATGCCATTACGTCTCACACCTGCACTAAGACACTTATCTCTCAAATAATATTCTCTGGAGGCGATGAAGACCTTGTTATTACCCTGACAATGTTCAACAATGTAACAGACATATGGTTGGTAACAAGAAAACTGTATATGCCATAGCCCTACTTAGAAGGAAGATTGCAGGCTCAGTAACATAATTGCAGTGCTGGTGCTCTGTGTGATATAAAAGACGTGTACAAAGCATTCTGTTACTACTCATACTGGAAAGAACAGATAAGTATAGTTAAGAAAGATCAGATAACAAGCCTGCAGCAAGGATCATAGGAGCGACAACCTTGTGCCAAATGTTTAATCGTATAGGAAGTGCTTGTCAAACATTGGCTGAGAGAGTGCCAGTCTTACATCAGCTTGAATTTACTATGTGCCAATATGACGGCTGGGGAGCTAGAGTATTTTTTATCTCTGCCATCATAGAAAATAGAATATTCTGTTAGATATATACAGTAAGTCATATAGCTGTGAACATTTCTGATTTCTATTTCAAGGTTATGTTTAAGCTTGCCTTAAATGAATATTATAGCTAAAGTCTATGGCGCAAATTCACGAAGCGACGAACGCTAGCGTTAATTCTCTAGCGTTTGGCATTTTCGTTACTGCGCAAATTCACTAATGAACGCTGGCGTAAATTCGCTAGTGTTACTTCGCACCCTTACGCCAGGCGAATTTTCGCTAGTGATGTAACTACGCAAATTCACTAACTTGCGCAGTGTACTGAACGCTACCTTTTACGCTAGACTTCCTTCGCCACCTCAGACCTGGCGAAGCGCAATAGAGTAGATAGGGATTGTTTCCAAAAAAGTCCAATTTTTTTCTAAGTCCCAAAAAACGCTGGCGTGTTTTCCACATGATGGGTGATAGGCTGAAAAAGATCTAAACATTTTTTGGGGCTTCCCTTCCTCCCCCCTACATTTCCTGACCCATGGCAACTTACCTAGACAGTGGGCACATGTGTAGGGCAAAATAAAATTTATATTTGCTGATTTGAAGGTTTTCTAGGCATTTGTAGTGCTGATACGTGTTCCTCCATTGAAATTTGAATTTCGCGCCGTATGCAAATTAGCCTTCGCTAGCGTAACTTCGCTTTACATAGCGAATCAACGATAGCGCAACTTTGCAACCTTACACTACCCCTGTGCGCAACTTCGGATTTTAGTGAATTTGCAGAGCGCTGGCGAAAAAACGCCTGGCGAAGTGTGGCGAAGTGCGGCGAAGTTGCACCTGGCGCAACTTCGCATCTTAGTGAATTTGCCCCTCTGTTTCTCTTGTATTAAAATGAATACTTTACATACAGTATATGCTATATTTCAGCATTTCGAGATCAGCATAACTTTTTTTCATTTCTTGCTGTCTAGCAATGTGGACTTGCCCCCCTACAGATGCATTATCAGTACAGCATCATCTAAGCACTGACTGATGACTGGTGGATCATTCTGGATCCCCAGACTGAAGAAGCAGATGCTGTTGTTTTATAGTACAGGCATACAGCCAGGAATCAGAATGGCTGCAAGGACTCACCATGTTATGAAATGTATTCAGTATATTCTGAATCAGTATATTCAGTATCTTTCGGTCAAGATCTGGATCATGAAACTTGATAACTCCATGGCATGTGATCTCCCTTGCTGTCCACACATCATATGAAATAAAAGACACTAAGGAGGGTTATGTAATAAATGGCTTCACATTTGCTACTTGTCTAGCAACCTATAACTGGTCAGCTGTTTGAAAACAAACATCTGATATTTTTTTATTACAGTATCCCAAATGTTTGCCCATGTGCAGTGATCCTTAATCACCATTAAAATGAATGCTTTTAAACAGGTGACCAACAGATGCTACGTGCTTATTAGTTGCTGCACTAGAGCAAACTTAATGGGGCTCATTTATCAACACTGGGGAAATTTGCCCAAGTACAGTTACCTATAGTAACCAATCAGTGATTAGCTTTTTGAAGCATCCCGATCGATATCTGGCCGAAAGTGTCAGCTGTTGATCTGGGATGGTAAAAAATCCTGTTGTTTCACGCACACATCTGTTTGTTGATGTGGTCCCGTGATCCGACTGCCCTATGGCCTCCATTCTGATCCGATCATTGGGCCCTAGGGCCCACGATTGGATCAGCCCGATATTGCCCACTTCAATGTGGGCATATCGGGGAGAGATCTGTTTGTTTGGTGACATCACCAAACGAGCAGATCTCGCTGTGTATGGCCACCGTTAGACTGTCAGCTTCTTACTGCTTTAGACCAATTAAGGCTAATTAGTGTTTAATTACAATGGGCTGCTAAATTAGAGCCAATTTGGGAATTTACAGTTAGGATATTATTTTGATAACTGTATATTGGTTCACTAAATGAGACCAATGAAACACATTCAAGTATTGTCCACTGGTAGGGTTTAGAGAATTACAAATCAGGATGTTAGCTACATATTCAGGCAAGGAATCCATTATTTGGAAACCTGTTATCCAGAAAGTTCCTAATTATGGTAAGGCAGACTCAATTTTAACCAAATAATTCAAAAATGTAAAAAACATTTTCCTTTTTTGTCTGTAATTATAAAACTGTACATTTTACTCTATCCCAACTGAGATATAATTAATCCTTATTGGAGGCAAAACAATGCTATTGGGTTTATTTCATGGTTAAATAATTTTTTAGTAGACTTTACATATGGACTTCCAAACTATGGAAAGGCTCGGTCCTTGAAAACCTCACTTGCATAACAAGTCCCATACCTGTATTTGTAAAGTATTGTGTCTTTCACTGCAAATCAGTAACATTTGGCCAGTGCTTGTTCAACCTGTTAGAAAACATTACGGGTAATTTCCTTAAACCCCTGACAGAAGTTCAATTGGAGGAGCAATGACCCTTAAAAAATGACCACGGTTAGGACAACTGTCTGGCTGTGTTCTGCACCATGTGTGAATGCAGACAGCACTTTATTCATAAGGGGTGTACATGTCTCTGTGCAGAGAGCTCCACTAATTATTTTATGTTCAGGGCACAAAATGCAACAAACATGGCAGATTGGTCAAATTTTTCACTTTGCTCCATGCCGTAATAAATAACCCTTATCATCTTGTCCTTTCCATCTCTTCTAATTTCTAAAACATGTACTGAGTACTATACATTTTAGAATATTCTGTTATGAATTGTCTTTAAATTATTGCTTGCAAACCATAACTGTCTAAAAGCCCTAGAGCTGTTGAAGGACATGAATGCAGGAAAGATAAAAGATCAGTAGTGATGGGCGAATTTATTCGCCAGGCGCGAAGTCGCTACGAATTTGCGCGATTCGCCGCCAGTGAATAAATTAGTGAAACTCCCGCGAAAACTCGCGGCAAAAATTCGCTGGCGTAAAAAAAAATTTTTTCGAAAAAACTGATTTTTTTTTTCGAAAAAACGAATTCGCCCATCACAAAAGATCAGTATATGTGATGCCAAAGGATGAGAGACATCTTGATTTCATAAGAACTCAGCCTCTTTGCTTTAGTAAATCTAAATTAGTTTAAACCGGTAAACAATCTTGACCAGTCATTATTAGTAAGCCTCTGTCTGTGAAATATAATAGTGGCTCAGGCTTCTTTCTGACATTAGACCTATTTATTGACATAATTGAATCATTCAGACAGTAAATACATATCTATAACTGCATGTAAGTAACATATAATAATGTAAAGTATCCTGTATATCATAGTCACATACAGAGCGTATGCATCTGTCTTCATACCAAGTACTTGTCGGTAAAGAAAAGAAAGTTATGAATAGTAACGATTAAGTGCAAGGAACTCAATTTTAAACTTAAAACGTTGGAGATGTTGTGGGCCCCAAGTGTTGTAAAGTTTATTTTCTATGTTATTAACACATGAGGGGGGTGGATTAGACTAAGGAATGTACTAGAAGTTTTTTACCAATATTGTGTTGCTAAGATACAGTCCCAGTATTCCTATGCCAGAATTTTCAAGCTTTAAAATAAGCAAACTATGTACCTACAGAAATATTATAAAATTAAGAGCATACCAGTTTTTATACATAAGACATGAAATTAATTAATTTTTCTGATTATTAATTGATTAATAATCAGAATATGCAGACTGCACTGGGTCCTGTGTTGTCATGTAATCTAATGTGGATTTTATAGTTTTTGTATAGTTTAATACAAACTCTCTCCAAATCTGCAGAATCAGTTGCTGCAGCAAAATAATCCTCCAAATAGAATCCCAGTTTATCTGTTTAAATCTGGCTCCATGATCTTTGTCCCTGCAGTTGGAGTTGGAAACAGTAAAGGGGAAGTAAAGGCAAAAATAAAAACCAATACAAATCTCTACACAGTCGCCGACTGCTCTACAGGGAAACAAACAAAGCTGCTTGCTTTCTGCATGGCTGGGAAGTAAGGCGGGGGCTCACCCTGCTGTTCATAAGTATGATTGTTTCCCTGCAGAGCAGGGACCGTCTGACAATTCCTATCCACAGCAGTAAATGAAGAGAGACTGCATACAGTCGGGTTTCTTATAAATATCGTACACATATTTTAATTAAAGTATTTTGGAGATAGGTTTCTTTTTCATTTAAGAAAGTAAAAATTGGATTTTATGTTTTTGCCTTTACATGCCCTTTAATTTAGAAATCTGACATGGGGCTAGACATATTGTCAGTTTCCCAGCTGCCCCCAGTCATGTGACTTGTGCTCTGATAAACTTCAGTCACTCTTTTCTGCTGAACTGCAAGTTGGAGTTGGATATTACCCCCTCCCTTTCCCGCCCAGCAGCCTAACAACAGAACAATGGGAAGGTAACCAGACAGCAGCTTCCTAACACAAGTTAACAGCTGCCTGGTAGATCTAAGAACACTCAAAAGTAAAATCCAGGTCCCACAGAGACACATTCAGTTACACTGAGTAGGAGAAACAACAACCTGTCAGAAAGCAGTTCCATCCTGGTCCTGGCTCTTTCTGAAAGTGCATGGCCAGGCAAAATTACTTGAGATGGCTGCCTCCACGCCAATATTACAACTACAAAAAATACACTTGCTGGTACAAAAATTACATTTTATATTGTAGAGTGAATTATTTGCAGTGCAAACAGTGTCATTTAGAAATAAAAAATACATCAAGACAGAATCCCTTTAACTCCTCCTTCCTACCTGCCCTGCAGGGTCCATAAGAAACCACTTCACTCCCCCACACTTGGGACCTCCTAAATATAGCTCTTATTTCCCAGTATATATTTGTCAATGGCATAAAGCATTTCAATTCACATGTAACCCTATGGTTTCCCTTTACATTACAGTAGGGTTAAACAACACTGTCCAGTGATCTTTTGTAGACGTGTTCTGTGACTTGAGAGAACAGCAGGAGGGCAATCAGATTTCTGCAGGCACAATAGCATCCATCAGCTCTTCCAGTCTAATATCAGACATGCTAATTAATATATTTCTCTATCACCAGGTTGTTTGAAATAGTAATTAAAAGAGTAATTGAAATGTTTACTTGTTGTAGGAGTGTCAACCAAGACTTGGAATATAGTAATTATCCAGGATGGATTAGAAGAAGATGACGAGGTCTTTGAAGTAGTTCTGAGTTCTCCCGTGAATGCTGTTCTTGGCACTAAGACAAAAGCTGTAGTGAAAATTGTGGACCCCAGAGGAGGTATGCTTTTTGATCTCCATCTTAAAGTCTGGATCATCTTTATCTGAAATAAAACTCTTTCAACAAATAAATACCACCGCTGGTGTGTATTGGTGCTATTCAAAACTGCTATAATGTTACATTTTGAATTGCATTTATTATCACTATATTGGCTTATTTTAAAGATGTCACAGTCCTGTAAGAAACTGGTTATCAATATGAGTGTTTTTACCCAACATTAATTGGAAAAAGTATTGTATAAGTTAAGTTTGTATGCTGTTTGCAGATTTATAATAAAAACTGATTGAGTGGATACACACAGTATAAGTACAGGTTCTGAACTAATGCCCCTGAAGTTATTAGGATAAATAGAAATTACAGTAATAGCAACATTTTATTCTTTTATATTTTAGGTGGCTGTAGTTCCTCCAAAGTCAGCAAGATGAAAACAACTGGAACTGGCTTACTAAACTGTACTGTAACACCTTTGCGCAAACCTTGTCCTGTTTTTAGTTTTAAAGAGACTGCAGATAAGGTCAGGGAAGATGTACAAGAAGACGTTCAAGCATTACAACATCCAAGGAAGAGATTGAGGCTCACAGGGAACAGAAAAACTGTAAGGATTCTGTTTGAAAACATACATCTATTTGGCTGCCATAGACTACTTGACTTGTTAAAACTTTAGAAACATGTATTCCATTACACCATTAAGGTTTTTATGCTCCCGTTGCCCATGATATGCGCTCAAGCAAAGATTGCTGCAAGGCTAGTAAATTACGTATGCAGAAGGCATCTCCAGCCACAAACTTCCACGCTTAGCTTTTGTTCTATACTCAGCCTTTTGCTCTGCTGGCTGTAAAGCAGGGATCCCCAACCTTTTGAACCTGTGAGCAACATTCAGAAGTAAAAGGAGTTGGAGAGCAACTCAAGCATGAAAAATGTTCTTGGGGTGCCAAATAAGTGCTGTGATTGGCCATTTGGTAGCCCCTATGAGGATTGTCAACCTACATTAAGGTTCTATTTGGCAGTATATCTGGTTTTTATAAAACCAAAACTTGACTCATAGCCTGGAATTCAAAAATAAGCACCTGCTTTGAGGCCACTGGGAGCGACATCCAAAGGGTTGATGAGCAACATGCTGCTCATGAGCAACTGGTTGGGGATCACTGCTGTAAAGGGATGGAGAAACTTCCCCTTCATAACACTGTTATGCTGTCAAATCCTCCCGTCTTTTGAGTCCTGTAAATGTGTAATATTTGGGACACCCAAGGACATAATGAGTAGTGCTAAATATAAACTATAAGGGTTCTAGCAATAACCACTCCTACAAGTCAAGGAACGTTTTTCCCATTTTCTTCCATTCCTTCCTTGCTTCTCATTCCCAGTTATCTTTTGTGTAGGCTTAGACTTGTGAATGTGTATACATATATTTTCCTATTTTGTTATATTGTACAAGTCTAATGCTGTCTGTGGAAAATAAAAGTGTAATAATGGTGAGGCAGTTCAACAGAAAGATTACAAGGTCAGCATACAACCCTATGAATTAGCCTTAAGGTGGCCATAGACACACAACATCTAGCTCAACTATACCTGTGTTTCTTTTTCCTGCATTTACCAGATTAAACCATCATCCGTATTTAGGAATGAAACAGACATCATTTATCAAGTAAGAATACTTTTCTTTTTCGCCTTCATCATATACATAAATAATAAATCACTTTTACTAATGTTTAAATGAGTGTTATACAGATATACAGATAAAGCAGTAGCTAATTCCATAAAAAAAGCACTTAGACTAATTAATGCAACATCTGCTGTTTCCTGTGAGAAACCAATGTTATTAAGGAATCTTATTTACCTTTGTACAGAACAGGAAACGGCTCCTGTATCCCAGGGCAATGTTGCTGTACATCAGACAGGGTTTAACAAAGAAATCATAAATAAACCAGTGGAAAAGACCATTCATATTTCCAGTTCTACAGACTGGAACAGCATGCACTTCAGCTATTGTTTACATTTAAAGATACACTGGGGCCAATTTAACAAGGTGTAAAATCTCCTTATTACAATTATAAGAGACATTATAATTATAAGTGTCCTATAGTACAGCTCTTCGACACAGCTGTTTAGTTGAACACTACTGTGGTGAAATGATTGGAAACAATACTTTTCCCTATCACATGCCTATAGCTACACCATAGTAAGCAGAAATGATTTAAATTTGGTGGACAGACCAAACATTGCATTTAAGTAATTTTGCCCGAGAGAAATCACTTTACATTTGGCTAAAATATGGAAAGCTCCATAAATAAGAGTTCCGCTCTGCTTGGTCTAAGCTGAAGATAATGGCAAAAAATCTTGCCATTTTGGGGGAAATTAAATTCTGCTAGACAAAGTAAAATGTAATGAATGAAATATGCTTAACACATTATTCACCTGGATAAATCAGTTCCTACCTACATATTCAAGACTAACCTAGGTTTTAAGTTCAAGGAGAAACTCGGGTTGTATTATTATTATAAAATACTGTAACATAATAGTCACTGGTTATCCTGCTACAGGCAGAACATGTATTTCAGTTTTATGATACAGTTTTAGTAACCATCAGAAAAGCTGTAAAACTGTGAACTAAGGGGCCCATTCACTAAGCTCGAGTGAAGAAATCGAATTTTCAAATGTTTTTTTTGACTACTTCGACCTTCGACTACGAATCGAACTAAAAATCGTTCGAATATTCGACCATTCGATAATCGAAGTACTGTCTCTTTAAAAATTTCTTTGACCCCCTAGTTCGCCACCTAAAACTTACCGAGGCCAATTTTAGCCTATGGGAAAGGTCCCCATAGTCTTGCTAACAATTTTCTGAATCGTTCGATTCGAAGGATTTGATCGTTCGATCGAACGAATTGCGCAAAATACTTCGACTTCGATATTTGAAGTTGAAGGTTCTTAATTCGCGAGTCGAATATTGAGGGTTAATTAACCCTCGATATTTGACCCTTGATACATCTGCCCCTGTGTGTTTTAGGATTTGAATTAAGGCTTTTTACTGTTTTATGATACAGTATTCAGCTACAGAATTTATTAGTATTTACCCAATGAGAAGGGGAAAGGCAACAAATGTAATCACTGATACATTTGTAGACATATTTCACTGCTAGGGGATAGCTCCTATTATACAGCTCAGTGAGTTGGTCTATATGAAATTTTCTTTTTATAACGTGCTCCAGTTGAAATATTTCATGTGCTTATCAATCCATATTCCACAGTATCATGGGATTATGTCTCTCAGAGTGGAAGAAGATCTCCCAGTATTCAATGAAACAAAGAAAACCAAAGTACTAGTAAAGAACCGTGGTCAGAGGAAGATACATGCTCTCTCCCAAAAGCCTGACATTCTTCAGTTAGGCAGAACCATGTTGGATTCTCATGTGACAACTAGCGGACAGGTAAATAGTTATTTTGAAGTTTTCCTGAATACATGGCTAGGTGATGGGATCTGTGTACTATGTTAGTTAAGAGAGGAAACACCTTGATTAATATTTCAATCCAGATTGATATCTTAAGAGTAAAATTACCATTTTGCTAGGCTCTTTTAAAGGGAAAGTTCATCTTTTCATACCTTTATTGAGTTCACAAAGCTACTTTTTTTAAAAATTCTAATTGTGTGATCTTTGAACAAGATGTGCTGTTTTCAGTTTTGGATTTTGTTGATCTTGGGTTAGGCAGAATCCTACAAACAATGCTGGGATTCAGCTGTATTCAGAAGAAAATTCTGGGTTTTGTTTATTCTAAATTGTGCTGCTTTTTAACCCACCATTTATAAATCCTATAAATATCACATTGTAATTATTGTTATTTTCTATAAAAATGCTTTATGTTATATTAATGCTATATACCTGCTATGCGAGACAACTGAATTCCATTGTGAATTCAATCCAAGGGGCTGGTTTACAAAGATACTGTAGGTGCTAAATTTCACTAGTATATTTACCCACAGCAACCAGTTAATTTAAGACACTTCCTTACTGTTGGGTGTTTAATTAGATAACTATATGAGTTATTTTTATTAAATGGATGTTGATGGTATATTAAAAAAAACCTTTTTTTTATCCATGGGGCAAAAATATTTTGGCAGCCCACTTTCATCCATCCATAAAACAACTAGACTACCTAAGTGAATCAGTCCTGGAGGTTTGCTAGCCCTGAACTATTGCTGCTAGATGTTTTCTAGATGTTGTGGCTAGCATTAGAGTAGAGATGCTCATCAAAAATGGTATTATGTCCAATTCACTGGACACAAGTCTATTGATTCTATTAACGCAAACTACTTTGGTTTCAGCTTCAGGGCTTCCCAGTGTCATTAGGTGCACTTCTCTAAGATTCATGATTAGAGGCAGAATGGACACATTGGTGCTCAGTACAACTATTCAAAAGCAGCGTGTTTGGAGCAATCAATAGCGTCAGTACACTCACAAGTTTGCATTTAACTTGAGGTTGTAAATCTGGGTTTATTAATGTTATTTTAAAAATGTATGGTCCATGTTTCTAAATCATAATGGGTGCTCCATTTTAATATTGTAGGATTTTTTTTTTTCCGCTCAAACAAGACTCCAATTATATTGAGTCTTGTTAAAGTCACATTCAATAACACAGTGTGACTTGCCAGAGACATTTATTCTTTGTTTAAATATGATCCAAATCTTGTGGTGTAAATGATGCATAGGCAGGTCGAGCCACAACATATTTATAATATATATTATATTTAAGAAAATGTTAAATGAGATTGCTAATGGCTAACATTCACTTCCTTGAATTAATAAGATATAATTATATCATTACTATTGCTGCTAGAAGTAGTTTCACATCACTTTTATCATATGCAAATGTTCTTTACTGTAATTATATAATGAGTTTAGAGTTTTACTATTAGAAACATCTGGCACAAAAGAGCAGAATATAATGAACTTGTTTATGTCATTATAATGAAGCAATATTGTAATATCATTTTAAGAAACATTTTTACAGCAATTAATATGTCCACAAATAACATTTATTTTTAGGATAACACAATATCGTTTCCTAAGCGATGCACACCAAGTCTAAAAGGACTCTTGCATTTTGAGGACACACTACAGAGATTGTTCCAGTGTGATGGCATATCATGGAATCCATGGATCTCTGCTAAGGTTCTCTCGCCCTACATAAACCCTTAGTTAAAGGATTTCATTATATTGAATTTACTGAATGTGGCTATAACCTTGTGTCATAAAAGGGATTGTAAGAACTGTTTGCAGATGTTAGTGTTACTGATGATGTGTCAGAGTGAAGGAAAATGGCCGCCGGGTGAGAGCTGATATTTGTTTTAGGAAAATGTGATGGTGCTGGCAAATGGAAGGGGTATATGCAGTACAAATGATGTGGCTTAGGTGGGGAAGATATGCTCAACTTATATACATGGTAGAAAAATGTAGTCTTTACATGTCCTTTAAAATGCAATCTATGGGAGATGACCTTCCTGTAATTCTGAGGTTTTTGGATAATGGGTTTCCTGCTCAGAGTGATGTCTCTTAACAGGTTTGTCAATATTTTATATTGCAGGATACTAAAGCAGCAAAGTGCCCATTTGGCTGGACTTACCATGATGGCTACTGCTATATACTGATCAGTGATCAAAAGGCCACTTGGATTACAGCAGCCAGAGCATGCAGAGAACAGTAAGTATGGTAGTTGGTATAATTTTTATAACTATGTTTATTCTGCAGATATTTGTATGTCTATTGTCTCCTCTAATGCTTCTTAGGGCTCATTTACTGACAGTAGCCCAGCATGCATAAAATAGGTAGATGTTGCCTGGCAGGGCCTGTGGGTGCAGGACCTCAAACCCTTATATTAGAGTACAAAGACCTTAAGTTTGTATTCATATTGGTGTATTCTGGTACGGTGATGCATACAGTTCCAGAAACAACTTTAAAGTGAATTTTATTAGGAGCAATGATAAAATGTTGTGTGTCTGTGTGTGTGCCACCTTGTTACATGGAAGGCCCCAGCAGCTATTTTATTATATGTATTTATAACTTTTTCGTCATCTGCTGTTTTTTTAAGGGCTATTGCAATTAGCAGCTTTACATAGATATTTTTTTCTAAAAGAAATAGATCTACCTGTTTGCTGTGTTTTCCGAAGACATATTAAAATATTACATTTTTAGGTCTTACTGGTAAAGGCAGTTAGATTTCCCCAGCAGAGTCTACAACGATATGTTCAACTGTGTTCTTTTGCTTTGATATAGGCATTATGGTACTCTAGTAGATGTATTCAGCAAGCAACAAATGGAATGGCTTTGGAATTTCAGTGGCAGAAAATCCTTTTGGATAGGTACGTTTTAATGTTCCTACTGAAACTGTTTAAATCTATTAATGGAATAATGCACAAGTATTAAAAAAGGTAGAGGGAGCCATCTACCAATATCAGTGCACAAATGCAACAGCACAGAATCCCCATTAGTCATGGAAAGTAGAGATAACCATCAGACTGGTTACTATACAAATGCAATTTAGTGTCTGTATAAATAACGAGTCCTGCAATCATCAAAATAAGTCTTGTCTTTAAGGGGAAATTTACACGGTTTAAAATTAATGTTAGGTTCATACAGTGCACGTACATTAGTGCCTAGACAATTTTCCCAAAACAAATGTGGAGATTTATTTAAACAAATCAATTACTCTTTATCCTCATTCAGAACATCCTCATAATTACTGTTTTTAAATATTGCAAAATTTGGCATACTCTATGATTTATTACTTACACAAAGGATTTTTCCATTTATTACATTCCACCACTAGGGATGTAGCGAACGTCGGAAAAAAAGTTCGCGAACATATTCGCGAACTTGCGCAAAAATGCGAGCGGTTCGCGAACGGTTCGCGAACCCCATAGACTTCAATGGGAAGGCGAACTTTAACATCTAAAAAAGACATTTCTGGCCAGAAAAATGATTTTAAAGTTGTTTAAAGGGTGCAACGACCTGGACAGTGGCATGCCAGAGGGGGATCAAGGGCAAAAATGTATCTGAAAAATCTGCCTGTGTGTGCTTGGAAGAGATAGTGTAGGGGGAGAGCTGTTAGTGATTTCAGGGACAGATGATAGTAAGTTTGCTGGCTAGTAATCTGCTTGATACTGCTCTGTATTGGAGGGACAGAAGTCTGCAGGGATTTGAGGGACATTTTAGCTTAGGTAGCTTTGCTGGCTAGTAATCTACTGTTCTCTTTAAACAACTGCCATACATTGACCTTGTAGGCATTGTTTGCCCAGTTTTTTTGGCCGCAGCCACTGAAGCACAGAGGCCAGAAAAAATATGCCATATAAATGCTGAAAATAGTCATTTTTTTGGTCGCAGCCACTGAAGCACAGTTGCCAGAAAAATTATGCCATATAAATGCTGAAAATATAAATTTTTTTGGTTGCAGCCACTGAAGCACAGAGGCCAGAAAAATTATGCCATATAAATGCAGAAAATATGCATTTTTTTGGTCGCAGCCACTGAAGCACAGTTGACAGAAAAATTATGCCATATAAATGCTGAAAATATAAATTTTTTTGGTTGCAGCCACTGAAGCACAGAGGCCAGAAAAATTATGCCATATAAATGGAGAAAATATGCATTTTTTTGGTTGCAGCCACTGAAGCACAGAGGCTAGAAAAATTATGCCATATAAATGGACAAAATATGCATTTTTTTGGTTGCAGCCACTGAAGCACAGAGGCCAGAAAAATTATGCCATATAAATGCAGAAAATATGCATTTTTTTGGTTGCAGCCACTGAAGCACAGAGGCCAGAAAAATTATGCCATATAAATGCAGAAAATATGCATTTTTTTGGTTGCAGCCACTGAAGCACAGAGGCCAGAAAAATTATGCCATATAAATGCAGAAAATATGCATTTTTTTGGACGCAGCCACTGAAGCACAGTTGCCAGAAAAAATATGCCATATAAATGCTGAAAATAGTCATTTTTCGCCATACGTTGACCTTGTAGACATTGTTTGCCCAGTTTTTTTGGTTGCAGCCACTGAAGCACAGAGGCCAGAAAAAATTAAACCAGTAGGGTTTGCACCCTAGTTTGTAACGGTGGCGGAGGGAGGAGGACGCTAAAGGACAGCTGTGTGTGGAGTCATGAGGCTTGAAGAGAAGGACAGCTGCATAGAAGTCAGAACAAGTCTTCCGGCGTGCAGTAACCCTCCGAGATCCACCCCTCATTCATTTTAATAAAGGTCAGGTAATCGACACTTTTGTGACCTAGGCGAGTTCTCTTCTCAGTTACAATCCCTCCTGCTGCACTGAAGGTCCTTTCTGAGAGCACACTTGAGGCTGGGCAAGACAAGAGGTTCATGGCAAATTGTGACAGCTCTGGCCACAGATCAAGCCTGCGCACCCAGTAGTCCAGGGGTTCATCGCTCCTCAGAGTGTCGATATCTGCAGTTAATGCCAGGTAGTCCGCTACCTGCCGGTCGAGGCGTTCTTTGAGGGTGGATCCAGAAGGGTTGTGGCGCTGCCTTGGACAGAAAAACATTTGCATGTCTGATGTTACAGACCGGCCAAAGGGCTTTGTCCTTGCAGGTGTGCTCGTGGCAGGATTACTGGCACCTCTGCCCCTGGAATGTTGATGAGTTCCTGAAGTGACATCACCCTTAAAAGCATTGTACAACATGTTTTGGAGGCTGGTTTGTAAATGCCGCATCTTTTCGGACTTGTGGTATGTTGGTAACATTTCTGCCACTTTATGCTTGTACCGAGGGTCTAGTAGCGTTGCGACCCAGTACAGGTCCTTCTCCTTAAGCCTCTTGATACGGGGGTCCTTCAACAGGCATGACAGCATGAAAGACCCCATTCTCACAAGGTTGGATGCAGAGCTATCCATCTCCGCTTCCTCATTATCAAGGACTGCATCATCCACGGTCTCCTCCCCCCAGCCACGTACAAGACCAGGGGTCCCCAAAAGGTCACCACTAGCCCCCTGGGAAGCCTGCTCCTGTTGGTCCTCCTCCTCCTCCTCCACAAAGCCACCTTCCTCCTCTGACTCCACTTCTGGCACCTCTCCCTGCGTTGCAGCAGGTGCCTGGGTTCGTTCTGGTGATTCCGACCATAAATCGTGCGCTTCCAGCTCCTCGTCACGCTGGTCTACAGCCTCATCTGTCACTCGTCGCACGGCACGCTCCAGGAAGAAAGCGAAGGGTATTAGGTCGCTGATGGTGCCTTCGGTGCGACTGACCATATTTGTCACCTCTTCAAAAGGTCGCATGAGCCTGCAGGCATCGCGCATAAGCACCCAGTAACGGGGGAAAAAAATCCCCAGCTCTGCAGATCCAGTCCTACCACCCAGTTCAAAAAGGTACTCGTTGACGGCCCTTTGTTGTTGCAGCAGACGTTCCAACATAAGGAGCGTTGAATTCCAGCGAGTCTGGCTGTCAGAAATCAAACGCCTGACTGGCATGTTGTAGCGCTGCTGAATGTCAGCAAGGCGTGCCATGGCTGTGTAGGAACGTCTGAAATGGGCTGACACCTTTCTGGACTGGGTGAGAACGTCCTGGAATCCTGGGTACTTGGAGACAAAACGTTGGACTATTACATTTAACACATGTGCCATGCAGGGCACATGTGTTAAATTTCCCAGTCTCAACGCTGCCAACAGATTGCTTCCATTGTCACACACCACTTTTCCGATCTGCAGTTGGTGTGGGGTCAGCCACCAATCGGCCTGTGACTGCAGAGATGACAGGAGTACAGATCCGGTATGGTTTTTGCTTTCCAGGCACGTCATCCCCAAGACAGCGTGACAACGGCGTACCTGGCACGTCGAATAGCCTAGGGGGAGCTGGGGGTGCACAGGTGTGGAGGAGGAGAAGGAGGACCCAGCAGCAGAGTAAGAAGAAGAAGAGGAAGAAGACAAGGTAGAGAGCGATGGAGGAGTAGAGGTGGTGGCAGAACCGCGTGCAATCCGTGGCGGTGACACCAACTCCACTGTTGTTGTTGTTGTTGAGCTACCCATTCCCTGCTTCCCATTCCCAGCCATTACCAAGTTCACCCAGTGGGCAGTGTAGGTGACATACCTGCCCTGACCATGCTTGGAGGACCATGCGTCAGTAGTCATATGGACCTTTGGCCCAACACTAAGTGACAGAGATGCGGTAACTTGGCTCTGCACATGTTGGTACAGGTGTGGTATTCCCTTTTTAGAAAAAAAATTGCGGCTGGGTACCTTCCACTGCGGTGTCCCAATTGCTACAAATTTGCGGAAGGCCTCAGAGTCCACCAGCTGGTATGGTAAAAGCTGGCGGGCTAAGAGTGCAGACAAGCCAGCTGTCAGACGCCGGGCAAGGGGGTGACAGTCAGACATTGGCTTCTTACGCTCAAACATGGCCTTCACAGAAACTTGGCTGGTGGCAGATGACTGGGAATGGGAACAGGTGGTCAAGGTGGAAGGCGGAGTGGAGGGTGGTTCAGATGGGTCAAGGAGAGCAGAGGTAGAGCAGTAAGATGCTGGACCAGAAGGAGTGTGGCTTTTAGTTTGCCTGTTGCCTTTGAGGTGTTGCTCCCAAAGTGCTTTGTGCTTGCCGCTCATGTGCCTTCGCATAGAAGTTGTACCTATGTGGCTGTTGGGCTTACCAAGGCTCAGTTTCTGACTGCACTCATTGCAAATTACAATGCTTTTGTCAGAGGCACACACATTAAAAAAATCCCACACTGCTGACTTTTTGGAAGTGTGCGATCTGGCGGTAACAGTAGAAGTTGGCGGCATTGGCGGCAATGGCGGGTGCGTTGGCTGGCTGAACACAGGTGCCGATACATGTTGTTGCCCTACTGATCCCTGCGGGCTGTCCTCCCTGCTTCTTCTAAGTCTTATTCTCCTACTGCCTCTCTGACTCTCCGTCTCTCCATCTGAACTACCCTCCTCTTGCTCTCTTCTACTAGGCACCCACAAAACATCAATCTCCTCATCATCATTCTCCTCAGATGCATCAATTTCTTCTGACACATCACAGAAGGAAGCAGCAGCGGGGACCTCCTCCTCATCACTCATCATTATGTCCATCTCTGTCGTGTTCTCTGCCAGAATTAAATCTGGTGTAACGTCCTCATCTCCTTCATCTTCTTCTGCCAATAATGGTTGCGCATTACTCAGTTCAAGAAACTCATGGGAAAATAACTCCTCTGACTCCAGTGAAGAAGGGGCACCGGTGGTGGAGGAAGTGTTACGTGGGGTGGCCATAGCAGTGGAGGATGAGGAGGATGTTGTGGTAAAGTTAGAAACGGTAGAGGATGGGGTGTGCTGTGTAAGCCAGTCAACTACCTCTTCAGCATTTTGGGAGTTCAGGGTCATTGGCTTTTTAAAACTGGGCAATTTGCTAGGGCCACAGGATTGCATAGCAGCACGGCCCCTAGCACGGCCTCTGCGTGGCGGCCTGCCTTTGCCTGGCATTATTTTTAAAAAAACAACAACAACAAAAACTCAGTTGGTTTTTCTGGAAACGATAATACACACAGCTAGATGGCGGTTTGAAGAAAACACTGTGCAAATAATGCCTACAAGGTCAACGTATACACAGCGGTGGATACGGATTACGTAAAATATAAGAATGCTGCTTGAAAAAAAGTAACTCAAGTGGTTTTTCTAGAGACGATAATATTATCAATATTTAGACAAAATGTGAACAAGCTCACACAGCTAGATGGCGGTTTGAAGAAAACACTGTGCAAATAATGCCTACAAGGTCAACGTATACACAGCGGTGGATACGGATTACGTAAAATATAAGAATGCTGCTTGAAAAAAAGTAACTCAAGTGGTTTTTCTAGAGACGATAATATTATCAATATTTAGACAAAATGTGAACAAGCTCACACAGCTAGATGGCGGTTTGAAGAAAACACTGTGCAAATAATGCCTACAAGGTCAACATATACACAGCGGTGGATACGGATTACGTAAAATATAAGAATGCTGCTTGAAAAAAAGTAACTCAAGTGGTTTTTCTAGAGACGATAATATTATCAATATTTAGACAAAATGTGAACAAGCTCACACAGCTAGATGGCGGTTTGAAGAAAACACTGTGCAAATAATGCCTACAAGGTCAACGTATACACAGCGGTGGATACGGATTACCGTATATACTCGTGTATAAGCCGACCCGTGTATAAGCCGAGGTACCTAATTTACCTAAGAAAACTGGAAAAATGTATTGACTCGTGTATAAGCCTAGGGGCCCCATGTCAGATTTCAAAATGTGAATGTGACCCAGCCGCAACAATTGGGGGACACTGGGCAGGTACCTGTTACTGTCTGTGACTGACTGTGTCGCCGCCCGGATTTCATGTTTGCTTCCCTCTGCCACCCCTATTTCATGTTTGCTTCCCTCTGCCACTTCCCCCCCATCTGTCGCTCTCCCCACCCTGGCTGCTCTTCCCTCTGTCCTTCCCTCTGTCACCTCTGCTCTTCCCTCTGTCACCTCTGCCCCAGCATCGCTCTCCCCACCCTGGCTGCTCTTCCCTCTGTCCTTCCCTCTGTCACCTCTGCTCTTCCCTCTGTCCTTCCCTCTGTCACCTCTGCTACCCACGTGGCGGCCATGGGCGCCGCCATTTTGAAAGCGAACGCCGGCAGGGAAGGACGCGCCGCCCGGAGCTCCTGGACCTGCTCCGGGCGGCGACACAGGCAGTCACAGGCAGTCCTGCTGGGGCCGCGGAAGGAGGTATGACCCGCGTATAAGCCGAGTTTGAGTTTTTCAGCACATTTTGGGTGCTGAAAAACTCGGCTTATACGCGAGTATATACGGTACGTAAAATATAAGAATGCTGCTTGAAAAAAAGTAACTCAAGTGGTTTTTCTAGAGACGATAATATTATCAATATTTAGACAAAATGTGAACAAGCTCACACAGCTAGATGGCGGTTTGAAGAAAACACTGTGCAAATAATGCCTACAAGGTCAACGTATACACAGCGGTGGATACGGATTACGTAAAATATAAGAATGCTGCTTGAAAAAAAGTAACTCAAGTGGTTTTTCTAGAGACGATAATATTATCAATATTTAGACAAAATGTGAACAAGCTCACACAGCTAGATGGCGGTTTGAAGAAAACACTGTGCAAATAATGCCTACAAGGTCAACGTATACACAGCGGTGGATGGATATTTAGACAGAATGTGAACAAGGTCACACAGCTAGATGGCAGTTGGTTGAATAACACACTGGGCAAAAAATGCCTACAGGGCAAATAATGCCTAAAAGGTCAACTTATACACTACTACAGCGATGGATACGGATTACGTAAAATTTATTATGGCTGCTTGAAAAAAGTCACTCCGGTGTTTTTTCTGGAGACGGTAATATTATGGATATTTAGACAGAATGTGAACAAGGTCACACAGCTAGATGGCAGTTGGTTGAATAACACACTGGGCAAAAAATGCCTACAGGGCAAATAATGCCTAAAAGGTCAATTTATACACTACTACAGCGATGGATACGGATTACGTAAAATTTATTATGGCTGCTTGAAAAAAGTCACTCCGGTGTTTTTTCTGGAGACGGTAATATTATGGATATTTAGACAGAATGTGAACAAGGTCACACAGCTAGATGGCTGTTGGTTGAATAACACACTGGGCAAAAAATGCCTACAGGGCAAATAATGCCTAAAAGGTCAACTTATACACTACTACAGCGATGGATACGGATTACGTAAAATTTATTATGGCTGCTTGAAAAAAGTCACTCCGGTGTTTTTTCTGGAGACGGTAATATTATGGATATTTAGACAGAATGTGAACAAGGTCACACAGCTAGATGGCTGTTGGTTGAATAACACACTGGGCAAAAAATGCCTACAGGGCAAATAATGCCTAAAAGGTCAACTTATACACTACTACAGCGGTAGTAAAATAAAAAAAAGTAAAATAAAAAAAAAATGAATATTAAAAAAAAAAAATTACAGTTGGTGCTGCTGAACTACTAGGAGCAGCAGATTAGCACACCAGTCCCACTCCCCAACACTGCTAGACTAATAGCACTGGGCTCTTATAGTAGTAGTAGTAGTAGTAGTAGTAGTAGTAAAACAACAAAAAAATAAATAAAAGCAGTCCTTACAAGGACTACTGTTATTGCAGCAGTCAGCAGATGAGATCAGAAGCAGGACAGCTGCCCACTGCAGCTACATACAGAGCACTGCAGTAGAAGGTAGATTACTAGCCAGCAAAGCTACCTAAGCTTAAATGTCCCTCAAACCCCTGCAGACTTCTGTCCCTCCAATAACAGAGCAGTATCAAAACGATTACTAGCCAGCAAACTTTCAACTGTCCCTGAAATCACTAACAGGCAGCAGCTCTCTCCCTACACTATCTCTTCAGCACACACAGGCAGAGTGAAAAAAACGCTGCAGGGCTTCGGTTTTTATAGGGAAGGGGAGTGGTCCAGGGGAGAGCTTCCTGATTGGCTGCCATGTACCTGCTGGTCTGGGGTGAGAGGGCAAAAAAAAGCGCCAACAATGGCGAACCCAAAATGGCAAACGTCGCGCGACGTTTGCGAACTTCCGGCGAGCGCGAACACCCGATGTTCGCGCGAACAAGTTCGCCGGCGAACAGTTCGCGCCATCTCTATCCACCACAATATTGTCATGTTCCCAAGTTGTAATGAAGAAAAAGGAAAATAAAAGACTACTTTATAATAATTAAATGGATGCCTAATAGATGCTTTTAATATTGGTTGGTTACAACAATGCATGTTTAAGCAATGCTCCTATTACTCTTGCGTTTAAAATGCCTTCATTTTTTCTAAAGGCCTCAACGATAGAGTTCATAATGGAAAGTGGGAGTGGAGCAAAGGGGAAATGGTCACCTTCACCAACTGGAAAAAAGGCCCTCCTCAATCTTCACACAAAGGGAAGAATTGTGTTTTGGCACAAAAGAGAGGCAAATGGCAGGCCAAAAACTGCAAAAAAGGCAAAGGCCAATACTATATATGTTCAAAAAAGTTGTAACACTTCATCTCTGCTTTGTACATTCCATTAAGCTATTTATTTTATGGATATATTCCAAGAGAATGAGATTGAGTTAAAGGGATATCCTCAACAAATGTGTAAGAATGGTAATATATTATGTTTCTTTTTAAATGGGACCTGTCACCTGAGAAAAATATTCCAAATTCCTAAGCAAAATAAACTTTAATTACACTATATAAATTATTTGGATCTTGTTTCTTTCAGTCTGGAAATTTATAATTATAGCAAGCAGGCAGGAGCCATTTTGTGGACACTGTTATTAAGGCAAGCCTTGTGCACCAGAATGGGGGACCTGATGTCCATCCCCATGCACTGGCTACATAATAAAATGGTTAAGAGGCAAGGGGGAATGTGGGGAGAGCAGTGACATCTAGGAAGTGCTGAATGAAAAGTCTAAGCATAGCCTAGGTATAGAGGAGGGGCAGACAATATTAGATTGACAGCTGAGATTTTTAAATGATCTTACAACTGCTATGAATGCTTTAATAAAAAATAGAAATTGGATTTCATGTTTAATTTGAAAAGGTCTTTTATTATACAGCTTTTTGTGTCTGGGTGACAGGTTCACTTTAATATAATGCAGACTAGCACAGTCACCTCTTTATTACTGAAGAGGGCCAAAATGTTTTTTTTGCAAAGTACAAAAAAAATGCCAGATTTCAGCCTGTTTTTTACATTTTGCACACTGCATGGTGTGTTGTAATTGAGGCCTCAATGCTCTGCTATAACAGTATCTAGAAACCTTGTCATGTTGGGTCTGCTGTTTTATAGACACCAGGAAATAGCAATCAGAAAAGTATACCATTATAACATTATTTGTATTCCAAAGAAAGTTAAGGTCCTTGTTTCAATGTTTTAGATTTCTTTTTCTTTAAATGAACAGAGCATTGTGAATAAACTTGCTTAGTCTGAGTAGACATTTGATCTCAACATAGAATTGTATAGATGAGTTGCTAGTCTTTGCATTGACTCATTTATGATATGCCTAGCTGCTTTTTTTTGCAAGCCTTGTGGTTCTTCCCTTTAGTATTAAATTTATACAAGCGGAAGTCCAGTCACTGACATATTTATCACAGATGTGGGACTTTACTTTATTAAATTGGGTGGAATAGTTATAGCCCTGCAAGGTGTTGGTTATAACTCTCACCTTTTTGGCACTCTGTATCTATAAAGCCTGATGCTCTGATTCAGCTGGGATTAAAACAGTGTTTTCATTTTCCTTTAAAACTCTCCAAGAACATGGAAAATTAGACATTTTAAAACATGAAACCGTGTTCCTCACTATAATATGTATTTATAACAGTAAAAAGAACATTTAGGGGGTTATGTATCAAAGGTCCAGTTTGTACGTTTTTTTATACGTCAATAAACTTACAACATTTTCTAATTAATGAAAAAACTTGAATGGAAAAAACTCGAATCAGTGAATTTGGGTTGAAAATCCCAAATACTCGTATTTATCAAGTTTTCCCCAGAAAAAAACAGAAATGCTCAAATTAATCGAGTTTTCGAGTGAAACCCACTGAAAAAACCCGAATATCATAAAGGTACAAACATCTTCAAATGGTTCAAGGGACCTCTGCCATTGACTTCTGCATGACCTTGACAGGTTTTAGCTGGAGTATTTTTGAATTCAAGCTATTTCTAGCTTTGGGGTATAATAAGTCTCAAAAAAATGTATATTTTTTTAAACAGAAAAATCTGAGTTTTGACTGAAAACCCTTTAAAAACTCAAATTTTTCAGGAAAACACAACTCAGCCTTTGATAAATCTGCCCCTTAATCATAATTTTCTTCAAACGTGTTCTATTTTACAAATATATTTAAACAAGCACTGTTCTTTAAGTAATGTATCATCAAATTATTTCTGTTAGTAATTGTTGAATTGAAGTTATAGTTGCCATAATTGCAATCAGAATATTTTAATATTGATAAAATCATTTGTGTACACAATATCTCAAGGAACTAACATTTTATTGTACCAAAGATTGTATTAAAACAAATATAAAGCACAAAATGTGATTTATTTATTTTGTTTTTCATCTTTATATGCGGCTCTGAGTCTTGCCTGGGAATTAATTGAGGCAACTGTATCTAGGCAGTTTCTACAATTCCTTGGTAACATATAAATGTGGCTAACTGTCTAATTACAAGTAATTCAAGGGATGGCATTGGGGCAGCACCACAGTACAGGTACCAGAGTTTATGTTCATCAAGATCAGACATTAATAATGATTTTTCCATTTCTAGAGACCTTATCAACTTACAGCCCTTTAGGGTAAACTTCTGCAACTGATCAGATATTTGGCAGTTGCAGATAAGAATTGCAGAATGCTGTTATTGGTGTGGGTCTCAAAGAAGAACCTCTCCCTACCCTCAGATGACCAGCTTTATGATGATGTTGGTTGTGGCCATTTTAGCTTGTTCAGCTGGTAGGGTTGCAGATTAAGCAGTACCAGCCAATTCCAGAAGGATTTCCATTTACCCCTGTACTCCAGTATATCCACTTGTTCTTCCAATCCTATTGTTTGCCTTTTGCCTTCACCAATAATGAAATATGTTTGATCTGGGAAAGACTGTTGCATTTCAGTCATGCCATACTGTTCCAGTGACAGTATTCAGTAAAAGTCATTTTTTTAAATATGAAAGCTCAGCAGAGACTGCTCAACATTTTCGAAGTAAACAATAGTTAATGCGTCTTATTGCTCGGAAATTATTGATGTTTTAAAACATAAAATGTAGTGCCAATTTCAAGCTAAGTACACAGTAGTACTGTATTTCTTTTCAAACTTTCCAAAGTTATGTGCCAAAGACATAGCTGTTTGCATGCCATTATTTAGCTTCTTTTCAGCACCTGCTGTCAGTGAGAGATATTCTTGTAATATCAAGCAAAGCTGGCAATGATGAACCTTGTTTATATCAGCATGATATCGGAACATACATACAATTGATAGTGCATACATATTGCTGTTCTTTTATGCAAACTGCTGTAGGAAAGGCCATAGCGACTGTTGGAGAACCATGGAAGGAAGGTCGTACTGTGCAATACAAGTGAGGGTGTCCTTTTCTTCACATTGTGATGCCCAGTGTTATAGTATATTTCAAAAGTTTACTATTATTAAATATGTAAAGACAGCTCACTTGCTATGTTTAGAATAAATTTTCATGTAGGGATGCGTTGGATCTATGATATGGCCAAATACCAGGAATTTTTTTTCAAGATTTCAACTTGCTCAAATCATATTTTTGTTCATAGATAATACCGCTTTTGCAATTTTCCTGATATGCAAATTAGGGTTCCTATCTATTATTATTATGTTCAGTATTGGCACATTAATAACAGTATGGATTTAATCCATCTCTTATCTCTTGTGATTCAGTGCACACAAATTATCTTTTATTGGTGTGCTTGCCAATGTTATTTCCAATATTTATGTAACTTGAAATCATAAATAGCATACTTACAGGTATGCCAATTATGGCCATAAAGTATATACAAACCATGATTGCGTTAGTTCTAAATTAAAGTTGTTTTCTATAAAATTGATGTAAACAATATTTTGGTTTTAACATTTAAGGAGTCATTTCTAAAGCAGTACAGGTATGGGATCTTTTATCTGCAAACCTGTTATTCAGAAAGCTCCAAATTATGGAAAGGCCCTCTCCCACAGACTCCATTTTATCCAAAATGTTCAAATTAAATTCCTTTTTCTCTGTAATAATAAAACAGTAGCTTGTATTTGATCCAAACTAAGATATAATTATTCCTTATTGGAAGCAAAACCAGCCCTTTGGGTTTATTTTATATCTACGTGATTTTCTAGTAGACTTAAGGTATGTAGATCCAAATTATGCAAAGATTTGTTATCTGGAAAACCCCAGGTCCCGAGCATTCTGGATAGCCCAGAGACTCTACTGGGTGAAAAAATTTGTCGCACATCAAAAAAATGTTGTTGCCCATAGACTTCAATGCATTTTGGCAAATTTTTGCTGTTTTGCAAATTTTTGGAGACGCAAAATGGGTCAGATTCACCCATCACTTTACAGACCCCTATATGTGTCACTTTACATATATATATATATATATATATCACTTTACAGACCCCTATATAGGTCACCTTACAGACCCCTATATGTGACATCTATCCTGCTGAAATACACTGAGCATTTGAGACGTTTCTAGATGTATCATCATTTTATGGTAAAGGCTATGAGCAAACTTTGGAGACTGGTCCTGTTAAAGGAGAACTAAAGTTTAACTAAAGAAGTAGGCTACAAATGTTGTACATTTGTTTTGGGCTTCTGTATCAGCCCAAGGCAACCACATCCCTTTACAGGGAAGACCTGTGTCCCCAAAGAAGCCCCAGTAGCTCCCCATCTTCTTTTCTGCTGATTCACTGCACATGCTCTGTGCTGCTGTCACTTACTGAGCTTAGGGATCCACTTACAATATACACTACACATAGAATATATATGTCACAATATAAGGCTGATTAGTAATTAGTACAGATAATTACTACATGGCAGCACAGATATCAGTGCAAACATCAGAATTTGATTTGCCCTGTAGCATCAGCTTATATTACAGACCAGCCTCATTTTATGCTTCAAAATCTGGGTCAACCCCTAAGTTTAGCTTCTCAACAGCTCCTCAGAGCCCATTGAGCATGTGAGTGTCACAGACACTTTCCAAGATGGTGACCCCCTGTAACAAGTTTGAAGTTCTGGATCATTGCTGCTATTGAGAAGCTGAAACTTTAGGCTGGTGCAATGAGTTCAGTATATAAAATATGACATTTTTAGCTATATTAAATGTTAGGGTTTAGTTCTGTAAAAGACAAGGAAAGATTCACTGGGGTGGCAACATATTAGGTAGCCCCCATCGAATACAATCACTGAAAAATTAATAGAGCACTGCACCACCATTTTCCTTTTATCAGGCATCCCTAGTGATAACTTATACTTGCACATGTGCAGTAGAGTAAAAAAATACTATGCTTCCCATGTCCAAGCCCAGGAAGGAGGGTTATGGTTTGGACTGGAGCCCTATTTGATTTTTTTTGTCTGAGCTGATGCATTTTTTCCAAAAAGTCAGCTCAATTCACTGGGCAGGCTTTTTTTTTGGCATCCTCCCATTAAATCAGCCCCCCTGCAACCTGTGCAACAGACTTTGGCTTTGTTTGCTAAACCAAAAAATTCCGTTACTAACATTTCTATTATGAAAATGTAAGTAAGCAAATTAAAAGTAATAGTTGACTTTAAAGTTAGCATTAATAGCATTTGTGGGATTCCAGAAATCAAAGGGGCAGGAAAGCTGAAGCTATCTTTGCAAAGTACATAAATAGTGCATAGATCATTCCCCTGCATAATGTACTCTCAACAGAAGCCCTATTCCTTGAACTCATGTTGAACAACATGGCATTCTACCCTTTAAAACTTGAGAAAATGCTATTGCTCCCAGAAAGGAGAGAGGAGGATGCAGCTTGAGACATAGTTCCCTTAGTACATATAGGGCAGCTTTATTCTACCAGACAAATATAACCTTCAGAAAAAGCCCAAGCCAAGGTGTCAGCTCAAGGTGGCCTAGGTCGTAAAAATCATGAAACTTGTGTTCGCTGTCAAAGTGCAGAAAACTATTTGTATGCATTTATAACTATTTATATAGCACTATGATGATTTAGTTGGAAGGTTTAGTAATTGATAGCAGACTGGATAAAAATCTTCCAGTGTGTGCAGTTTGGACTGGAGTACATGGATATAAAGGGATTCAATTATCCGATTGTGTTGCTAAGGTGACAGTTTTTTTGATAACCAAAGTGCAGGTTTGGGACTGTAACTGGTATAAATACAAAACTTTGAGCTAAAGTGCTTATTGATGCAGTCAGGACTGGAAGTGAATAAGTAAGCAAAAGGAATTATTTGCTGATATGCAGGCATCCGGCTGTAAAACAAGTGTATCAGGGAAAAATGATACTTTGCTGAACAATGAGCAGTGTGCTGTAAAAACACAGTGATATGGTTTTAAAGAAATTAAAGTTTTAGATTCCATAAAATAAACAGGATAGGCCATAATAAGCTAAATTTATTAAATTGCCCTTAGGAGATATTCCTCTTAATTTGTATGAGGAAAGTTGTTCATACCCTAAATCTAATTTTCTCAAACAAAACTAATTTAAAAGGGCTCTTATTGTTCCGTGTATCTATTCATACATACACCCGCTACTGGACCTACTACAGATGCAACCTTGATAAACTGCAACTCTCAGCATCCTCATCTAGATGTTCTCTATGAGGGATGGGTGAATTTTTTTGCCTTGTTTCGCCGCGAAACAAGGCATTTCATGTGTCAGTTATGCTACAATCTCCATTTTTGTTACTTCCTATTCCACTAAAACTGAAAAGAACAATTAGGCTGGCCCAAACTTTTGGCATGGTCTAAGTGGGTCCAAACTACTGGATGGGGAGGGGGACCAGCCTGATGGTCATTAAAGGCCATTTTTTCATACAACAGCTAGCATCCTTTGCTGAATAATAATGTGGATGCCTTTTGTCGATTTAAAAATCATTGTACAAAGTCCAGCGCTACCTTGATCGTCTGCCTGCTTGGAACACACAGGCAAAAGGTGGCTACAACATTTTCACCTGTCACTGCATACTTAGAGATGGATATTAGAAGATATGAATTTTGTTGTCATTTCTATTAAAACTGCTAATGTCGGAGATTATTGGCCAGTCAGGCAATACTCATCCATATGGTGCCCCATGAGTCTACATTGGTTGTATAATGGATAAGGATGGACCCTTCCCAAGTCACTCACCCCACATACCCCATCTGATTTGGATACATAACAATTCTGCAAATACAGCCCTGAATTACATGCATTTGCACTAACTCCTATTACTTCATATTTTACCATTCACTCCACTAACACCCTTTCTATATAACCCAAGGACTAACTAGAGTTGCCACCTGTCCAGTTTTGACCTGGACAGCCCGATATTTTGAAGGGCCGTTCGGGTCAAAACTGGCTGATCGGTTTTCCAAATTAGAAAAACTGGGCAGAATTTCCTAAGATTGACACGGTGATCAACATCAAAGTCCCACATGTCCCAGTTCTGCCCCATCACATCATGGCCCTGCCCCCCACCAAGTCACAGTGCCACCCCCCCCCGAGTTAGTTGGGGGAAAGGTGGCAACCCTACTGCAAACGAGGGTGCTTAAAGGAACAGTTCAGTGCAAAAATAAAAACTGGCTAAATAGATAGGCTGTGCAAAATAAAAAAATGTTTCTAATATAGTTAGTTAGACAAAAATGTAATGTATAAAGGCTGGAGTGACTGGATGTCTAACATAACAGAAGAGAACACAACTCTGAGTTAGTCAGCGACTTGAAGGGGGGCCACATGGTACATAACTGTTCAGTGAGTTTGCAATTGATCCTCAGCATTCACCTCAGATTCAAAAGCAACAGGTATTTCCCATTTGCCCTCTCCTCAAGATTGTTTACTGCCTGGTAACCAGTCAGTGTAAACCAAGAGAGCTGCAAAACAGGAAGTAGTGTTCTTGCTATTATGTTAGACATCCAGTCACTCCAACCTTTATACATTACATTTATGACTGACTAACTATATTTAATTTTTTTTATATTGCAAAGCCTGTTTATCCAGTTTTATTTTTACACTGAACAATTGCTTTAAAGGGGTAGTTCATCTTTAAATGAACTTTTAGTATGGTGCAAACATTCTGAGATCATTAATAATTGATCTTCATTTTTTAATGGTTTTTCAGGTATTTAGCTTTTTGTTCAACAGCTCTCCACTCTGAAATTTCAGCAGCTATCTGGTTGCTAGGGTCTTATTTACCATAGCACCCAAGCAGAGGTTTGAACAATAAATGGGAATATGATTAGGAGAGAAAGATAAAGTAAGAAAGATAAGTAGTAAATGCAACAATAACAATTTAATTGTCGCGTTAAATAAAAACTTTTGATGCCAGGGTCACCCCCTTTTGAAAAGCTAGAAAAGGCAGACAAAGGAAAGCAATTAATTCAAAAATTATAAAATATAATTATGAAAAACAATTGCAAAGGCTAGTAATAGGGCATTCTATAACATTAAAAGTTAACTTAAAGGAACAGTAACACCAGAAAATAAAAGTGTTTTAAAGTAATGAAAAAATCATGCACTGTTGCCCTGTACTGTTAAAACTGATCAGAAACACTACTATAGTTCATATAAACAAGCTACTGTGTAGCAATGGGAGAAATTGAAAAAAAGCTATATGGCACAGGTTAAATAGTGGATAACAGAAAACTCCATTATGTTATACAGAGCTGCTATCTGCTGTGTAACCTGAGGTTTTTCTCCTTTGAATAGGTGCCCCCATTGCTACACAACATCTTATTTATATAAACAATAGTAATGTTTCTGAAGCAAACACAGCAGTTTTACCAGTGCAGGGCATTACTGCATTATATTTGTATTACTTTAAAACACTTTCATTTTTTATATTACTGTTCCTTATAGATAGGCTGTGCAAAATAAAACATGTTTTCAATATAGTTGGTTAGCCACAAATTTAATCTGTGATGGCTAGAGTGACTGGATTACATTTTTGGCTAACTATATAGAAACATTTTTAATTTTGCACAGCTTTATGCAGTTTTTAATTTTAAACTGAACTGTTCCTTTATGCAATTCCATGATAAACCATTCTGAAAATCATGTTATACCATGAGTGGGCACATTTCCAGCTGTTTCAGCATAAAATAATATTTTTAAATTACAAGGTGCTGTGCGAAGAATTTCTGTTTGGCTGCTCCTGGTGGATGATGGACCACTGACGGTACGTGCACCTGGCTATTTAAAATTGAGGGTTAATTTGAGCTGACTCTAATCAGTTATCAGCATAAAATAATACCCTAATCTGCAGTTGGGCTGAATACCTATGCTTAATACAGTTACAGTCTTTAAAATTACTTCAAACCAGCAACTAAGGGCATAGATTTTTTTTTTTACACATATCTTTTACTTTTGATGATTTATTATTGCTTGTCGTTTCCATTTTCACTGTGAAATGAATGGATGACGACTCATTTTACCTTGGCAGAATAAGCAATATAGAAGCTTTCACAAACAACACAGCTAACTGTTATGGTTTGGGTAGCTGAGGATGAGTAGAGTATAACAGTGCTTTATTAGCAGAGTCATGCAGGCATTACACAACAGTAACTTTAACTTTTAAGCTACCAGGAAGTATGCACAGTATAAGTATGAGCACAGTGACATCTACAGGCCATTTGGATGAACACCACATATTCCCCCTATAATATGAAAGCATTTGGGCAAATGTAATAAACAACAACAATGCATCTTAAAGGAATAATATACATTATACATAATATATACATTATTAACATCACATAGTCCTGGGTCCATGCAGGTAGTTTTCTGATTCTCTCAGTATGCCTTATAGGTTCACTTTCTTCAAGCCTATTGCAGTTGACATCAGGAGTAGGAAAATGTCCTTCATCAAATGGAGCTTCTCCAAAGTCATATCTAACAGGAGCAAGACAACTTGCATTCCATATGCATCCATCAGACAGTTCATATGTGTATGGTCCTCGCTGGCGTCTCACTTCAAGTGGTGTAGTAAATTTAGATTGTCCTTGTTTCAGTATTCCTGGTTTCTTAATTCTGACTAAAGATCCTGAAAGTGTACTTCTCTTGCACCACATTTTCTGTCAGTATAAGCCTTGCATTTGGCTGGTTGACGTTTCACAATGTCAGCAGTAGATGATTTTGTAGGCACAGTATTTTGTGGAAGTTTGATGTCTGCAACATGTAACTTAGTGCGCATCTGCCATGTAATCATTCAGCAGGAGATGATTGGGTTGTTGCTCAATCATCTCCTGCTGAATGAGGGGGAAGGAAACCTAGTCGGCGCAAACCCCCCACCCCCCTCCCATTTGTTGCCCACCCTCCCTCCTCCCCCCTGGCCTACCTGTCCCGCTGGGCAAATGCCCCCAACTTGTTACTTACCCTTCTGCGCAGGTCCAGTCCAGGGAGTTCACAGACATATTTTTGCGATCTTCTTCCTGTTGTGAACTGCGTTTTGGCGCATGCGCAGTAGGATCATTTCGCCGGTACGGATCTACTGCCCATGCGCCAAAAGTCACACGCATGCACAGTAGATCGTACCAGCGAAATGATCCTACTGCGCATGCGCCGTTCAAAGCAGGAAGAAGATCGCATGTAAGAAGATGTCATCTGTGAACTCCCTGGACTGGACCTGCGCAGAAGGGTATGTAACAAGTTAGGGGCATTTGCCCAGCGGGACGGGTAGGCCAGGGGGGAGGAGGGAGGGTGGGCAACAAACGGGAGGGGGGTGGGGGGTTTGCACCGACTAGGTTTCCTTCCCCTTTAAATAAAAACACATCTACCAGTTGAAAGCAGAAACAAATAGCAAGCAATCGAATAACAAAGAGTTCATTGCTATTTAACACAAATATTTAGTAACCTATAAAGAAGAGACATAATCCGCTTGATTTTGCATAAAACTTTCAAGACAAGTTTATTGTTTTAGAGGAGGTGTGGATAAAAGCTGCAGCAAACCCCTGATGATAATTTGCATTGTAAAAAAGCTTCACCAGCAAGAGGTAAAACAAGAGATTTTAAATATTCCCATGTACAATGAGAGATAGAGAGCCTGCAAATCCCTGCCCTGTGACACAATAGTAAGTGGCACTTGGTTGAGCCAAATTAGCAGGTAATAAAAATGATTCCCTTTGAAGTAAGATGCAAATAATGACAAACGTATTTAGCTCAGATCAACATGACAATAATTAGCAGTAATCATCACACTGTTTTGAAGCAAATGGCTGCCAAGCTAATTGTTGATTGAAATTTCCAATTGAATCAAGCGGTGTGTGGATTACAAATCCTGGCACTTAGCTAGCAATTATTGTCAAACTCAGACTCAGAAATAGGTGTTTCTTTGTATCTTGCTGTCAGGGTTTGGGAGGCTATAGTTAAAGCTTCAAGTCGTTTCTTCAAATTAGCTGGATGTTTTAAATGTTGTCAGCTAAGGGGGGTTTTTTTGCCCCCAAAGAAACCTTTATCTAGTAAAATATTTTTTGTAACTAAAGTTTAATTACTGTTGCCAGTGCCCTTTAGTGAATGTTCTAATATTGTGATTGTCAATGCAGTCCTGCTTTTATTTTATGCTGCTAAAGGAGCTTATTTACAGTATCCTTCTCTAATGTATAAAAAAAGGAACGATTTACTATTCCAACTACATTTGTACCCCTATATTTATTGTCAGCAAAGGTTTTTATTGGTGCAGTAAGACATACTCTATTTTTAATTAGCACTAAATAGGGGCAGATTTATCAAAGGTCGAGGTAAATTTTTGAATGAATAAAAATCTAATTTAGAGCTATTTTTTGTGTACTTCGATTAGGGAATAGTCCAAATTCATTTAAATTTTAAATTTTTTTTAAAAATTTGAATATCGAAATTTATCATGTACTGTCTCTTTAAAAATTTGACTTCGACCATTCGCCATCTAAAACCTGCCCAATTGCTGTTTTAGCCTATGGGGGACCCCCTAGAACCTATCTGGAGTCAATTGGTGGACTTTGAAAAATCTAAGTTTTTTTGGGGGAAAACTTTGAATCAAATTCTATCGAATATGCTATTAATTCGATTCGTACAATTCAAATTCGGCTGAATATGGATCTATTCGATCAAAAACGGACCTATTCGGCCCAAAAAACTTAAACTTAATTTCGGTTGGTCTTTTTGAATTTCAAAGTTTTTCAAATTTGAAATTTGACCCTTTATAAATATGCCCCTAAATAAACCCTGTTGTCATGGTTTTTTCCGCACAGATCTACCTGGTACAAACCATTATTGCAAGCATTCGGGCAAACCTTATCCAAAAACCCAAATTAATCGGTTCTCTTTATTGGCCAAATTATCATTAATACCAAACATGGTACATGCATGGGACCTGTTATTCAGAATGGGGCTTTCCAGATAATGGATCTTTTCCCCAAATTGCTTGAATTTTTCGGGCTTCTTTCCCAAATTGCCCAAAAACCCTGAAAGGTAGGATTTTTGGCTAAACCCAGTGCAGACCATGAAAATTGAGATAAGTGCTTCTCCCATTGATTTATACAGGACCTCGTCTGAGATGGCAGATTTGCAGATTCTGGCTTTTTGCAGTGACCGGGTATAATAAATCTCGAAAAAAAATAATTTTTTTCTCTCTAAAAATTTAAGTTTTCTAGTGAAAAAAAACTCGAACTTTTCAAGATTTTAGCATTCAGATTTTAATAAATAACCCCTAAGTCTACTAGAAAATCATGTAAACATTAAATAAGCCCAATAAGCTGGTTTTGCCTCCAATAAAGATTCATTATATCTTTGTTTGGATCAAATACAAGGTACTGTTTTATTATTACAGAGAAAAAGGAAATCTATAAAAAATCTGGATTATTTGGATAAAATGGAGTCTATGGAAGATGACCTTCCTGTAATTCGGAGCTTTCTGGATAACGGGTTTCCTATTACAGATCTCATAACTGTGTTTTAATTTCACAAAAAGAGACATCAACTGTTTTCTAGATTTGTAAATGGTGTAATGTCTGGAAAGGCCTGTAAATTACCCTGTACTTTGGTTGGGCTGTATAAATAAACACATGTATTAGAGCAGTCCCAATGCAGTTATAGCAACTGATTTTGCTGTAACTATATCTAGTGCAGGATATCAGCTGTTTTCTGCAGCTAATTTCTTTATGTAGCCATCTGGCTAGTGCAATAGCCTGTTTTTCTTGCATGTATTTCCAATTTACAGGGTAAGCCAGCACGGTTTATCAGCAAGTATGGCAGCTGACACTCACTCTTACACATTGACCCATTACAGGTAGGAATCTTTCTTTGTTTTATCTCTGTTAGAAAGTCACACTATGTAACATTATCTTAAATAGGTAGAGAAGGAACAATTGTAGGTTTGTCCTAACATACTTTGTAAACATTTACATAGTTAAATTGGGTTGAAAGAAGTCCATCAAGTTCAACCCCTCCAAATGAAAACCCATCATCCATACACACACCCCTCCCTACTTTTAATTAAAATTCTTTATACCCATACCTATACTAACTATAGAGCTTAGTATCACAATAGCCTTTGATATTATGTCTGTCCAAAAAATCATCCAAGCCATTCTTAAAGGCATTAACTGAATCAGCCATCACAACATCACCCGGCAGTGCATTCCACAACCTCACTGTCCTGACTGTGAAGAACCCTCTACGTTGCTTCAAATGAAAGTTCTTTTCTTCTAGTCTAAAGGGGTGGCCTCTGGTACGGTGATCCACTTTATGGGTAAAAAGGTCCCCTGCCATTTGTCTATAATGTCCTCTAATGTACTTGTAAAGTGTAATCATGTCCCCTCGCAAGCGCCTTTTTTCCAGAGAAAACAACCCCAACCTTGACAGTCTACCCTCATAATTTAAGTCTTCCGTCCCTCTAACCAATTTAGTTGCACGTCTCTGCACTCTCTCCAGCTCATTTATATCCCTCTTAAGGACTGGAGTCCAAAACTGAACTGCATACTCCAGATGAGGCCTCACCAAGGACCTATAAAGAGGCATAATTATGTTTTCATCCCTTGAGTTAATGCCCTTTTTTATGCAAGACAGAACTTTATTTGCTTTAGTAGCCACAGAATGACACTGCCCAGAATTAGACAACGTGTTATCTACAAAGACCCCTAGATCCTTTTCATTTAAGGAAACTCCCAACACACTGCCATTTAGTGTATAACTTGCATTTATATTATTTTTGCCAAAGTGCATAACCTTGCATTTATCAACGTTGAACCTCATTTTCCAGTTTGCTGCCCAGTTTTCCAGTTTAGACAGATCACTTTGCAAAGTGGCAGCATCCTGCATGGAACCTATAGTTCTGCACAATTTAGTATCATCTGCAAAAATAGAAACAGTACTTTCAATGCCCACCTCCAGGTCATTAATAAACAAGTTGAAAAGCAAGGGACCTAGTACAGAGCCCTGCGGTACTCCACTAACAACACTGGTCCAATTAGAAAATGTTCCATTTACCACCACTCTTTGTAGTCTATCTTTTAGCCAGTTCTCTATCCAGGTACAAATACTATGTTCCAGGCCAACATTCCTTAATTTAACCAGTAACCTTTTGTGTGGCACTGTATCAAATGCTTTAGCAAAGTCTAAGTAAATCACATCCACTGCCATCCCAGAATCGAGGTCTCTACTTACATTCTCGTAAAAAGAAATTAAGTTAGTCTGGCAAGATCTGTTACGCATAAAACCATGCTGGCACAAACTCATAGTATTATGATTTGCTATGAAGTCCAGTATTTTATCCTTTATTAACCCTTCAAAAAGCTTTCCTAATACTGACGTCAGACTAACTGGCCTATAGTTTTGAGGCTGAGAACGGGATCCTTTTTTGAATAGAGGCACCACATTAGCAATTCGCCAGTCTCTCGGCACAATGCCAGATCTCAATGAATCCTGAAAAATTAAGTAAAGAGGTTTGGCAATCACAGAGCTAAGCTCGCTAATTACCCTGGGATGAATACCATCTGGCCCTGGACCTTTGTTAATCTTAACATGTTCAAGTCTCTTTTGAATTTCTTCATGTGTGAACCATGCATCATTAGTTGTATTACTAGAATTGGGAGTGTTAAGAAGGAAACCTTCACTTACTGGTTCTTCATTTGTGTACACAGATGAAAAATACGAGTTCAGAATCTGCGCTTTTATTTTGTTTTCATCAACCAGCTGACCCCCCTCTGATAGTAAGGGTCCCACCCCTTCCTGCTTCATTTTTTTACTATTGACATATTTAAAAAATAATTTTGGATTTTTTTTACTGCTTGCTGCAATATCCTTTTCTATAGCAATTTTAGCTTGCCTTATAGCTTCTTTGCATGATTTATTGGCCTCCTTGTACCTTATAAATGTTTCGGCTGTACCAGCTAACTTGAAAGCCTTAAAAGCACGTCTTTTCTTACCCACCTCAACACCAACGCTTCTATTGAACCAAAAAGGTTTTGCTTTGCAACGACGTTCCTTGCTTACAAGTGGAATATACTGACAAGTATATTTATTAAGCAGCATTTTAAAGACTTCCCATTTTTGTTCTGTGTTTAACCCTGTGAAAAGCATTTCCCACTTAATATGTTGCAGAGATGCCCTTATACTGTCAAAGTTTGCACGTCTGAAATTTAGTGTTTTAGTTACTCCCTTATAGAATTGCTTCTGCAACAGAATCTCAAAGGAGACCATGTTATGATCACTATTCCCTAAATGCTCCCCCACACAAATGTTAGAGATGAGTTCAGTATTGTTAGTTATTACAAGGTCCAAAAGAGAGTTATTCCTAGTAGGTTCTTGAACGAGCTGGAATAAAAAGTTGTCATTCAGCATATTTACAAACCTACTAGCTTTTTCTGTATTAGCAACCCCATTACCCCAGTCAATGTCTGGATAATTGAAGTCACCCATAGCAACAACTTGACCCAGCTGTGAAGCCGCTTGTATCTGCAAGAGTAGCTCGGCTTCATACTCGACACTTATACGAGGTGGTTTATAGCATACACCAATGATAATTCTTTTTGATACCTTTTGCCCAGTCGAAATCTCTACCCAGAGTGATTCTACACCCTCACCAGTGCCAGCTATTTTTATTTCTTTAGCGCATGGCTTTAATTCAGGCTTTACATACAAACACACTCCTCCACCCTTTTTAATCCCTCTATCCCTCCTAAAAAGGGTGTAACCATTTAAATTCACAATCCAGTCACATGTTTCATCCCACCAGGTCTCAGTGATACCAATTATATCATAATTTTTAGAGCATGCAATTAATTCTAGGTCTCCCATTTTACCTGACAAACTCCGTGCATTTGCCAGCATACAGCGGAGGTTATTACTTTTACTTTTGAAATGTGCATTACTTGGTAAAGAATTATACGTTAAGTTAGTATTATTCTGTTTTCCTTGTAACAGAGGGACCTCCTTAGCTGGTAATCTGTATGCCCCCCTCACTCCTCCCCCATGACCCCTTACTAACCCCACTGCCCCGTCTACACTAGCTTCCCCATAATCCTTTCTCTCACCCACCCCCCCCCCCTTGCCTAGTTTAAACACTCCTCCAACCTCTTAGCCATTCTTTCCCCTAGCACCGCGGACCCCCTTCCATTGAGGTGCAAACCGTCACGGCTGTATAAGTTGTACCCCAACGAAAAGTCAGCCCAGTGCTCTATGAAGCTAGCATGATTCAAATCACATCTGAGAATATTCCATTTTCTTCTATTATACATTTTTAAATCTCTCCAGTGTGCCCCATGCAGTTGCTCGTATACATCAAACCATTGAATACCTAAATCGTTTGCAACATTCATTTTGTTTTGTAACATTATATTATATTTAAACACAGGCAGTCTATTAGGTGATGGATTAGTTGCAGAGAATAGGCTAAATCTCCCACTGATTGGTTTCTAAGGGGCACATTTACTTAGCTTGAGTGAAGGAATAGAATAAAAAATACTTCGAGTTTCGAAGCATTTTTTTGGCTACTTCGGGCATCGAATTGGCTACTTCGACTACGACTTTGAACGATTCGAACTAAAAATCGTTCGGCTATTCGACCATTCGATAGTCGAAGTACTGTCTCTTTAAAAAAAACTTCGGCCACCTAAAACCTACTGAACCTCAATTCTAGCCAATTTGTGATTGAAGGAAAATTGTTCAATCGATGGATTATGATCGAATCGAACGATTATTCCTTCGATTGTTCGGTCAAACGAATATCACTAAATCTTCGACAGTCGAATATCGAGGGTTAATTAACACTCGATATTCGACCCTAAATAAATGTGCCCCTATCTGTTTGGGCAAGCCATATTTTGCATATGGTATTGCATAAAGCTTCCTACACTCTGGAAACAAACCCGCAGATTTTATGGTATAGAGTCCAAAGGACAGAGACTTAGTTGTTAATGAATAATTTATTCTTATTTTGCTTACATCATAGATAGTGTTTCATAATTCATGTGATAGGCTCTCCAACACTATACTTTATAGCCATGCTAAGTAATACTGCTCTATCTATATACATTTATTTTAACTTGAAATTTGAACAGGCCAGAAAAGGAAAGGAATGCAACGCTATGCCATTTCTGTTTCAATACACATACTCCAGCCATTACCAAGAAGACCAATGCTGAGTAGCCAAATTGAAACCAGTGGAATGGGTACAATGCTGAAGTTTTTGAAGTGGATATTCATTCTTTGCAGCTGAGCTGTCTTAGAAATGCTTGTGTGGGCTGGCAAGAGCAACAGCAGCAGAAATGGAAAAAGACATGAAGAACCAAAAACTCACCCACCACGGAACCAAGTTTAAGATTATGGGATCCGTTATCCAGAAAACTCCAAATTACCGGAAGGCCATTTCCCATATACTTTATTTTACACAAATAATTAAAATTTTTAAAAATGATTTCCTTTTTCCTCTGTCATAATAAAACAGTGACGTGTACTTCATCCCAACTAAGATAATGGATCCTTATTGGAGGCAAAACAATCCTTTTTGGTTTATTTAATGTTTAAATAGTTTTTTTTAGCAGTCTTAAGGTATGGAAATCCAAATTACAGAAAGACCCCTTATTCAGAATACCCCAGGTCCGCATAATGGATAACAGGTCCCATCAGGAAGTTCTATTTTAACATGTGAATTTTTTCCAAACTGTATGGGGCATATTTATCAAGGGTCGAAATTCGAATTCAAAAAGACCGAATAGGTCAGTTTCGATCAATATCTATGCCCTGAAATGCCCATGTGGTAAACTATATGTAGGGCAAACAACACGGGCAGTTAAAGTCAGGATAGGGGAACACAAAAGATCAATAACCTTTTTTGACCCTAACAACAGTAAAACGCACACACCAGTTGGCAGACATTTCTTTAATGAAAGACACAGTCCGACAAGTTTGAAATGGATGGTGCTACAGAAGGTTAATATGCCCAATAGGGGGGGCGACAGGAAAACTATGCTTTTGCAACAGGAGGCCAAATGGATTGAACTATTAAACACAATAGAGCCAAAAGGAATGAATGAAGCCTGGAGCCTTAAAGGAATTGTTCAGTATAAAAATAAAAACTGTGTAAATAGATAGGCTGTGCAAAATAAAAAATGTTTCTAATATAGATAGTTAGCCAAAAATGTAATGTTTAAAGGCTGGAGTGATTTGATGTATATTATGTCAGTCAGACACTACTTCCTGCTTTTCAGCTCTCTTGGTTTGCACTGACTGGTTACCCTGGATACTAGGCAGTAACCAATCAGAGACTTGAGGGGGGGGCCACATGGGTCATTTCTGTTGCTTTTGAATCTGAGCTGAATGCTGAGGATCAATTGCAAACTCACTGAACAGAAATGTACCATGTGGCCCCCCTTCAAGTCGCTGACTAACTCAGAGTTATAGAGCTGAAAAGCAGGAAGTTGGATTCTGGCTGTTTTATTAGACATCTGTTCACTCCAGCCTTTATACATTACGTTTTTGCCTAACTAACTATATTAGAAACATTTTTTATTTTGCACAACCTATCTATTTATCCAGTTTTTCATTTCACACTGAACTATTCCTTTAAGTGTTTTTTTATAAGTTTATTGTTGCATCTTTAAGTTATGATTCACTAACTGTTACATTTGTTGCAGACTTTACTACCATCTGGCTAAATCGATACAAATGTACTGATTAACTGTGAACCACTAACAACCAGATGGTAGGAGATACTTTAATTACTTTGTTACACTGTTTAAACTATATTTGTTCTGATGGTCAGTTTTTTGGATAGACCTTATTGGTAGTATCCTGTTCTAATTGAAATTGTAATTTATATACTTGGCCTGAAGATGGAGCTAGTATACAATTGTTTGATCACATGATGGTTGTGGGATGGGTTTGTGGGCTTTAAAAGGCCCCATTCACTCAGTGTGTTGTAACTGCACCAGAAGAAGGACCCCAGAGGTCCGAAACATATAGTGCTTTAATGCATCTTGAATAAAGAATCCTCACTGTTTCACTAACAAGCTCTCCAGTGAAATCTTCATTTCCCATACAGTTTCGATCAATAGTTAGAATAGATAAATAGCTCGAATAGATGAATAGTTCAAATTTTTTTCATTCAAAATTCGAATTTCGAGGAATTATTTTGTGTACTTCGACTAGGGAATACTTCAAATTCGATTTAAATTTGAAAAAGATTGGAAAATTCGAATATCGAAATTTATCATGTCATGTCTCTTTAATAATTTGACTTTGCCCATTCACCATCTAAAACCTGCCGAATTGCTGTTTTAGCCTATGGGGGTCCTAGAACCTATTTGGAGTCAATTGGTGGACTTTGAAAAATCAACTTTTTTTGGGAAAAACTTTAAATCAAATTCGATCTAATGCGATATTCCTTCGATTCGTATTCGGCCGAACACGGACCTATTCAATGGAAAACGGACCTATTCAACCAAAAAAACCTTCGACTTCATTTCGGTTGGTCTTTTTGAATTCAAATTTCAACGTTTTTTTAATTCAAACTTCAGCCCTTGATAAATATGCCCCTATGCGTTTTGTTTCTTTTAGACTTTAGCAGTAAGCCCAGTACTACCTGGGGGCATTTTTTAAGAAAATACATTAATTTATTCCCATTTTGCAAGGCAGTGTTTTTGCATGGTCACATTTATCATGAAAGGATGTGGTTAATGTGACCGTACACTCTTTAACAGGCTTTAACACTTATTTCAAAAGGATAACACAATCAGACCTGGACAGAAATCACCACTGATCTTTTTTTCACACATACACATCAAGGTAGAGCTAATGGATTTAATTATCTTAAATTATTCCATCATAACAAATAATCTCCTTTTTGTGCTCCCAGAAGTACTGCAGTTGACAAAGAGGTCCCATGGTTGTGTTTCTGCTTTAAAAGCAGCACAGTGCAGGAACAGCAAGTTGCTCAGTAACACTGCAGGGTCTGGTCTGGATATCATGCAATGTTACTCCATGTACTTAAGATCTGTATTATTTTCTACCTTGTGAATGATGGAGCAGGAAAACGCTCAGAAGGACAAGGAAGGACAAAAACATATTCACTTAATAGCAGAGGTTACGTCAGAAAAGATAGAGGAGCACGTAGGAGCAAGATACTGCTGGTAAATAATAAAGGTTTCGATGAAGCCCACATTGGGCATGGTGGTTTTGGCTTAGTAGCTGAACTATTTGATTCCACCAGGACAGATGACAACAGAAAAGAGCCAGACATAAACAAAGTCAAGCTTTTCTCCACAGCTACCCATGGAAACAAAAGTGCAAGGAAGTCTTGGAGAAAAGCTTACAATCGCTCTAGAAGGAATATTTTTTCTCGCCATCTTTTTGATATAAGAATTGTTCTGGAACAATTTTTTGGTTAAAATGAATGGAGCCCCACAGAATACAAGCCATGGTGGTAAAGCACAGGCAAGACCTTGCCCTTCACTCAGGTAAGAATCTTTTTTTATTATTGGCTATAATTACCCATGTTACGGTTTGACTAGATTACTCATTAAATAGAGGTATGCACATTGTCCTTAGCAAATAGGTCTGTGTGGATGGGAAAAGGCATATGTTCAATATTTAGCAAATAAAATACCCCTATTGTAACATATAAACAAATATTACCATATAAATTCATGGAACACTTAGGTGACTTATAAAATCTTTATATTTTACAATAGGGGGTACTTTATTTTAATACACAAGAGAGTCACGTGCATTAGCATCAATTATAACTGTTTATAATAAGCACTGTTTATAAGGATATCATTTGTATGATATTCATGGCTTGTGTGTATTATAAGAATATAATGTATTGGATATTTATGGACCTTGTACATTATAACCTTATAATACACAAAAGCCATGAATATCTTGTAAATTATATTCTTATAATTCTTATGTCATCAGTTATAAACGGTAAGTTCTGATGTCATTCCTGTCACATGACTCACTGAAATGTGTGTATTATAATAAATAAAGTACCCCCAGTTGCAAAATATATGGATATTTGAAGTTACCTCGGAGTTCCATGACCTGTATAATAACATTCGGCCTTTGGCCTTGTGTTTTTATATGGTCATGAAACTCCTCGGTAACTTATAATATCCTTATAATTTATAAGAGGGAGTACTTTATTCACTATATATTGTACAATAAGGGGCAAATTATTCACTTCTCTGTTCATCCATACAAACCCTGTTGAGGATACCTCACTATCACACCTACATGTTTTTTTTTTCGTTATGTTTAAAAACAGTTGGAAACAAGAATGATTTGCTGGTTACTTATTTGGGAGAATGCATTTCCTGATACATGTGACATTTCTGGTACATAACAGAAGTTCTGTCTTGCTCTATGGACAGGATTCAGATCAGAAGAACAAAGGTCTCAGAAGACATAGGACAAGTTCAATTAGACTTTATCTGAAAGACTGAATTACATTTACTGTACTCCTGCCAGGGGAAGGTTATGACTGATTTAGTTTACCTGTGTCAGAGTTGCTGCTATACAGCTTCTAACATAACATTATGTTAGGAGTTTAGCAAAATGGGTTTATACACCTTTAAATGCCTCTGTTTAAAGCTGCAGCACTCAATTACTTATTTGGCCCAGTAAATCTTGTGCAAACTTACTTGCGTATATGGTGTTTGTGCTTGGGTATGTTTTCTGTAGAGACAGCATTGTGCATGTGTAAATTTATTTTAACGGAACAAAGGCATTTGTTTTAGTCACCTTGGTTACATATTCACACTCATACACATTATCGGATTAGTTTATAAACATCTCCCTTATTGTCTGTTATTCTAAAACTTTAATGGTAAAAATAAATAATACACGCCTTTATTGGCTGCATGTCCACTGACTAACAGAAGATGGAACAGGCTGTGAGAGATCTTACATAGTTACATAGTTAAAATGGGTTGAAAAAAGACAAAGTCCATCAAGTTCAACCCCTCCAAATGAAAACCCAGCATCCATATACACACCCCTCCCTACTTTCACATAAATTCAATATACCCATACCTATACTAACTATAGAGTTTATTATCCCAATAGCCTTTGATATTATGTCTGTCCAAAAAATCATCCAAGCCATTCTTGAAGGCATTAACTGAATCAGCCATCACAACATCACCCGGCAGTGCATTCCACAACCTCTCTGTCCTGACTGTGAAGAACCCCTACATTGCTTCAAATGAAAGTTCTTTTCTTCTAGTCTAAAGAGGTGGCCTCTGGTATGGTGATCCTCTTTATGGGTAAAAAGGTCCCCTGCTATTTGTCTATAATGTCCTCTAATGTACTTGTAAAGTGTAATCATGTCCCCTCGCAAGTGCCTTTTTTTCCAGAGAAAACAACCCCAACCTTGACAGTCTACCCTCATAATTTAAGTCTTCCATCCCTCTAACCAATTTAGTTGCACATCTCTGCACTCCCTCCAGCTCATTTATATCTCTCTTAAGGACTGGAGTCCAAAACTGCACTGCATACTCCAGATGAGGCCTCACCAGGGACCTATAAAGAGGCATAATTATGTTTTCATTCCTTGAGTTAATGCCCTTTTTTATGCAAGACAGAACTTTATTTGCTTTAATAGCCACAGAATGACACTGCCCAGAATTAGACAACTTGTTATCTACAAAAACCCCTAGATCCTTCTCATTTAAGGAAACTCCCAACACACTGCCATTTAGTGCATAACCTTGCATTTATCAACATTGAACCTCATTTTCCAGTTTGCTGCCCAGTTTTCCAGTTTAGACAAATCACTCTGCAAAGTGGCAGCATCCTGCATGGAACCTATAGTTCTGCACAATTTAATATCATCTGCAAAAATAGAAACAGTACTTTCAATGCCCACCTCCAGGTCATTAATAAACAAGTTGAAAAGCAAGGGACATAGTTCAGAGCCCTGTGGTACTCCACTAACAACACTGGTCCAATTAGAAAATGCTCCATTTACCACCACTCTTTGTAGTCTATCTTTTAGCCAGTTCTCTATCCAGGTACAAATACTATGTTCCAACATTCCTTAATTTAACCAGTAACCTTTTGTGTGCCACTGTATCAAATGCTTTAGCAAAGTCTAAGTAAATCACATCCACTGCCATCCCAGAATCGAGGTCTCTACTTACCTTCTCATAAAAAGAAATTAAGTTAGTCTGGCAAGATCTATTACGCATAAAACCATGCTGGCACAAACTCATAGTATTATGATTTGCTATGAAGTCCAGTATGTTATCCTTTATTAACCCTTCAAAAAGCTTTCCTACCACTGACGTCAGACTAACTGGCCTATAGTTTTGAGGCTGAGAACGGGATCCTTTTCTGAATAGAGGCACCACATTAGCAATTCGCCAGTCTCTCGGCACTATGCCAGCTCTCAATGAATCCTGAAAAATTAAGTAAAAAGGTTTGGCAATCACAGAGCTAAGCTCGCTAAGTACCCTTGGATGAATACCATATGGCCCCGGACCTTTGTTAATCTTAACATGTTCTAGTCTCTTTTGAACATCCTCATGTGTGAACCATGCATCATCAGCAACTATGTTACTGTTATACTATGTATAAGTGCTGCGTACTTTACGAATTCATTAGCAAAGCAAGGAGAAATGAATGTTCCCTCATTAACTTCCGCCATCCCACTGAAATACACCAGACAAAGCCATGGTAAACAATTACTCACAATTTATTTGAGGAAAGGACATTGTAGAAGTCTTACAAGTGATTCCCTGCAATGCTCTTTATTCTGGAAGATGGTTTATTAAAAAGTGATTCTATTTCCAGTACCAATTTGTATATCTCTTTCTGCCTATAGACAAACCTCAGCTGTTTTGCAGACTAGTTGGCATCATGCTGTAATGGTAATGGGAACACTAAACACCTGACTGAGATTATTATTATTATTATTATTATGTATTTTTAGAGCACCAACATATTGCACAGTGCTGATAACAGTTTAGAAAAGAATATATAGCAGTGTCCTTATTTCAACTAAGTTAGAAAAGCTCTATAAAAAATGAATTCCATATACAAACAGGTCATGTGGGTGCACCAGACTATGGTAAAGATAGTCCCTATGTAAATTCCTGATTGAAATCCTGTATAAAATAATAAAGTGCTTCATTTTCCCCTCCAGAATATTGTACATGAAAACTGTGACAAGTTGGTGATACAGAACAATCTGTGCTTTGGAAAATGCATCTCTCTCCATGTTCCAAATCAGCAAGATCGCCGAAATACTTGTTCCCATTGCTTGCCATCCAAATATACTCTGAATCACTTGGCGCTGAATTGTACGGGATCCAGCAATGTGGTGAAGGTCGTCATGATGGTAGAGGAATGCACATGTGAGGCTCATAAGAGCAACTATCAACAAACTGCACAGTTCAACATGGATGCATCTACTACCCTGCACAATTAAAAGGACTGACAGATATAAATGCCATTTTGTTGGAATATTTGTCACATACAATTAAGCAAAAGCATTATGTTGCCCCTGTTTCATATACCCACCAAGGAATAAGGATTGTATGAATAATAATCAACAAATGACATTACAGGCAGATTTATCAATTCAAAATTTGAATGTTTGAATTTGTGGTCAAACCTGTAAAATTTGACTAGGGAATTGTTAAAATTCAGTTTGTTTTTTTTAAAAATTCGAATTCAATTTTTGAGATTTATCATGCACTGGCCCTTTAAGAACTCAAATTCGACTATTTGCCACCTTAAAGGAAAACTATACCCCCAAAATGAATACTTGAGCAACAGATAGTTTATATCAAATTGAATGACATATTAAAGAATCTTACCAAACTGGAATATATATTTACATAAATATTGCCCTTTTACATCTCTTGCCTTGAACCACCATTTTGTGACTCTATCTGTGCTGCCTCAGAGATCACCTGACCAGAAATACTACAACACTAACTGTAACAGGAAGAAGTGAGAAAGCAAAAGGCAGAACTCTGTCTGTTAATTGGCTCATGTGACCTTACATGTGGTTTGTATGTGTGCACAGTGAATCTTACGATCTCAGGGGGCTGCCCTTATTTTTTAAAATGGCAATTTTCTATTTATGATTACCCAATGGCACATACTACTAAAAAAGTATATTATTATGATAATGGTTCATTTACATGAAGCAGGGTTTTACACATGAGCTGTTTTACTCAGTATCTTTTAATAGAGACCTACATTGTTTGGGGGGTATAGTTTTCCTTTAAACCTGCCGAATTGCTGTTTTAGCCTATGGAAGACGTCCACAGATCAATTTGGAGTTGTTTGCAGCCTTTCTGACATTCAAGTTTTTTGCTCAGAAAATACTCTAATCGAGTTTAAAAAATTTGATTCGAGTTTATGGATCGATCCTATTCACCCGACTTTGAAAAATTCGATATTTTTAAGTGTGGGAGTAATTAGCTCATGTTTGTAAGCACTGTGATCACCTGACCAGAAATACTAACTCTAACTGTAACAGGAAGAAGTGTGGGAGTAATTGGCTCATTGTTTGTAAGCACTGTGAATCCTAGGATCCCAGGGGGCGGCCCTTATTTTTTAAAATGGCAATTTTCTATTTATGATTACCCAATGGAACATACTACTAAAAAAGTATATTATTATAAAAACAGTTTATTTACATGAAGCAGGGTTTTATATATGAGCTATATTTTGCAATATATTTTTATAGGGGGGTATAGTCAGGACCGCAATCAGATATCACAGGGCCCCATACAGCAAAATTTCCTGGGCCCCCTGGGCTGCGCCCACTGCAAGCCCCACCTACAGGTCTGCCCTCCCCACCACACAGTAAAAAAGCAAAAAAAATATTGGTGGCTAGGGTTCCCACATGTTAATAAAAAATAAAAAGATATTGGTGGTCAGGGCCCCCCATAAAAAACATTTGTGGCCAGGGCCCCCCCCATTAAAAAATATTGGTGGCTAGGACCCCACATGAGAAAAAAAAAATTGGTGGCCAGGGCCCCCTCACACACATTATAAAAAATTGGTGGCCAGGGCCCCTTAAACGTCCATGCCTTCCCGAAGTCAGCTGCTCTCAGAAAGATGGGGGGCCCCCTACAACTCTCCCCCCGATGGCTGCCCTGGGTATAGTTTACCTTTAAGTCAATGGGAGAGGTCCAGGGATCAATTCAGAGTTGTTTGCAGCCTTCCTGACATTTGAGTTTTTTCCAGAGAAAAAACTTGAATTGAGTTTTTAAAATTCAAAACAAATTTAATTCGAGTTTTCGGGTCAATTCCATTCATCTGAGTTTAAAAAATGCAATTTTTTAACACATTTCAATTGGTCGAATTTCGAATTTATGAGAGTTTACGGGAGTTTTTATAACTCAAATTAATCCAAAATTCGACTTTTGATAAATGTGTGTTTATGTGTACCTTCCACAGTCTCTGTCCCCTCTGGAGTTAGAAGGTAAAAATTCATCAAATCCTCTGATTCTACAAAGAATTTTCAGACGACCCAAACAACATTTTTACAAAATGTATACCCAAATATATGTTAAGATGATGAGGGTACATGTAATTAAATATTCAAGATTGTTAGTCTGTTTTTCTGTCCGCTGATTTAATTGTATTTATTTCATTGTTACACTGAAGAGAATGTCTATTAAGAAGATACATTTTATGTTTATATCACTTGTATTAATGTACAATAAATGTTCGTTTTCTTAGATAAGCATAAGGTGCACATGTAATTAGAATTTTATTGAATTAGTATTTGCATATCACACCAAACTCTGTAACATTACATTCAAAATGATGGTGGTTAGATAAAGGAGACATGAAGCCCCTATAACCATTTGAATGCAGGTAGAAAAATAAAAGCAAAGTCATGAGTTCATCCTGAGTACAATGAATAGGGCTTATGCTAAACACAATTTTGCCTATTGTTTTATTCACAAAAAAATTATTTTTTATTTCTGTAGCTGAAAACACAGAAATTGATGCTACTCTATGTTCTGCTGTTTAGCTCAAGGAATAACACAAACCATAGATGAATGCAAATGGTAGCGACTCATATTCATTGCACTCACGTTGAACAAGGGGGTATGCTGCCTCTTTAAGACAGTTGTGAATTTGAAGATTTCTGGTGTGGACAAAATTATTCTCCACTTGGACTCCTAAATGAGGAGGTAAAAAAGTCAATATTATAAACTTGTTTTTTTTCCCACCAGACATTCATGCAGCTAGAGTGTCTGCTTTCAAACTAGCAGCTCTTTTGTTTACCTTTCTATAATTCACTTTTCTCCTGTATAGTTATTTGTTTTTCTTCCACAAGTCTAAAAAACACGGGCGTATTGCATAAAACATTTTGCTGTATTTTCTTAAAAACCTTTAAGCTGGCCATAGACGCAAAGATCTGAATCGAGGATTCATACGATTTTCGGACTGTGTGTGGAGAGTCCCGATATTTTTCATCTGGCGGAGATCGTTCGTTTGGCCGATCAGACAGGTTAAAAGATTTCTGTCTGATAATATCTCTGCTATTGCCGATCGTACGATTTTCAGAGGGAGACTAGCTTTTGTCGGACATAACTTTCGTACGATTGCTGTCAGGGGCAGAACATCGGCTGATCTGTTCTTTTGTACTTTATTTGATCGGAATGGTTAGTGGCAGGTCGGGAGATGGGGAACTCCGATCGTATCTTTGCGTCTGTGGCCAGCTTTAAGGGTGAAGACACACAGAGCTACTAGTAGCAGCTACTTGTCAGGGCTACAAAACAGACGATAGTGGTAATTGGCTTTGCTAAGACACCATGGGAAGTGATTGATGACAACCGATCAAAATGCTGCATTCATTGTTCTACTTGCAGCTGACTTTAAGAAGCTAATCACTGATTGGTTGCTGTAGGTAACTGCCCATGGGCAAATTTGTCCAGTGTTGATAAATGAGCCTCTATATATGTTTTGGCAGAGGCAATTCTCGCTATTGTCTATGGCAGGGTGTTTTTTTGGCATTTTGTAACCATAAAAAGTAGTTGCTACTTGTAGCCCTGTGTGTCTTAACCCTAAGGGGCAGATTCACTAAGGGTCGAATTTCGAAGTTAAAAATACTTCGAAATTCGACCCTCGAATTGAAATCCTTCGACTTCGAATATCGAAGTCGAAGGATTTAGCGCTAAACATTTGATCGAACGATCGAAGGATTTTTCGTTCGATCGAACGATTAAATCCTTCGAATCGAACGATTAAATCCTTCGAATCGAACGATTCGAAGGATTTTAATCAAACGATCGAAGGAAAATCCTTCGATCAAAAAAAGCTGAGCAAGCCTATGGGGACCTTCCCCATAGGCTAACATTGACTTCGGTAGGTTTTATCTGCCGAAGTAGGGGGTCGAAGTTTTTTTTAAAGGGTAAGTACTTCGACTATCGAATGGTCGAACAGTCGAACGATTTTTACTTCGAATCGTTCGATTTCGTTCGACTTCGATCGAATTTAACCAATTCGATGGTCGAAGTACCCAAAAAAAACTTCGAAATTCAAAGTTTTTTTTATTCTAACCCTTCACCCGAATTTAGTGAATCGGCCCCTAAAAGTATTATACTTACAATTGTGCTTTTAAAATCAGTCACTTCACAATTTGATGCTGGGTCGGGAACGGCGGCTATCTGCCAGCAGTGAACTTCTCTCAAATTCAGCACCAGTCCGGTGCTGGTCTTGAGAGAGACTATAATTCAGCAGAAAGAAAATACACCTCCACTATATGTCTCTAGGCAGCCACTGATATCAACTCCTCACAGAGTCAGTGTCATTTATAAAGCAAGAGATCCCCTGTCTACAGGTAGTACACCGAATATCAGGACTGTCCAGTGAAATAAGGGATAGCAGGGTGGTATCATACTTAAAAAGAGTCATTTCTCTGGCGGTTATATTATAGAGATGCCTGTTGGACTATGGCAGCACTATACAAAGGCAACCACCACATTGAAACGCATGTGTACAGCTGCCTCACTCCCAGGATACTGTCATTCATCCAAATGAGAGGTCTTGAGGCGGTTAACTCTTCTTGTACTTGGGGCCTTTGTTATGCCCGTATGTCTGCTTGGGGATTCAGTGCTTTGTAACCAACAAAAGGGCTGGGCTGTTTGTTCATGAGGCACAGTGTTCAAAAAAGGTTTAGGATTTGTAGCTCTTATATGACTACAAAATTAATTATTGTATAGGTATCACATATGAATTGGACTATCACTGTATATTAAAAGAGAACACAAACCAAATTTGATAAAAAGGCCCACATAACACAGAAACCCCTAATATACCAATCACAGTTACCTGTTTCTTCAAAAAGTATGAATAAATGCCATTTTCTATGCTGAAATCCAGCTAGTTAACAGTTCTTCACTTTCTGCATCATTTGAGATCCTGACAGGAAAGGACGGACTAAACACTGATGTTACAAATTGTAACAACTACTCCACAGCTTACAGACAGCATGCAGGAAATACATAACCCACAATGCATTGCACTGTGATATTCTGTTCCTTATTGAAATCACGTGTTTACGGAACGCATTTTAGGACATCGTCAGGGGAAATCGTTGTCCTGCATGTGCTGTCCTAAGCAAGAGGAATGTGACATGGCATGCTTTTTTACTCACCCATCCTCTGAGGCTGATGTCACACCTAGTTCCTCCCTCCTCACCCGTAAGCTCTTTCTCATCACTCCTCAGCAATCCGTCCTGGGTTCTTGCTCCTCAGCCATCCTTTTAGCCAATAGGCGTTTTAGGTTTTTAAATTGCAGCAATCAAATTCGAGCTACAGCTAATGGCTGAGGAGGGAGAAGCTAGGACCCAGGACAGATGGCTGAGGAGGAAGGAGCGAGGACCCTGGTCGGATGGCTGAGGAGGCATGAGTGAGGAGCAGGACCTGACAGCTAAGAAAGGAGGAGCGAGGTGTGACGTCTGGTTTAGCATAGGAGATTGCATACAGGAGATGGATTTCCCCTGACGATGTCCTAATATGCATTCCATACACATGTGCAGGGAATTGTGGGGTTTGGAGGATGCAGGCTAAGAACAGATGTATGGAATTCATTTTAGGACATCCTCTTCCTTCCTGTAATGTCCTATGCCTTTTGGATAGCACATTGGGTGCTTTTACCGTCACTCTTCGTCCAAATCTGCAGTCAAACCTCTGTCCTCTAACCTCCCTTCTCAACAGTCAGTCATATGAACTCTGCCCTCAGCCTTTTGCCCTCAGCCTTCCGCCCTCAGCGTTTCATCCTCCTCCTTCAGTCATCTGCCTTCCGCCCTCGCTCACCACTTTAGAAAGTTATGGATATGACTGTCGGCTGAAAAGAGAGATCTGAGGGCGGAGTTAGCATCACTGGCAGCTGAGAAGGGAGGGTAGAGGATGGAGGTATACCTGCAGATTTGGACAATGAGTGATGGTAAAAGCACCCGATGCGCCATTCAGAAGGCATTGGACATCACAGGAAGGAAGGGTATTTCGCCGCAGGATGTCCTAAAATGCCTTCCGTAAAGATGCCTGTTGATACAAAGTAATGGTGGCCATACACGGGCAGATAAAGCTGCCGATATCGGTCGTTTGGACCAATTTGACAGCTTATCTGCCCGTGTATGGGGGCTTCCGACGGGTCTTCCCGATCGATATCTGGCCACGATATCGATCAGGAAGGTTGGATTTTTACCCGACCGACCCGTCGGAGCCGCTTGGCGCATCGTAATTCGACCGGCCGAACGTTCGAATTACCTCCGATATAGCCATGCAGTTTAGTGGCATATCGGGGAAAGATCTGCTCGTTTGGCGATGTCGCCAAACGAGCGGATCTTTGAGTCTATGGCCACCTTAACAGTAGTCAGCCAGCTCAGCAAAGTAGTCAAGAAAGATCAGCAGAAGAGCAGGGGGCTACTTTTAGGGAACTGTCAGAAACCATTAAAAATCATGAAAAGTCTACATATTTTTTAATTTATGTACATTACAAAGTTGCTTGAAATTATGTTTACTTTTCCAAAAGCTTAAGTTATTTTTGTGTGGAGTTCCCCTTTAAGGAGGGTGTGGGGATATTATATAGGTTACTGCTACTCAGAATGCAGAGGAGCAAGGCATTTAACATTGCTCCTCATTACTTCCTGCTATGTCACAGCAATTAATCTACATCCTCCTGATAAGAAACGCATTTTACAGCATTGCCATAAGGTCACCTATTTATTACTGCCTAATAATATTAAACCGGCGCTTTTTTTTTCATTCAAAGCACAACGCTAAACAGCAGCTTTGTATTGTGACAACTGTATTAAAAAAGAGCCCATTTACTACAGCAGGAATCCAGGTACAAGATGTTTATTAACCGGAAGCGAGCGGAGGTAAAACAGGTTTCCAGGGGAGTTCCCACTACTTACCATAGTTTCACATTGTGCAACGACGCTCCCACAAAGGCGGCTACGTGATGCGTCACTGTGTTGGCTTGTAGTCGTGACGCCAGTCTCGCGTGATGAGAGCTGCGGTGTGGGGTTATTCTGTAAGACAGGAGGCTAGGACCCTGCACTTAGCACAGTTTTGCGGCAGCTGTAAGTAGCTATCCGGGACTATCTATTCTGATTGATAAACCATCCTATTGCTTTGTTTTGCTTTAAGGCATCATGCTCCACATAATGGAAAGACCCCTTATCCCGGAAAACCCAAGCTTTCCACATAATACATTCTGTACCTGTGAGATATATATATATATATATATATATATATATATATATATATATATATATATATATATATATATATATGATATATATAATTATTAATCAAGCTAGAATTGTTGCTTATTTATCAAGAATTTACATTTGATTAATCTAAAAGCAGTTTGTTCTTGCTGAATTATTTTGCTAAGATTTTTATTTACCCGAGGCTTGAGCTTTGAGGTTATCTAGTTCCACCTTATACCCTGACTGTAATGTGCCTCTTGTCTCTCCAGCTCTTGCTCTATAGTAAATATTGTAAATCCATCCTTCTCTCCCACAAGGCAAAGTTCCATCAATTGCTCTATATCTCAATGGCTTCTTATCATTTACTACTGCTGCTACAAATGTTTATGAGTAATGTAACAATGAGAATGGGGGCCAGGTTTTCTCTGCTGGTAGAAATATTTTGCTGCAAACCTCCCAGATGGACAGCCATTGATTTGAATGGCCACCACCTGTCACTGATCATATGGGGTGGATTTTCAATTGGGCATTTTTAAGCAGAATCATCCTTGTGTGTATGGTGACAGGGAGTTGACATTCAAGTCAAAGGCTGCCTGCATACTTAACTTCAGAGCAGTATTTTTGTTTTTCTACCAGAGGAGAGGATTCCCAAAAGTGGCTGGAACGAAAAAATGTCGTAATAGGTGTTGTAGTAACAGCCGACAAATTTATCCGCCAATTTTCCAACGTGTATGACACTTTTGAAAAGTGGGCGTGTGTTTTTCGGCGCCTCTTTTCCCGACATTTTTGTGAATTGCTTGTAAGCTTTTGCCGACAATTTTTCCGACACATTAGGCTCTCCAAATTGAAGATGACGGTCAAAATATCTTTTGAAAGCCCTCTGTAAAATTTGGTCTGTCCGACGAAAAGATATACGACATTTTAGAAAATTGTCAGACTTACGAGACATTCACAGACGGTAACATCTGCCTTTGTGAATTTGCCGTTCGTACGAGATTTTACAAATTTGTCGACCGCCGCTTCTGGGTTACTTATTTTACCGACACTTTTATGAATGCCCTCCTATGTGTGACATTAGCCTAAGGAGGCTTTGCTAAATCCAGATGCTCTGACATAATTGTCTAATCAATGATATGGGAGTATTCAATAATATTGGAAAATGTGTAAGCAGCGCAAATGCAGAGCACTTTATTTCTTTTAAAAAAAATAATCTGAAATTTAAGATGTAAGAGAATTTCCTAGGCAACGCTATGCAACTCAATTTATATGTAATAAAAGTATGTATTTAATAGATTCATATGATTGTGTGTATATTGTGTGTGTGTCTATATATATATATATATATATATATATATATATATATATATATATATACATACATACACAGTAGAATTCCCATTTTACATCATTTGAGGGAATTATATAACGCATAATATATAGGTGGGACCACAAAACAACAATGTAAAATGAGGGAAACCTTAAAATCAGGGGATGTAAAAGGGGGGTTCTACTGTATATATATTTAGAAAAGTTGTTTTCTCTGCATATTCAATTTAATCATTTCAAATGTCTCCTCTCTGTTATGTTTCATTGCAGGTCTGATCCTAGATTTGGCTTTATTGCTCTTTACTGTACCTGGAGGATATGAGCAATGGGTCTGTCTCTCCATTTTGTTGTTGATCCTCAGGGATGGTGCTGTGTGGGGGCTATCTTCTTCATCTGGCTCTACAATACACTGTTTGTTCCAAAGCTTATTCTTTTTCCCCGCTTTGAGGAGGGACACATTTCAATTGCTGCTATATGGGGTAAGTGGGATGCAAGAGGACAGATATATTTTTTTTTTGCCAATTCTAATCATAGATTTCTGCTTTGATTGTAGTTATTTGGTTGTGCTGTTACACTTCCAGACCCTACTGATAACTAGTCTAAATCATTTTTTCCAGCTTACTACCTGACCTCTATTTTTTGCGTTATTTCACTTTTGAGAGCCTCAACTGCAGATCCTGGTAAACTTCAAGACACGCCAAAAATCCCTCTTACAGGTAATGCTTGTAATATATATTTATCTGTTGTGAGGAATTTTTACTACAAAAGCTTTTAAGAGAGAGAATCTTGTTATATGTATGGCATTGCCACCCTTGCTTATTTCAGCACTGTTATAAGCAGTCAGCAATAAAAGACATAAATAAGTAATGTTAGGTTTGGCTATACTGATTAGACCTACAGATCTCGCCAGCAGTAAATGATTATCAGTAACTTGTTTTTTGTAATTTCTCTTCTCGTTCAACATTAGTTCAGTGAATAGGGCTTGTCGTTTTTGATTATTGTTTTGATTTTAAAGTATGCACTTAATGGGGAAAAATTGAAATTAACGTTACATTCTACTTCCTGGTTCATACAAGCACAATCAAAACAAATCAGCAGCCCACCTAGAAGCCCTCTGTATAACTAAACTCCATCCTTTCACCTCTGCAGCCAATTAGGCTTTTAGATAAAGAGCAGCTTATTATACAGAGGGCTTTTCGGGACTGCTGATTTGTTTTAAGTGTACTTGGAAGCAAAATAATTAGAATGTGACTTAAGTTACAGATTTTGCTCTCTGTAGTGCATACAATAAAAAATACACATTTCCTAATTAAAAAATTGGGTGCTCTGCACCTTTAAGGCTAATGGCACATATGGTGTTTTGACAGCTCCTGCTGTCTGGGGATGAACGTTTTTAATCAGTAAAAGGTTCTCTATCTGAAACATGTAGATCGTGACAGACCCAATTTTAGAAATGCTCCAGCTAATGTATTTGCACAGAGTCCTCCACCATTCCATGTGCAACAAACAGGGAGCTTTTTAACTGATCAATAATCTATGTAGTGATTGGTGTACATGGGTGTCTTAAGCACTGCTGTTCTCTGTGGAAAGGCCGCAGCAGTCATAACGTCTATGTTCCTTTTGTGTCAGGGAAGGTCACAAAGCAAATTTATCCTCCATACCTGGGGGATTGCTTTGCTAGACATAGAGGTGTTGTCTAAGGTCACTAGTGTTCTAGTCATTGGCTACTAATAGGATATTGCTACTCCTAGCTTGCTACTGACTGTAATAAATAAACACAGGTCCTATTGTGAATTCTGATGCCAAACTAATCACTTTATAGCTAACTGTTATTAATGTTAGTAGATTGATCTTTGCCTTAAGGTGGCCATAGACACACGGACCCTATCGTACGAATCGAGGATTTGTACGATTTTCGGATTGTGTGTGGCGTATGCCGACATCTTTCGTCCGACGGAGAACGGTCGTTTGGTCGATCGGTCAGGTTTTATTTTGACCCGACCGATCCCGCCGGAGCCCACGGCACATAGTAATCGGATCGTTCGGCCGTACGGCAGAACAATCAGATTACCCCCGATATAGCCATGTTTGTTAATGGCATATCGGGGAAAGATCCGCTCATTTGGCGATGTGGCCAAACGAGCGGATCTTTGCATCTATGGCCACCTTTACTTGCTGCCTTACCCAACATTTCTGTGAGCTGACCCTTACTTTATCACTTTTTGGGCAGCAGCCTGCAATGATTAGCCACTTGTTGGGCCCTAAGAGGAGAAAAAAATGTTTTCCTCTAAACAATTAACTTGACATTCTCAGCGCATGTGGGTATTCTGTAGAAACAATACACTTGCAGATGTTGCATGGTTAATTTCACTAACACCCTTGCTAAAAGAAAGTCACTCTGTTGGTGTTCTGTACATATTGCTTGTGCTAATGATAATCCCCTTACTCTGCTCTAAATGTTAAGTTATTATTCCTTTACCGCAGCTGTAAACATAGGTTTCCGATTATAAATAGCAAATTTATTATAAATAACTGGAGCAAGAAATGTCATTTTTGACATTAGTTTCTGAAACTATATTGATCATTTTGATCTTGTGTGTCCCTCAGAGCAAGAATTATGGGAATTATGTAACAAATGTAATATGATGAGACCAAAGCGATCCCACCACTGCAGTCGCTGTGGGCACTGTGTCAGAAGAATGGATCATCACTGTCCATGGTAAGGGCAAGCCACAAACAGGCTGCGAATTGTATTTGCTATAATGTATTGATAGAATACAGATCCATACCATGTTGTTTCTTTGGTTGTTTTAAAAATGATATTTAGTTTCTTATCTTTGTCCCTGCTGAGCAGAATCTCTGGGTTTCATTACAGGCAACTGATACAATAGTTCCTATTACTCCAGAGATGCTTGCTAAGTAATGTATCAACTAAATGTTGAAAAACTGTAACAGTTCACCTGAATTACTGAGTTGACAGACAAACACCAGAGACAGGAACATTAAACTCTAAAGTTAGATTTTTAAAAAATGGTGAGTGATTGAAAAAGTCTTTATTTCTGGGAAACAATCTAAACTAAACTGAAAAAAGTGTTTGGAAGGTGAACAACCTTTAAGTCTACTAGAAAAGCATGTAAACATTAAATAATCTCAATAGGCGGGTTTTGCTTCCAATAAGGATTAATTATATCTTTGTTGGGATCAAGTACAAGGTACTGTTTTATTATTACAGAGAAAATGGAAATTTAATTTTAAAAATTTGGATTATTTTGATAAAATTGAGTCTATGGGAGTTGGCCTTTCTGTAATTCGGAGCTTTCTGGATAACGGGTTTCCGGATAATGGATCCTATACCTGTATAATATTTTATTTCAAAGAAAAATTGACCTCTTTGCTTATATCCTTTTGAGTACTTAAAGCCTACATACATTTTACAGTTTTCTAGAATTTACATGTTTTTTCTGGTTCCCTGAAAATCTTAAAATGGGGTTTCTCCTGTATTTCAGTCAGTTTCTCAAACTATTTTTAAAACTCGAATATTCCCTGTGAGTGTAGTGGGACATGTGGGACATAGAGCCTGTGCTTGGCACACCTTCTTTTAAAGGGGCAGCATACCACCTTGTTCAACATCAGTTACATTTACAGGGCTTGAGAACATACTTTCTGCCTATTGTTTTACTCTCACACAAAAAAAGTTTCTTGAGCTAAACAGGGAAACTGAAGCTACTCCACGTTTGGTCCTTGCAAAGTACAAAATTAGATTACCAGTGCACAGATACATTATCTACATAATGGACTTCTGATAGCAAAACATTTAAAAGAAAGGGGTGAATGGGAGGGTTGTATACTGGTAATTTAATTACGGTATGCACTTTGCACCTTGCAAGGACCAAACATGCAGTAGCTTCAGTTTCCTTTTTCGCTCCAGAAATAACAATAACATCCCTTTTCCCTTTTGTTTTAATGTATTTTTTTAGCCTACAGCCCTATTGTTTAAACTTGTGTTGATAAAAGAGTTATACTGCCCTCTTAAACAACTGCAGTGGTGGTTTGCCTTTAAATCTGAAAAAACAAGTTAGTTTAGGATTTTTATCTCTAAGTCTTTGTACTGTGTTTTATCAATACCACAGTCTATTTAAAAGGCAGCGAAAATCCAACAAATAACTATCTTGAATCATTTTTTTTAATATTTAAGTGCCTCAAAAATTCTGCCCATGTACAAAATGCATTTTTACTCATTGTGCAACTTTCCAGTATGTTTAATTCAGCAACACAAATGTTACCGCTCTTACAGACCTCTCCCTATTAAGGCCATGTGGGCAAGGTGGGTTTTCCACTCACAGTTTAAAAATGCATTTCAAGTGCAGAAAACTGTTGTTGTAAGTAACCAAAAGGAAATCACATTGTGGTTGGCAGCGTGGGCTGACAAATACAGAATTTTCAATTCTAAAAAGTGGCTTTAGCTGCTACTGTTAAAGTGAGTGTGACATCTGGGGTGGAAAACTGAAGGGATGACATATTGTGATCAGATATGTTAGTTATTACTACCAAGTGCCACCAATATTTCCAACAACTGCTTATTGCACCAAATTACCCTCATATGCTCACATGATGTGTTTGTGGTGATATGGCTGTAGCACCAATAAGTAAAATTCTATACATGAAAATGTAATAATAGCAATATTTTATCCATTTAATGTATTTTGGAGTACCAAACACTGATATATACTATGCATGGTTAATATGTGTTCTATCAATCAGGCAGGTTTGTAAATCTTGTTGGATCAGTGGGTTAATGTTTGGTCCTCAAGCGATGTGCCTCCATAGGGTGTTTGATCCAACTGTTGGCCCCAAAAAGAGCAGATCTTGCTGTATAAGGCTAGCTTTATAGTGACACTTTCATGTTTTCTTATGGCCGCCTCTCCTCCACTCATTGCAGTGTTACACAAGTGATATAGCCATAGAATATTTAGCTGATAGAGGCTGAACTGGCAACACATGGTACAGTAGATGCTACTGAGTTTTATCATAGAACATGTTTTTATTTCCTCCCAATTAAAGGAGAAGGAAAGGTTAAAACGAAGTAAGCCTTATCGGAAAAGTCCACCTAAATATACCAGTAAACCCTCAAAGTAGTGCTGCTCTGAGTCCTCTGTCAAAATAAACACTGCATTTCTTTCCTTCTCTTGTGTACACATGGACTTCTGTATCAGACTTCCTGCCTTCAGCTTAAACCTCCTTGCCCCAGGCGTGAGCATGCTCAGTTTGCTCCTCCTCCCCCCCCTTCTCTGCTCTAATCTGAGCCCAGACCTATAAGTGAGCAGGTAGAGACTCAGGCAGGAAGTGATATCACGCCAAGCTAATACTGCAGCTGCTATCCTAAACAAACAGCTTCTAGAGCTGTTTACTCAGGTATGGTAAAACATTGTACAGAATAAATATAGCGTTCTACCTTGCACTATTGCAGCTCCATACCTTTCCTTCTTCTTTAAACGTCTTTCTTATACTTAATGTATGTCATTCCCCCACAGGATAAACAACTGTGTTGGAGAAGACAACCATTGGCTGTTCCTGCAGCTCTGTTTCTACACCCAACTTTTAAGTGGCTACACTTTGGTCCTGGATTTTTGCCACTATTATTACTTCTTGCCACTTAAAGCCATAAATTGGGTAATTATTCTTCCTAATTATTCATTCTTTATCTATTCCATGTTACTGGAATACTGGAAACATCCAACATCATGGGTATGTTTTAAGAACACCTTCAGATCACGTTTGGTATAGGATGGAAATAAGCTTTGTAGTGTAACTCACCCTCAAAATGATTTTATTTTCTGAATTATTATTGGCCTACCTTAAAAATTATATTTTGACACTTGCCTTTTCACCCCCAAATTGCTTGTTCTGAGGTGCAAGTGAATGCAAGCGAGTACCATACCTGGCTGCCACTAGTAAACTTCTTCACTACTAACAAGATGCAGCCAGTAAGGAAGAAACCAGTGCAAGTTATATTTATTTTTTATCTGGTGGTGGAAAAGAGGAGTGAGTACAAACAGGTTATGGCCACAGTAAGAGAGTGAATCCCAGGATTTAACTTCCCTATGTTCAGTCTATATTTATATTCCTATACACCAATCTTAACTAATTTGATCTGTCGTTATCCCAGATACTTCATTAAAAGGAGAAGTTTTTGTCTTAACAGTAGTGCTATTCGCCACGTGCAAGTTGAAAACATTTGGGATAAATAGCATCTATAACTTTTATTAACAATCAGTGATTTTCCTTGGAAATTGTGGCAAAGATCGTTCATATTGTTGCACAAAGACAACACTGGAGGGTGCTATAGTATAGCTATCGATTAGTAGAGGAACTGCTGTTTTTGATTAGTTCAGCTTGGTTTCATTGTGTCGTTTACAAATCAGTTGTTCTACCCCTGCTGGGTTTGCTTTAAAGGAACAGTTCAGTGTGAAAATAAAAACTGGGTAAATAGGCTGTACAAAATAAACACAATTTCTGATATGGTTAGTAAGCCAAAAATGTAAACTACAAAGGCTGGAGTGACTTGATGTCTAACATTTTAGCCAGAACACTACTTCCTGCTTTTCAGCGCTATAACTCTGAGTTAGTCAGTGACTTGAAGGGAGGCCACATGGTACACACTGTTCAGTGAGTTTGCAATTGATCAGCATTCAGCTCAGATTCAAAAGCAACAGAGATGACCCATGTGCCCCCCCCCTTAAGTCTCTCATTGGTTACTGCCTGGTAACCAGGGTAACCAATCAGTGGAAAAACCAAGAGAGGCAAAAAGCAGGAAGTAGTGGTTTCCTGGCTATTGTGTTAGACATCCAGTCACTCCAGCCTTTATAAATTTAAATCTTTGGCTAACTAACTATATTACAAACATTTTTTATTTTGCACAGCCTATCTATTTACCCAGTTTTTATTTTTACACTGAACAATTTCTTTGTCTATTTACACATTCTAAGTTATATTGTATTGTAATGTATGTGTGTGTGTATATGTGTGTGTGTGTGTGTGTGTATATATATATATATATATATATATATATATATATATATATATATATATATATATATATATATATATATATATATATATATATATATATATATATATATATATAAATACAGAAGGTACCTGCACTCTGTCTCCGACTTCCACATCACTGGTGCTTGATCAAGTAATTATCTATAATTGTTCAAGAAGGACCAGCACACTGATTTTTTTAAAGTCACCAAATATTTATTGCAACATCACTGTGCTTGATGTTGCAGTGATGTTGCAATACATTTTTGCTTTAAAAAAAAAAAAAAGTGTGCTGGTCCTTCTTGAACAATTATACACATTTACTTGATCAAGCACCAGTGAACTGAAAGTCGGAGACATATATATTTAATTTTTTTCCCTTAAGTAAGGTAGTGCTTGAGGGGATAAAAATTAAATTGCATAATAAAAAGTTGGAACTGCACCAAATCCAGGTTTTTATTTGGGATCTGGGCCAAATCATAGCATTTATTGCAGGATTCAGAGTGTGCCATTCCTAAGTGTTCAGCTGAACTGAATCTGAGCACTTCAGTTTATAAGATCTTTAAAGTCACATGACTTTTTTTTTTTTGCCCACAATTTATGCAATTATATTATTTTTCTCATATTTGTATGCAAATTATGGATTCATCTTTGTTTTGGGTCAAATCTCTCGTGGAGGATTTGGTTCCCAGACAAATCTAAAAATGATGGATTTTATGCATGGCTATAATATAGTGAATAAAGTAGCCCCTCTTGTAAAATATAAGGATATTATAAGTCACCGAGGAGTTCCATGACCTGTATAAAAGCACAGAGAAGGCCGAGTGTTTTTAAACAAGTGATGGAACTCAAAGGTAACTTCTAATATCCTCATATTTTACAACTGGGGGTACTTTATTTATTATAATACACACATTTCAGTGAGTCATGTGACAGGAATGACATCAGAACTCATTTATAAGGATATAATTTACAAGATATTCATAGCTTTTGTGTATTATATATATATATATATATATATTATATAATATATTATTTTATGTATGTATATGTAGAAAAACACTTGCACTCAAATCCAGTCTTGGAGATTCTGTGGGTGCTCGGTCAAAGCTTCAGCATACAATCATTAGATAAGGACCCGCACTCCAATATTTCATGTAAAAAGATTTTTTATTTTTTATTTTAACTTGTGCACAAGTTAAAATAAAAAATCTTTTTTCACGAAATATTGGAGTGCGGGTCCTTATCTAATGATTATATATATATATATATATATATATATATATATATATATATATATATATATATATATATATATATATATATATATATATATATATATATATATATATATAATTTATTTTTTTTTTTGTTTTTTTTGTTATAGGTAAGTGGAGGGCACACCAATCAAAAAAGTATTTAGCAGTATGTGGCAAGAGGTGCTGAAAACCAAAAGTTTCTCCCACATAGAGTAACAAAATACACACTGTACAATATGTTAGGTTTGCACACTTCTTCAGACAGAGGTGGTATCACAAAAACATTTCTTTATACATAATATATGGCAATTACAGCAAAATTTTATAAAAAGCATAAACATCTATGATATTTATTAAACATATATACATACCAAAGGCAGAAAAAGGAGTGGTTACACCGGCCAAAAAATGAGAATAGGCACAGAGGCCTTTGTTAAAGGGCATATGTTTAATAATATCATGTATGTTTATGCTTTTGATAAAATATTTATTTAATTGCCATATTTATTATATATAAAGGATTTTTTTTGTGATACCACCTCTGTATGAAAAAAAGCAAACTTAACATAGTAGGCTTGGAATCTAGACTTTTAGTTAATGGATGAAACTGATAAAAAATGAATGCAGAATACCTAACACAGAAACTAATTAATAAATGTGGTTAAAAGTTATGTACAAATACAGGCCTGGTAACAAGTCATTGATTTTATGATTCCAACTGTACTAAACCAGAAGCCAGAGCTAATTTGGTTATTTTTGAACATAACAAATGTTTCCATCTTGTATTTATTTTAGAACATAATTCTCGTGACTAATAAATCTGTTTTTTGCAGGATATGTTCATATTTCGACATGAACTGGCCTTGCTTAGGATATCCACTTTTATGGGCATTGTTATGTTTGGAGGCATGTGCAGTCTTTTCTACACACAGATAATGGGCATATTGACGGTATGTACATATAATTCAACATTTAATAATGCTTATAAATGTAATATAGTCTTGCATCCATTTTCTATAGAATGCAAGTGTGCATACAGTATGTCTATATGAGATGTCTGGGCTGGGATTTACTGTATACACATATGCAATTGAAACCCTTATTATAGGTGACTTCATAAGTGATTTTCAAAAATCACCTGTGTTTAATTGAGGCACTCTTCTCTCCCAAAAATTTATCCTCAGGTGGGATGAAAATGTAACTTGGTAATGAAAAAAATATATTATACGGTACCTCAAAGCCTTGCCCCAAACTCACTGCTGTAATAGAGAACTTTTTACAATACTTCTGCATCCTACTGGCATCATCAAAAAGTGTTCTTTTAGGACCAGCAATGTTAGTCAGGCTTTGAGGTGGGAGCAGAGACTGATGGCTTGCAAAAAAATGGCAGGTGATGTGCCTGGCTGAAAAGGGCTGGGGGCAATGAGTGTATTGCTGTTTCTATAATGAGCCAAGAGAAGAACCTTGCCCCAAGCAGCACTTTACCATTTTTAATATGATTTTTAAGCTTTCCTAGTGTAAAGAGTGCAGTTCTGCTCTCTTCACTATCAATCTGGTCCCCTCCTCCCATTTGAGCGCTCAAAGAAAGTGTAGGTGTGGGAAGTTGTCCAGTCATGAAATGTGCACCAAACATATGGGAGCAGTCATTATCAGAATTTTTAGCTACGTCCTTAAGTGGTATGATCCCAAAGTAAAACAATCTTTCTGTTCAAATGAATCTCCATGTTGAGTGTTTTATCAATCAAGTTTGACTTTGAGCCTCTTAACATTTTTTGATCTTTTGTACCATGCACTGTATGTTGTGCCAAAGAGCCTAACTTTGTGGAGGTGCAGATTTGCTGTGGGCAATTGGCTTGCCTGTGGTGCAGTGATATAAAGATTCCTCTTGAGTCGGATTTGATTAATTAATGGACCATAAGCTTAGTCCTGCCCTCATTTATAATAATCACATTGATAAATGAAGCCAAGAGCAGTTTTAGGCATGATGTCACTCAACACAATTTGAAAAATTAGCTATGTAAATTTGAGGAGCACAGCATCCCTTATCTGGTTTTTACTTCTGGTTTTTCACGTCTTCAGCAACATTAGTTATACTTTTATATATATTTTTAGCTCAGACTAAGATCATTTTACAATATGAACTGTATTCAGTACCCATTAATTGCTGTGTGATTGTACAAAACCAAACATGACTTTATATTTGAGATGAATTTCTAGCCTACGACTCAACCTGCACCTGACCAGCTGTTCCTGATCTCATGTACAGCCTCTAAATCTATAAATAAAAATATACATACATGCACCTTCAACCCCCAAAACCCCAGACAATAATGGCTCTTATTGAATGATTGTAGTTAGCACATAATTAGCTAGTGGAGGAGTAGACAGGACATGGCTGATAAAAGACCTTGTTCGTCATTAGCAGGTTTTACTCACATTCACACACAAGTCTTTTCTTTGCATTGGCAGTGTGGGAATAGGGGTTGGGCAGTCTTTTTTTTGTATATTTTTATGGTTTCTTATTTCAGCGTATTGCTTCAACCAAACAAATCTGTTTCTCTCATATATAGATTTATCTGCACCTTTTGTTCTCTAATTCTGATGTACTGTAATGTTCTGAAAGGGTATAAAATCTTTAACTTACCCTGCAGGGGTAATTTCTTAATGTCCCCCAGGAACGACCCCTTATTTTTATATTGCTGCGTGCAGCCTGCAGAAGCAGATTATCCGTGACCCACATAAAGTAATTACAATTTATTCAGACACTTCTATAGAAAAGATCTGATAATCTAATTTCTAAAAGTTTAAAAGGTCCTTCGCTCCTCTTATCATGACCAGATGTTTCATTTAGGCTGCATCTCCCGAACAGACTAATCTGTAGCCTAATTTTGAGGGATTACTGTGATTTGCCTCTCCATTGTAAATAAAAACGCTGAATGCTTGCAATTCAGATTGTGAAACGTTGTATTATAAGGGGTGGCAATCAAATAGCAGTGTCTTTTTATTGAGTCACCATGTTATAGAGCTCTGAAGTATTCTCTTACTGTTATGGATTTTTTTTGCTGAAAGATGCATATTTGTTTCCCACCCATGTGGCTTTTCATAATATAGATTAACATCTCCACACTACTGCTGATATATAAAGTACCATGCTATAAAAGTGATTGGGATTAATCCATGTATCCTTGGGAAATATTTAGGATTCATCCTGAAAATAATGTTGTTCCCTGTTGTACATATATTTATATAAGATTAAAATGAATAGTTGGAGCACTGAATGTTTTTTTGACACTCAACAGCAAAATCCTTGAGTATGCCACCATGGCAAGAAACCTAAGTAATGTTTATGGATTTTTGGTTCATGATTGTACTAATTTATTCATCAAATGAACAAACTCCATCAAATCAGAATTCATTATTTCTCTTAGGATTCAATCAAATTAACAGGCTAAATTTGATCACATTGCTCAGAAATCCATTTAAAAGACACCTTAAGCCTAAAAATGAATATGGCTAGTAATGTCATATTTTATATACTGATCTTAATGCACCAGCCTAATGGTTCAACATTGGTGTAACTGTTATGATCCAGGCCTTCAAAGCCGTGACTGGTGCTAGTGTCCGTGACATTGCTTTGAGCAGCTGCTGAGAAGCTAAGCTTAGGGGTTGTTGCAAATTATCAAGCATAAAACGAGGTTGTACAAGCTGATGATACAGAGCCGATTATTGAATTCTGATAATTGCACTGGCTGTTCTGTAATTAAAATTTGAACCTGAATGAATTACTAATCAGCCTGTATTGTAACATTTATAATTTGTCATTACAGTATATTGTAAGTCAGTCCCTAACCTCAGGTAACTAATAGCAGTCCAGACCATGTTCTGTGAATTGCAGGAAAAGATAGGTAGCTACTTGGAGCATCTTTGGAATCACAAATCTTCACTGTTTAAGAGCTATGGTTGCTTTAGCCTGAAAGAGAACCCCAAAACATAATGTGTATCATTTCTACCCTACTTCTTTGTTAACCTTTAGTTCTCCTTTAAAGATTGATTAACTAGGAAGCACTCATGCACACACATACATGGACTCTAGCTGGGCACTCCTATTCTTGGCTTCCTTAACAGCCTATGGGTTTGCTATTTCTATATCGCTCTGTCTGAATTGAACATTTTGCGGGAATACATCCAGATTTATTTCATTTCAGTAAACATCATGCTTTTCGCTAAATGAGAGCAAGAAAGCATGCTTATAGCAAAGAATACTATATTTCTCTGCAAATTTACACTATACAAGGTAGCTGGAATAATAAATTTGAGCAAAGGATTTTTTAGAGCTGTGTTTATTTTGCTCTGCTTTGCAAGTATCTGTGTCAAAGGATCTTTGATGGATTCAAAGAAAGATTTTGTTATTCTTATAACACAATAGTAATTAAAAAAAATATCTAATATGGGTATGGGACCTGTTTACTAGAATGCTTGTGATGTGGGGTTTTCCGGATAATGGATGTTTCCATAATTTGGATCTTCATACATTAAGCCTAATAGAAAATTATTCAGACATTAAAAAAACCCAAAAGGCTGGTTTTGCCTCCAATAATGATTAGTTATAGCTTAGTTAGGATCAAGTACAAGGTACTGGTCTATTTTTGCAGAGAAAAAGAAATACATTTTTAAACTTTTGGGTTATTTGGATAAAATAGAATCTATGGGAGATAGTTTCCTTGTAATTCTGAGCTTTTGGATACCAGGTTTCCAAATAACGCATCCCATACCTGTAATATGATATAAAAGAGTATAAAAAGAGGGCTCATCTATCAACACTGGGTAAATTTGCCCATGGGCAGTAACCCATGGCAACCAATCAAATTGCTGCATGGTTGTTTTACTTGCAGCAGGCTTCAAAAAGATAATCACTGATTGGTTGCTATAGGTAACTGCCCATGGGCAAATTTGCCCACTGTTGATAAATGAGCCTCAGTGACATCCAGGGTAGGTTTAAACAGAAATCAATCTGTTTTATTCATGACAGAGTTTTTTTTTTAACAGTTACACTACTACTACTTCATTTCCAAAAGGACAGTTTTTACCAGACCTGGTTTTCCACTGGGTTGTTCTGCTCTCCCTACTTCAGCAAGTACCTCACAGACTTCCTATTTCCTGCCTCCTTGGTAATCACCTCCCTCCAGTTGGTGACATCACCCACAGCACCTTTATTAGTTAGTAAATGCTGATTGTCTATATACTCTGTAATTCTCCCCACATACTGGGTCTCATAGAGCATTTTGGGAGATATGTACCTTCCCTCTAGTGTTTTCCCAGCCACTATGCCACACTACAATAAACATTCAAACATTCCTTTGAAAATCTATAGAAATGTGTCTGTACTGCTTAAAGGAATAGCTCAGTGTAAAAATAAAACATAGGTAAATACGCTGTGCAAAATAAAAACGGAATAAATAGATAGACTGTGCAAAATAAAAAATGTTTGTAATATAGTTAGTTAGCCAAAAATGTCATGTATAAAAGGCTGGAGTGACTGGATGTCTAACAATAGCCAGAACACTACTTCCTGCTTGTCATCTCTCTTGTTCTCCACAAGGCAGTAACCAATCAGTGACTTGAGGGGGGCATGGGTCATAACTGTTGCTTTTGAATCTGAGCTGAATGCTGAGGATCAATTGCAAACTCACTGAACAGATATGTACCATGTGGCCCCCCTTCAAGTCTTTGACTAGCTCAGAGTTATAGCAGGAAGTGGTATGTCCTGGTATGTGACATCCGCTCACTCCAGCCTTTATATAGTAAACATTTTTTTAATTTGCACAATCTATCTGCTTAGCCAGTTTTTATTTTTACACTAAACTGTTTTTAAACTGGACAAAACCTTTTTTAGTTAAACTAAAAAAAAAAAACATCTTCAAGCTGCCTCCATCCCAGCAAAACTTGCATTTACTCTGAGGATAGTGAGCTGTTGTATCAGCAATACTTCTTCCATGCTGGGCTGAGGTGAGATCCTTCAGTAAGCTCGAGTACAAATGAAAACCGTATTCCTACCTATCAAAATGATCAGCATGACTGACGCAGCCAGCACTGTACACAGGGATCCTATGCTACATCAGAGTGTCATCATAGCCCTGGGCTAGGAATATCTTGGGGGGGGCCTTTTTGATAATTAAAAAAAAATTGTAGTTAAGTTATTGTATATGGTACTTCTGTGTTCTGTGTTTTATATGCAAAACTTTCTCTCTTGTCTGAATACAAACTCCTTTATACGAGACTATTTGAAATACTCATTAAATGTTTAAATGCAACATAGATAAGAAAAAGCTGACCTGTAGAAATGCTTTGCAGTAAAAAGTTGTATAAAAACCAAAATTGGGTTTTTTCGGGCTTTATACCAAATATAATTGGATCTTGTCTTAGCACTTTTATGGCTCACTTTTAAAGGACACATATGGGCCTATTTATCATACTGTGTAAAAAAGTGGAGTGAAGCATTACCGGTGATGTTGCCCAGAGCAACCAATCGGCAATTAGATTTCAACAGTTAGAAAACTAAAGCAAAGATCTGATTAGTTGCTATGAGCTACATCATTGTTAATGTTTCACTCCACTTTTCACACAGCATAATAAACAGGCCCCAAAATATTTATATCACTGGGACCTGTCAATATGTTAGGAAAGAACTGCATTGGCCTGTGGAAAAATTTGTTTCAACTACTTGCTGGCCTTATCTTACCTTTCTACCGGCGTCCCAGGCATTGTAGAAATTCCTGTACTGATTTACTGTAATGCATTTGCCAAATGCCAAAGGAATGATGATCTTAAAGGAGAACCAAACCCTTGCTGATAAAAACCCCTACCCTACATAGTCCCCCCTCCCTGCTCCCCCAGCCTAAGTGGTACCTTTGGTAAATGCCCCTACCTCTTTACTTACCCCTTGGTGCATATTCAGGGCATCGGAGTTCACGGGCGCCATCTTCTTCTCTTCGGTAATCATCGGGAATAGAGCAGCGTAATGGCACATGCACAGTTGGAGCAATCTTTCGAGACAACTGCGCATGCGCCGAAAGCACCAAAATTGCCAACGCGTCTAAAGAAGACCCAAAGATTACCGAGGAAAAGAAGATTTAATTTTTAATGATACCTTTCTTCAGATATAGTTGCATTATGCTGTGTGCCTCTATGCAAAAACTTCCACTCGTATTGTAATGTACCTGTTTTCAAGGACTCTTGTAATAAACACACACACACACACACACGCCACTGTAATTTGTTATTAAGATATATTGATATAAGTATCGGTGCAATAAAAATATTTCATCCTCTGATGGATTATCATTGCTTCTGCCTTTGTTAAGCCAGTTCTAGTTAGTTACCCTATTTTGCAGAACTGTCAAATGAAGCTGAACTATACATTAGCAGGAAGCCACTAGAAAGTAAATGGGCCTCTCCGACAAAACACGTTTATGGGAAGTGTGTGTGTAAATGGTTTCTAATCTCGAGGCTGCTTTATTCACAATAAAAAGGCAACAGCCAGTGTTTTTGCTACAACTGCCAAAGTGCATTCTTAGAAACACCCCAGCATGCCAAGTTTTCATGGCAACACGGACTAACAAGTCATCTACGTATTAATTAGAGCTGCTCTAATTAAGCTTTAATCAGTGAAGCTTTGACCCAGACAACCTTTCCCTTCCCACACTTGCTGCATATGTCCTTTCTTGTGTTAATGTACAGTTTGAGATTTGTATGATTCTCTTGTTTTGCAGGATACAACGACTATAGAAAAAATGGCAAACTGCTGTGATGAAATGTATGTACTGGATAAGTATATTTCTATGGGGGGAAAAGTACTTTATTATGCATAGGCTGTACATTTGTATACTTTATAAACTGGAGTGTTAACAATAAGCTGTTGCTAGACTATAAATTCCCTCCTTCTTCCCAATGTTCCAGCCATTGCTGTGCCAGCAGATTGTAGGAGCTTTAGTCCAGCGTTCACTTGGGATACTGGTTAGGCAGTCCTAGTCTTTCCATATCATTTTTACAAATTATCCAGTTTACGCTGAAGCATATTTGTAATTGCTATTTAGAATTTGTAGTCCACATCCATTTTCCCAACTGTTCATGTTTTGTCAAAACCCATGTTTTGAGGAATGCAGCCTGAGGACAGTTTTGGTTACCATTTTACTTATTTCACCATTTTCTGGATTTCTGGTCCTCTCTTGAGTAAACCTAAAGGTGGTAGGAAATTAGTCAAGTGGGGAAATACAGGAGCTTAATGGGGTTGGCCACTTTTGAGTTAACTTTTATTATGAAGTAGAGAGTGATATTTAAAAGCAATTTGCAATTGGTTTTCATTTTTTTATTAATTGTGGTTTTTGAGTTATTTAGCTTTTTATTCATCAGCTCTTGGGGGTCCAAATTACCCTAGCAACCATGCATTGATTTTTAAAAGAAACTGGAATATGAAAAGGACACGGCCTGAACAGTGAGATGAGTAATCAAGTGTAGCAGTAACAATACAGCTGTAGCCTTACCGAGCATTTCTTTTCTTAGATGGAGTCAGCTATTTGAAAGCTGGAAAGATCAGAGGAAGAAAGAAAATTATTTAAATTAATAAATAATGCAGACCAATTGAAAAGCTGCTTAGAATTGTGCATTCTATAACATACAAAAATTAACTTAAAAGTGAACCACCCCTTTAACTTGTGCTGCATTTTTTGTTATATCTGCATCATTTTATGAATGGGAACTGATTTTTCTGCAGTATCTAACGTTTCATGTTTAATTCTTTTTTTTTTTTTTTTTTTTTAACCAATACAATTTGAACTGGCTTATTCAACACAGGATTTCCCTTAGGGCAATGGCACACCAGATTTTATGTTACCAGCGATTAATCTTGTCTGTTTTGGGGTAAAAACACCCTTGTTTACTTCCCAATGGCTAAAATGCCAGTGATGCAAAAGGTGCCGAAATTTGCTTGCAACTTCAGGCAACTTGGGACATATGTGTCCCCACCAGCAATTTGCATGTTAGTCAGTGGAAAGGAAACAAGGAACTTTTTGTAACCCGCAGAAGCCAAGATTAATTGCGGCCAACAAACGTTCTGTGTGTCATTGCCCTTAAATGTAGTTGCTTCAAAATCAGTGTGAAGTTTCATTAGTTATTGACTTGTCAGACCATAATAGGGAGCATATGGCAATACCATTCTTCAGCTTTGGTAGTTCTAGATAAATATTTCAACTGCCATGTGAATTTGTAAAAAGTTTCTTTAAGCACCTTACCAAAAACAATTGCAGCACCTTTTAAAACCGCTCATTAAAAATCCCTCAGAATTCCCATTGTCTGCATACGTTGCCTATGTACGTGGCACATCTTGTTTAGTCATTCCTTTCAGCAGAGCATATTAAAAAAAGCTGTGCTGAGCTGGCCCTATTCCGATACAATGTTTGTGCAATTTTCTCTTATAGTATACTGGCCGATATAACCACGGATATCAGATGGATCTTCACAGGTTTGAAAATCTAGTCTGCACCATGTTGTAGAGTAGAGAGTGTAGTGTATCTGTAGTGATTATCACTTCTTGCTGTTCCAAAATAGAATTTAGTTCATGTCGAATCAGTTGAGGGTGAGAACATCCTGTGGACGTCCATCTTTAGGTGATGAGTGTTGTTAAATATAGTGCAGCATTATATTTGTACATTAGTGCTAGCACTATGTACTTTACTTGCATTGCATATAAGCTTCTATGGAGCCTGAACATTGTGTCCATAGTTGAACCTTATTCTGGTTCATGGGAATAATGAGTGCATGTTCTGTTTAATCCAATCAAACGTCAACGTACTTAAATTCATTAAAATACAAAAACAAATGAAATTGCTGAGATTCTTACTGTATGCTCCAGTTTTGTCTCTCTCTAGCAGTTGGCAAATATTGTATGCTTAGCCATAATAACATACATCTTGTGAGAATTTATAAGAGCTTCTTGGGAATGAATGATCAATGATCAGAGTATAATCTACAGTCTGGTCAATTCCCTATGGGACCAGACTGTAAATTATAACCTTATAAACAGCGCGTTCTGGCGTCAGAACGCGCCGTTTATAACTTAATGCGTCGGCAGTAGTCACTGCCGCACGCTACCTGCAGCTTATCTTCCTGCTTGTCCGCCGCACTTGTCACTTCCCCACGTCCTCTCACTCCCTCTGCTGTTTCCATCGTCAGCGTCTCTCTCACTCTTCTCTCTGATCTCGCTCAGTCTGCGTGACGTCTCTCTCTCCCTCTTCCGCTCCCCCTCCAACCACTCCCTCTGCCCCTCCCACACACTTGAAAATAAAACCTGTCAAAAATGACATATGCTGCAGCCTGTGAGCTTAACTCTTACAAAACAGCAACATCCCTTAGTTACATACCTTGTGCTTGTAAGGGTGGGGCAATTATGGATATTTACAGGCAGGTAAGCCAGTGGCTAATCACGTGGGTGTGGATTTCGAGCAGCTTGATAAGATCAATTGGTGGATGCCTGTACTGAGGTAAAGTCTTCTAAGTGCAAAACAAGTAGATTGCACGTGCTGCGTGTCTGCTGTGTGTAGTGATGCATTACAACATGTGATGCATTACATGTGCCCCTAAACTGTGTGGCTCATGCGACATGATTTCTGGGGCATATAAACCTTGGATGCAGCTGGGTATAATGTCCCATGTTTTCTTATAACTGTAAGCCTGTTAGTTCATAATTGAATGAGCATTAGATATTGACTAATGGTACAGCAACAGGAACTTGCTTTTAGCAGAAAAGGGCTGCATTAGTTGTTGCTGAACTTCAATTTTCACCACATGGGATTTTCTTTCTATTCTTAAGGGTATAACTATATTGCAATACTAATCAAAATGTACCAGAAACAAGTAAACATCAGAAAAACAGAACAAGCATAAAGAATCCAAAGCCTGGGCCCTGCTCTTAACTGCCTACCCAGTTCCAGTCAGACTGAGCTCCCCATGCACCTCCTTTATGGAAGCTGCCACTACATTCTGGAAAACTCTGTTGTAGAAGGACAGATGAGAAGAAAAAATAGTGTAGGGTAACTTTTATTTTGTACAACAGCTGTTTTCCCTCATGAGGTAAACAAATCTTTTCCTCTGAGGGATGCCACTTTAGTTCAGCCACTGAAACTGAAGACTGAGACACCAGCAAAATAGACTAGTTGGCATTATGTAAAAAGCAAACACATAAATCTTCAGGAAGTAAAAACTGAACTCAGAAACTTTAGATTATAATGAATAATGTACCCCCTACTTTAAATTTATAAAGATATTAATAGTCACCTCGGAGTTATGTGACCTGTATAAAAGCACTCGGCCTGCGGCCTCGTGCTTTTATATGGTCACATAACTCCTCGGTAACATAATATCTTTATAAATTACAGTAGGGGGTACATTATCCACTATATAATGGCTGCATATTTTGATTTTAAAGTTAGTTAAAGGTTTGCGTTTAGAGGAGAAAAAACTCTCCGATGCCTTTGACATTGGTAATGACTTAGCATGATAACATTCAGAGATGATATATATGCCATTTGTGCTTGTGTGTGAAAGATCCACTGCAGTGTGTTTTTTTTTTTATAGTGTTTGTTTTTTGTTGTGTGGAAGATTAGAGAAATTAGAGAAAAATGACATATATGTAGGGATCAAAGAGAAAATACAATGGGCCACTGCGTACCTAATATGTATTCTTGTCTTCCTGGGATTGTCTGCAACTTCTGACGTTGCCCTGTGTTGATTGACAATAAAGTTCCAGCCCCTGCTAAGTGGTGTTAAAACGCAGCTGCATGTCACCATGAAAGAAAAGCTGCATTTGTGATGCTAGGAAACACAATTCATCTGAGCTTTCTAATAGATCCCCAGCCAACCCTGTATTGTCTGTGCTGACTGAAGTGCACCATGGGAATGCTGTCTTTTACTAATAATGCTGTCTTCTGTAGATCGAGAGCTCGAAAGCCATGGCAGCAGACCTTCTCAGAAGTTTTTGGCACTCGCTGGAAGATCCTGTGGTTCATTCCTTTCAGGCGGAGGCAACCACTGCGAGTCTCCTACTACTTTGCCAATCACGTCTAAACAGATGGATGGTGGGCACAGATGGGTTCGCCATGCTGGAAGCAAGTTCCAGGTTTTATCAAAACAGTGCTATGACAGTCTTCAAGTCAATTATAATCCACCCACCAATCTTCGGCATCACAAAGTGCCCCAGGCTTTGTTTTAATAGTGATCTCGATGCAGTAGTGGGAACTGTATAAGAGATGTATTTGTGTTGAAGGTTATATCCTTTTTTGTTGTCCTTTTCCCCTCAGGACACAACTCCCTCAGGCTAAGAACTTAAAAACACAGATTGCGGTTTTTTAAATGTATGCTTTTTTTTTTTTTTGTGTTCATTTTTAATCTTTCTTGTTCGCGATGCACTGTTTTTAATGATATGAAAAAAGTTTTATTTCTCCTGTGGAACAAAAGTTTTTTTTTTTTTCTTCTTTTTTTTTTTTTTTTACATAGTACAGTGAGAATGGCTTGATTTTTTTTTTTTTTTACCAAATATTTTCTGGACTTGTGCTGGTCATAATGTATCATGTATGAATATTCTGGAGACCAACTGTTGTTTTTCATATTGTGACGTTTCTACAAACAAAGGAATTACACAAAAAGTTACCATTATTTATATTTCTAGTATGTATATTTTGCTACTTGTTTCCCCTTTTTGTGAAATCTGTTGTGCTTCAGAGTAGTTGCTAAACGCATCCTCCTATCCCAAAGAGTGTTCGAGCCAGGCCCGGACTGGCAATCTGTGAATTCTGGCAAATGCCAGAGGGGCTGCTATAAGGTCCCATAGAAAGTCAGTATTTAGTGGGCTGGTGGGGGCTGTTTGGGCCTCTATGTGGGCTGATTGGGCCTCTGTGTACCTGAAATACCAGGGCCTATTTTAATTCTCAGTCCGGACCTGGTTCAAGCTATACTACATGAGTGGTTTTGATCACAGCTACTCATAATGCAGAGGATTGCAACCGTTTGCTTCCCACATACAACATCTGGATGTACTGCAATAGTTCCAGACCCTGTTTGTTTCAAGCCCTCCTTTGAGCTCCAAAATTCATTCTGGTTCCCTGTACAGAGTTAAAGATCTATGATCCAATCAGGTTAAAAATATCTACCCGGTTAAAATATCTACCACACCACTCCAAATCTCAAGCCTAGCTTCCAGGATATCTCTCACCATTTTCTGTGTTGAGCTGAAAATATAAGTCCATCCAGTGGTTCCAGGCTCACTGTCAGAGCAGCCCGATAGTTTGGGAATCACTGCTATGAGGGCTTTTTTTTTTGTGGAACGTTGCATTGTTGGGAATAAACACAAAGAGGTATATTTATCAAAGAGTGAAGTTTGAGATCACCACAGTCAACTAGAGTGAAATTCTGCCACTCTCCTTTCATTTCTATACGATTTTGAAAGGCGTATTTATCAAAGGATGAACTTTCACTTTCTCCCATAAATACACTCTTTAAAATCCCATAGAAATGAATGGAGAGTGTCAGAATTTCACCCTAGTTGACTGTGGCGATCTCTTTGATAAATATGCCCCAAACTGATCCTCTGTTTTGATGGTAATGATCAAAGCACCTTGTGGGCTAGAACCTTAAGTTTGTACTGGCACTGCTAGACAAAACAGGGGACACTATATGATGGCTCCATATTTGTGTCAGGGGATGTTCTAAAAGTTCTAAAAAAAAATGCGCTGCTGGTGGGGATGATTGGAATCCTTTGTCTTAAATGTCTGTTTTTATTTTTTTATATACGATATATATTTGACTTGTGCTAAAGGCATGAATGTATACATGAAAAGGTTCCCTGACCAACAAGTTTTAAATAACTGCTAATGTCAATCATTTCCATATCTATGTAAGAAGATGATACATTTGTGGCCCAGATACAGATACATAGCTATAGAAAAAAGTTCTCTGTTTAATATATTTTGATGGTTTTATAGAGCCCACATGTGTACCGGCATGGGATCTGTTATCCGGAAAGCTCTGAATTACGGGAAGGCTATCTCCCATAGACTCCATTTTATCCAAATTTATAAAAATGGTTTCCTTTTTCTCTGTAGTAATAATAAAACAGTACCTTGATCCCATCTAAGATATAATTTAATCCTTATTGGAAGCAAACCCAGCCTATTGGCTTTATTTATTGTTTACATGATTTTCTAGAAGACTTAAGGTATTTAAAACCCCAAGCATTTAAATAACAGGTCCCATACCTGTACTACTCAATAGCAAATGTGTATAATGATTTTTTCTTTGTTTACAACTGAATATGGACATCCAAGAAAAGCAGTAATGGAAACAAATGTGATGGGTGTTGTGATAGAATAAGAATGACGTGTACATTAAGGATACAATGGATGCTTTTGGGTAGACAATTCTGTCTTGGCATGACTAGCAATAGTCTGAAATATGTATTTATACTGTACATTCCACTGTATTACATGTGGGGAGGGGGGTAGCGCGATACCACCTAGTCAACAGTTTAAAAGGAAATTAACTTAAAAAGTAGTTGTAAAATGAACACTTTTTTTATCTTGCAGGAAGGGGATATGTATTCAGCTTTTTATGACTATGGTCTGGGCATGGGTAATATAACACTGTAAGACTACTGTATATAAAGAAAATTGCCTCTTATTTAAATCAATTCAACAAATGTCTCAGCCAGTGTTTTGTCCAGATGTTTTTTTTTAAATAATGACCCCCCCCCAAACTGTTCAGCAAGGTGGCTATAGGAGCTATAGGATATTTATACAGTTTTTATTTTTACACTTAACTTTTCCTTTAACTGCAGTCATTCCATACTGTATGTCTGTTCCCTTATACCATACGCCAGGAATCTGCAGTGCAGCTCAGCAAACCTGGAAGATACTCTTGAAAGACTGCTGACTCTACATTTAACTCCGCTTAATGCAAGCCATTGGTAATGTTGAGCACATATATTCATGTTTCATTAAAACGAATTCACTCTACATAATGCAGTATTCCCATATTGATTCTGTTTTCACTGCTTCTTTGCCCAGATCCTGTTCTACCCAGTATGTGCAATATTCTACAGATTCTGGAACACAGAATCCTTTCTACGGTTGACCTGGTTTTAACACTGTTCAACTGGTGCTGTCTATCCTGTGTATACCTCTTGCCTTGATTGCTGAAACATTCCTTACCGTGCTCAAAATAAAATCTATAAATGAGCTAAGACTGAAAACGTCCTGCAGTATTTTCATTTTTGGACAAGTATGAGTTTTTATTGTTAACATTTTTGCTCTTCTTTGGCTGGAAGAAGTAGGTTTAATTTATATTTGTAAGAGCAATATTCTTGAGGGATTTTTGAACAAAAATAGTTCATTAGGCTGTTCATGTTGGGTCTTTTTTAATGCAATAGACAATACTAATTACAGTAAGTTGCATAAATGCTAAGCCACTATGGGGTTGTAAAACTGTTCCCTAGGTTTAATCTGGATTGCCATTAAAAAAAAAAAAACTTCCAAAAAGTATTTAAGGCAAGAAAATGCAAATGTTGCCTTTGTGCAGTTTAAAACTTGTGTCTATAAATGAGCCCTGGTAATTCTCAGAAGGGCAGCAAATAGCCATAGCACCTGTGAGAGAACACAAGCAGAAATGCATTTTCTGGCATTAAAGCTGATGCTATCCGCGTTTAGTCATAATGATAAATATACCTCTTGCATCACAGTGTGTATACAACCACACATACTCTGTGTGCTTTGTCTGATTTCCGTAAACCTTTTTTGTTTTGTTTTTTTAAAACTAGTGATCCCCTTTCTTCTGTTTCTAAAATCCTGTGAAGGACGCATTATCGATAGTGTTTCACAGAGCGGTTATGTTTGGAATGGCAGCAGCATTCAAATTTGCAGCATACTGTAAATCCTGTGCCTGCTCTGTTCAAAAGACTGTAAAGACCTGCAGCCTAAATTGAAAATGTTGTGCATAATTTAGAAACTTTTAGAAAATCCTGGCCTTTCAAGGTGACATAATATTAAACAACATGTTCACCTGCTATAAAGCATGTAGAAGTTATAAAATGAAACAATTATAGGACCAGGTTTGTTTTAGCACTAGTAATCCATAGCAACCTCTTCATTTCCTCATATGCTGATGCGTTTTGAGCGGATGATTAATTCTTACCTGCCCAATCCGCTAATTGACCAATAGCCATAGTACATGAATATCCATCAGGATGGGTAGACTAGCACACACACGCACAAGTGATAGTATTAAACTTCATTTCCTACAGTTTAATCTGTGTGTCTTTGAACCAACAGTGAAACAACAGTTGGCCAACAGCGAAAGGAGAGTGATGTGATGACAAAAAAGGACCAGTAACATCAAAAAGTGAAACTTTTTTTTTTTTTAAATCTAAAGTATTTGTCTCTTGATCTGAAACCAATAATTTCTTGCCAACAAATGTCTTATTTTTTTATTCTAAAGGTTTTCAGCCTCTAGTACTATAGAGAACCATGAATAACTTTTGGTCCCAGTTTATCTTCTGTGTAAGAACTAAATCCACTGTATTTCAATTATTTTAAAGCCCTTTCATTTTGCTGGTGTTACTGTTCCTTAAGATGCAAACCTTAAAAAGGTTTCGTAAATGTAATTCTTCACAACCAACTTTGCTAGTCTGGTAACCCCACAGAGTGGTATGGCTGCTCATTTAGTGCACTAAAATAATTCTAATGTCAAATGTTTTCACTTTATTTCTGTTTTAGATCCAAGGTTTGCCTGTAACTGGCTACAGAAATTAGAGAGGCTGTTGGCTACAGTATTTGAAGATTCAGATGTGTATAGAACAGATAATCAACTTGAAACCAAAACTTTGATGGTCTGTAATCACTTTCAATGCCAAATGCCATCATCAAGCTGTTAAATATTGGTGAGATAGCATCCCGGGAACAAGGTGTTATTTTAATTATGTATTTGGTAAATGATTTTTTTTTATTTTTTTTATTTAATTCTTTTTATTTCAATAAAGAAACAGGTTGCCAAGTACAGGAAAAAGCGGTGACTGGACATCCCAGTCCGCAATGCATGTTCAGTTGTAAATAAACAAATATTCCTGAGTATAACATGAAATCCGAAAAAAATCCTTTCCATTGTAGCAAAACACAATGACAAGAATGATTTTGATAGGGTCTGAAAAGCACCCTACATTGACCGCCCTTCAGAACCCAGTGGGTGTGCATCACCTTATAGCTATTCATGAGCGAAATATTTTGGCTGGCATGGATTTGTGTCAAAATTCTGTATTTTGCTATTGGCACTTATTATAGCGTGAAAACATTTGGGGCAAAAAAACCATGGCGACAGAACATCCATTCACTTTAATGTATTTTCCTCAAAAAAAGTTGAAGAGAAAAACTCTCATTGGCTTGACAATATATTGGCGGAAAAAGTCACTGCGAAAACCCATTGATTTTTCACCGGTTCACAAATTTTCCAGCGGTTCTACGAATTTTCCAGTACCTTGGCTAGCATGTGACAAATGGGAGGCAAAAAAGCCTTAGTACATTATTTAATAACTGGGTAGGGATTTACAAAATTCTGTTTTCTGTGCTTATCCAGATTTTATTTCCTGATTATTTAAAGCACCATATTGTTTCATTAAGTGAAAGGATCAGAGCGTTAATATATCTTTCATCCCCTCATCCTACAACAGGGCCTGCACTATATCATCTAGGGATTTATTATCATTATCCCTCGTGCCTCTGATCTCAATCTTTCTTGGTCATTCTTGATGAGCCGGTCCATAATGCTTTAAGCCACATATTCTGGAATTTATACCCTTAGTAACCCAGTTCCCAAAAAAAAAAAATCTTTAAGATAATGCTTCATGTTTATTCTCAGAGTAATCATTTCTGCTTGGGGATAGTTGTACCATCTATAGCCTTGTAACTTACAGAATTTTTAAAGTAGGAAGAAATGTAGTGGAGTTACAGTTAAAAAGGTTACAATTCAATTGTATCCTGCCTATCAGAAAGATGTATATAATCTGTCAGTATGCTCTGTACAGTGGTTAGAATTAAACCCTGAAGGCCCACAATGAAGTAATTAAAACCACTTCTGAGATTAATATGCTTTGAAACGCAAAGATATAGCTTTCAGTAGGAGTGTCCATCATGTAGTCTTCAGCTGGTAACTAATAGCTTGCCTGCTATCTAAGACATTGTCTAACTGTGCTGTAGACAAAGAGGAGTATAATTTTTTTAATTTGCAATATAGTGGCACAGACATACAGGGCAGCTATCAGGGGGGGGGACAGGGGGGAGAGTTGTAGGGGGCCTTGTGGGTAAGGGGGGCGCGGCCACGCCACACTTACTTGATTAGCCGGGGCCCCCATCTTTCTGAGAGCTGTTGACTTCAGGGCCATGGCCACCAATTTTTTTTTCTCATGTGGGGTCCTAGCCACCAATAATTTTTAATGGGGGGGCCCTGGCCACAAATGTTTTTTATGGGGGCCCTGACCACCAATATCTTTATTTTTTATTAACGTGGGAACCCTAGCCACCAGTATTTTTTATTGTTTTTTTTACTGTGTAGCGGGGAGGGCAGACCTGTAGGTGGGGCTTGCGGTGGGCGTAGCCCAGGGGGCCCAGGAAATGTTGTCATATGGGACCCTGTGATTTCTGATGGCGGTCCTGCAGATATGTAATGTTGGTTGGTTTGTTTTGGTTTCTCCTTAGACGCATTGAGAAACTCTGATGGCATCCCACTGGTTAAAGTGGCGAGCACCATAAATAGATGAGGGCACACTAGTTAGTTTGGCTTCTAAAAACTCTTTGTTGTAAGGCTGAGGCTGTATGGTAAAGTAAAATCAACTATTGCAAAGCAACCAAGACTGTCTTGTGTTGCAGCCTCTTTTTCTTCCTCCTCTTCAGTGCACAGATAATTGCTTGTTGCAGATCGGCCAGTTGCCATTATAATTATGTGGGTGGTACACTCTTAAGGGCCCAGGCCATAGTTTTAGTGTAGTTGAGGGGATGGTTCCCTATTAATGCAGGGAACACTTAGCAGTACCTTTTGGTCATGTAACCATTTGTACATTTTTTCGTCTGCTTAACTTCTCAGCAGATGGCTATACATATTTAAAGAAAGATTCAACCCTTAACTAAAAAAAACCGTACCCTACGTAGACCCCCCAACCTCCCCCCCCCCCAGCCTAGCTGCTAACCCAGGGAAATGCCAACATTTTTTACTTACCCCTCTGAGCAGATTTAGGAATCACAGTTCACGGCAGCTATCTTCCGGGTCTTCGTGTCTTCTTTGGCAAGTCCCGTCTATTTTGGTGCATGCACAGTTGTCGCTAACTGAGAAATTACTTTAACTGCACATGCACCGCTTCACCGGTCTCAGTCTCATATTACCAAAGACCCGGAAGATGGCTGCCGTGAACTGCAATCCCTGAATCTGTACCAAGGGGTAAGTAAAAAGGGGCATTTTCCCTGGTTAGCAGCTAGGCTGAGGGTGAGGAAGGAGGAGGGGGTCTATGTAGGGTAGGGGGTAGGCTTTTGTTTTTTTTTAGTTAACGGTTGAATTCTCCTTTGAGGACCATTAATTTTTTTAAAAAGTAGATTCTCAGGACATGTTATACATAAGCAACAGGAGCATAAAGGATCATATGAGGATGCTTCCATCTGTATATAGGTAAAGGTATCATGAAATCCAGTTCTACTTTGGTCTTGATGACATGAAATAGAACCACCTTACAAAAAACTGGCCAATTCCCCTGCCCCCTTATAGGAGAGCTTTCCAACTACCGACTTCACTTCTACAGCCTAAAGGGTTATGTTAGACAAGGAGATTTGTCGCCATGGTAAATCTGCACAACTGTGGGTGACAAACCTCCTAAAATACCGTCCCCATGGGGTGACAAATGTTGTGTTCCATGGCCCTAACAAGCTAGATAATACAGGGCTCTGTTTATAGAATTCAGAAGTTTATTACTTCTACTTTTACCTCTGCAAATTTTTCACGAATTACACTAAGCCACGAAAAATTGGTAAGAAGCATGAAAAACTCTAATACAAAACGTCTCAATCTAAAAGCTGGCGAGGTCATGTAGAAGTCAGTGGAAACTGTCCTTCTCCAACTGTAAAATCTTTCTTTGCTTTCAGGTTTTGGAGATTTTCAGGGGGGTTGTTTGTAATTGCACAAGATTCTCATGAAAACAAGGGTTTCTTATTTTTATTTGGATTTGTTCCATGTTTTTATTGTTTGTGCTTTTTATATTCAAATCTTTTTATATTCATTTTTATATTCATATCAGGTAGAAGTAAAAGATCAGTTGTGTTTTTTTACTCTCATTTAGAGAGTTTTATTGATGATGAGTCAGTCCATATGTCTTTTGTCAAAGACTATGGTTTTTATGAATAGTTAGGGGCCCATTCACTAAGTTCGAATGAAGGAATAGTGGTAAAATAGTTCAAATTTCAAATGGTCGAATATGGCTACTTCGACTTCAAATCAAACGATTCAAACTAAAAATCGTTCGACTATTCGATAATTGAAGTACTGTCTCTTTAAAAATTTCTTCGACCCCCTACTTCGCCACCTAAAACCTACCGAGGCCAATGTTAGCCTATGGGGAAGGTCCCCATAGGCTTGCTAACACTTTTTTGATCGAAGGATAATCCCTCGATCGGTGGATTAAAATCCTTCGAATCGTTCAATTCGAAGGATTTAATTGTTCGATCAAACGGTTATTCCTTAGATCGTTCGATCGAATGAATTGCGCAAAATCCTTTGACTTCGATATTCGAAGTCTAAGGATTTTAATTCGGCAGTCAAATATCGAGGGTTAATTATCGACCCTTGATACATCTGCCCCTGTAGGAATATACAATCCATAAGGCAGGCAAACCAATAAGAACCTCTACAGGTTTGGATAGAGTAAAACTCTTGTCCCTATATCTCCATCAACCATTTATATCTCTCAAAATGTTAGAACAAAATAATCACTCCAACTTATGAAGAACAATGAAGCATTGACTTAAGTTTGAGTGTGTTTGTATCAACGGCAGCTCTCCATGCAGCAGTTGCACATGGTTATATGTTTAAATTCAGTATAAAACTGGAAATGTAAGACTGATCCTTTTTTTTTTTTTTTTAAATTTAGAAAATGTTTCCCTGTCTGGTTATCTCACAACAAATGCTGCTTAAAGGAGAAGGAAAGCTCCAAGACAGCTTATTGCCAATAGAATAGCCACAATAGTGCAAGCTAGAACGCTATATTTATTCTGCAGAATGCTTTACCATACCTGAGTAAACAGCTCTAGACACTGCCTCTGTTTGTTTAGGATAGGAGCTGCCATATATGCTTGGTGTGACATCACTTCCTGCCTGAGTCTCCCCCTGCTTACTAACAGCTCTGAGCTCAGATTACAGTAGGGATGGGAGGAGGGAGGGGGAGAGGAGCAAACTGAGCATGCTCAAGGCCGTGCCCTGGAGGTTTAAGCTGAAAACAGGAAGTCTGATACAGAAGCCCATGTGTACACAATAGAAGGAAAGAAATGTGCTGTTTCTTTTGACAGAGGACTCAGAGCAGCATTACTTTGAGGGTTTACTGGTGTATTTATATAGACCTTTCTGATAAAGCTTACTTAATTTTAGCCTTTCCTTCTCCTTTAAGCCATTTACAGTTCTTGCTTGCCTCTATATAAAAGTGAGTTCTATCTCTCCAGCAGTTACCCCATAAAGATGTTTCTTTTATAACACTGCAACAATGGTTTTAAACTTGTTTCAAGCTTCAGCTCTGTACATTGCTTGAAATCACATGATTAGAAGGATTCTATTCAGCCATCTGATAGTACAAACCTTTGAAATGAATCGGCCAGACCAATGACAAGTTCTATATAAAAAAAAACGTATAAAATGCAGCACAGATTTGCTCTATGCTGCATGTGATGACGCTGATAAAGTGTATTGCATTCAATTCTGCATTTAGACCAAAAAAAATCCCAACATGCTTCAACATGGCTTTTGAACATGGATTTGGAATGGTCTCACATAAGATATCATTTCAAATCTGTAGGCCACCTAAGGACGTCCTGAAAATATAGACAGCTAGCTAAGACTTTAACCATATAACTGCAGCATTAACCTTTAAATAATGTACAGTGCCTTGCAATTCTATTTAGATCTGTGCCCAACTTTTCCATTTTACTGAATAACAAATGCTACACTGACATTTACTCCTCTGTAATACTTTAATTTCAGACTATTGACATTTTTTTTTAGACAAAAATGTAAATACTGAAGATAGCCAGATGATGATAATTTTGCACCTCTGTTTTCACCAATTGTGTTAAAAATGGTTCCCCTATCAATAAAGTGTATATGTTAAAATTAAATACTGGATAAAGTTTAATTGCACAGGTATGGGATCTGTTATCAGGAACACTTGGCACCTGGGCTCTTGTATACTGTGGAGTAGCATGTCTTAAGGCAGGGATCCATTAGAACAAGCAAGTAGGAATGTTTTGCCATCAGCATCTAGAACAAGGTAATGTCTTCTTAATGCTACTCTTTAATCTGGACTATGTGCTTCATGGCATTGCATCACTAGCCTTCTGGATACTAGGTCCCATACCACCTGTATATATAATCAATGAACTTGCCTAAAACGGGTGATGTTAAAACCTTTGCTGGATAAACTTTGTGCTAAATGTTGCTATAGTAGACAAACTCCCTCATAATAAATGACACACTGTGCCCTTGGATTCAGAGTATCATCCTGGACATAGGAACAAAGAGCTGCTGTTTAAAACCAAAATATGGTTACAGTAATTGTTCCAAGTTTTCAAGCTTTGTGCCTGGAAAATGTTTTGCTTTCTGTGTTGACTGGTGTCTTTCAGTTGTTGTCTCATACTGTGGATAACGTTTATTTACAATTATATTATTTATCAGAGATCTATATGTACTGTACTTTTTATTAAATTATGTAAATAAATATTTTTCCCCATCCGGCCTTTTCTAATTTTTTTTTTATGCTATCAAGGCAAAAGTTTTTAGTAAAAGGATATTGCCGTGCCTTTATTTGCTGCCACATATGATACCCAACAAAGAACAACAATGGGTCCCTGGAAACTGTCCGATATGAATGCTGCTATTTAACTGCCTCACCTCCTGCCCTGTTCCTTTCCCTAGAGGACAATTAGTGATATATAATGGTTCTACTGAGTATTAGGATGGTGAGAGAAAAACTGTGTTGACTGTATTGGATATCTTGTATCCACTTTCCACATGAGCCTATGCCCCTCCATATTTCCTCTAAAATGTTTTTTTTTTTTTTCAGGAAAACCTCCTTATCTGTGGCTATTGCTCGTTTGCCTGTTACCCACAAACAGAACACCTTAAGCAGCTGCAGGATAATTACGTGTCTCTAGCTTTCTCTATAGCAGTGATCCCCAACCAGTCGCTCGTGAGCAACATGTTGCTCTCCAACCCTATGGATGTTGCTCCCAGTGGCCTCAAAGCAGGTGCTTATATATGAATTCCAGTCTTGGAGACAAGTTTTGGTTGTATAAAAACCAGGTGCACTGCCAAACAGAGCCTCAATGAAAGTTGACAATCTACATAGGGGCTACCAAATGGTCAATTGCTTATTTGGCAGCCCAAGAACATTTTTTATGCTAGTGTTGCTCCCCAACTCCTTTTACTTCTGAATGTTGCTCACAGGTTCAAAAGGTTGGGGATCCCTGCTCTATTGTATGTGGTTTATCTACTTCAAGGTATTTGCTGGTCCTTATCTTCTCCCAGAGTCAGCTTTCCATACAGCTGTGACACTGGCTCTTCTTTACATCTGTATTAGTAAAATAATCTAAATATGTATATGTAAAAGGATACTATCATTTAGGATAAAATATCAGTAGATAAAAAAACATTCTAACTGGAAAGCTTGAAGGGCTGGGCTTAGGCTGTAGAGCAGCTATGTAATATCTGCATTGCATTACAGTCAGTCAGGTCTAAATCTGCTCATACCAGCTATGGGGGATGGCATATTTGGGAGCTCTATAGTATGTGGATTGATCAGCAACTCTAATTTTTATCTATAAAGGGTAGTTTCCCAGTAAAATAAACTGGAAGCAGATCTACATTATATGGGCATTTTGACAGCTGCGGTGCCAGTTTATATTTGAGTGTGATATCCATTTACATGAAAGGGAGCAGACCTCACATGGGTTGTGTTCTTTAGACACTGGATTTTTACTGGGAAAATACCGTATATACTCGAGTATAGCCGAGTTTTTCAGCCCCCAAAATATGCTGAAAAACTCTACCTCGCTTATACTCGGGTCAAGCGCAAAAACGGTCGCCGGCTTCCAAGAATAGTCGCCGGTGTCCAAGAATAGTCTCCAAGAATATTCGCCAGCATCCAAGAATGGTCGCCGGCATCCAAAAACGAGACGCCGGCACCTCCAATGGGAGCAGAAACCCTCAATTTTTTGATTGAAACTTACCAGAAGCTGCTGCATTTCTCACCCTAGGCTTATACTCGAGTCAATAAGCTTTCCCAGTTCTTGGAGGTAAAATTAGGTACCTCGGCTTATACTCGGGACGGCTTATACTCGAGTATATACGGTAACATGGCACCTTTAAGAGTGGTAGCATACACTGCTACTTGGGGAGATTAGTTGCCCAGCGACAAATCACCTCTTCTTCGGTTAACTAATCTCCCCGAAATGCCTTTTAACATTCTAACCGGCGGGATGGCACTTGGATCGACTCGGCTTTCCTAAGTTGCCCGAGTTTCCTCGTGAGGCAACTTTGGGTGACTTCTGAAAAACAAAGTGATCCGCTGGCGATTTACATTCTAGCCGGTGGGAAGGCATTTCAGGGAGATTAGTCGCCCGAAGAAGAGTTTTGGTGGGATTCTAGAGTTCACAAGCAACTAAAAGGGATTATATAATCAAACAATGGGCCAGATTCAATTCAGCGAGAAAAGGTTTATCACGTGAAAACTCATTGATGACATTTAGAAAAACTTATTTCCCTGTTTGTCACGTGAAAACTCCATTGAAGTCTATGGGGAAAAATGGAGCTGAATTGGGAGAAAAGTATTTATTAATTTTTTTCTCCTCAAATTTCACCTGATAAACTGTCAGAACTTTTTCTCACTGAATGGAATCTGGTCCTATATCTGGAACACTTGCAGCAATGCCATTTTGCAAGGAAACTTCTTCCTTCCTTCAGATGTTAAAGCCAAGATAAACATTTTATTTGTTCTTGAAAAAAAAAACTAGTTTATAGATGTATCAAAACAAAGTTTTTCAATAAATGTATTACTTTTTCTCACTTCTCAGCTGGGTTTTTTTTTTTTTTTCCAACTAAAAACCTGCCGAGATACAAATCCAATGGCACCTCATCATCATTTGTATTAACATGTATTGATAAAGTGCAAACATATTCTGTTTTGTGTATACATCAAATGCAGCAGTTCTAGACAAATATTGATAAATATAGGCGGTAAATGGGCAGCGGATTATTAGAGCATAGGGCAAAACCAGGTGTGCAAAGTGAGGGATTGAGTATTGCAGGTGGCTGTAGCATATTATATACAGTATACTGAAGGAATGCCGAGCTAGATGAAGATAAGCTTCTCTAAATAAATGTGTTTTAAGCAATCTTTTAAAAGCAGAGAAATTGGGAAAAACTCTGATGAAATGTGGAGGGAAATATTAGTGAAGACCTATGTGATGAGTGAGGTGCTGAGAAAAACACAATTAAAAGAACATAATGAGCTGTTTGGTAAGCACTTGGAGATAAGTTGAATGATATAGGGTGAGGCAGAGGTGTGAATTACTATGAATGTCGTGGGTCAATGGTTTGAACGTTATCCTGAACAGTTATCAGCAGCCAGTGCGGCCTGGCAGATAATGAGTGTTTGGTGAAATGTATGAGGCTGGTAGTAGCATATATTCATTCTGCCCCTTCACTTACTCAGCAATTCTCAGTTTGCTTAACCATTACACTTGCTCTGTGCTCCATTCATAGGTGGATATTTATACAAAAGACATTCCCCCTTTTCTTTTCTAAATGTCACCTTTTTACCATTTTAGACTGCCATACCTCACAATTGAAATAAAATCAGAAAGGCCAAAACTTAATTTAAAAATAAATTCTTATGGGCAATGCATTGAAGTAACAGCTTCTTATGCTCATAAGCAGCTGTGGATTTTGTTGACCGCACCCTTCAAAACTAGAATATACCATGTACATACACCATAAACGCCACACCAAACTGTGAAACAAAAAAAAAGTCAGAAATGGTGGGAAAAGGAAGGGTTGTGGTTAACTGATTGTGGAAAGGTATTTTTACAGCGCCATCAATGCAGGTCACCATATAAAAAAAACAGACCTAAACACAAAAATCACATCATTATAACGTCAGAATTGTCAATCGTAGAAGGCCCATTTTTAGGACATGCGGAAAGATACTAGCTCTCTGCCTAACTAAAATGGACCTGGTTAACAGCAGTGATGACTTAATGAAAACCTTCCTTTGGATTTGACCAATCATGTCAGCTTGCAAGAAAAAACTGTCAGCAGTTCACCATTACCAGCACTTTAGAGGGGTTACCTATTGTATATTTGAGAGATGTATTCCAAAAGTCATGTCATTTAACTTATGATGTGTTTATGGTCCTATTTATCGACAAACACTGGGCATGACTAAAGTGCATCTCTAAATCACAGCATTCACTTGCAATGGCTGTTGAAATGGCAGTTGCTTTGTACCCAATAAATTAATTGCTATTTGTTTTCTTGTATAAGTGTTTGGATGTCTTTGTATTGTGGCTGAAATCTGACTTTAAAACGAACATTTTTAAAAAATGTTAGGAAATGTAGGGGGGAGCCAGTTACCCCAAAAAAATGTACGCTATTTTTCAGCCTATCACCCTGACGCTAGCATTTTTTGGGACTTCGAAAAATTTTGAACTAATTTTTGAGAAAGTCCTATCTACTCTATAGCACTTCACCTGGTCTGAGATGGAGAAGGCAAGTCTGGCGCAAGAAGTAACGTTCAGTAAAATCCGCATCTTAGTGAATTTACGTAGTTACGTCCAATCGCCAGAGCGAAAATTCACCTAGTGTTAGAGTGCGAAGTACCGGTAGAGTCTATCTCCTTCGCTATCGAATTTACGCCAGTGCCCGTTAGTAAATCGGCAAAGTCCAGAAATGACGTCACGCTGCCAAAATTCGCCAGTGTCAGTCACATCGCCCTTTAGTAAATCTGCCCCTAAGGGTGAAGACACACAGAGCTACTAGTAGCAGGTACTTGTCACGGCTGCAAAATTATAATTGGCTTTGGTAAGACATTACATGTTTTAAATACATTCACTCTCAAGGATTAGACCTCTATAGCATTTCCTTGTGTATCAACATATTGCTTTCGCCACACTTTACTCTAGGGCAGCTCCAGCCATTGGTAAATACAAATAGTTGTAGTTTAGGGCCACAAGCTGGAAATTACAGATTTACAACATTTATGGATTCAGATATGAATTCTATGCTGGTGTCTCTTTAACACTGTAGACAGAGCAAATGACAGTAGTTGAGCAAGAGGTATTCAGATGTTCCCGAATGGAATGCTGACTTTTCAGCATTGCTGCCAGAAGACTACTAATCAGCCATGCGAGCAACAGAGGAGAAGCAAAATGCACCCCTTTAGAAATGCAGTCAACATAACTGCTTAGAGATAGTTTTCTAAATGTTTCATCTTTCTTTTGTGTAGTATATACCTGTTTCCACTAGGAGGAGCTCCTTGTTCAATTACTAACTTCATTAAATATGAGATCCATGTCTGTTAGATCATATTGGCTGTTAACATATTTCTCATACGCCCTCAGTGGTACCTGCTTGTTCTTGCTTTTCATTTAGTAAAGGATGTTACATTTTAAGGTATGTAAACATGTTAAAAAAGAAAATGCTAATTTTATCACAACAAAGCACTAGGATGCTGTGTCTAACATTTATAGTATATATTACATAAAAGTCAGTTGATTTTATACCGAAAAAGGATTAGCCTGCGCTGTGAAACCATGTTCACTGGAATTCTTTGCTGTCCCCTCTACCTGGACCCTTCCTGTTGAAACATGTCTCAATTTCCTGAACTATCTAAGAAGGTTTAGCACAGTTGATTACAGCAATTAGTGGCAAATCAATCATTAGGCTGATGAATACAGATTCTTATCCACTAATAAAGTGAAAAATGCCAGAAATGTACAACACTAAGCACCGAAGTGGAGGCATGTGCTAAAAGTCAAGACTCAGACAAGGAGTTTCAGGAATCACTGTCTGACTTGTAGTGTCTTGGACTTCCAGGCAACGTCAATGAGTGGGAAATGGTGGTATTGTTTGTGCAAACATCTTGGTACAGTACAAGCATATCACTGGGGCTAGTTTGACATAAAAAAAATCCTTGAGAAAGTTTCTATTTTTTCTTCTTCTCAAAGCAGAATGGGTAATTCAAAAAAGAAATAAACCTAGGTATAGACTTCATGTGATGTTATAGCAGTAGGTATGGGATCTCTTATCCAGAATGCTCAGGATCTGGGATGTTCCAGATAAGGGATCTTTCTGTAATTTGGATCACCATACTTTGAGTCATTTAAACATTAAATGCACCCAATTGTATTGTTTGCCACCAATACCTCTTGTCCACTGCACTCAACCCATTTTCAATCAATGCATTTTGTGCCTTGAGCTACCAAAATGCCCTCCCCTTTAAACAAAACAGTGATTGTTTGCAGGGCTGGGCCAAGCTGGCCGGGCACCCTAGGTGACCCGGCCAGCCTCCCCGCTCCCCCCCACGTGCATGTGCGCGTGCATGCCCCAGATGAACCGTATCTTGCACATGCACAGGACGGGGAGAGAGGGAGGAAAGAGGTGAGCGCAACGGAGGGGATGCAGGAGAGGAGAGCGACAGAGGGGAGGAGAGCAACGGAGGGGATGCAGGGGAGGAGAGCGACAGAGGGGAGGAGAGTGATGGAGGGGAGGGGAAAGGGGCAGAGAGACAGAGGGGAGGGAAGGGGTGAGAGAGCGACAGAGGGGAGAGAGCGGCGGAGGGTGGAAAACCAGAGAGAGCTGTGATAATTGACATGGGGTAGGCAGAAGACAGTTTAAGAGGTACCTGCCCAGCGTCCCCCTGTTGTTGCGCCCTAGGCAGGTGCCTATTCTGCCTACCCTTAGTTCCGGCCCTGATTGTTTGTCCATATATTGCAATATATTTAAGATGGCCAACTACGTCAAAATCATCCATGGTGTGGCCAGTCCAACACTAACGTTCATCTGATTCATTAAGGATTCTACTGCTTCATTATACGTTTAAACCAAGGACTAAGTTTTACCTGCGACTCACTTGGCTTTCAGAAAAGATCCAAGATCATCAGAGTGATACTAGGGATGGTTTAAAAACTGTAATTTAGGAATAAAATACTTAGGATTAAATGCAGAGATGCCAGCTGGCTAATTTGCACATATGGAATTTATGTCAAGCCTTAATGCATAAATCTCATGCCTCAACTACTATTTGTCTAGAAAAAACAATATAAATATACACTTGGGCAAATTTATCAAGCAATGCATTGTCTGAATGAATGAATAAATCTGTGTTACTCCCCAGAGAAATTTGGGCAACAGAGATCGGGAATATTATTACCATTCTAGTGACCATATTTTGAGGCTATAATAAGGATTTTAAGGCATTGGACTGGAAGAAAATGATGATTCATACGCTACTTTCCTTACAGTACATAATCTTGTTGTTATGACTCAGTTTACTGCTTATCTACATTAATGCCTGGGAAAGGAAACTCATATAGATTCCCAGTTGTATGAATGTAAATAATCTAAAAAGGAAAACCATGACACCTTATGTGCCCCCAAACCTGCCCATATAAAGGGATACTGACTATATATAAAAAGGTATGGCCTTTTCAGCCCTAGCACCTGATATCCTGGACATGTGACCCATTTCCCCATAACAATTGAGTATTTTAGGCAGTCTGATCTTCCAGGAATACTTACTTAGAGAGTCAAGTAGCTGCAAAATGTTTAGCAGCAGAAGTGACATAACTACTTTAATGAATTCATATTTTGAATGAAATTAGTGTGTTGCTAGTTTAAAATGGTGATTTGTGGTTACATTTTATTAAATTATTAGATTGTACAAGTAAGATGAGGGCTGTTAAGAAGCTCACAATTCAACCCAGATTGAGCCCCATATGTAATAAAAGGCACTAAGTTGTCCTAGTTTCAGTGAACCATAGCAACCAATAAGATGGTTGCTTTTAAACAGGTGACCAGTAAATGCTACCTGCTGATTGGTTGCTATGGGTTACAGCACTTAGGCAAACGTATTGCCTTTTATTACATGACCCAAGACTTCTGATATTCTCAATTCTAATAACTTAAGTGGTTTCGCAACAGTATCCCAATTCATAATTATGCTGAAGAAATCTAGAAAAAGTGCTCTCTGATTTTTGTAGCTTACCCTCATACAAGCACAAGTATCATTTATAAAAACTGCTCCTGGGTGTACATAAAATAGTATACGTACAGTTATTTGTGTTTGGGCTCATTCATCTGTTCTAAAAAACAAGTGACTTCCCTAGAGCCTTAAAGGGGAACTAAAGTCTAAAATAGAATAGTTGGCCACAGGGGGCCATTATTCTGTAACTATGTTATACATTTTTGCAAGACCAAGACCACGCACATGCTCAGTGTGGTCTGAGCATCTGTTGAGATGCTATATTAAGGGATCGTCATAAAGTATCAAAACAGCACAAGTCAAATAATATCTGCCATAGAAGCTGATACAGCAAGACTGATTACTTTTCAGAATATGCAGACTGCCCTGGGTCTACGGATACAAATCTCTACACGGTTGCTGGCTGGGAGCTCCCCCCTGCCATTTAAAAGTATGATCATTTCCCTGCAGAGCAGCTAGGGACTGTCTGAAGTTTCCTATCCACAGCAGAGCAAGTAAAACGAGGGGGGAATTTCAAGGCATACAGTACAGTCAGGTTTATTATAAAAACGGTAGACATTTTTAAATAAAAGTATATTGGACATAAATTTCTTTTTCATTAAAGAAAGTAAAAATGGGATAGTTCCTTTTAGTTAACCTTTAGTTTCATTTAGACATTGGTATTTGCAATTTGCAACTGATCTCCATTTTTTATGGATTTTTTTAGTAAATTAACTTTTTATTCACAGCTCTCCTGTTTGGTATATCAGCAGTCTATTTTACTAGTATATTTACACTAGCAAGAAGGTGAATGAATAGGAAGATAAGTATCAACAACACTGTAGCTTCACACAGCATCATTTTTTTTTGGCTGCCGGGGTCACTGACCCCCCCCCTCCCCATTTGAAAGTGAGAAAGAGGCAGATGAGGAAGGCAGATCATTCAAAAACTCTAAAAATAAATAATGAAAGTTGCAAAGTTGCAATTGCAGTGGAAATTCAAAGAACGTCACAAGGTGAAAGGCAAAGTTTATTTGGCACAAGCTCTGTGGATTCTGAACTCACAAACGGTCTGAACCCCAAACAAAGGAATAACAGGCTTTCATTTATTTTTTTTAGACTGGTAAAAAGGGAAATACCAGTGGAATAGCATAGAGATATCGCTGCACAGCACAGAAAGCCAAAGCCAAGCAGGTGGCTCTGCCCTCAAGGCCAGGGTACTAGTGATCAAGGCTAGCTTGAGAACAGAATCCATCCAAGTCAGGGGGGCCGCGATGGGAATCTGCATACACCGCAGAGTAAAATATATCATATCAATAGAATCAAATATGTATATAGCATTAAATAGTTGTACAGTAAGTAAGACTTCCAAAACAAAGTACTGAGATACAGTATAAATTGCTTGACAACTAACACAGGAGCAATCTTCCCTGCATTCCCCTACAGTGGATCTTTCATGCATTCCACCACAGGGAACGCAGGACAAAACACAAATTTGCCCATTATGACCCCCACTATGTTTTTATCAACCTAAGTTTGCTTCCCTGAGTCAGTACAACTTGCATTTGTTCATGGGGTTCCTTTTGAAGGAACAGTATGATCTTGCACCCCTTAGTGCTCTAGTGCTTGCTCCCTGGGAATCTGTAAATGACACTTATTGTATATACTGTAACTCAGATAAGCATTTAGTCTCTGAAACATAAACCAATATGTTAAGTGAAGATAATAATCATTTAAAAATATAAATTTAAACTATAGCCAGAGAAATCATATATTAATATAATTTGAAATTAAATTAACATAAATGACGTTCATAGATTAAACAAGGGCAAAGCATATGTCTTGTATTCATAGTCTGCTTTTCCCTACTGAAAACTCTTGCATCATCCAGTTCACTGATAATGAAGCTTGATTAGCACTGGATGATCTGCTTTGCCTTAAGCATGCTGATGATAAAGTTCTCCATTAGATTTTTACTTACTTTATTTTCCTTCTCGCTAATAAGTACTTGCTGCATGTAACAGAATATCATAGGCATTGCAGAAAAGAAACCTAATGCTTATGTTTGAATTATCAGATATCACATAGCCTTTCACATAGTAAAGGCATTAAGATCACATCCCTTGAGTAGTTTGCACACAAGGTCAATAGAAGGAAATGTGAACATTACTTTCTCTGATAACTTTCACACATTTGGGCTAGAAGGGTAATTTTTAGTGGGTTCTATAAACTGAAAGGGTCGCACTGTTGTCTTGTGAAAGCAGCAGTCTACAAAGGGTTTGCATGCATCACGTTTGCTGTAATATGAACTTATTATAAGAGCATTCATTTAGATCTTAGCAGGCTACAACAAGTATTTAGATGTAGAAGGAAGGGGATGCAACTGATCAGAAACAGTGGAAAGCTGTTCATCTTATTTCCAAGCAAGTCAACATTTTACCACCAAGATGGAAGATCAGTAGAATACCCCTATAAAACTTTTGAAAGAGAAGGTGTCAGAAACACAAAAAAATGTAGTTTTTATTCAATACAGAGTATTGAATTACTAAGCCTAGCCTTAATTGATATGGAACTTTCTTCACGACATTCATAAAAATTGATGGTGCACCCAAGTGTGTGCAAACATTTACATTTTACAAACTATGAGTGTGGGATATGCTGGTTAGGGTGGCATTTGTGCAGCCAGTCCAGTTTGGTGAGTATTGGGGTTTGCATTTATTTGCTGCCTTCAGTATTTTAGAACTATAGCAGGGTGAGTGCTACCCCAGGATTTTCATATATGTGTAATTATGTTATGAGGAGACGGAACTTAGTCCAAATATTAAACTACAAAGGAGTTTATATTTGCCTCTAAGCTGCATCCTTATGTCTGCATGAGTTTGGTGGGCCGCAGTATTTTAAAATTTCTTTGCACCCTTCAGTGACATCACAACATATATCCCAACCCTTGATGATATCAGCTTCCCTCTCTTGTGAGGTCTCCATCTGTATTATGAGTATATCCATGTTGCTGGAGAGAAGTCAACATCGCTAGCCTGAAAACCACAGCTTTGACCTGTCCCTGCCAAGGGAATATATTCTATTTCACAAGCAAAACAGAAAGCCTATAGGCCAATTGGCACAAGTAAACGCACCTACGGACCCAAAACACAAAAGGAACCCCACAATTACTATCTAATCAAGGCAAGTCAGGGCTCCCTTGCGCCAAAGTGTTTTCTATTGTGACTATTAGTGGAAGCACTGGGCTCAGTTCTGCAACAATATTTGTGCCTGGGGCTTTGCCTTGCAATCATAAATAATCTTTGATATGTTCATAAAATTATTAAACAAAAAAAGAAGAAATCCCTTGCTTTGTACAGGTAGACATAAACAAGAAAGACTTGTATGTTATAAAGAAATCTAAAACCCTTATATATATATATATATATATATATATATATATATATATATATATGTGTGTGTGTGTGTGTAACGCTCATCTGACTAGGCAGACCAAAAAGGGGTTAATGTCCAGCTAGTTGTTAGAGCATGGGTTACATGCGACTCAAAACACTTCAGGCTAGGGCCTTCGCTACATTGAAGATCTCACAGGTGGAGTAGTATTACTACAACTCTCACGCTACTATGCTACACCAAATACAAATAATGGCCGCCAGGAGATTCTTGTGATGAACCAAATGAATAACAGTTTATTTGTACAAGACAAATGAGCCAAGGGTTTACTTACAAAGGTCAAGGAATATACAATGCCACACAGCAGGCTGAAACAGGTTACATGACACAGCGGAGAACAGTGAGTCCCATCAGACAAGGTAGTCAAGTAGTACATACATTCCTTCAGCAGTATACCTCAAAGTGATCCGGCTCCCACCCAGTGGAGTGGTCAGGGAGAACACATTCTAATCCTGACACCCATCCACTGTGGCCTCTTCACTCTAGGCGAATTCAAAACCCTTGAGAAGCTACTCCCTACTACAATCCTCGATGGAGCTCCAGCTGCTCTTACTATCTGTCCTCTCTACCTTACTCTCCTAGAGAGTCTATGACAGTACTAACCCTGTTTAGCTAACCTCATCCATGGGGTTCCCTGCATCCCTGACTCTAGAGGACCAGGTCCTGCTAGGGCTAACACTTTACTGGGCCTTGTTGTACCCAGGCTCAATGGGAACAACCAGTCGATCAGGACACCAGCAGCCAAGGATGAAGATCCATCCCCTTCTCACTCACTATACCAAAGTGTGACACAACGTGGTCACAGCACCTCCTGGTCAATAGCACAACTATGCAAATTACTTAAACTAGATACATGAGCTTTTGCCCAGTAACTAGGAAATGAATAAGCGAATAAAGCCATAAGGTCACATTAACCCTATGGTCCCAACATTTATATATCAAATATGGAATATGTGGGACACTGTGCAGAACATGTATTCTTGTGTTCCTGGTATGATGCTGGTAATGGTGATAATATTAACCATCTACCTTAACCTCTAACGTGCTTCTGACTTCATTCTAACCTGCTTCTTTAGCTTCAAAAGAAAGGGGGGAATGGGAATAGAAAAGAGGGGAAATACTGAGGTATATTCAATTATTGCCCATTGTGATGGAATGGCAAAACATAGAATACGCATTAGTTCTTTGTATTCTTTGTAGTGTGTGTGTAGAGTAGGCATGGTAACTAAATGGCTCTATAGTCCATACATTGTTTAGGTGTCAATGCAGAAAGCTATTCAAATCTAGTACTTGCTTTAACTTTGTTTACTTTTTGTTTTATTATGGGGGTGTTTGTTTCCAATGAAGATGGATCAGATATTTCACTGCCAGAATAAGTTGAGCAATCAGTGGCTGATAGTGGCTTATTTTCGTTTGTATCTTGCAGAGAAATGCTTTAACTTTCCTCTTACCTGTGTCAGTGAGGCTCATTTATAAACACTGGGCAAATTTGCACCTGGGCAGTAACCCATAGCAACCAATCAGTGATTAGCTTTTTTCAGTCAGCTGCAGGGTGAACACTGAAAGCAATCATCTGATTGGTTGCTACTGTTTACTGCCCAGGAGCAAATTTGACCAGTGTTTATACAGTAAATGAGCCCCACTTGTGTCTACTACTCTGTCCTATGGTTGTGTGTCTTTACATTACAGAAAATATCAAGTGAGCCAACTTCTTGCTAAAATCTCAGCATCTTATGAAAAGAATTGTGTGTAATATAAATGGGGTATGTCACCTGTTTGTTAAAATGTAATTACATACATGGACCTCCTGTAAGCCACAATATGGATTAGATATGGATTGCCCAAGTATGGATACAGTTTAATTCCTTTGTAGAAATTATATTTAATATGATGTGATACAGCTTGAAGCTTAAGGGGTTATGGCAGCAGTAAATAGTTGTTTAAAATGAGTGAGGTGCTCTTCTAACATTCTGTTGTAAGAGTGTCTTATGTGTAGATATTATGAGGTTCTCCTTGATTTTGCCAAGTAGGATAAATGCTCCTGATTGTAGTAGGTTACCTTTCATTAACCAACTGTGTAAGAATTATCTAGGCCTAGTGAAAAACTAGCTTGTTGACTTGGAGAAGGGTGCATAAGATTATACGGCTCATTTACATCCACAAGTGCAGTGAGCAAAGTGCAATTTGGAGGGCAATCACCATGTTTTTTTTTTCCCGCAAAGTAATATTTTTGCCAGAATTCCAGCATCATCGAGGTTGCAAAGGTATAGTGTGATTAATGCAATTATGCTGCATCTGGCATGATTATGTCTGATTTCCCAAAATTAACACAACTTCTAGTGCATTTTGTTGCATGCAAATTGTACAGAATATGTCTGGTGTCATTTCTGGTGTTTGGCATGTATGTGAGGTCAGTGCCCAGTTCTTTAGGCCCAGGTGTGCTGTGCCTATTGACATTGGCTGCAACAGGAACCCTGATGAGGATATGGGTTCCAGTGCATCAATAGGCACAGCAGTGTTTGATTTGGAATGGAAGGCAGAAAGGACTGAGCATTGCTGAGCTCAACTATACAGAAATGCAAGGAACATAATTTAACACAAGAGCCTTTAATTATATGTGGTTTTAAATACAATGGCATTTGGGGAAATTGTGGGGACTGCAAGTGCACTTGCCCTAATATCCCAGACTCTTGGTGTGGTCAGAGTAAGGATGGCATTTTTGGCATTAGTGTATGATTCAGTTTGCATAAATCAGTAGTGCCCATTGGTGCAACATCTAATGGAATCTTGATCTACTGCCACATCTAGGGTGGTGGTAATTCCAGAATTCATTTGCATAAATGAGTATATTAGTGTTCATAAAATCGAATTGAGTTGGGTCATTTCGAAATGAATGGTGTTATGGACATTATTAATCTTATCTTATTGCAAAAAAAAAAAAAATAGTTTTTCCATTAGATTCACTGTAGAATGCTTTCAAAATCAACTTCTTTATTTCTTTACACATGAACAGTCTTTAACGTCTCTAATTGTGTTAATACAGCTTCAAAAAAATCAATATTTGTTAAAGGGAGTGAACAGCTCTTTTGAGTTCAGATTATATGGCTTCTGGTATTAGAGCTATTAAGTCATAATCAATATCCAAAACCTAACCAGCTGTGAAAAGATTAGTGCTTGTTTTTACACAACTTTTCTCCAGGAGAAATCTAATTAAAAATCAATACAAATGTAAGCCAATTTACAAATTACAACTTAAAGTTATTTATCTGGAAATGTTGAAGCCTCAGATTTGACATGGTTTTTACTAATCAAATATAGGTGCCAGGGGAGGCATGTAAAAACATGTTGGATATACTAGATTGATCTGATAGAGAGAGGAGAAGACAGTAGGTTGGGAGAATTTAAAGTTTAGTGCGAGGACAGCAAAAAAAATGTGAAAAGGAGATGAATAATGAAGACATAATAAGGATGAATACAAAACAATAAGAACAGGCAATACAATGAAAATAAATAAGAAAACAAAAGGCAAAGTAAATAGCAGCACATAACTGCTAAAAATTTAAAGGAGAACAAAAAGTCAGCAAGAGCAGGAAAAGAGATATGGGAGAGAGAGACAGTTAAGGAAAAAGAGGGTGAGTTAATAGAAAGAGAGAAGGATAAGTATATAGAAAAGAATAGAGGAAACAGAAGCTGTTTATGTGAATTATAAGAATATTTATGTTAATAATTAATATTTGAAGGTAACAGAAAGGTCCTGGTATTTGCAAAGGGAAACTATTCCCCACACAAGGTAGGTCTCTATAAAAATATATTACAGCTCATATGTAAAACCCTGCTTCATTTAAATAAACCTTTTTCACATTAATATACTTTTTTAGTAGTATGTGGCATTGGGTTATCCTTAATCGAAAATTGGCATTTTAAGTACTACGGGTCGACCCTTGGGACCATACGAACAAACCGAGGGCAAACATACGTTCGGTCGCATTAGCCAATTAATGGAAAAAGTTTTGTCTTTTACTGCCACACTTCTTCCTGTTACAGTTATAGCTGTATTATTTCTGGTCAGGTGATCTCTGAGCAGCACACAGACCATCACTAAATGGTGGCTCAAGACAAGAGAGGTAAAAGGGCAATAGTTACTTAAATAATATTCCAGTTTGGTAAGATTTTTACACTGTGCTTCTATTCTAAGTTTATCCTACCTATTCTGCTAAATCATGTGTAAGTGCATCTGGGGAACCATGGAGCTACGTCTACCCTGAACATGATGGTAATTCCCACAGCAGGTTCCGTCAAAAGGTACAACACACTTGAACCAATTGAATCACAAGCTAATGGCATTTTAACACAGTGTCCCAATTCCCACTCTGAAAGCCACAACTGCAGTTGTTTTGAAACACTGGTATATTGCCACAATTGTACCTCCCCGTGCAGATATACTGGAAAAAAATTAATTGTAGGTACAAAACAATTTACACCCCAAAAATTGCACTTTGCACACTTCACATTGTTCATACTGTATAGATTACTTTTTTTTAGACTTCAGGTACATATTCTCAAGCTATAAAAAGTATACAACAACTGAAGCATATTTACTGGTTTTACAATTATTGGCAACATTTCTTAATCAAATCCTTAATCATCTATTGGATTATTGTAATGGTTTGTACTTCAAGTCTAAATACCGGTGTAGAGTGTACATGGAAAACGAATAAGGGAAAAAGAACAAAGGGAGAAATGAGGTAGAGAAAGGAAGGATTTAGAGAAGATAAATATGTCTTTGATGAAGTGAAAGGAAAGTCTTTATCTAAAGCAGTCATATTGTGCTATTCTGTCCACATAAACAAAGGAAGCCTTATGCACCTCACTCCCTGGCAGACCCACAAACTAGAAGCTGAACTCACTGATGTCTGTGCATTGGGAAATAAAGAACAATTCATAAGGGACATGAAGGGTAAGGATTTGCCTTTAAAGCTGTTTCGAAGCTCTGGCCAAAAGGTATACACATTCCTTCCAGAGAAAGGCAAACTGTTTGGCACGAGGAGGCTAAAGTTTGCTGAATTATTCAGAAGAACCCAGAGTTAACCATTTTTCAGTTGCTCAAAAAATGCAAAGGAAAACTAACACCACATACATGAAGTTTTATTGTGAGTATTCATAGGTTTTTATAAAAAAAATATATATATATATTTTGCATAACTGAAAATATAGTAGTCTTTAACTGAAGGGTTTACTTATTTCCTTTGCTTCAGTAATCATTTTACAAAAATAAGTTGTATTAATTTACCAAAGCCCATTTATTGAATATCTGGGGTGAATTGTTGTTCTGAAGAACAGGGATTTAAGAGTACAAATGAGATTTGTTTTCATACTGTTATTATTCACACCAATGAGTATATAAATATGTACCATGGTTAACACGTAGGATCATCATTAGATGCACCTAGGTCATGGTAGGATCATCAGTCCACAGGTTCCATATTCTATCAATTCTATCCAGGCAGCCTTTGATTAGGTAAGATTGTAACTGTGCTAAGCTGGAGGCATGGATATTGCCTTCCACTCTGGCATAAGGAGGATACACTTGTATCTACATCAGGACTATCCTTTCCACCAATACATCTCTCAGATGACCTAACATTTGGCATGAATAAACTATATTCTACAAAATTCCCTACCTCCCTCCAAAACTCAGCTATATTGAGGAAAGTCCAGAAAACATGAAAAATGTTGCCAGGGAAATCTCACACTTAAGGGAAAAGGAAAGGACTGTTAACTTGGGGATTCCAAAAGTTAGGCACCCCCAAGTGATTGCATATACCTGAAACCCCGGGCTGGTGCTCATATCAGAAGAAAACTGCACCGGCCCGGGATTCTTCCAGCGAGCACCACTGATCGTCTTTTGGCGTCTTCATTATTCTCGTGGCTATTTAATTCAACTGCGCATGCATCTGCCCCTGGAAATTTGAAAATAGAAGAAGACGATCACTCCGTGGTGCTCACTGGAAGAATCCCCGGACCGGTGCAGTTTTCTCCTAATATGTGCACCAGCCCGGGGTTTTATTTAAGTACATGCGATCACTTGGGGGTGCCTAACTTTTGGCACCCCCAAGTTAAAAGACCTTTCCTTCTCCTTTAAAGCACAGATTGTGGAATGAAAACATGAAGGGACAATATACAGCATAGGTAAAACAGAGATCTCCAATACACTCCCAAGAAGCACATCCATCTAGTGAACTTAAGCATTTTTTGAGATTAAGAAAGTACACTATGTAAGAAGTAAAGTTGCTGGATTCTCACCCTAAATGGACTGTACTGGCAGGTACAGTAGATAATGTTAGATGCATTTTTAAGGAAGGAGTGTTGTCCGTATGTTTCAGTCTCTCCAACTACCTATATAAATATGTACGTACGTATCTTACAGGTATTTTTAGCCAGTAATTGTGTAGTTATTTTATTTGTGTTTTATTCACCAAAATAGCTGGACTAAACAAAATGTGCTCTTTATACTTAACACTCCTCTCCATTCACAAATACATGCACAAAATCAGATAGAGCTTTAAAACCACACTTTGGGGGGGAAACACTTTTTCATAGATACAGTGGCGTAACTAGATATTACTGGGCCCCACAGCAAATTATTTTTCAGGCCCCCAAAATGTTTAGAGGTTGACTTGTTTCTCCAATATTTATTGAAATTGTATATGAATTAGGGCCTCATGGGGCCCCTATACCTCCTGGGCCCCCCTGCAGCCGCAGGGTCTGCTTCCTCTATAGTTACGCCCCTGCATAGATAGTAAAATTATGACATACATTCAAGCTTTCCCTTTGGGACAAGTGAAGATAGGGGTGCACACAAAGGTAAGGAGCTCCAGATGTGTCCATAGTCTTGAACAATTGTATCACTGAATCATTTGGTTTTAGCGGAACAGCTGTCATATCTCTAGAGTCCTCTACTTTAGAAAATGCTTCCAAAAATAGTCATTAAGTTCATTGCCCACTGAAATGGAAATGGCTTATTGTTTGACTTATACAGGTGTATATATATATATCAATTATCAGTAGACCAGCACTCCCTTTTAAAATTTAATACTTTTTATTGTCATGGTATCAAACCGACGTTTCGGTCCACATTTGGACCTTTTTCAAGGATGATATATATATATATATATATATATATATATATATATATATATATATATAGGCCTTGATTGACATATTTCAGTCCTTTGTGGTATATGAATCCATTACCATATTAATACAGTTTTGACATAACATGACCCAATATTATTTTTAAATTGTAACATCTATAGTTGTCTAATATTAATGCAAACTGTAAGGGTGTTATTTATCAAAGGTCGTATAGTTTCTTATTTAAGAAACACTTGAATGGAAAAAACTTGATTCTACGAGTTTGAGTTACAAAACCTGAAAACTCAAATTAATTAAGTTTTCGGCAGCATAAAACTCAAAACTCTTGAATTGATCAAGTTTTTGGGCAAAACCCTCTGAAAAAAAACTTGAACATCATGCAGGCTATTGACATCATTAAATGGTTCAAGAGGCCATTGACTCCTACATGACCTTGACAGGTTTTAGATGGTGTATTTTCGGATTCAAGCTATTTCGTGAGTCGGAGTGTAATAAATCTGGAAACATTTGAGTTTTTGGAAAAAAAAAACCTTGAAAACTCAAATTTTCGTGGAAAACACAACAACAATAAATCTAAATGTTTATATAATACCGTTAGCTTTGGTGACATTCTGTTCTTTTAGACTTTAAACAAACCTATAGAAACATTAAATAAAGACATATAAAGCTGGACAACCATTAAAGACATACTATACATGTTTTAAGTATACGAAAGCTGTTGAAAAATGTGGTTGATAAAAAAAGTTGATAAAAAAATGCATCTCCTGGGTTATCTCATGAAAATTATGTTATATTATATGGGGGCTTTGAAACTGAATTCAAAGTTCTTTTTACTAAATTGAATTTGGCTAATAGTTTATTTCCACTCAGATGCTGCAGATGATGCTGGATTTTTTCCTAAAGAATTTACATATTAGTATGGGTATGGGACCTGTTATCCAGCTCGGGACCTGGGGTTTTCCAGATAATTGATCTTTCTGTAATTTGGATCTTCATACCTTAAGTCTACTTGAAAAATCTACTTGAAAATCATGTAAACATTAAATAAATCCAATAAGGATTAATTATATCTTAGTTTGGATCAATTACAAAGTACTGTTTTAATATTACAGAGAAAAAGGAAATCATTTTAAAAAATTGGATTATTTGGATAAAATCGACTCTATGGGAGATGACCTTTCCGTAATTCAGAGCTTTCTGGATAACAGGTTTACAGATAAAGGATCCCACACCTGTACTAAAAAAACTGTCAAAATGCACCCAACTAACTAGGTTGTATTGAATTAAAAGTTTTCAATTGAACCAAGATGGTCTAATTTTTCTTTGGATAGACTTTGGTTTGTTTCCTAACATGCACCACTGCTAACAGCTGTGAATACAGATGTTCTTGCATGAATGCTAATTTACCTTTGCCCTTAAAATATTACAGGGAGGTCGGTTACTTCACATTTTCCCTTTGAAGATCTGCTTCTTTAACAATGCCTATATGACCTAATAGAAAACTTCACAAGGGCCCTGATATGCTTAAATCAATGAGCTGATTGTACACAGACAGCTTTTGCCCAAGTAATCAAAACATTACTTTTTTATCCCTCTCATGTCTCATTTACAAATTGATTGCAATGTTTATTTATTTGAAATTATGAAAAGTAAAATTACTTCATGCAGGCAGATGTCTGGAGTTCCAACTTACCATTGTTGGTTGGTGCATGAACTGGCCTTTATAACAGATACTGTACCTGCCACCAATGTATGCTATTTGTATTTGGGTCTTGTGCTTCCAGCATAACAAGGATGATATAGACAAATACAAAAGGTCCTCTGTACTCCACCCATTATCAATATATTAAGACATCGAGTCATTTTGTGCTTTTAAGCTACTAAAAAAATGCCTTACCCTTTAAACAAAACAGGGATTGTTTGTCCACATATTGCAATATATTTAAGATGTCAGGGATAACTGGTATATTTTAGAAACTTTTAATACTACCATTCCAGCATTATCAAGCACCGGGCATAGGCTTTCACAGAGGACGCAACCTTAGAGACATGTTGGCCCGTTCCATTCTTCCTCCAGTGAATCCTCCACCTGAAAGACAATATGGTTACTACTGATGCCCTGATTGTACTACTTGCCATAGCCTTTTAACTGGACCCACTTTCCCACATCCACACAGTGACAAATGCTACTGTGGTGTTTATACAAATGGCCTGTAGATGTCACTGTGCTCAAGGCTTATACTGTGCATACTTTCTACAGCTTGTGGTGTTAGAGTTGCTTACTGTTGTGTAATGGATGCATGAACCTGCTAATAAAGCACTGTTATATGCTACTCATCCCCGGCTACCAAAACATAACAAATTGGCGACAAGATGTCTCTTCTACCTCTGCAGCAGCCTGCACCTTTTCTCCCAAACCCTGGTGAGCCTACCATACCTTTTACTGCTTGGATCTGTATGTTTGAAAATTACATTATTGCTGCTGACCAAGGGGAGATTCCTGCTGCTAGAAAGCATGCTTTACTTATTCACTGCCTGGCAGCAAAGGGACATTCTATACATTACCATTACCTGATGAGACTTATAAAACTGCACTTACTGCTATGAAGAACTTTTTCATGCCTTTTTTTCTCACCTGCCTGTCTGATTTTGTCATATATACATGTCCCTGTGGCTTATATTATATTAGGAATTGAATACCTCTTTTAGGGACAGGATGGCAAATCATTGCAGCTCCATCTAAGGAGCTTTGGAGAGGGGCAGATCTAATAAACCTATGGCGAGACACTTCCTAGAAAGGGGACAAGCACTATCCTCCTTGAGATGTATGATGATACCAAGGGTGGGAACAGAGCTCAGCGTATTCTACAAATGGTTACTACACAGTAATATCAATATGCCTCAGTGGTTTGCAGTGAATGGTGGTGTCCAGTTTAAACTCCTTTATACTATAGGGTTTTTTTCCCATCTTTTAAGTCTAGTGCACACCCCCTCATATAGGGGTAACATTGGGAGAGTGTCCACCAGCCATACTATATGGAAGAAATGTGACATAATACAAATTTCCATATTAAATTATAGTGTCTGCGTTCTCAGTTCAAAAATGCTTGTGGGAGTTTTTCCATATCCACATATAACTGACTCCATGTCTTGGACAACAAATGCTTATTTGTTGCTACGCCCACTCTCTCTGGAAAACAGTCACGGAAGCACAATAGCTTGTTTTCTGCCATACAATATATTAGTGCATTGAATTATAATATTTTGTTATATACAATGCAGAGCTTAGTTAAAGTTAAATGTCCAGTTATCACTTCTTCAAATGTCAAGAATCTGCACGGGGAGTAATTTGAAATTTGCAGCACACCAATGTCACTGAGCATTTGCAAGTGTAAAAATAGAAGAAGCAGTTTCTATACAATTTTGCAGGAAACAAACGTTTCCATATTTAGAGAACAATTGGGATTCACAGTCTAATTGTGTCTCTCCCTTGAGGTGGTGCTTCTTTTAGGACAAAAATGCACGTACCTGGCGAAAAAAGTTATTTCGTACAGGTAGGGAATCTGTTATCCAGAATGCTTGGAACCTGGGTTGTTTGGATATGACTTTCTGTAACTTAGAATAATTTTGAATTTAGCAGAATTAGTCTGCTAAAAATCATTCCAACATTAAATAAATACGATTGTTTTGCCACCAATCTTAGTTAGGATCAAGTACAAGGAAATCATTTTTATGAACTAGAATTATTTGCTTATAATGGTCTTTATGACTGATTGCCTTTCAGTAAGTCCGAACATTCTGGATAATGGGTTTCTGGATAAGGGATCCCAACCCTGCACTGATATTTGCAGCAAAAATGTAAACCTCTGTAAAAACTCAAATTTGAATGTTTATAAATCTGCCCCTTAGAGTGCCAAGTGATAACTGGGAAAGGACTAGAAAAGGAATGTAACGGGACACATTGTTGTTTTTTCCCCGTGAGTGCATTTACCCGGGATGTAGGTTGCCTAATATATTTACTTTTACTTGTGAGAAAGCAAGTTTTCAGATTATATCCTGGTATCCTATTATACAGCTCTGTTTCAAATATGGTAGGTATTACTCACAATACTATGGATGATCACAAGAGACACATGGAGGTTGTTCCTGAAATGCTGTGCCACTTTTCAATATATTTTGGGATTATTTCCCAAAAGAATTATCCCTGTCAGACCTTTCACAGTGTTTAGTACCTGGTAAACTAGTAGCAATAACTGTGATAATTATCAGGCCAACTTGACTGCTAGGGCCCTATTTATAGTTGTATCAAGTATCAAAATTAAAGTAACATTTCCTACACTGTAAGCTGAGTAAGTAGCACCTTCACAGAAGCTAGAGAAAATTAAGTGCTTCCATTTTCTGCAATTATATATATATATTTTTTTTTTTTAGTTTTTTTTTCCTGTTAAAATAAACACTTTTTTTTCTCCATAAGTCCTGTGTGTGCTAGCTTCTTTTGAGCCATTGTAAATACTAATACATAGCTCTGCACCCAGGCACCTTATACCAGTATACGTGCTGTGCCGGCATTTCCAGTTCTACCTATCTATCTATCTATCTATCTATCTATCTATCTATCTATCTATCTATCTATCTATCTATCTATCTATCTATCTACCTATCTATAGATATATATATATATATATATATATATATATATATATATATATATATATAAAACCAAAGGAATGGTGCACTCCATAGACAAAATTGATACCTGGGTGCCAGCATGGGAAATAAGCAGTGAAAAAGGATTGCGGCACTCACAGGGTTTTAGTGAAAAAACAAAAAAATGTTTTATTATTAAGCCTCAGCGTTTTGATCCCCCACAGGGATCTTCGTTTTGCTCCTGACGAAGATCCCTGTGGGGGATCAAAACGTTGTGGCTTAATAATAAAATTTTTTTTTGTTTTTTCACTAAAACCATGTGAGTGCCGCAATCCTTGTTCAATATATATATATATATAGATAGATAGATATATAGATAGATATATATATATATAGATATAGATAGATAGATAGATAGATAGATAGATAGATAGATAGATAGATATAGATATAGATATATATATATATATATATATATATATATATATATATATATATATATATACACACAATTATAGAAAGAAGTCGCACTCACAGGACTTGGTAGGAAAAACTGAAATTCTTTTTTTATTATCAACTCCCTCAAAGGCGCAACTAACGTTTCTGTTGACTCCTCAGACTTTCTCAAAGTGAGAAAGTATATATATATATTTATACATTTCCATCTTAATATTTTCATTTAACAAATCTTAAGCAAATTTACGCTAAAATGAATAACAACATCTCTAGCTCTAAAAATGAAAGGGAGAGCAATATGGAAAAAATCTCTTTACAGCCCCAGGACTCTTCTCATACTTTTATCCCTTTCTGTGTGAAATATTTTCTTTAGCAGTTTAGCAGTTATCAGATCTGACTGTTTGTATTAAAGGGCTGATGTATAACTGGATAAAAGTACAAACCACGTAATACAATCTTACAACACAATAATATCCTGTCTATATAAAAATAACAAGCACACATTTTGAGGCCGAGGCTGACCAAGAAAATAGATATAATAGGAGCCCAGGCAGTGTGGGACCCGTCACCCAAAAAAAACATGCCAAATCCTATTTTATCACATTAGTAAAGCAAAATTAACTTTAATTACACTATATCAATTATTTGAATTTTGTTTCCTTCAGTCTGGGAATTCATAATTATAGCAAGCAGGAAGCAGCCATTTTGTGGACAGTTTTATTAAGGCAAGCCTTGTATCATCTCAGAATCTTGTTTGTGCACCAGATTGGGGGACCTAATGTCCATCCCCATGCCCTGGCTACACAATTAAACGGTAAAGAGAACGGGGGAATATGTGGAGAGCAGTGACATCTAGGAAGTGCTGAATGGAAAGTGAAAGTAATTGTCTGCCCCGCCTTTATGCCACTGGCATAGAGGAGGGGCAGACAATATTTGATTGACAACTGAGATTTTTAAATGAGCTTACAACAGCTATGAATGCTTTAATAAAAAATAGAAATTGGATTTCATGTTTAATTTGGAAAGGACTTTTATTATACAGATTTTTGTGTCTGGATGACAGGTCCACTTTAAGCAGCAAATATTTATCAGTTGTTAAGTATTATGAAACAACCTAGTCCCTAAAAAGGAATATATTGCACTGCCTGTGCCCCTGTTCTGTTGCTTCTTACAGTTTACCAACTCACCTTGGGAGCAACATTTGTTAATTTTTTTGTATTTATTATTCATTTCATATACCTCTGAGGGTAGTTGCAGCACCTTTCTTGTCACATGCCTAATTTATTAATCACAATATTGTTTACATATAGCTCATGAATACTGGAGAGTGTTAAGGTACCATTTGGGTCATGGGCTTACTCTAAACTTTCAGTGCTCGTCACTAGAAGTCACAAGACCAACTATACCTAGTCATACCACCCAATAGCATCTGTTATATCCATTAGCCATAAGTTTATATATGCCTTAGGGTTACCTGATCATTGGGGTGACAGTTCATTGCTCCACCACAAAAATTATTATAATAATAATATCTTTCCAGGGAACACTGCTCAAAGGGGAATAATTACACAGATATGGCATATTACTACAGGTGCTTCTTGCCTTAGGCAGAATTTTTTCAGTGAGCTGCTTATTAGCTCTTATAAATTATTACCTCCCGCTGTGAGAAAGGATTTCTGCTTGCTTAGACTGAGCAGCTCAGCTTTTGAAGGGGTTATAAACAAATTCACACATGATTTCAAGGGTGCCTAGCCTTTACATCTGAATGAGCTTCTGTCAGAATGAGTTGACATAGAGTATTCCATACTGATGTTACACACAGTATGAAGCAGCAGAAGGTATTGGAAGAAAAAGAACACATGCTGGGCATACAGTATGACTAAAGGTAACAGATGGACATAGAGAAAAGAGGAGCTCAATAATTTAAGCACCTTACAATGGCTCCAAGTTGCACTCTCTCCAGTGATCATTAGCAACAGTGCAATCATTCCTATTTATTTCATTTCAGTTGAATTTTTTTTATCCTTTTCATTTGATTACTGGTTCTTGATAATGATATATCCATTTTTTCTATTATTACTGAGTGATTATTCCATATTATTTTCTTCTTTGACTGTATCAGTGAAAGCCCATGCAGATCAGTATCTGAGTATGTTCCTACAAAGAATGAAAGTGCTTTGTATCTATAGAAGATCAGTCATCCTTGCTAAGCGTGTACAAAAGTTTTGGCTGGAACTGAACAGCAGTCTTCCTCTTTAATAACCATGATTGCAGTCTAGTTCTTCAGTCTAGTCTGTGCTAATATTCTCTAACGAGAAAATAGGAAACTATTCCTTAACCATTTAGGGCTTTGTGTTGAGTCTCAGATTTAGCGGAGCAAAAGTGTTTGGTTACATGTCAAGGAGCCAGGTGAAACAGTGGTCATTCATGAAATTCACATACAATACGTTGAATAGAAGGAGGATTTGCCAGTAATTGCATATCAATTTAATTACATCAGTTTCAATGAAAAAATGCCTTTTCCTCTGGTTTACTAGCATTAACTTCAGTTTTGTTTTCGCAAAACCAAGTAATAAAGTTGTATCTTTATACCTTAAATCAGATCTTTCTGGATAATGGGTTTCTGGAGTATACATCCCATACTTGTAGTTCATGTTTACTGTGGGCAAGAAATCTCATGAAAATACTTTCTCCTTGCCAAAACATCATAGCGGTGATCCAGCTTAATATCAGGAAAAGAAGGCAATGTTACTGTGATTCATTTGTATTACTGCATGATATTTTTTAGGCAAGACTTGTCACCAGTGGCAGGATAGATTTACCACAGGCAACAAATCTCTGTGTGTTTGGGCTATACTATAATACTGTATATACCAAACCAAAAGTATGACTTATCAGATTCTCAAATTAGAGAAAATTCACTCCTAGGGTTCATACACAGGGGTATTATTTTATGCATTTGATGTGCAGGTTTGAGTTTTGAGATGCCACATGCTGCATTTTCTTTCGCTTGACACACGTTCAGATATCAATAAAATAGAGGGTTGCATTTGTAACTGGCATAAACATACTTAGGGCTCTTTCTCACAAGCACTTAAACCTGTGTTCAGCCACAGGGGAGTGCAGGAAGAAACTCACAGTATTAATTTAAAGGGGCCCATACTGACACAGACACATGTAAGCTCTGAATGCAGGTGGAATGCAACATTCTGTGTTTGGCGCTTACATTGGCCTGTGTCAGTATGGGGGCCATTTAAAAGAGTTGTTTGTTTCTTCCTGTGCCCCCCTTTCGCGAGGTACCCAGGGTTCATATTGACTCTGTTAGGCTGAAGATAGACTGCCGGCACCGCCATTCAATGAAGAGGTCCAAGAGGACATTCGGTTGTTATAGTCATCTGGAACTGCTCCCAGCAAGAATAAGCTCTGTGGTGGATGCTTTCCCGGACCTTTCAGGGTTGTCATTTTCTTCAGGCTGCATTCAAGAGAGACTGCTACTTTAGAGTCGGCAAAAAACGGCCTCCCCACATGTGTGCTCTATGGCGCATGCATCTAATTTCCTGGTTCTTTCCCTGAAAGGTCCCTGGGTTTGCGCCTCAGCTTTAGTTATTATTGGTGCCCTTTAAGCAATTTGCCAAGGTTAACTGCAGGCTGATGCTAGGCAAACCCCAAAAAAGGTTCGGTATGGGAAAAAAGTTGATGCAAAGGCAAGCTGTAGGCAAGGTGCCAGATGGGGAACCCCTGGCCTGAAGTAGATACCTGGGTAGCATAGAAGGGCATCCCCTGTAAGAAAAAGGGGCAGCGAAATGGAGTCCTTTGTAGCAAAGGTACTGCAACAGTCATTTTTTTCAGCAACAGTGCTTCTTTCCATTACAGGCGGGTTAGTGCCAGCCCCCTCTTTGCAATCAACCTAGGAGCAGACAGCTTGCCCTTTCATTAGTCTGACTGTCCACCATCTGACTGACTCAATCCACCACCAGAGTGATGAGCTTTTGGCGCAGGCAAGCATTGTGATTTGTCTCCACCTCTTGCTTCATCATAAAAAAGCAATTCTGCTTGACATGATCTGTCCTTCATAAAGCCATGCTGATTTAAACAATGGAATTACATCAGATTCTGAAAAAAATAGAAAAAATGGCCTAGTTAAGACTGAACAAAGCTCTGTAAGTACTGGAGGGTGTATTCGATCAGTGTCTGGGTGTTTGCTCACATTGATGTTGCTTAAACATTTAAAAGGGACCTGTTACCCTAAGAAATAATTCCAAATTATTTTTTATTGTGTTAGTTAGCAAAATAAAACTTACCTACACCTAATTTTTCATTTCAATTTTGTTTTCTTCAGTCTTGGAATTACACAGTCACAGCACTGTTACTAAGGCAAGTTGTGTATCACCCCAAAATCTTGTGTATGTGCCCGAATGGGGGACCTGATGCCCAGACACATTGTCCTACACGATTATAGAGTGTGAGGAGGGAGGGGGAATGTGGGAAGAGCAGTGACATCTAGGAAGTACTGTAATGAATTGCTTACTAAATTACTTCTGAAACAGGTGGCCAGGGAATGTGCATTGATCAATTCCCTCTTTTCTGTTTGTCAAGATGCCAGATGTAATCTTCTTATGCTACGTACTATTTGTTATCATATTGATTTTTATGGTTTATTGTGAAAACCAAATAAAATATTTCAAATCCAAAGATGTCAGATGTCAAAGAAGCAGTTTTGACAATCACATTGGATGAGGAGCACATGGGAACACTGATGTGGTCCTCATCCGACAGGTCTCTGTAAACCCCAAAATATGATCCATTCATTGACCCTTGGACCACCATTTGGATCAGCCCAATTTTGCCCAGCATCTGGGTGGCCTAATTGCTAGATGCATTTGTTTGGTGACCTCCGGCTGTCGTTTGGTGATAGATCTGTGAATGATCACCAGGCCCGGATTTGTGGAAAGGCACCTAGGCCCGGGCCTAGGGTGGCAGGATTTTAGGGGGGCGGCATGCTGCCCAACCACACCCACATTGGTTCAAAAACACTGGGGATGCGCTGGAGATACAATAATTTTTTTAATTTCCCATGCGCCAATCCCCATTGCTCCAGTCCCCCTGGAGGGGACAGGGGTGACGAACGGTAGTGGGCCTAGGGACGCCCACTATGTGAATCCTGCCCTGATGATCACCTTTATTTCCATAAATCTCTTTACAAACTCTTTGTGACACTGTACAAGTTATTTAATCTCCTCATGTCTGGGTTTACCCTTTATGCCTAAAACAACTAATAATATAGTGTCAAGCGATTTTGAGTATGACAATTTCAGCAAGAAAAAAGAGCAATATCAATTCTTCCCTTCACTTTAGCACACTCATTCTGAAATCCCCTGGCCTCATTATGATACCTGAGAACTGCACTGGTGCTGGTTTAGATTTGCTTGGAGTCACCAGTAGTGATGAGCGAATCTGTCCCGTTTCGATTTGCCGAATATTTGCAAAACTGCAAAACAATTGCCGAAAAGTTTACGAAACTACGAAAATTTAGCAAATCGCATTGAAGTCAATGGGTGTTTTTACGCACGCAACAATTTTTCTCTCTCCAAATGTATTAAAGTCAATGGCCATTTTTTCTTATGTCGACTTTTTTTGTCCTAATGCATTAAAGTCAATAGGCGTTTTATCTTATGGTGACTTTTTTGTTTTTCTTATGGGTGTTTTTTCTCAGCGAATTTTTCCATGGCTAATTTTTGCCACAGTTTCGCTAAAAAATTTGCAAATGGTGAAATTCGGAATCCATGGGTGGAGAATAAATTCGGTCATCACTAGTCACCAGGTTCTATTTTGTTTCACTTATTGGAAAGTAGTACCTTTATTTTGTCAAAACCCACCTTCCAACACCAACCCTGAATTGCATATACATCTTCCATTATCCAGCAGTACAAGCTTATCCAAGCCTGAGAATAACGGTTCCTGTATGGTTGTAACAACTTACCCCAGTGGTCTAGTGGGAGGGAGTCGGCAGGGACGCCCGCCACCAGGTCCTTCTTCCTCCATTGCTGCCGGTTCTTAGGGCGTGCACGGCACACCTCTGCTTCTTTTATAGGCGCATTTGCGCTGGCGTATGACATCAGCGCGCAATGGCGCGAAATTTAAAGGGGTATAAAAGGAGCATTCTGGCTGTAGATCCTTGCCCGTTATAGGTAATCTCATTGCAAGTTCCTGGTGCTTTTGTGCTATATAGCTTCTGTATCCTGACCCTTGCCTGGTAACCGACTTCGCTTATCCTGTATCCCTGGTTGATGGTTGACCATCCACTTGTTGAACATGTCTACAAACCTGCTTTTCAGCAAGAAATTGTCCCCTTGACAACAACCCAAAAAAGAGTTCAATTTGTATACAATTTTTCCCCCAGTAATGAATTTCTAATTTACAAGATACCAAGAACAACTTACAACAAATTTACTATGAAAAAATGTCATGTTGACTGACTTGTTTTGATAAAAGAAAGCAAGATATTATCATAGTATCATGTAAACAGGTACATAAATATATAAAATGTGTTTTCATTTTTGTTTCTTCCAGGCTATACTTTTTTTCTGTATATACACACACAATAATGTTTTTACATTACAGACACATGCGTCTGCTGAGCTGAAAAAGAAAGATAAAAAAAGCTAATCTACTTTACTAATTTCTTAACCATCACCACAAAGAGTTAAATTGCTTCCACATGTCCTCAGTATTTAAATGGAGCTGGTAGCCTTTAGCAATTTATATCCGGCTGCACCCACTACCTGTGTGTTCTGCGACGTGTGTGTGTGTGTGTGCAAAGACCTCTGAATACTGATTCTATTGTGTTAATGGAACTATTGTGTCCTTGTGGGGGGTGAGCAATATTAATTCTGAGCAATTATAGCCCTTAGAATGCACCCTTCCCTCTCCCTTCTGCAGTGTTTCCCCACTTCCCATCTTTATCAGCTGAGTGTGGACTACGGAGAACGTCAAACAATATTCAACAGATGGGAATGCAAATAAACTTTAGTCCACATAACCAGGGAAATTAGTCAGACACCCACTTGCAAAATACTTAATTCTGGTGCACATTACACACAAAGAGCACATGAGAATTTCACCAACCCCTTCAGACAGGGGGGGGGAGAGGGAAAAAAATGATCCTTGTCTTTATGTCTGTGAGGTTGGAGTTCTTGCTAATAAAGGAGCTTTTCCCATGATGCAGTCTGATAAGGATTGGCCTACATGTAGTCTAGCAAGCCTCAGCTGATGGTTTCTTGATTAGGTGTCTTATCTCCTCATTGAGCTGCATCTGATGAAGGTTGCTGACAGCATAATGGCTGGGAAAGCATCGGACAGCTCCATAAAATGGCAACTTTGTTATGACATGTCAGCCAGGACCTGGTGGATGGTAAGTTGGCATGATAACATTTTTTTTCTTCCCCGTAAGTTTTTTTTCCCTTGAACTCCTCCTTCATTGTCGCAATGCACGTGTTATAAAGTTCACCGTCTGTGCAAAGTCCCACGCTCAAGTTCAGTGACTCTGCGGAGCCTGTATCACTGTGTTAGATAGGATTTCTCTCTTCTATTGTTGTTAGGGTTTGAGCCTTCCTTAAAAAAAAAAAAGGACCAGAAGGACACTGTGAGTTTGTCTTTTTTTCCCCCAAAGGAACAAATAAATGCAAATTTCAAACAAGGAGCCAAGATGAAATGGTTTGTGAAGCAGTCACAGGCAAAATGCAGCTATGTCATAACAGTGTTGGCTAATTGCTTTTGAGTTGGTCTTAAAAACAGAGCAATCTGCTTCTTTATTCTGTTTTTCCTCTGAATAATTATATAAAAAGTGCATTGTGTCCCGATGTATGCAGCTTCCTAATCAGTATGTGATTGTTCTCTTTGCTTCCCTTTAATTTGGAGTCCTCCTTCCTTACAGTGAATACACTAATTGGTGCAACCACCGATTAATATTCCGCTTGGCATAATTAAATTTAGTTAATGAGGCTATGCATATTCTGTCCCCTTTCCTCTCATTGTTTGTTAGAGCGTGGCTTTTAGACCTTATTGATGTAGCTTTGATAGGGAGGGTGGATCTTCCAAACAATTTTAATGTACCAGCAAAAGGAGGCAACTCCTAAGTTTATTTTCTGGGGATAGTGGGACCAGTAACAAGTGCCTAGCTAAAAAAAAAAGCCTCACTTTTTTTCCACTAGTTCTACATGTGGTTTTTTTTCCTTCTTCTGATGCTGAATTTTTTTTGTATACAAACAATGGTCTCTTGTATGTGACAAGGATGAAAGGACCTTCTGATTGACATGCCATTATGAATATTAATTTCATCCTAGTTTTTGCTTTGTCTAGCTCAGTTTTTATCCTTTTTATTCTGTACTTCAGCGACTTTTCTTGTTTTTTTCTGGATAATTATTATGCTTACCGAACACAGTATCTTTTCACAATTACTGCATGCGCAGGACAATAGGCACTTTCTTCTTGCTTTACTGAAATGGGACAAACCACTGGACAGTAAATCCCAGTGTCTTGCTTGTTAGACAGAGGATCCGATGTTGTGCTTTGTGCCTTTCCTACTCAACCGCTCTATGGACTGTTTCTTCCTTTTTCTAAACAATATATAACTAAAAGGACTTTTAAAAAGCGAGAGGGTTTTTTTTTGTGCGGAAAATTAGGTTTATGTTGAATTAAGGGTTTTTTCGTGCTAAAATGATTGCTTTTCCTATACATTATATTGTATGCTGTCAATCAAATAATATTTGTATTAAGGTTTCTGCATTTAACGTGTTGCTGGGATGAGAGCGCCAACTTTGTAATATTGTCTATAATTTATTCAACTGAGTAAAAGGAGGCTTGAAGCCAATGTGAACTTTCTGTAAAGTCTGGTGAGTGCAAGATACTTTTTTATATTGACAGTTGTGGGAGTTAGTTTTAAAGCTAATCTAACTTGTTTATATGCGTGTTCATTTCCTAGACAGTTTTTATTCCTATTCAATGTTTTTCTCTAACATGCTGCCTATTTAAAGCATGTATAGACTGTGCTCCTGTCAGAGCAGCCGGTAGTTTTATGTCATTCTTGTGTTGTAGTTATGCTGAGGAGTTCTGTATTTACACTATACCATGCATAATAAAGTTTGGTTCTGAATGAAGGGCAAAGTGTTTTAGCTGTGTGCAGGTGTATATTTGTACAATGTTTAGTACATATATTCAGAAACAGAAAACATGTTTCTCATATAATTCCTTTCTTTAAAGATATCATTATAAATAATGAATTCTATAAAATAGCATATAAAATACGTGAATCGATAGAAAGTAAAACAATTATTATTTTACATTTAAGATTCAAACAGCAAATATTAAGCAATGTAGCAAAAAAACATCCTATTTTACCAAACCAAATTATTTCTGGCAATTTCTTTGCTTTTTAGTCAGTTTTTCATACTGTCTAAATATCTAGTCACATTTCTGTAGTTCTGTCTAAAATTGCTAAAATACTTCAGTTTACTCTGACTGAGCCTTCACTGAACAGTGAATATATATATATATATATATATATATATATATATATATATATATATATATATATATAGATATATATATATATATATGTATATATATATCTTAAGTCTACTAGAAAATCACATGAACGTTAAACCCAATAGGCGGATTGTGCTTCCAATAAGGTTTAATTTTTTCTTAGTTTCTATCAAGTACAAGGGACAGTTTTATTATTACAATGAAAAAGGAGATCATATTTAAAAAAATTGGATTATTTGGATAAAATGGAGTCTATGGGAGATGGCCTTTCAGATAACAGGTTTCCGGGTAACGGATCACACACACACATATATATATATATATATATATATATATATATATAAATTCAAAAAGTACCTGCACTTTAACCCTCTCTGTTCGTAGTGGGTGCCCGGTCAAATAGGATTATACAGCTTTTCAAGATGGACCAGCACTCCAGTTTATTCAATCAAATGTGAATATTTATTTGAGTAGTTACTCTCGTGTCCAACGTTTCGGCCCACATTTTCAAAGTGATAGTTTTTATTTTCACATCACAATCCGACGTTTCGGTCCCTCCTGGGGACCTTTCTCAAGGATCCTTGAGAAAGGTCCCCAGGAGGGACCGAAACGTCGGATTGTGATGTGAAAATAAAAACTATCACTTTGAAAATGAAAATGAGAGTGCGGATCCTCTATTACCTATATATGTATATATATATATATATATATATAGTGAATAAAGTACCCCCTTTTGTAAAATATAAGGATATTATTAGTTACCGAGGAGTTTCATGACCATATAAAAACACGAGGCCGAAGGCCGAGTGTTTTTATACAGGTCATGGAACTCCGAGGTAACTTCTAATATCCTCATATTTTACAACTGGGGGTACTTTATTTATTATAATACACAAATTTTAGTGAGTCATGTGACAGAAATGACATCACTACTCACCGTTTATAACTGATGACATCACTACTCACCGTTTATAAGGATATAATTTACAGGATATTCATGGCTTTTGTGTATTATATATATATATATATATAACTTTATTTTACAGTACATTTGTACTGTAATATTTCATACACATCGGGCAGATTTATCAAGAGTCGAATTTCGAAGTGAAAAAACTTCAAAATTCGACCATCGAATAGGCTACTCCGACATTTGAAGTCAAGGGATTTTTAAGATTGTACGATCATACTATGATCGTACGATTGTACTTCGAATTGAACGGTTCGAACGATTTGATCTCGATCTAAGGTTTTTTCCGATAAATTAAAATCGTTGATCGCACAATGAAATCCTTTGAATCGTTCGATTTTACAAAAAAAACCTTTGACTCAAAACGTAGCCAACGGCTCATATAGGGTATAGGAGGTTCCCCCATAGGCTAAACAGCAATTCGGCAGGTTTAAGGTGGCGAAGTGTCAAAGTTTTTTGAAGAGACAGTACTACAATTTTCGAATGGTTGAATTTGTGAAGTATTTTCAATTCAAATCGAATTTTGGCCTATTCAATGGTCGAAGAACCCAAAAATTACTTAGAAATATAAAGTTTTTGAATTTGAAAATTCACTTCGACCCTTAGTAAATGGGCCCCATAATGTTTCTATATTTTGTTTTAGATTGGTCTGACTTACTACAGTACTGCTAAAATCCCACAGAAACATTTATTTTCATTAAAAATCACAGATTTGGATAAGAAATATTTTCTTCATACTTTGATTTCAACATTTTTTTATATAGAAGCTGGTGGAAAGTATATGATTCTTTGCATTAAAACTTATTATGCTGTTGTTAATGTGCAACTGGAAATATATTTACCTCTCTCCCACTTAAATTTCATGCAACAAATGTGGGTCTTCATATATGTCTTCTGTGTGCTGTATATCATCCAGACATGATAGAGAACCAGAATCTCGTCATGACTTAATTACTGATACTGTACCCAGTCCATATAAAGACAAATGGACTGTTGTGTCCTCTATTGATAAAGAAGTTCTGCTTGTTTTCCACTTCTCAATCCTGGAGCCTTTAGACTTGTAGTTGAACTATAATGCTCAATGGGTAGAGTGGGATGAATAACAAAAACAACTGAAGGGCTCCTGGTTGAATAAGCAGATACTGAGAAAAACTATCTTTTTCCTCGTAGATGTGCAACAAATAAACAGAGGTGATAAAAGTGAAAAAAAAGAAAAACGTAAGTTAGGTAGAATATTTTACTTCTCGAGCAATTTGGGCATAATGACATATTTAATTCATCATGTGGCAGATTTATCAAGGGTCGAATTTCGAAGTAAAAAAAACTTCGAAATTCTACCATCGAATAGGCTAGTCCGACATTCGAAGTCGAAGGATTTTTAACATCATACTTCGATCGTATTTCGAATCGAATGATTCGAACAATTTAATCGCACGATCATACGATTTTACAAAAAAATCGTTTGACTTCTCAAAACTTAGCCAAATACTGGCTATAGGTTCTAGGAGGTCCCCATAGGCTAACATAGCAATTTGGCAGGTTTAAGGTGGTGAAGTGTTGAAGTCGAAGTACCCAAGAGACAGTACTTCGATTTTCGAATGGTCGAATAGAAGTCGAAGTTGAATTTGGCCTATTCGATGGTCGAAGTACCCAAAAATTACTTCGAAATTCGAAGGTTTTGAATTCGAAAATTCACTTTGAATTCACTTCGACCCTTAGTAAATGTGCCCCACCATATGTCACATGACATTGTCTTCATATTACTTTTTCAGTAATAAATGAAATGGACAGATATACATGGCATCTTTCAGCAGGACAATAAAAGTGAAGCAATGCAAAAAGCTGTTTTACAGCAGACTTTGGCCACAGGTTATTACATTACAATACACAAGAGCCATGAATATCCTGTAAATTATATCTATATAATAGACAAAAGCCATGGATATCTTGTAAATTATATCCTTATTAACAGTGAGTAATGATGTCATCAGCAGCATAGCTATATGAAACAGATTGGATCCCACACACTGAAGCATGTACAGTGCATGAAGGCACAAACTCCAGGTGAAGAGCATGAATGAATTAATAGACAAAATTCCCACCTCATCATTACACAATACACAATGGACAACAAATCAAACTGTCTATCAAATCAGCTGTTCATGCTCCAGACACAATCAGAGCTTGCCAAAAAATGTAATGGTAATGCAGTGGTGAAATCCCAGCCAACAATACCAGAAACTATGATCTGACTCATTCATAAATATTCAAGCAACAGAATTTATCAATGGGAAACGCAGAATCTTGTGCAAAATGCTCTATAATCTTGCGCAAATAATGCCCAGTGCAGGCCCTATAAAACCTGGAGAATTGGCGTACATGTACAGTATATACCTGTACTACTATGACAGGTTCCCACAGAATAAGGGGCATAATTATTATGCTGTGTGAAATGAAATTCAATGAAAAAACGGTGTAAAAAGTTGTATAAAATAATTGGCTAAATCAGGGTGTTTGCTGTTATTCTACATTGCTTCTGGCAGAAGCCACTTAAAGAAAAAAGAGGTAAAAATGTTATGTGTTTTTTTTAAATTGCAAAGACTGTGGATGTGTGATGTATAATTCTGCTGTTTTTACACAACATAATAAATATGCCATTAAGTGTCAGACCAGCAAAAGTCTTTTAAAGAAAAATGGTTTTTTTTTCAGCCAGCTGCAAACAGGAAAAATAATGGCACTTTTCTTCCAAAAACAACAAAAATGACTTTCAGCAGCAATATGAGTTCAACATCCTTTATGTCAGGATCCCACATCTCTTTCTGTGTCTCTTAGAGCTCCCCTTGAGACACTGACTAGCCTGGGTTTTAAGGGCAACTGATTAGCCACCTGAGGCTAATCAGGTGCAGCTATAGCACCTCACTCTGCTACATACCTCTCCTGTTTGCAGGGGGTCCTGACTTCTGTGGCTGAAGCCCAATTCTCCAACCCTTGTCAGGAAAGGAAATCACCTTCTGATTTGCCTTCCCGGGCCTAAGTTAGACCCTAAATAAATAGGGTTTCTGCTAGTTCCTTCCTCACAAGACCTACTGTGAAGACCTACTTCCTACTGTGAATGGATCTGTTTCCACCTTATGTGTGGGCTGCTGACCCATAGGTACCTGGGAACTTCTCACACCTTTACTGGTGGGAAGATGTCGGCCCAATCTCTAATCATTGGGGATATCTATTAAAGGGGCAGGTTTTAGATCAGTATCTGTTTCTTGCCGTCTGCCTCAATCCTTTTGCCCATTTTTGACTAAGCCTTGCCTAATTTTTGCTGGTACCTCTTTTATGGACTTGTTACTATTTACGCACTAACTCCTTGTCGGTTCTCTGTGGATGACTGTTGCAGAACTTTGCCTGGACCTAGTTCCTTTTCTGCCAATAGTCAGTTTTACCCCTAGTTGTACAGTTAGTGAGATGGTAGTAGCTTGGTGCCTTTGGATCCACCAACGTACCTCAGCTGGCAGGACAAGCAGAAACTGCCCTAGAACCACAGTCTCTATCACCGGATCTGCAGTCTTTGTTGCAAGCTGGACCTACCTGGTGCAAAAGTCCATTATGCTTTTTTTCAAGAACTATTATTGACATCCATACACTAGGTGAACATATGTATATATTGCAGATAATGACCTGGCTAGAATAAAACCAGTGTGTATTGTACTTGACTCCTGGATATCCTTCAGGTGCCCCTTTCTGGTATTTTTTGGTTCTACAACATTACCTTCTCAATGTCTCTAGCAGTTACTCAAACCAAAAACATTCAATGAACAGACCTTACTCCAGAGTCTTCATTATGCCAACATACGCTAAATTTTTCGAGGATTTTCCCCTTTGTCAACATACTAAGATTCCAACCAATACCATCCCCTTACATAACCCTTAAATGACCCTTACCAAGTTAATTTATGTTTTCCTGGGCTGAACTATGAGAATATGTGTTAAAAAGTGAATATTGGCAAGTGTTAAGTAAAGCATGACAACCAGAAAAATGTTCTATACACCAAGCACTGGCTGAAGATACAGTAAGACTGAATCATCAACAGAACAATAGATCAAAACAGTACAAGTATTCTCCATTAACCCCATCATAATGTGATGGACCTATTTTCTATAAAGGGTTTAGTATTAAGTCTACTCTATCAAGAGGCATTTAACTAAACTAAGGTTGTACATAAGAACATCCAAGACACAGACAAACAATCAAACCTTAACATGATGTTGAAAATAGTTTAATACCATTTGTTTCGATAAACACAGTTGGGCAAATTATCAACACAGTTTCACTGAATACATTGAGTAGAAATGCTCCCAAAATTGACAGACATGTCCCACACTTATATGTCTATGAAGATTCCTATTTAACCAGATCATGATATACAGTATCTAATAGAATTAAGTCAAAGGCAACTGGACATTTAGGGGGTTATTTGTCAAGCTCCGAATATTCAAACCATTGAATAATTTGTAGTTTTCGAAGCAAAAAAAAAAACGACTAATTTTTCGAGATTTATTAAAGTCCGATGGTCTAAAAACTCTGAATCCGAAACACCGGCATCTAAAAGCTCTCAAGGTCCTGTATAAGTCAATGGAGAAGGTCCCAGTGTCTGTGCTGATGTCCGTACCAATATCAGAGGATTTCGGCACAAAAAACTCAGAAAAAATTGTAGTTTTTGTGGAAAACTCTGAATGATTTTTTCGGCGAAAACTCTGAAGTTTTCGGAGTTTTGCCCACACCTATTTTTTCTGGCTTTTTTCTTCATAAATAAGGTCCATTCGGGTTGTTCGAGTTGTTCGGAGTTGGATATTAGAAATACTGAGATCAATTCAGACCTTGATATGTAACCCCCCTATAGTTCTTCTTGAAAACATTTCACAACTCATACAAGGTGCTTTTTCAGTTCAACTGAAATAGTAAGTAATTCCCTGGCATTTAAACCCTTAAGGTATGTCTGTGACTTTACTACCCTCAAGGGTTGTAAATGCCGGGGATTTTCTACCATTTCAGATGAGTGGTGAAACATTTTCAAGAAAAACTGTTAATGTCCAGTTGTCTTTGACTTAATTCTACTAGATACTGTCCATACTTATAGAGTACGCAGAACTCTCTCTCTCTTTCTCTCTCTCTCTCTGGTCCAGGCCAATGTAACTTAGAATAATTAGGGGCTACAGGTGAATTAGATATATGGCCCTAATGGGCTGAAGTCCCACTGAAAATATTATATGTCCCACCAATTCCTTAAGTGAAGGTAAAAAGCACTGCAACTGAAGCACTGGTGAGACTTTCTTTAAACACTCCTATATTACACCTTCCTCCTACCCAAGGTAATGCCTGCTTTTATAAAACACTGTTCCTGTTTGAACCACTAGAACAAAATTTGGAAAAATTGCCAGCTTCCTCCAAAATAAGGGTTTGCTACTGGTCCAATCACCTATACCAACAAAGCAGTAATAAGCAATTACTTGTTGTGGCCTGTTTAATAGCAAACAGCTTATTTGCTACTATGGGTCACTGCTAGTGATGGGCAAATGGGCAAAACACGAATTTTGACTCCAGGGTCAATTCACAGGCGTCAAAATTGACGCCGATGACAAGTCCGACAAATTGATATGATTCGCCCATCACTAGTCACTGCACCTGGACTAACTTAGTGCCTTTAATTACATATGGGGAATCTTATCTAGGTGATATAGATGCCCAGCTCGTGTTAGACAAGCTCAAGCTCAACATCGGAGACACACCAGGGCTCATTTATAAGCACATGTGCAGTGTGCAAAGTGCAGTTTTGTTACAGCAGCTGTTTCATCTTAATAAATACAAACACATAAAACCAGAGGCAGTGGCATAACTAGTAATGGGCCCCACAGCAAATTCAATGTATATTGAGATATATTAAAAAGCCTCATTCATTAGGGCTTAACTGGGCCCCCTTCACTTCTGGGTCATCCTGCAGGGTTTTCTTCCTCTGAACTTACACCCTAGACCAGAGGCCCAATTGTTACAAAAGTATCCTCCAGTTAAAAGTATGCTATCCTATGTTTGGATTCATAGGGCTATCTTTGAAGGCATTAAACATTTTTCCTTTAGCTCTGAACATTGCTATATCCCCCTATTAAAGTTTGATTACCTACTTACAGAGCAGTTAGTCTAAGGTAGACATCCTCCTTTATATTTTTCTACAATTGAAATTGCCTTAGCTGTTCAACTCAAAATGGCACCTGCTCTACCCCAAGTTTATGTAATGGAATCATTCCACTGTTCTTCCTGTCTTGTCAAGCCTCTAGTCTCAGACTGTGTAGCTGAGTGGAAAATAAACCTGATGTCAACATGCAGGCCGTAGTCAAATCCCATGACACCAGGAAATAAGAGTGGACACGCCTTGTAATTACCCAAATTGAATGAGACCATGCCTAGTTACAAAACTGTGTTTTACATCACAGATTACTTGGCATATTCGTTTTTTCTTCTGTACATCCTTGTCTTATATGTACCTGAAATCCAATTATCCATTGCACATTGCAATTAGTTTAGATTGCATGTCAAACATGTTTATTTTTCTGAATCTGTCATACATACAATTTTACAAAATTATAGTTCATGCCGTAAATTAAATTTACTATATTTTAGAAGTTGAAACCTTTCCATGGTTACTTTAAAAACTCAATATTTATATTTGTGATTGCATCTGAAAATAATACAGTATGTTAAAATCTAACCACTTTTATTGAATGCATTTATTCATACATTACCTATTTATGTGTGTATTATTGGAGCATTTACTTTTATTAACATAGTCTTGGATATAGTATTTTTATAGCAACATCTCAATGTATTTATTCCAGTGACCATGCTGATATTACTAGTGAAACCAAAATGAAGCGCTTTCCTTTGCCTGGCTTCATGAAATCTTGTTAAAGTAAAAACCTTTTGGAAAATAAAATCAATAAAGCTTTTTGAACTTTCTTTCAACAGAAGGAAGAATAAAAGCCATTGTTTACTCTAGTTCACCATGTGCCACATGGTGTATCAGGGCTTCATTGGTCTGAGCTGTTCAAATTAACTCACAATTATCTTCTTACTTGTAGCTTGTAACCAGAACGTCTAGCTGAAAGTATCAAGCCTTTCTTTTGATATTCTTGGCCTATATTTTTAACCCTAGTAATGAGCTTCCACACTGCGAGTGCTGATAGGAGATTAGTATATGTATGAATGTGTTAACACAGGCCCGAGTATAAAACCTTACAATATTTTTTTTGTTGAAATATTTTTACGATATACGACTGTTCAGATTGTATGCAAGAAAAATTAAAATAAACTAAAACTAAAGAATTATTGAATGAAATTACACTTCAGGACTTCCTTTTAATAGTCTGTTTTTTTTTCCACATTAACTCAACCACTTGTAAATTAAAGCAGAACCATTGTTGCCATAAATAATAAATAAATGATTAATTAAATTATCTTTCACAAATATGCATTATTTTATAGTTAGTTATCATGTTTTAATAATTTTATATATTATGGGTGTGTTTCCACAACCTAAAATCTTATTTTCTGCGGAGAACAACTCAGCCATGCTGTTTGTCAGTAGTGTTTTTGGACATTGCTAACGTGTGCTGGAATCAGACAATAAGGACAGGTGAAATCTGTCAGCAATCAGTCAGAAAGACAATGTACACAACTAGTACATTGTGAATTAGCACATTAGTGAATTGGCGTATTTGGAGCGCATTTGCGCCCGGTGAAGTGGTGTGATTGGTGCAAAGCTGATGGCAAAAATGTGCCCATTAGCGAATCTGCGATTCTATTTGATTGAGTATAACTGGTGTATCAGTTATGCGGCTGTGGGAGCTGTTCATCGAATTCCATCAGCTGATGCTTCTTGAATGGAAAATACACTATCTATGGCTGGCAAGTGAGTTTTCACACACATATCTATGGCAGCATCGTGGAATAGAAGTTATCATTGCTGGGGTGCTAGATTCAACTCCATAGCACCACTGACAAATAGTTTGTATGCCCCCCCCCTGCATGCTTGGTATTGCAATTTAATCGATTTAAATAGTTACTTATTGAACTGATCATGGTTTTGTATGTGTGTTTGCCTATAGATGTGGGAGGAACTTGATTATAATGTCTACTGGAGAAGGGACTGAATATTGTCATGTGGCTCTTCCAGAGAACTCAAAAATACCCATGTGCCATGGACAGTGGTGGGCCTTTTGATTAATTTTTGCCTGCTTCACTGCAAGCTCTTTTTTCTATTTTTTTCCTAGCTCTTACGGCTAGAGACATACCATATGTATCTCAGCCTGTGGATAGTGGATTCTCAGCCTACATTTACTCCATAGGCAGAGATCCGTATAGTGTGGCTCTAGCCCCTCTACTCCTAGACCTGTTCCAATGTTCACCACTAATTAGAGATAACAAGATCAAATAATGTTCATAATATGTATGTTTGATGTATATACCCTTCTAATGTACAGCACTGCTGAATATGTTTCTTTTAAATTTGTGTTAATAAGTAGCAATAATATTTGATACTTAACTGAAGCTTTTTTTTTAAGCTGTAGATCACTACTGTGAGTGGGTGGGCTGTTTGTTTTAGGAAATAACATTTAAGATTTTGCAGCCACATTGGTATCACCAATCCTTTTTTGAGGTCAATAAAGTACAATCAACAACAGTGGCTACCTCTCTGTGGCAGCCCAAATAGCAATTAAGAAAAAACCCACACTCATTACTCCCCTAGCTAATAGTTAAAAGAGGAAGCTTCTAGTCAATTATAGTCTTGTGGCCACACACAGTCCAGCCACATTTGCCTGTAGTCCTAGCTCTAATCATTTCGTAATCTTCATAATGAAATAATAATTATTTGTTCAGTATTCCAGTCTATTTTACACTGACTTAGCACATGCTTTTAAATTATAATAGGGAATAAAAGGAAGATTAACAATATTATTGGTAATAAGGAATTTACATAAATTACAGACCAGTGACATACAGCTCTAGTTACAAAATGGTGCTAATTTGCTAAATGCACGTCCGCCATGCCTATACACACTTCATAAAAATAGCCACAGCTTTTCAATAGTCTCCATTACCCTGATGCTCAGTATATATTAAGTACTAGCTGAAGTTTAAATATAAGTATGGTGTTTTGTTGATTGGGCTTTTTAAATATGTCTTGCTGAGTTGATGACCTATAAAAAGCTGGTGTTGTCTTTCCGATAGTTATCTTTGCTTATAATTTCCTGCCAAAATATTCGCCACAACGAAGTTTACTAAACTGTGAAATCACTGCGATCACTGGCGTTAGCCAACTAACATTAGCGTTTATTTCAGCGAGTTTAGAATTTTCTGGGGACAAAATAAGTTTTAGAAAATTTATGGTATGAAATATTTTTGTTTTATGGCATTTATTATGGGTTTTTTTAGTGACACATTTATGGCCAGTTATGGCCTCTTCAAAAGTGATAAACTCTATTGAGTGATTGTGAAGATACCATCAACAACATAATAAACAAATTTTATCAATCAAACATGTATGCATCATATAAATTGAATCCACACCCCCTGCCCTACCCCCTGCCAATAGAATTGTTTAAACAAAAAATCAAGTTTTACCAATCAATCTGTTTGCATCATATAAATGCACTGTTTAATCTAGTCAATCACAATGAAATTGAACCCCCTGCCAGTAGAATCATCAATTTACAGAAATCAAATATATAAAGCCAATAGCCACCTGTCATTTCACACAAGACATCCCACTGATTGATTGGATATAAACTACACAGCACTGAACCTTTGACAGGAGTCTCAGCAGTAGTGAGAGACAGTAGTGAGAGAGTGAGAGATTTTGGAGATTGCATCATGTCAACAAGTCCTGACCACCAGGGAGCTGATGGAGAGAGTGCATCTGGAGAAAAGAGATGCAGAAATACCAAGTTCTCTTTTGATGAAAACTGTACATTATTACATGGTGCAGTTACCCATTGCTGTGAACTGTTTGGGTACGATGCAAGTAGGACTTCCATGGCCTGGAAGAATTTGTATATGTGCTTAGATTTGCATCCATTAAGTTGACTTACAGCTTCTTGGCAGTTGCTTATCATAGACTAAAGAAACTCTTTTTCAGCTGGAAATGGCTCCAAGTTAAAAGGGTTGCTCAACTTTAAATGAACTTTTAGTATGATGTAAAGAGTGATATTCTGAGAAAATTGGCAATTCATTTAAATTTCTTTGTTTTTGAATTATTTAGCTTTTTTTCAGCAGCTCTCCAGTTTGCAATTTCAGCAATCTTGTTGCGAGGATCCAAATTATCCTAGCAATAGTGATGCGCGGGCCGACCTCGGCACACCATTTGCGCATTGTGGGTGAGTTTTGGTTGAGCTATTCTGCCTGCTCTCTCCACCCGCAACCTTACATTGCCAGCTTCCTGCTTCCGATCTTGTAGGAACGAGCCCGTCCCCTCTGCGCGGGTCTATAAATATAGAGGAGAAGCCGGGTGCGGTCAGGTTCTGGTCAGGAAAGGTTCAATTGACCCGCATCACTACTTAGCAAGCATGCATTTCTTTGAATAAGAGACTGGAATATGAATAGGAGAGGGACTGAATAGAAGGAGGAGTAATAACAATACATTTGTAGCCTTACAGAACAGAGATGGATCAGAGACTCCCATTTGAAAGCTGGAAAGGGTCAGAAGAAGAAGACAAATAATTCAAAAACTATATATGGAAAAATGAAGACCTACTGAAAGGTTGCTTAGGGTTTTCCATTCTATGAAATACTAAAAGTTAACTCAAAGAATCCCTTAAAAAAAGTGTTATATGTAAAGTTGTGGTGAACATGTAATTCAGTCACAGTTATATAGTTCCTTACCTCCCAGCTGTATTTTCTGCGGGACAGTCATGATTTTGGCAGCTCAGCCCGCAGTCCATGGTTTCTTACTGAAATGTTCTGACTTTCTCTTTGATCTCCTGCACTGACTCGAGAAAAGGATACAAAGTTTCTAAAACTTGATTAAAATAAGAGCCTTTTGGCAGAGAGCCCAGAACAGCCAGGAGCTGCACTTGTGGATACTCTTGTAACAATTTAAAATAAGCAAAGAAACAATTGTAACTATTTAAGAAAAGTAGGTCTCTTGGGAGAACTGAGACTAGCAGCTTAAAGGGCAATTCACTTTCATTAGCAAAACTTTTATAACACATAAAACATTGCACTAAAATTCTTATGAATGTGTTCAAACTTTCCTAACCTGCCAAAAAAGGGACATGGTAATTAGGGGGTGTGGTCATAAAATGGACATGGCCAAGGTTTTGTCCCTCTTTTAATTTTTCAATGTTGGGAGGTATGTAGTTCATGTGATTTGAATTGTAACTGTTTATTCCATTGCATTTTGTGTTGCTCTGTATATATTACTCATGCTCCATAAAAAGGAATTGACTTAAAGAGAATCTCCCCAATCAAAGATCACAGAGACGTGAGACACTGGTATAGCTAGACACTGTAGATTTCTACAACAAAAGAAACTCAATCCCCTTTATGAACAGCAGCTGGGTCTGCTGCCCCAATTTTAAACCCCTTACAGATAAAAGAAAAGTAAGGTTGTATATCCATGTTTCTCAGCCTTTCTCTAAGTCTACTGTAACTCTGCTTATTACTTTCAGGTTTTGGCAACAGACACCAAAATAAAATTCTTTATTAAAATGTATTATTAGTAATAACAAGAAATACATTTCCTGAAGTGCACAAAGCATTAGTAAAAGAGCAAGAATAGTCAATCAAACAGCAATAGTAAAATATCTGAAGAGGTATGTCATTATGGCAGTGGTGCCATAAGAAACAGAAAAAAACTTACAAATCAATTCATCCTACAACAGAATCTCAGCTTTTGCTATATTGTATATGTTTAGGTTTACACAGATCATGCCCATCTTGTATTGTATGTGATGTGAGACTGTCAGTGGCAGCTAGAGAAGCCACCTAGCTCTTGCCTGCATCTACCAATAAAATGTAAACTTTCAACGCTGGCAAGCATGTTAAAAATATAAATGTATAAAAAAATCCCATGATGCACTCAGGTCTTTGCTTAGAAAAGTAGATAGGTCTTACTGAAGTCAGTGCATCATTAAAAACATAGCATGTGTAACCGTAAAACTGTATTGTCATTAGTACTACAAATCCCATTAATCTAAAGGTGGTCTCATATATGCAAGCAGTATTGATGGATGAAAGTCTTGTTGGTACAATTTTATCTCACAAAATAAATTCCTAGGTTATAGTTTTCAGTAGCAATGATTGCAGTATTCCAAATATTGAAGGACACAATCATCTGAGATTGTTCTGTAATTTTCTTTTTGTCACTCAATATAGGTTTAATATATATATATATATATATATATATATATATATATATATATATATATATATATATATATATATATATATATATATATACTGCATATATAATCTCTCAATAGCCAGTACCAGCGCTAGGTTATGACAGGTAAGAAAGCTATAGATAAGGCAGGCCCGGACTGGCAATCTGTGGGTTCCATAACATACCATAGAAAGTCACTATTTAGTGGGCTGGTGGGTTGCTGATTGGGCCTCTTTGTACTTGGAATGGTAGGGCCTATTTTGACTTCCAGTCCAGAGCTGAGATAAGGGTACATAAAGCATGCTTATATGCCCATATAGCAGTTCATAATCATACACCCTAACAATATACAACCATGTCATCCCTTTTAGACCCAACCCAAAAAATTAGAGCAACTGCATGAGAGCAGTAGTAGAAGATGGAAGTGAAACTGGGAAAAGAAGCAAAGCTTATATTATATATGGGTTATAGGCTGCTATAGAGTAATGCATAGTCATATTCAGAAAATGTGCGCATATTTATCTGTTCATAATATTAAAAGAAAGAACACAATAACAATAGTAATTATGGCGAAGGAGCAGAAACATGAACTGCTTCAGAAGCCAACTTCACAAGAGGCATTGTTTTTAAAAAAGAAATCTATTTTTTTCCCCTGAAATCTTGTTTTTAAGGTTTAATTGTGGTTCTGCTGTGTTGCAGACAGAGCTTTCAGGGGTTGAGCGTGGTATGTTAAAGATAGCTCTGTAAAGGATGGTTCATTAACTAATGTGAAATGTGATACAGCTTCAGTGAATGGCTGATAAACTTCAAAGTCTGGCCTAGCGCCCTTGTTAAATTTTTGTTCCTATGCCAGTCTTATACGTTACTGAAAACAATAGATCATTCCTCAAAAGATGCCTTCATACTGTCAGAAAAAAAAATTCTATTAAAATTGAGCAGTCTCTGCTAAAATGTTGACTCTAGAGCTTAACTAGCCACTAGGTGTGGGCACATTTTCATGATTTGGCCCTTGTTGTCATTAGAAATCATAGCAGGCATATTTTCCATGGCAAATGGCTCATTACTGCAATCAATGTATGAGAACTTTAGCCCACTGGAAATTATTTTTTTTCTAATCACTGGAAATTCTTAGAAAATTAACTACCTAGATTCCAGAGTGCCTCAAGACCAAAAATTATTAGTGAACCAAAACTATGTCCTCCACCTCATTGTTAGCTTTACTGTGCAGACTTCCAATATTTACATCACATTTTTTCACTAGCATTAGTTTTTGGGAAATGTGTTCATCTGTTTTTCTAGCTACCCAGCCATGAGGACTGAATTCTTTTTTTCAGCTATAGGAACTTGGATGAAAAAGGAGAAAATGTTATATACGTTATATAGAAAGCTCAAATTTACGGAAAGGCTGTCTACCATAGACTCCATTTTATCCAAATAATTCAAACTTTTAAAAATGATTTCCTTTTTCTCTGTAATAATATAACTGTACCTTGTATTTGATCCAAATGAAGATGTAATTAAACCTTATTGGAAGCAAAACCAGCCTGTTGGGCATGATTTTCTAGCAGATTTAAGGTCCATATTACAGAAAGATCTGTTATCCAGAAAACCCCAAGTCCTGAGCATTCTGGATAACAGGTCTCATACCTGTACTGCCATTTACAGAATTTATGTTTATTAAATGAGAAAAAGACCACACCAAATTACTTAGAGGACAATTTTTTATAAAAATTTGAAAACTCAATCACAATGTAAACCTCTGTGTTCCTCTGTGTTTTTTTATGTGAATTGCCAAGATTTTTTTAATCAGAAAAAAAATTTGAGACTGCTTTTTTTTCTTCAATTTTGAATTTTAATAAATACATTGCTTAGAGTATGTGTGCCAAAAAGTCTACAACCTGCCTTCCAAGATAAAAATGATCTCCTTTTCTGTTGCTGTCTCTAGTCTGAAGTCTTCTTATTATATTACCTTCCTAGTTAAAGCAAAAAAGGTGGGGGAAAAAGTTAGTTTATTTTCGGCCAAGCCTTGCAGTTATTATGAGTGTTTCTTGGATGTTGACAATGGCCTTCCTCTGAATGAGTAAGCCTCTTGTAAGTGCCATGCCATAAAGAAATGACTAGGGTGGACTGTTTTATACTATCAAGGTCCAAATGAGATCTGGCTCTCGCACACCCTTGTAAGAGGTAATTACAATGCTGTCTGGTGCACAATGGTAGAGGTCCGGCAACCCCAAATCCAATCTAGAAGTCAAACAATCCAGAGGCACACAGAACTATTCTGCAATAAACGTGCAAGGTGTTCCTTGCTTGCATCAGTTCTGTGTGCCTCTTCTGGATTGTTTGACTTATACTATCAAGGACCTCATGTGTATATTTATAACAGCCTTAGAGCTAGTGGTAACCTATTTTGCAGACAATTCACACCTCCTCTGTGTGGCAAGCTCCATACTTAATCATAATTAGGCTGTGTTTTTGGATATCCCACAGTAAATATTATAACATTTGACAATGCAAGTAACTGGTCAAATTGGACTGGTCAAATTGGACAGTCTTATTGCACAAAGGGGTGTTGCTGAATCAAGTGAAATAAGTCTGCTGAAAATGCTGGTGAGAGTTTCATTCAGATTGATTGCTCCACTATAATTCGGATATAGGGCTGTGCTTGGATAAATAACAGAGGAATATTTTAGCTAGTTGTTGGGGTATACCACTATGAAGGGGTACATAGGAAGTAGCACTACCAATAATAAAAGCCCAGAACTGTTGGCAAGATTTTGGGGAATTCCCTGTATTAATCATTTAGAGACTAAGGTGAAGTCCCAATGATTTTTTGATGTGCGCTGGGATTCATGCAATACCCCAAAGTTTTTGGAGTTTTCGGGCAAAAAAGCATATGAAATCTGAGTTTTCAGGTTAAAAAATCCAGAAAATTGTGAAATCTGATTTTTTTTTCCCGCAAAGCAAATTTTCAGGGAAAATTTAATAATAAATAAGTGTAAGAAACCCTACGGATTTGAGTTTGTAGCATAAAATATTGAGATAAAATTGGACTTTGATAAACAACCCCCTAAATTATGCTAACAAAGAATTTGTGAGAATTTGCTCTATGGGCAATCACATCTGGAGCTATTTCGGGCCCAACACACTGGGCCAAAGTGCCCAAAACCATCTGCCATTGCAGATGATTCTAATAGAATACAATTCTGTTTAGACACGGGCAGGGCCGCCATCAGGGGGGGACAGGGGGGAGAGTTGTAGGGGGCCCCAAAGGTAAGGGGGGCCGGGCAACGCCGCACTTTCTTGATTAGCCGGGCCCTCCTGCTTTCTGAGAGCTGCTGATGGAAGGCAGGACGGGAGCACAAGGGGAGGTATCTTCTGTCCATTACTTCGACTTATTGGTCACTGAGGGATTGGATAGCTGAGGTTTGAACTTCTCCTCCAGCTCATCCAATCACCATGCAGCTTTACCATGACTTGTTATTCTTGACCAATAAGGGAAGAAAATGCTGTCACTGGAAGAAGATGCAGCCATCTGTGCTCCCCTCCTCCCTTCTGTAGTTGGCAGCTCACTGACAGCAGGTGGGCCACACTGAAGTAAGTGTAACATGGCAGGGCCCCCTAAAGGTAACCCTTTGTGGTCCCTGTTGTTTGGTGGGGCCCTGGGCACCAAATTTATTTTAAACTTCTGGGAGGGGGGCAAGTTTTTTACATGGATGTTTAAGGGGGGCCCTGGCCACCAATTTTCTTATAACGTCAGTGGGGGGGGCCTGGCCACCAATTTTTTTCCCCATGTGGGGTCCTAGCCACCAATATTTTTTGATGGAAGGCTCTGACCACAAATGTTTTTTTTTTAATGGGGGGCCCTGACCACCAATATTTTTTTTATTAACATGTGGGAACCATAGCCACCAATGTTTTATTTTTTTTAGTGTGTGGTGAACCTGTGGGGTGTGGAGGGCGGACCTGTAGGTGGGGCTTGTGGTGGGCGCAGCCCAGGGGGCCCAGGAAATTTTATCGCGTGGGGCCCTGCGATTTCTTATGGCGGCCCTGGCCACGGGACCCATTTTAGGTGGAAGCACTGTGTAATATGTTCCCAGTCTCTTCTACCAATACTTGTACGTTGAGTTTAGCACCAAGAAAGGGTTACATTTATACTTTCAGAACAGTAGTTTCTATTATATTGCATCTTAACAGAAAACAGAATTAGTATATTTTATTTTTGCTAATCATATCAAAGCAAATGAATGTTTCTGTAGAGCAAACAGAATATGCAGTGGATAGTTTTTTTTTGTATAAGACAGAAGTGATTCCCAATTATCTCACACCCTAATTAGTGTGTTTGCAGATCCCTGGGCATTCATCTCAGCTGCGATTGCCTTTGCAAAGCTCATTGGGACAAGACCATATGTGTATGCCACGTCAGAGTACAGCAATCGAAATTAACTGAATGCCAATGCTAAAACATATTCGTCATTTGTATAAAGACTAAGCACAGAGAATACACATCTTAACAAATGCTGCTTTATTAATTAAAAACATCTTTTTAAAGTAATGAAATAATTTCTCTTTTCTCAAATCACTCAAATCATATAAGCACTGCAAGAAACCAATATTTAAAGTAGTTTCCATTTTAGTTCTTGTCTTTCTCAAAGTGGCTGTAGCCACGAGGGAGACAATGTGCTACCCTTGAAATGACCGCATTGTATACCTTGCGTAGGATTCAAATAGCTGGATCAGGTTTGGTCAACAAAATAATTGAACACCTGGCTTGATCACAAACCAACTTGATATCTAATTATCAGTGTACAAGTTCACTTTCACAGAGCTGCACAGAGAAGTCTTCCTGTCCTGGATACACACAATACGTGCGCTATACATTATAACTGGGTGGTGATCGTTAGGTCCAGTGTAAATCAAAGTATCAGTTCTACACCCAGAAAACTAGTACTTGCAGAGTGTTTTCTACCTCTGCTCCAACAATTCTCTTAAGCCTGCACCTGCCCATGTATTTCATCCATTATTCATTATAAGTAGTAACTACACGCAACCTCTAAAAATATATATATATATATATATATAGTAGATATACATATGTGTGTGTGATATCTAATATTCTTATGTTTAAAGGGGTTGCTCCCCTTCATATTAACTTATGATGTAGACAATGATATTCTAAAACAATTTGCAACTTAATTTTTTTATGGTTTTTCAGTCATTTAGCTTTTTGTTCAACAGCTCTCCAGGTCGGTATTTTAGGGTCGTAATCACCCTAGCAACTTGCCAATGTTTTGAATGAAAGAAGGGAATATGAATAGGAGAGGCCTGCATAGAAAAATAAGGAAGAAAAAGTGACAATAACAATAAAATTGTAGCTGCAGAGAATACTGTGGTCAGTGATCCCCCCCCCCATTTAAAATCCAGAAAGAGGCAGAAGTGGAAGGCAACTAATTCAAAACCTAAAATAATGAAAACCAATTGCTAAGTTGTTAGGAATATGGCATTCTATAACATACTAAAAGTTAACTTTAAATAGGTGCATTATTCCATATATAAAAAATTAAAACAATATAGGTCTCTATGAATATATATCATACATAAAACAGCTCATATGTAATCCCTGCTTCATGTAAATAAACCATTTTCATAAAAATATAATTTTTGTAGTATGTGTCATTAGGTATTCCCAGTCCCAGTTTTAGTTTTAAAAACGAATGTCCGCCCCTGGGCCAGTGCACACAAACATACCAAGGGCACACATACATGTTAGGTGACATGAACCAATTTATGGACAACGTTCTGTAAAATATTTACTATGTTTAGATTCTTTAATATGACACTTATTGGTTAAGTATTCATTCGGGTATAGTTTTCCTTTGATTACCAGGTAGAATAATGGCAATAATGTACCCCCTGCTTTAAAATAAGTAGGAATTCCACAAGTTGCAAGGCAACAGGCCAAACGCTTTTGTAAAGGTCATATTGAAATAGGTATTTTTTTTTTATAACACACAAGTGTCAATGGACATCTATTAACATAGTAACTAATCAGCAAGTTGCATTTACTGGTCACCGTGTTTGAATGTTAACATTTGACTCTATTTCAATCAACTAAATCAGATTTTTAAAATTGATTCCTTTTTCTCTGTAATAATGCAGTAGCTTGTACTTGATCCCTACTAGATACAATTAATCCTTATTAGAGGTGAAAACAGCCTATTGGGTTTATTTCATGTTTAGAATAATTTTGAACAGACAATATATGGAGATCCAAATTACAGAAAGACCCTTATCTGGAAAACCCCAGGTCTTGGGTATTCTGGATAATAGGTCCCATACCGTTACATCTTTCCCATGTCATTGTAGCAGGTATTCTACAAGAACAATACATTGTATAAAAAAAAACCTTATGCCCTTTACATTGTTCTTGCTGAACTGGCATGCCTGGCCATTATTTAATGCTTATTTGTATACTTTATTTCCATCATTCATAAATTATGAGCAATGTATGAGATGCTGTGTCTTTCCAGCTGATGCTAATGGACATTGGGAGTTTTAAATCAACAACAAGTGAAAAACCTTGAGTTGGCTACCCTTGAAACAGAGCGTTCTGCTATTCCATTATGTTTGTAGAGCTTAGGCGATTACATTTGATCATCTGTCATTTCTCACTGTCTGGCAGTTACCTTGAAGACTCCTCTAATGCTAGCAATACTGCCTATTTACTTGGGCAACTGCTAAGCTGAGCAATGTACATATCATAATAAATAGATAGATCTAAGTGACAATGTCATTCTTGCTCTTGCTATTTTACTAAAGCAATAAAGGAATCATTGACCCCTGTGGTTTCATTGTCCCCTCTGCTCCACAGTTGTAGAAAGGACAGCATGGTGATTTTTTTTCACTGAGTTTTTTTTTTTCTTCTCTCTCCATTTCTCTTGTTTTGATCTCATGCTCTTTATGCACACGTCAGCAGGATGTAATTATCTTGTCCATATCCCGTAGAACAATTGGACATGTGTAAAAGCATTGCGTGGGTACACGGGCACTAGCTGTTTTTTCTTTAGCAGTAATGCTGTGTAATGGAATGGTAGCTTGGGGATAGGCAATGGTATAAGGACACAGGCTCACCAAGGCTCTGGGTCTGTATCAGATTTCAAATGTTAATTATAATCATTCCTGGGCACAGGCGTAGATAATGCCACATAATTATATCATAGAGTGATTACTCAAAAGACAGTAACTGTAAGTATTTTATAAGAAGCGTCATGGTGAGCAAATGTTAACTTTTATACCAAGCACACAGGCACAATTCACTTCCCCCAGCGGTGGATAATCATTTTGTAATTTCACAAAAAATAAAAAAAAAGCTTTCATGTAAGGCCAAAAAAAAACCAAACAAAGGCCCCTCGTATGACATTGATAGGTGGCTTCACTCCTATGCCCAGTGTACTGTGATCTTTGTAAAGCTTTCGGGCTACTCCGATTCTAAAACTAGCTACTGCCCGCAAAGCATAATCGCTGCTTATCTGCTGTGTCAAATACATTCCCAGACTTCTCACATGTTCACTGACAATTAAGGGGTTAAAGTAGCAATTACATTTCAGTTTCAGTGCAAAGACTGTAGCAAACACCACTATTAGAAAATGAATGCCTGTATACTTTCAACCTGCTGGAAATAAGATGTGAATCAATGTGAGTGAGGACTGCTGGTTTCATTTAGATATTTTTGGGAAAAAAAAAGAGAGAGATTTCTCTCTCTTGTTTCTAAATGTAAATGATTGCATACTATACTTAGCAATAAAGTACACGCCACTCCAATAGTTCCCCGTTGCTTCTGACTGATTGGCCTAGCACAGTTTTGGGCAACAATTCTTTTGATTCACTAGTAAAAAAAAATATGAATTTCTTTAAACAACTGATATTTTCCTGTATTTCACATGAAAATGTTGCCCTGCTTTTTCTTTCACAAAATGTATATTTGTCCTCTGTAAATTTTATTTTCTTGGAATTCGAGCTGTTAAAATACTAATCAGTATAAATAGATAATTCTGCTTAATTTTAATGGTGCATTGTGATATGTTACATCATAAGCAAAAAACGTGTGTGCCAGATGTTGCAAATTACTGGTTTACTGCTAAAAATGTTTATTAATTCACACTCAAGTGGTTGCTTGACGTTTGAGTTTCTTTAATGCATGAAGGGCCACTTAGAAATGACAGGGCAGGGTACAAAGTGCAAAAACATGTCAGGCCACCATGTTTTTGCACTTTGCACCCTGCCCCGCATTGAGCCCCTTTAGGTACAGTTCATAGCTCTTCAGAGAGAACTTGACCTTTCCGATAAAGTGTTGATGATGCATGTGGTTGCCATCTATCCTGCCCCTTACCCTTACCTTAACTTATGTCTCATTCAAATGTGCAATTTAGGGAGTGCCAGCAGTTTATTGGTGCATTGCAGCTCTGTCCTTACTGCTTGCCTGTGGATTTGATACAAATTACAAGTAGCAGAATGTTCACAGATCCCCTGCCACAGTTGCTCAGTAACTGAGCGCTAAGAAAATCAAGTGATGTCAAATATTATTGAGTAAATAATTTTTCCAATATGTTTGGTTTTGCCAGGCTTCAGTGAATCCAGGCCATTTAATTGGAAACTTGACATTACAGGTGCACTTAGAGATGATTTCATTTACCTACTGGAAAGGCAGTATCGTGTCTGTGAATAGGGATGTAGCGAACTGTTCGCCGGCGAACTTGTTCGTGCGAACTTCGACCGTTCGCATCCGCCGAATGTTCGCCAACGTCGCGCGACGTTCGCCAATTTGGGTTCGCGTTCGATTCGTTCGACCATTCGACCATTCGAATTCCTTCGACCGCTAAAAATTCGTTTGAACGATTGTAAGCATTCGATCTAATGAAAAGCATTCGATCGAATGGTTTCGATCGTTCGATTCGAATGAAAATCCTTCGATCGAACGAAAATCCTTCGATCGAACGAAAATCCTTCGATCGAACGAAAATCCTTCGATCGAACGAAAATCCTTCGATCGAACGAAAATCCTTTGATCGAATGATTAAAATCCTTCGATCGTTCGAATCGAACGATTTTAGCGGGTGTTCGAAGTTCGCGAACTGTTCGCGAACGTTCGCATTTTTTGCCGGTGTTCGCGAACGGCGTTCGCGAACACCAAATCGGCAGTTCGCTACATCCCTATCTGTGAATAATCAGCCATGGAGACTGTAGGGCCAAGCCTACTGGCACAAGGCTTCTCTCTGAGAACCTTTCAGTAAGAACCGTGTCTTCTGTCTTGAGCTTAGCAGAAGTCACCAAGTGGCATTTTCTCACTAGAATCTGTATTCTTACAGAGGTGTTTCAAATAAATAATAGGTGAAATCCTAATTTACATGTACCACAAAAGAACATTGAATGCACTAATCCTTCGCTCTTACTTGCAGAAGTAGATATATAGAAATATCAAACTACATAAATCCATTTAAAGTCTAATAATACAATAATAATCATATGATTGTCTTTAAGCAGTGGTGTTTAAAATGTTCAGTTGGAGCCCTTATTTGAGGCCCAACATTTGGCTTATTAAAAGGCTATGAAAACATTGCTGTGTCATCCATTATGTCGTAGTGTAAAAAAATCTAGGATATCACATAAGTGTACACCAAAAACCTTTCTCTAAGTGAACTTCAAGAGTGGCTTCCATGAGCATTTACAACAGAAACAGAAATTCTCCTTAAGTTTGTCCCTTCAGACTGGTCCCCCTAGACCTTGGTCCCCTAGGTGTCCAGCATTGCAGTTTGGGATCTACTGCGTTAAAGGAGGAAAACACAAAATCATTTGAGGTGTTTTTCCAGAAAGCTTCAATTTTACTCATGAAACTTGTGGTTCCAGTCATGTTGGATATGATTCTCCTTGCATTTTGCTATATGAGGCCTTTGCTAATGTCAGCTTAGCAGTGTGTAACTAGAAAAGTTTCTGGGACACTCAATGTGCAGTGAGTTTTTCAACCTTTCTAGAATGTTATGAAATACAAAAGCAGATTTTGAACCTTTGTTGTTGAGACTCGCACTTACTCCACTAAGTTACATTTTTATATGTCATGCGCTTCAATCAAAGTTTTAATATTCTAAGCTTCTTTGCTGTGTTTCCTAGATGTGACTTAATCAGGTAATGGTATTTAGTAAGAACACATATAAGTAGCTTTGAATTTCATCTCCCATGCCGGCACTAAGGATGCAATAAGTTTTTTTTCTAGCTAATATACCCGAGGCATGATTTGGCTGCTGTATAAAAGTCCCAGTTTTCTTACTTACGCAGCTACTTTGTGTAGTATCTAAGCTCTTTCATTTTTCTCATGAGTCTGTTTTGGAATATCAATAACTCAACACAATATGCATGCATTCAAATCTCATTTCCTAATGGGATTATCCAGAGCCACAAAAGGGTTTGTCTAAAGGGGAGGGGGTTGAAGTGAAAAGGATTACATTTCCAAAATCTTGTACCACTGCCTAAGTTCTGTCCATAAAGGTTTATAAAGCGCAACTTTATGGGAAAAAGAAAACAGAGCTCAGCATTGTGTATTATGTTCTGCAAGAGAATGAGACTGTGTCTGTATTTGCTTGTACTTGGTAGAGTAAGTCATTTTCTAAGTTTCACATGCTCCACACAATACGTTGCTCTCCTACTCATACTACCACACATTTAACCTCCCATCTGCTAAGAGAGCCCTACAATTCACTAGTAGATAAAATCATTAGGTTGCAATATTATTTTGTGAAAAGAGCCTTGGTGATTAGATATCGTCTATTCGATTTATTATGACTTCAGCATATAATTGTGCCCCTCAAAATGCCATTCACAAATGCACTTACTTGCACTATTTTATACTAGTGCGGTGTGCAATTTTGCCAAATATGCCTTCATTGGTGCAGGAGGAACAAATCAAGGAGCAGTGTATTCTGGTGTATGGGAGCATTGGTCCTAATGACTACAATGACCAGCTGCTTACTATATGTTTGTATTACCATACATGAATTGTGAACATTTGAAGGGCGTTAAAGTGTACACCCATGTTCAATCAAAATGCCGACCCTTCTCTTGTAATTTACTATCTAGTGTTCTGGTATGGTAGGCACAAATACATTGGGATTCTAGGAATTTGTGGCCTCCATTAGTTACTAGCAGAGGAAACAGACCCTGTGGTTGCAGGGTGGCAGGAGTGTATGGGTCCCTGAAAGACTCTAATAAAAGAGCAATTCCAATATATTTTTGTAGAATAGATCAACTTACCAATGTTGTAGGGCCCTAAATTGGATTTGTTGTGGGGCCCAGTAATATCTAGTTACAGGACTGGTTAAACTTTTATAACTCTTTAGTAGTATTTGTTCAGGATCAGGACATAGTAAAAAACCCTGCTATAATTTAGTATCTGCTATGGGTCTGAACATTTCTTATATAATTATAATAACATTAATATTATTAGCACTATTTAAAAAAATAATACAGATTATATATAGTTACATGGGGGGTAGAAAAAGTTACATTTCCTGGTTCAGGAAAAAGCTTTACTGACCTCTGGCTAACTCAGAGGAAGGCTAAAAAAAACCCCACCTTAAGCTTTTTCTACCTTGCCTCAGAGATCAACAAATCAAGAAAAAAAAAACAATTCCTGACTTCAAAAGGCAATCGGACCAGATCCAGGATCAAGTTTATCTTGCTTAAACAATATAATGTCACTGTCTGCACAGTTGCTTCATGGAGCAAATTCCTCACAGGGCTGGAGCTACAGGTAGATAACAAATGCACCTGCCTAGGGGACAACCATTTCCCCCACGCACACAAAAAAATGTGAAAGCACAAAATACACCTAAGCAATTTATTGCTGATTACTACCCAAATCCAGGCAACTGTTAATAGTGCCATACACCTTTATAAAACGTGTACCACTTCATCTATCTTCTTGAAAACAGTTCCCGTGGTTTCCACATGCACCTTCACATGGATGACAGTGGCAATGTTATATCGTAGTATTGTAACAGCATGCAGATTGTTAAAAATCCAGGCATTCAGGGATACTTGTAAAAAACAAAAGGATAGACAGAGCGCAGCAGGCCCAAACAATCTGTAGATTCTGGTAAATGCCAGAGGGGCTGCTATAAGATACCAAAGACAGTCACTATTCATTGGGCTGTTTGGGTCTCTTACTTTGAAATGCCAGGGCCTGTTTTGAATCTCAGTCTAGACATGGAATGCCATCTTTGCTTGCAGTCTAATTGGCTCATTTTTATACCAACTCCCCTAACCCTTCTTGTGTGTCTCAGCCAATAAGTCTAACAAACAGGGGCCCATTTCACCCTTGCATTGGGTGGCTAAGCATTTTGTTCCTGATCTGATTCAACAACTTATAAGACCACTCACTATGAATAAAAAATCTTTATTATTTTTATGCTGAAATATACTTACTTTTAATCTCAAGGCTTGACTTTATATCCTCTGAAACAATCTATCTGTGAATATAATAAGACATCAGAGAACTTTTTAAATTGTCCCCTTATATATTTATACATAGCAATCTAATCTTTAACCACCTCTACTCCAATCCCAGCGTGGACAGCGTTTTTTCTTTAATTTCTTTCATTTATCAGTGTAGTCATTTTCTCTAGACTTTTTCCATTTCATACACTAAACACTGGCCCCTAGAGCTTAAAGCACTGTTACTGTGCTCTGAATTGATAATAAGGGCAAGGCTGCAGAGCACAGTGCTATTCAGTGCAAAGAATTGTAGTACCATATGCTTGGCATAAGTAGTACAAAGGTGCCATACATACAAATATCCTGCTCTTTGGTGAGGACAAGCTTTTATCTGCCCTATATGGTCACCTTTGGTGTGAGAATGATGAAGCCCAGAAATATGTTAAAATGAGACTTGTGTTTATTCAGAGAAGCTGATTAATAAGCAAGTTGTGAGCACCTTACTGTGCTGAGTATCTTCATCCAGCTCCCAAAGCTTTTGGCACTTGGAAAGCAGGCTTACTCTGATGAGTGCATGCCCTGTGCAAGAATGTATCTACTGAGATTGAGGATAGCCTAATCTCATTAAAGCTGGGCAAGAAGCTTTGAAGAACACTGGAGTACGAGAGTGAACTTCAGGACAAGTGCAGTGTACTGGTTAAAGTAGTTATCATCAAATGGAAGAAAGAAATAGGTTTACTGAACCCAAACGTACTAATTTATATTACTATTGTTTCCATGATTGCTTAACCGCTACCTCAAGCTATTGCAAGAAAATAATACCTAGTATAATATGTAAACCTGCTACTGTTATATATAAAGAACCACTTGAAAATAAACTTGAACTTGAAGAAAACTTGAAATAAGAGCATAGCACACTTCATATCTATTTTACTTCTGAACTGTCACAACTTCTGAACAAAAATAGAGTATAATGCATGTATAGTGTATAAGATGACACAATGTACCCAATACTAGGTCATGCAAAGTTCTGAAACAGAATGGGGTGAAACAAGATGGAGCCCAAAGTTTTATGGATAGACATTTACTTTACATCAATCCTTTACTTTACTCAGGGCCATAAGTGTAACAGCACTAGGGGGCGCAAGTGACACTGCTCTGCATTTTAGTCCCTCCCTCCCTAATTATTCGGTCCTGGCACTGGTCTGACATGGACTTTATGCATGTGGTAGAGCTTCTGGAAACTCCATTCAGCAGTAAAAAAAAAAAGGGTTAAAATATCATTTATAGGGGGACCCCTTGTCACACAAGTAAGTGAAAATTTGTCACTCTTTAGCCCTTCAGGGCCCTAATTTACATTTGCATTTAGGCCAAACCTTTAATAATTCACCTGAATCCCAAAATAATGGATTTGGTGCATCCCCAATTGTGAACAACTTTTCATTGACCTTCATTTTATTTTGAATTATTGGCCTAGTCCGCTTGTTTTCTTCTTGTATCTGAGAATGATCCAGATTGACTGTGAACATTCCGTTTTCTTATTATTTTAATAAGTAACAGCATAGGGTTGCTGTCCAATAGAAGTGGTCCCAGAAAGGCTTTTGACACACGTATTCCTAAGTGCTGAACTAAATGCTAAACACATAGTAATGTAATAAAGAAAAGATAGCAAAACATTAATCATTTGAAGTTTTAAAGACCATTAGTCAAACTCCAGCAGCACTCCAGTATAGTGAAAAAATAATTTTATTTGTGCAAATGAAGCAACGTTTCGGGCATAACCAGCCCTTTATCAAGCTACAAAAAGCGGTGAGATTGATTGTCTAGCACTACTCTCTATGTTTGTGAAAAGACCATTAGTCAGATACCATGGACCATTATTATCCAATAAATGTACCACATCCTGAAAATTATTGTAGAACTGTAGTCTAATTTCATGCTATAGATGAGGAGACATACTACCATTCGAGCATTGGCATAAGGGAATGAAAAACTGGTTGGAAAAGGAAAAAAAATAAGGGGGATTATAGTGATAATCACAGACATTACAACTATAATCCCCCTGATTCTTTTTTCCTCTTCCAACCAGTTTTTCATTCCCTTATGCCAATTCTCGAATGGTAGTCTGCATTTTTTCCTGAGAAGGTTATAACAAGCTGAAGGGCTCCAATATATAATAAAATATTAATGAGCATATAATGTTAATCGGTTTTATCACAGGTGACAGATACAATCGATTTTGAAATTTCCCAATATGGACAATGCTCCAGACCCAATGATGAAAATGTGTGCATGTGCATGAATGGAGCATGGGGTGACGTGGCTGATGAGCAGCAGCAGGCCTAGAGGTACCACTATGTAAATCTAGGTAGCATAAACTTGTATATTTCCTATACAATATGGTAAATCACAGGAAAGTTTGCAGATTCAAAGGTTTATTCTTTCCAATATTCCTGTTGAAATGAGACAATAAAAAGTTTCCCATAAGTTTCACCAGAATTCAGAACAGTTCAGCATGATTCAATTTCAAGTAACATCATTATTTAAGTGGAAATGTAAGGAGGCATTGCCTGAACAGGGCATTAAAAATGTCCACAATGTGTTATATATCTGTCTGCCAACAAGATGCCCATAAGAAAATGCCCATTGTGCTCATTTCTAAGGAGAAGCTCTTCCAGTGCTTCAATTGATTTAGTCTGACAGTAATGTGTCCGTGTCCATCCTTCTTGTAGCTTTGTGTTACTTCTTTTTAATTAGGAACGCCACGAAACATATCCTAAACTAATAACTCTGTCTTACTGTGGCTGGGGTGGTAGGTGGCTTGATAGAAATCCTTTGTGACTCAGTTGCAATACCATATGTTTCTGTTGACATTAAAGTGCTTAGTTCCAAATGAGTTGGCTTCATTCAAGCATCTTAATTCAAGAGTGGATGATTGGATCGTAAGCTAAAAACCTATTAAGGAGTAAGCACTTATGTTTCTGGGAGGTATTAAAGGAACATCATCATGTGCCTCAATTAAATCCTCTGTATCCAGCACTGGTTGGCGAAAGCTTACTTGATCTTCAGATATCATTAAGAACAAGCTTGTAACGTAGTATAGTATTGCAGACACCCGCATGGCTTGTCTTAGTCTTTGTTCCAAGGACAATTTTTGTGGGCGTGTGCATGGAACAACTTTGCTCACCAGCTTTGCTAGAAATATATTCCAGGCAATCTGGTTATGTTTCTACTTCTGATGAATTCTGGAAGAAGGTAGAAGATATATATATATATTGTCATTGTTAAGGCCACAGCTGTGAAAAGAAGCTTCCTGTGTGATATCTGGTTTCAAATCTTTTTTAAAAATTTGAATTTTTAGCACACTTAAAAATTTCCAGGTCAGACAGGGCAATATTCACGTTGATGTCTTCCTTTGTCTACAGCACTTGTCAACGTGAAAGTGACACTAGTATTGATTTTTTTTTTCTATCCACTCTGCTTTCCTGGATTCTCCATTGATTTTCTGCAGATTATGGTGTTTGGTTTTTATGTACCAGTTGAATGTCTCTCACTCTCTTTTACACCATGACCTTCAAATGAATTGAATGAATGGATGAATGAATGAATGAATTTGCCAAACAATAAGGGAAATGAAGTTACAGGACTGCAGCAATTGTCTGGTAGAACTACAGTGAAACCTCAATTTTTACATTCCCTGATTTTAATTTTTCCATCATTCTCTATTGTTTTTTCATGGGCCCACATTCATTCATATATATATTTATATACATTCTACTGTACAGTAGAACCCCTATTTTACATTACAATGTAAAATAGGGGTTCTACTGTACAGCCCTCAGCATGCCTTATCATTGTCGTTATAGTTCAACAAGATAATAGCACATTCCCTGTTGTAGACAAATAGTCCATTAGACAAATGTATACATTTTACCTTGCATTCAAGCAAACAGGGGTTGATAGACTGACTCCTGTGCAAACTTTAGGGAAAGGAAGATTCAAAGTGCAGATTCAAAATCAGCATCATGCCCTTGTGCACTAAGCACCATGTTAACAATAGGCCAAGGACCTATTTGTCAGCAGATGTTTGTCAGCAGATGTAATGACTAGCTACAGTAATAAAACAAAAACAAAAATAAATTACATTCTAGTATTTTCAGGGCTGGAACTAGGGGTAGGCAGAAGAGGCACGTGCCTAGTGCCCAAAGCTTGGGGGCGCCAGGCACGTACCTCACATGCCTACCCCTAGTCCGGCAAGTGTTACCTCAGTAAAAAGTGGGTGCGCTCTCTGAAGTCAAAGTGCTTTGCGCACGACCGCACTCAGCTGCGCGCGGTTGCGCACGGTAACGCTCGCGCGTACTCGGTTGCGCACGATTGCGCACGCGCGTCCCCGGTTACGCACGGTTACGCGCGAATACGCACGCGCATACTTGGTTGCGCACTGCTGCGGCGGGGACCGAAGTAGCTGTCCGGGTTGCCTTCAGCACTGAATATTTTGTTTATTCCATAACACGGCCTGACTTTTTTATGTAGCCCAATGCCCTGCAGTTTACAGATAACAACGGCCAACATGTGAGCCCAGATAGCACAGCCAGCTCTGCACTGACCTCTGATGGGCGAAGGGGATTAGGGGAACAGTTCTGCCTCCCAGCACATGTGAAATACAGCAGAACCAGACCAAATCATAATTATATACACTCCAACATTAATTGAATGCCAGGGAATTAAGATGTTACTTGTACATAAAACATGTACGCAGAGAATCTTGACTGTTTTAGCCTTATGCCAAAGGGAAAATGAAATAAAGAAACTATTTTTAGTGAATTTTCACAATATGGCTTTCTGCCTAGCCTTTAATCACGTCTACTAATCTCAGAAATCAAATGCCTATAATCTTGCATTTTCTGTGTCCAAGAAAATAATCTAAATAATCTAAATATAATATATGAAGATAGTGTTATATTCAGGGGTGTCTTAATCCTGATGCCTAATGTGACACTACTAGAGGAGTTGCAAAGATCCTCCTGGAAGGGAAGGTTACATGTGCTCCCACTAGTATACTAGTTACTCCACTAGTGACCCAGACAACTGTGGTAAGTTTTGCATGAATAAAAACCCATACCTCCCAACTATCCCGTTTTTCACGGAACAGTCCCAATTTTGACAGCTCAATTGCTGGATTACTACTTAAATACCCTGACTTTCCCTTTCATTTCCTGCACTGAACAGCCAGAAAAAGATACAAAGTTTCTAACTTAATTGGCTTTTGGAAGAAAGCCCAGAACACATGACGGGTGCACTTGGATACTTTTGCAACAATTTATGATAAGCAAAGAAACAATTGTTACAATTTAAGATAATGATTTGCCTGACTGCTTTTTAAAGCATTTACCAGGTGAAAAAAAATTGCCATGTAGCTTTTTGAGTCGGCTGTACCAGGAGGTAAAGTCCTGCAGTGAGCAGGTAGCCTGCAGGTTGCGGGTAAGACTCGGTTGGAGGTATAGATGTGGGTTGGCAGGTTTGTGGGTCACGGGTCAGGTCTTATCTATAGCAAGTTTTACTCCTTTACACATTTTTTTAAATGTTTTTTTGGTTCTGCCAACTTCTGCTGAAGTCACTTCCTGTTTACAGCCAGGCCTGGACTGGCAATCTGTGGGTTCTGGCAAATGCCAGAGGGGCTGCTATAAGGTGCCATAGAAAGTCATTATTTAGTGGGCTGGTGGGGGGCTATTTAGGCCTCTGTATGGGCTGGTTGGGCCTATGTGTACCTGAAATGCCAGGGCCTATTTTAATTCTCAGTCCGGACCTGTTTACAGCAACAGGAATTCCTGTTTTTTGGTGGTCAGCGGATTGTGGATTGGGTTGTGGATAGCGTTGCCACTGCCAGGCCGGTAAAAATGTTGCTTGATGCCAATGTTATTAATGAAAAATCACAAAAATATAAAAAGTCCGGTATTTTTTTTTCTATAAAAGGTGGCAACCCTAGTTGTGCATAAGGCAGTTGTGGGTTGGGTAGCAGGGTCTGGTTGCTAGGGTCCAAATGACGCTAGCAACTATGCACTGATATGAATAAGAGAATGGAATATGAATAGTAAAGGGCCTGAATGGAAAGATGAGTAATAAAAAGTAGAAATTACAATACATGTGTAGCCTTACAGAGTATTTGTTTTTGAGATGGGGCAGATAATTCAAAAACTATAAAAAAAATCAGTAATGAAAACCAATGGAAAAGTTGCTTAGAACAACTATAACATACTAGAAGTTTACTTAAAGGACCAGTAACATCAAAAAATGTTTTAAAAAAAAAATCATTATTATACATTGAAAAAAACCCACCAAGACAAATGAAACTTTAAAATCGCAAAGTCTTTATTAAGAAATAACTTACCGAAACTCCGCTTGCGCTCCTCTTCAGAAAGCGATTGGGCGATCCATTGTGCTACGCTTGATTTCTCCTCCCTGCCTTCCTTATAGGAGATAGCCAGGGAGGAGAAAACGAGCGTAGCACAATGAATCATTGCTGCGTCGCCTTTTCTGAAGAGGAGCGGAAGCGGAGTTTCGGTAAGTTATTTCTTAAGGCTTCGTGATTTTAAAGTTTCATTTGTTTTTGTGGGGGTATTTTCTATGTATACTAACGAATTTAAATGTTTTGTTGTTACTGGTCCTTTAAAGGTGAACCACCCCTTTTACCTTAGCCAGCCAATTGCAAGTTATAACAGGGCCATCACACATTCCAACACCCTGCTCAATAATGATGCACTTGTGGGCTGCAATGAAACTGTGAATTGTAGAATAAACAATATGCAGGGACTGGGGAAAGGTAATTCCATAGGCCTAACTGGTAAAACACTGACCAAGAAAGGAGCCAGGAATTGTGCCTGTATGTTTTTATGTAGTGACCCCTGTTGGCCATTTGCATCATTAGTTTTCCCTGGTAAACCCCCAACCATTATAAAATAAGCTACCCCTTTATCAGCCATGATATTTGTCACTTTAAATGTTTAATAAAACCCTATTAATAAACAGAGCAAACGCAAAATCTTCCCCTGTGCCGTGATAGGAGACTCAACTCCTGCCGTGACTCGGATTCGAACCGAGGTTGCTGCGGCCACAACGCAGAGTACTAACCACTATACGATCACGGCGCACCACCAGGGAAGTGATGCTGAGCGCTGCAGATGAAGCTATCTTATAAATTCAACTGTAAGTACGTCCTTACGTCTTTACGTCCAGGCGCCACCTGCTGGCCGATTAACGCAATACAATGGAAGGAAGCAAATAGTGAAAATAGTATCTCCCGTGTTTAGTCACTCTCATGTTCGCTCTACTTAAACGCACCAATATTGCATTTGACGTATATATATAACTATCCGGCTGCAGTGTCAGTGCAATGTAATGATCTTTCTTAAAATAATGTGCCCCCGCTTATAAGCAGAGGAGTTCCTGGGCAGCATCTCTGAAGCGCATAGTGTATAGGCGGAGAGCATAGATTTGGCGCCATCTGCAGGGCTTATGTGGGAATGCTGCGCTTCTCTTAATTGCTGAGGAGCTGCTTCTATCAAAACTATGTATAGATGAAATAAAAGAAGCGCGATGTGGGAAAGGAGTGTGCTATAATCTATATGTTAGATTAAAGACAGGTGTGCTATGGCTGAGTGAACTGCAGTGTGGCGCTTCATCATTAGTCAGACGCTGACAGACCCCAGTAATGGTGACAGTTACTCCCCCTTGTTCCAGGCACTGACTGGCTAATAAGGCAATTTCATGCGGCCAGATTGTCTGCTGGAGAATTAGACACAACATTAGGCACAACCGCAGATGACCCAGGAGCAGCACAATCCCAGGGAAAATGGCTTCCTGTGTGTGGAGCAGAAAACACTGCATTGGCTGCCTTTGCTGTGTCCTGACTAACCCCATACTCCCACTCATCCGTCACTTCATGTGGCAGCAGCAGCAGCAGGCACATTACTAGCTATTAATGTGATCCTCATCTGGTGCAAATTGCTCTGTGGATTAAACAAGGATGGCAGGAGCACTGGTCATGAGAATTTCCATTCCTATTGATCATTATTGCTGCAGTTTTACTGGGGACGAATCACTCTTTTATCCAGGCCCAGACTGACAATCTGTGGATTCTGGCAAACAGTGTCAGACTGGGACACCAAGGGCCCAACCAAAAACCTTAGACCAGGGGCCCACCAAAAAACTTAAGCCAGGAGCCCACTCTCAGCGCTATTATGCTTCCTCTTCTTACTCAACCTCTATTTGCCTATTCTGTTTTCTTTACATACTATAATCTATTATTCCATCTATTTAGCATCTTAGTTCTCATAGAAATAGGAAATGGCCATGAAATAGGCCAAATATTTAGCAGCATGAGGGCCCACCAGGAGTTTTCCTGGTATCCTGGTGGGCCAGTCCGACACTGCTGGCAAATGCCAGAGGGGCTGCTATAAGGTCCCATAGAAAGTCATTATTTATTGGGCTGGTTGGGGATGTTCGGGCCTCTATGTGGGCCTCTGTGTACCTGAAATGCCAGGGCATATTTTAATTCTCAGTCCGGACCTGCTTTTATGCCTTTCTCTATTTTTTCCTGTATCTGCCATCTTATTCTCTCCCTCTCTAAACGCTTCCAGCCCACAACACAAACACCTGCCACAACACACTGACTGAAATGTGGGGTTTTCCATAACTGTCCCTGTTGGCATCATTGGTGGGGCAGATGTAAGTAGCATCCAGGTACCACTGGCTTCACATGCTAACCCTGTGCTGATGTGTCACTTCGGGCTGTGAGTCAGACAGACAGATAGATCTATAGATACTTTAGATAGTGATTCCCTTTAAGTAGGGCCGCTCCTGCCATGTGGCAAAGTGAGAACCTTAATTCAGGCGACGGTGAGCGGCCGATTACAAGGGGCAGCAAAAAGCCTCAGGTGGCAGCAGCCCCAGGATCGCCCTTGCCTTTAAAGGAGAACTAAAGCCTTAAAAATACCCTTTTATACATACTGAATTTATTGTTATTATCTCAATAGCAGCAATGAACCAGGACTTGAATCTTGACACAGGGGATCACCATCTTGGAAAGTGTCTGCAACACTCACATGCTCAGTGGGCTCCAAGCAACTGTTGAGAAGCTACATTTTGGGGCCATTGCAAATTATCAAGCAGAAAATTAGGTTTATCTGTAATTTAAGCTGATGCTACAAGGCTGATTATTAAATTCTGGTGCTTATTACACTGGTTTCTGAGCTGCCATGTAGTAATTATCTGTATTAATTATTAATCAGCCTTATATCGTGACATTTCTATTCTGTATATACAGCATATTGTGAGTCAGTCCCTAAGCTCAGTAAGTGACAGCAGCACAGAGCATGTGCAGTGATTCAGCAGAAAAGAAGATGGGGAGCTACTGGGGCTTCTTTGGAGACACAGAACTTCCCTGCTGAAGGGATGTGGTTGCCTTGGGCCGTTACAGATGCATAAAACATAATGTACAACATTTCTAGCCTACTTCTTTAGTAAAGCTTTAGTTCTCCTTTAAGAGGCTAATAAGGTATTTGTATATTGGCTCTTACAATTGCCTGGGAAAAAAACTGACAGCTTCAATATTGGTCAAAGTTTATACCTTCCTCTACAATTAGAGGGACAGAAAGATACATATATGATAGAAGCGTAATAACATAGATTTAGAGAGAGAGTTAATAGATTAATACGGATAGAGATAAATGGACAGATAGATGGATAAAGAGAGATAGACGATAGATAGATAGATAGATAGATAGATAGATAGATAGATAGATGATAGATAGATAGATAGATAGATAGATAGATAGATAATAGACAGATAGATAGATGATAGACAGACAGACGGATAGATAGATAGATAGATAGATAGATAGATAGATAGATAGATAGATAGATGATAGACAGATAGATAGATAGATAGATAGATAGATAGATAGATAGATAGATAGATAGATAGATAAGATAGATAGATAGATGATAGACAGATAGGATAGATAGATAGATAGATAGATAGATAGATAATAGGCAGATAGAAAGATAGATAGATGATAGATAGATAATAGACAGATAGATAGATAGATAGATAGATAGATAGATAGATAGATAGATAGATAGATAGATAGATAGATAGATAGATAGATAGATAATGATGCATGCTGCTTTATAGATTGCTTGTGGTTTGCAGGTGGGACTCATGCAGCCTGTCCATCTGTCCCTACAATTGTGCTCCCTATTAGACAACTAGTGCTGACTCTGCTCTTCTCATCAGTCCTTAAGCTTTTTAACACTTTTTTTAAATAGCTTCACGTAAAAGAAAGCACATTACCAGTTCCCCTAGTACTACAGAGATACACAAAGGGCCCATCCTTTGCCTAGCCAATTACCTCCAGCTCAGCAAGGGAAGCAGATTTTTGGCCAGCTTACACAGTTTGTTATGCTGTAATTTCTTCTCTCTCATCTCCATGTAGATCTGAGAAGTGCTCATTAGCTGGTTCCAAAACACATAGCAGCTCAACTGAAAGCACTCACACATCCTGGGACCAGAGCGTTTGCATCTTTCTGCTTAGTACATCTTTGTCTTCTTTCCTCACTGTCTGCCACCTCTTCTCATCATTTTGTGGAACACATCAATCCTGTATGCTCTAATGATATTTTAAATAAAACAATGCCATTATTTTCATTATTTATGAAATGAGGGAAATATAAAAGGGATATAAAGTCCTCAGAAAACCAAATTGAACTTCCTTTTCTGAGCACATTGTACTTTATTTAAAAATAAATTCTGTTATTAAAACTGGACACTTTGCATTTTCTTATTTACCTTGGAGAAATATTTCTATCCTGAGGTAAGTCAGGTCGCTGACAGGACCTGATACTAAGCTTGTGTCCAGCTGTCAGACAGTGCTATGTTTGGCTACAGAAAGGGACAGGCAGGGTGGTGCTTCGTTGGAGAAGCCTCCTGCATATTCAACTAACACTACGGCCTCCCCTGAAACAGAGATGCTGATATATTGATGAAAATATAATGTAAAAATGTTAGAGAAACGCATTACTAATTTACTAATTCATTGTTGATAAAATAAATGTTTAACCCTGACATCCCATTTACTTGCTTATTAGGTGCACTAACTGTTCCTCTGCTATCAGTTTGTGTGTCTATTGTGCAGGTTAGATGGGTCAGCAGATTCTTTTCTTCCATGAAATTCTGTTTTAAATGGCAAAAGCCTGTTAAGCCAGCGAGTAAATACATTCATAAAACATCTACTGATTTTCACAATTTTACTGTCTTTAATGACTTTCTTTTCCAGCCGCCAGCAGTTGTCTTACAAATGTGATGGTGGAGTGTGACCATCAGATGTCACTGTTGTTCTATGTTCAGACCAGGACCATTTTTCATGTAGTTGAGCAGATGTTACCATGTCAGGTCAAGAACATCACACCGGCTGTCACATATAAATCAGCATTACTTTATTCCATCAGAGATATAATATGGAAGTGGACTGCAAAATATAGGCACCCAGTTTAATTTGGTTATTAATAAATGTGCAGCCACTTTGCAGTAACTAGCAATGGGGTAATCAGATTAGCCAACTGTTACAAGTTGAGCACGGCTATCTGATGCCCCAGTTGAGGCATATTGTTATAGGCAAATTCTAGGGACTGAGAAAACATATGAGGTGACAATGGCAAATTCATAACATGATTTAAATTTGCTTTGTGATTGCAGCTTTCCCACAGGCTTAAATAGATATACTAGGAGAGACATGTTTTCCAGGCCATCGTATTGTATAAAGCCCCACTGGAAAGCCATTTGGCACTATACTGTAGTACACTGCAGTCCTGTGGATAGTATTGTGTGAAAACATGATTCATACAATTATTGCTACATTTATGGGGCAAGCTGACTAATATCCAAGTACTATGGCCACTGGTCAGACTAGGAATCATGCAGGTTAGGAAATTTCATCTGTTAATACACCAGGGCAGCCAGTGCGTCGGTAGATAAGGACATGTAGTGGAGACGCATCTCCTCTATGCTTCCTACTGTTCTAATCATTCATGCTCTTTGCCCAAAACAGTCAGTCACATGTTTGTTTAAGTTATGAGGCTATTATTTTCCCTACATACAAAAAATGTATCTGTCCCTATAAGAGCCCGTGTGTCATTGTTCAAGGGGTATCTAGCATTTTCTGATTTTGAGATCATTCCCTAAAATGTTTACAAAGAAGGGTTTTCATCACAACTTGACATAATTCATATACAAAATATATTTGTGAGTAAAACAGTTCCCGTTAGTCCTGGGCCAAGTTGTATCGGCGCACAAAGCTTGTAGTCCGGCTATCCCATCAGGCTCCACCAATGGTCACTCAATCACCTCCCCGTTCTAGTCGCTACCTCACTGCCCCCCCAACACCCACCCAGTGACACCCCAGGCTCCTACTCTTTTCTACCCCTAATTCCAGCCCAGGTTTCCATAGAGTTACATTGCAGTTGCCTAAAATACCTTCATGCCAGCTCTTGTCAGATGATAAAAGCGTAAAAAAAACGTATGCTTTTTTGAGTTTGTATTTGTCTTCAATTCTACACTTTCAGCCTGCCTTATTGTACAGCTATAATATATTCGGCCTTCAGAATCTGTGATTATTTAGTGTAATTCCCCTTTCCCTTGGTTTCCTTGAGTTTGCCAGCATTTAATACTGAGACATTTTTTGAAATTGCTCAAAAACACTGCTTACGCTATAGGCTTTCCATTCTAATGCTTTCTTTTATGAGGCAGGATACACATATTTTTTGTTTAACTGTCCCAATAGATTTTGTCTCTTGTTCCATTGTTTGTGGTAGAATATTGATTAATTTTCCTTTCATGTTAACGTGTGAACATTTTCTGGGCCCTTGAGGAAAAAGCAATGGCATAATAGTTTTAAATGAACAACCATTTACTTTCATCCAGTTTGGATGTTATGTGTGACTAACTGACATGGACCTTCTAAGCATGTATTTTTATTGGGTCACACCATGCTACAATTTCTATTGTTTTTTTTTTTTTTTTTAAGTCACAGTAGTAATGGAAGTAAAAGAACTGATGATGATTTCTGTATAACACAATGCATACAGACTCCTGTGCTTCACACCTTAACCAAAGTAATGTAATGTAGCATAGTTAAAGTCTTCTGTTCTTTAGATGACTGAAGGAAGGTTTCTGCAGTCACAAGATGGTGGGGAATATTTGAGAAATTAAAGGGATTTTGTCAGATTTTTATGGTGTATTTTTTATTACTAAATAATATTGTGTACATTGCAAATAATTAATTCAAAAAATTTATTTTTTTAATCATAATATTAGTGTATGGGCAGCCATCTCAGGTCATTGTGCCTGATCCTGTGCTTTAGAAACAGCCAGCACTTCACAATGGAACTGCTTTCACATAAGCTATTGTTTCTCTTACTCAATGTTACTGGGGGTGGGGTCATGATTGTATTTGGGTGTTTTACTATTAAGTGCTATTCTCATATCTACTACTAGGTAGGAGCATGTGTAGCAATGTTGGTTTTAGGGAGCTGTTATCTTGCTATCTTCCCATTGGTCTGCTAAAGGGTTGCTGGGAAGGAAGGGAGGGGATGATATCTCCAACTTGTAATGCAGCAATAAAGAGTTACTGAAGTTTATCAGAGCACCTGCCTGAGGACACCTGGGAAACTAAGAACATGTCTAGCCCCAAGTCAAATTTAAAAATGTAGACCAGGTTACTGCTAAAATATATAATGTCATTTGACTATTCACCTAGAAAAGTAGAAATTTAATCAGCTTATAAGATAATGATAGAAGTATGGGGTTTTGTTTGGGAGCTGTTTTTAATAAACTTGATCATGTAACTAATTTAGATTGGGATTCAAAAGAACAGGGTTTCTACCACCATGAACTTTTTACAATTGCATGTAAGTACAAGCCTTAATGTGGGTATAGGAAACTATGCTCTTTAAAAAAAAAATCTCCCTGTAGAAAGTAACAGAATTCTCCTGCCTAGAGATTTCATGTTCTTTTATGTGTGTTTTTATAATTGAAGAGATATTTATCTTCTAAAGTGATATTGCCAATTCTCAGTTCTTTAAATTTAGTTTTGTTTGATATTCTTTTTGGTGATTGCAGAAATAATTACTGTGGATTAAAATTTGGCAAGAAAAAAAAACTACTGTTCTACATTTAGTTTGAAACTTGAATACGCTGCCAAATTTTGTGACACATTTTCTCTTCACCGTTTGAGAAATGTGCCGCGGCCTGTCCAATAAAGCAAGAAATAAAAGGACGTGGTTAATCGATAGAAAATTGCTTCATTCGTCAGGCTGTAATACAGTACTTCAAGTATCTCGAGTTCCAGTAACTTTTTTATTTTACATTTATGGCTTGTCAAAAATCCCCCTTTTTATAGTAGGAAATATTTACTTTATCAGTGGAAGATGATGTGGCATGTCCTGCATATGCTATATAAGGCACAGCCATATGAGTCCATGCTTGGGTTTTATAGTTAATATTTCCTTAGATAATATATTAATGGGTCCTGGATTTTTTATCATCCTAAAATAATCTTTAATTTTATTCACAGTCAAATGTTTGGGTATTAGTTAAGACGACATCCCCCGAATTTATGCATGCAGTCACTTGCAAAGAATTTTAAGGTGCTTTAAGAATTGTATAGAAAACAACAACACTACTGTGAATGCTAAATAATAACAGGGAGCGACCGTAAACTAAACAAGAGAATGAAAGGCGCTTCGTTCCCAATAACATGGGAAGAAAGTGACCCTTTTGATCCTTTGGAGCAGACACACATGCTAATGAGCACTTGTCTTTTTTCAGTTGATTTAAAATTTCTTGTGTTCCTCCTAATGAAGGGTTCGTAAACAGCATAATATTCAGACTTGCTTCTCTCATTCATTACAAAAGTCTACAGCTTTTCAAATGTTTAAATTTTTTTTCTGAATTCCATACTTTATTTTTACGTGCTGATTTAAACGATATGGCAACCAAAAAATTGCTCAGAAAAAAAGAGAAAACAACAAATATAGATGCTATATTATTTTAAGTGTTAATTGCTACCCTTCACTGAATTTATTTCATACCCTCCAAATCAAACATTAATTGTTTAAGGGGGTTATTTATCGAAGGTCGAGTTTGTGAGTTTTGTGAAGTTTTTTTTATACTTCGAATAATCTCACAACTTGAATGTTTATGAAAAAACCCAAGTGTAAAAAACTGGAATCAATGCAATTGAGGGGGGAAAATTTAAATACTCTAATTTGATCGAGTTATCAGCGAAAAAAAGCTTGAATAGCTCGAATTGATAGTTTTTTTTTTAGCACAAACCACCGGAAAAATCATGAAGGCTATTAACATCTTCAAATGGTTGATCGACTTCGACATGACCTCAAGAGGTTTTAGCTGGAGTATTTTCAGATTTTTGCAGCTTTGGGCTTATTAATAAAAAATTTAAGTTTTTTTGATCCAGAAAAATTTAAACTACTGTTGAAAATTCAATTTTTTTGGGAAAAGCTCGTTATCCACTCGACCGTTGATAAATAACCCCCTATATGTGCACATTTTAAAGCCCATAAGAAGGCACAATTGCTGCAGCTCTTAAAAAAAGGCTTTAACGTTCACCATTCTTTTAAACAATCCTATTTTACTTAATGAATAAAAATTCATATGCATTTTTTTCCTTTTAGAATTAGATGTTGTAGCACGCTATTTGTTTGAGATTTTTTTGGAGTGTTTCATGCATTTTTAGCCTATATGCCTTTTAAAAATATATATAGTTGAACGAGGCTACTCAGAAGTAAATATGCAATTTGTTTCACTCAGTATTATGTGATTTATGTGAGTGTTGGGACTGCAGACATTTTTGAGTCTATACATACATTTGTCTAGCACCCAGGCAAGCTGAGTTATTGAATGAAAAGCTTTGAGAAGGGTGAAAGAGTTTCAATAGTGTGGGGTCTACTTTATATAAAAGTGCTTATCTCTCATACATAGATATAGATATAAGAGGCATATCATCATCATAATTACATAAGATATAGTCAAGATAAACACTAAGGAAGGGTGAAAACGGACAGAGATTTGTTTTCATTTCCTAAATGCAGAGAGATTCCAAATCGTCAAATAACACATGTCATACAGAGATACTCATTTCATCTTTTCTTTTGCAGATTTTTACAATTCCAGGGTTTATTTATTTTACTTTCAACTTTGTTAGTATATGGTATCCTGTGTTTGAGATGAAAGCACCCTTTATATGAGATATTTTAACCCCATACACTGCTTATATCAGCATGATGTAATTCATTGAAAAAAATATACCTTGTTGTAGGATACTTTTATTTTGCTCCATCCGGATACAGAATAATCCGCCCCCCCCCCCAAAATAAAAGAATATGTGTCTGTCACTTTTCAGGTTACTGCCAATATACTGTTAATATGAGTTTTACCAGTTAAATTGAATTTTAAATAAATAAACAATGCAATTCTCATTCTTTTTTGTTGACTTTCCAGATCCATAGGGTGTTTGAGTTCTGTGCTGCTACTGAACTCTAACACCCACAAGAAATAATTGCATTCAAGTGTTTAAAGCAGATGATTAAATTCTGATGAACTGGCAAACTTTCCAAATACTGTTTAAAGGTATAGCAAAAAATGTCCCAGTATGATTCCAGATTATGAATCTATACATCTATGTTCTCTGGTTCTTTACTTGCTTTATTATTATTGCTGTTACTGTCATCATTTATTTAATTTCAGATCTGTTTGCCATTATCCATTTCATTAACTAACTTTACTAGGCCTATAGCATGAAATAATTTTGTGGTTAAATGTATATACTTTACCTTGGCTCCAGGCTTCATCCACTTAACTTATATATTCATAATCATTTTGTTCTGTGTTATGGTTGGAAAAAAACTGTTTTACGATTAATATTGGCTATTCATATAAAATTTATATAAAGCTTACTCAAATGAATTCAATCCAACCCATCATTTTATAGTTGGAATAAAAGCAAGCTGTTTTAAGACTGTAGGCATTCTTCAACAAATTCTCAATTACCCTCTGACCCATATGAAAAAAAAGGTTTACTTCTTTGTTAGCTATTGGGCTTGTTCTTCCTTGGCATTAGAAGGCTAAAACGAAAACTAGAAAGTGAGAAAATGATAGAAACAATGGCCTTTTCTGTGTGTGGCAGTTCTAGGAGCTAGGGTTTTGCACAGATTTCTATCAATTTTCTATATTGTTAGTCAAATATGGACATCACAGAAAAATAATGAAAGGGGAACTCCACACAAACATAACTTAAGCTTTTTGAAAAGTAAACATAATTTCAAGCAACTTTGCAATACACATTAATTAAAAAATATGTCGACTTTTTATGATTTTTAATGGTTTGGAACAGTTTCTTAAGCCTAGCCCCCTGCTCTCCGGCTGATCTGTCCGATTACTTTGCTGAGCTGGCTGACTACTGTTACTTTGTATCAATACCCAGCTGTCCTTAGCCTGCATCCTCCAAACCCCACAATTCCCTGCACAGGTGTTTCCAATAAGGATCAGAACATCACAGTGCAATGCATAGTGGGTTATGTATTTCCTGCATGCTGTCTGTAAACTGTGGAGTAGTTGTTACAATTTGTTACATCAGTGTTTAGTCCCTCCTTCCCTGTCAGGTTTTCAAATGATGCAGAAAGAAAAGAACTGTTAAACAGCTGGATTTCAGCATAGAAAATTGCATTTACTCATTCTTTTTGAAGAAACAGGTAACTGTGATGGGTATATTATGGGTTTCTGTGTTATGTGGGTCTCTTTATTAAATTTTGGTTTGGAAGCCGGAGTTCCCCTTTAAGAGGAAAGAGTTACTATTGATTGTCAATAGTAAGTAAGGTGAATTAACTTGCATTTAATTTAATGCTAATGCAGTGCTCAATAATTTTCACAGGTGAAACTTCCTTCCAGATCTAAAATTGGCAATATATTGATCCTCCATTACTTATATATATATATATAGCCTCCTTGCAAGTCCGCACACGTCACTTTGTCAGTTACTTCGGATGAAGTGTGCAGATTGTAGTATACAGCTCCTTAAGGACCCATCTGTTTAAAGAGGCCTATTCGATGTACCTTAATTAATCATTGCTGTATCAAAAATGACAAAGTGTTTATACAATCCTAATGTCTCAATTGTACCCTAACCTTTTAGTTTATAAACCCTATTGTACTCTGTAATCCTTGTCTGTTATCCACCATTTATTCCCTGTTTGCTATAACTGCAGTAAATCACTGCGTATCTTGACAGCGCTATATAAATAAATGATGATGATAATGATGATGATGATGATATATATGTGGCACACTCCAAATAATTATTGATTACATGAGTTCCAATATATGTAATGAAGTTAAGTGACCAAAGTTTAGGCCAAAACAGCTTAACATGATATAACAGTACACACTATTGCATTACATTTAAGCTTGTTGCTGCCATGCTCAGATTAACAGTACTCTAACAGTACCAAATTAGTTGCGGATGTGCTTGCCAAGATTTCAAGATTTTTCTTCTTTTGTAAAAGATCATAGCAAACTCCACTTTTGAAGTAGCCCAAACAGACACATTGAGCCTCTGTCCCATTAACCTTATTGTCTGTGTTTTGTTGCCTGAGGCACAAGGAAATTGAGGGGGTTGTAGCGCCTCTTGTGAAAAATCTGTTGTAGAGCTCTGGTTGTAATGAAGTGCCTGCCATGTCTGGGTGGTGATTTGATTACAAGTTATTGCAGATGAGTGATTGAAAAATAGCATTTCCACAGTTTCACTGGGTCGAAGTAGAAGAGTTACCTTCAGTTCAGTGCTGTAAGTAAAATACTGTTGTTTGAACATTATGTTCACACCCCAGAAATAGCATTCCCCTCTTTGTAGTCAGGTAGATAACATATTTTTCTTTAAATATCTGATTCCTTTTATATATGTGTTTGAAGTTAATTTATATATATATATATATATATATATATATATATATATATATTATATATATGCTAACAACAATACAACAGGAGAATAAAAATAATGCTATTTTTATGCAGTTGTGAATTGGCAATTAAATTATTAAATTTACCAAAGCTAATTTATAATGCTAAAAAAATTATATCAGAAGACAAATCTGCAAATAACCTAATGGAAGACAGGCTAAACTCTTACCTGATTTGTGGCTACACTGATCATTACAGGGGAACTATTGCGAAAATGAAAATTTAATATAAGCTTCAGCATACTGAAATGCGAAACTTTCTAAATACAATCAATTAAATATTCGGCATCATTTCTGAAATAATCAAGTTTATCTTCACTATCTCTCTCTCTGCATCTGTTTCTCTTTGTTCTGTCTGCTTGCAGGAGTTTGGTGTCAGATATTCATTGACAGTTAGATCCAAAATATCTTATAGGGGGGCATCCTTTCCTAGCAGATGAATTAGAGCTAACTCAAATTACTGATTCCAGCACAAACAAAATCTGAAACTGCCTTTTGTAAAAACTCTGCATGTAGAGAGACAGAATTTCTGGTGAATTTAATAGAGAGAGCTTTAATACATCTTCCAGGCAAAAGGAGCCCCCATATAAGATATAGTGGATCTAACTGTCAATGAATATCTGACACCCAACTCCTGCCTGAAGAGTGATTGAAGACAAGCAGATTCTGAGAGAGGAATAGTGAATATAAACCTGACTATTTCAGAAATAGTACCGCATTTTTAATTGTTTATATTTATGTAGCGCTATAGTAAACTGCTTCTACTTTAGCAGTTATAGCTACTTTCCTTTGTGGGCTCTCACCACAGATGAGCTCTCTTTCTCTAGGGGCAAGCCCTCGCAACAAGGTGGAGGAAGGGTGTAGTGTAACTGTAACTCGGTACAGTAGCACAATGATGGGCGCCAGTAGTTCTTTAACCGTAAACCAAAAGAATATTTATTGAACAATAGAACATGAAGATGATCAGTACAATTATCCACAATGGAGCATCAAATACCACAGCAGCAATAAGGGAGTTTATACTCACAGCACGCATAGGCTGAATCCCCACAGGCTAGGGAATAGCAGCAGAGAGTAGTTGCAGCAGGTGTGGGTATTAATATATCTTCAGTACTCAGGAACTCCTGGTTGCTCTTAGGGGAAACCTATCATCCCTAATCTCAACACTTTAGTCCCTCTCTGGGTCAATATTACCCGGGGATCTTAATCCCACTAATCTCCTCGTAGGAGCCTTGAGCTGCTCAACTAGTTAACCTCTCTATCACTCCTAGAGTGATCTATGAACAAGTATAACTATCTACTTACTAGGACACTGGGCTCTAGGGTCAGCACTACCCATTCCCTTCCAGCCTGCTTGGTTGGGCTAAAGCAGTGGACCCAGAGCACATGGCTCCTAAACCTTTTATACTCTGGCACAGCGCCACTCAGGTCACTGTGTGAATTGCAGGGGTTGCATAAGCACAGGAGCACGTACCCCTCCCAACTGTGTTTTAGGACCCATTTAGGTCTCCAAATAGCTAGGGATGTGCCTGTCAATAAAGGGTAAAGGTGTCTAAGATTTTCACATCCCTACATTCTCCCCCTGGTGAATTCCTTCCGTCCCGGCAAGGAGCCTTCAAAGAATCAATACTGAAAATATAGCAGTTAAGGCACATCATGCAAGAAACCTTTTCAAAGAACACATTGCATTACTATACCATTACCTTATAACCTCTTCGGGGTAACTCTCCTGAGTAAACCCAGGTACAATGGCATAACTGAAAGAAAACATATCAATAGCACAGCTACATTCACGAACAGGTAAACTTTTATTAGTACACCTGTAAAAGAACACAAGTTAGAAATACTGCATTTCAAACACAATCAGTATTCTAGTCCATCAAACAGTCGAACCCACAATCCTCTTTGAAAATGCACTTAGGAGAATTTGGATGAACCTACCAACGGGCAGGTATTAACTAAACAGTCCAGGAGCCCAACTCCAACTGGAGTAAAATGAAAAACAATCCTCCCCTGTAGAAAGTTCAGTCACTTTGAAGGGACAGAGAAATAGGTAGATAGCTCAAAAATAGCTACAAACCAACTCCCAATGGAGTATCAGCAGTGAAACCAAGAAATAAACACCCACCCACCAGCAGATTAAATCATATGAAGAAATCTTGCTTTGGTATCTTCATAGGGAATGTAGTATTTGGGATGGGGTTTGTCCACCCACTGTCCATCTCCCAAATAGACTTCCAGGTTGAAGTACTTGGTGGGGTTATACTTGCCACAGCTTTTCACGGCATTCTTTAGAATGGTGCGGCCATACCACCATTCCCTTTCTATGGAACGCAGGTACTGCCAATCCTGCTCTCTCCTCACTTTGTCAGGATTGGTAAGGCAACTGTGGTGCATCTTTTCTTTGCGAAGAATCTCATCTATGAGCCAATTTTCATAAGATGCCGCCACCTTCTCGTACACCCACAGTGGTGCATAGGGCATGAAATATCCCCAAGTTCTATGAACATGAAAATTTATCACCCTCTGTACTCGGGATACAGAGGTGAATACATTGGGGTCTGCCCTTCCTGGCAGCACCCAAAAATCTTTTTCCTCCTCAGAGCCAATAATGGGAGGTGCAGTGAAGCTGGAAGGTCTCTCTATAGAAGGTGTTGGCTCAGACACGGCTTCCGGAGTTTCCTCTTCATATTCTTCCCATCCAGGGGCTCTTTTGAGGGTGGAATCATCAACAACAACAGGGATGGTAGCAACCAGTCCTTTCTCCCTCTCTAGGGATATCTTACCCCACTCGTGATGGTACAGCTCCGACACGTGAGTGCTCTCTCCTGGCTCACTAGGAGTTTGAAACACGGTCACCTTGGGGCACACATTCTTTGTTGGCTCACTAGCCACAGATCGTCGGCTCTGACATCTGACCTGAGCCGGAAAGTCCAATGTGGAATCTCCATCACTGTCCCCATGGGCAGAGATCGACTTTTCTAACAGGTCCTCCTCATCCTCCAGGATTGGAGGATCTCGAATGGTTGGGGCAACAGGAGCAATAGTCCCCAACCTGCCAAAGGAAAACTTCCTCCAGTCCACATCAGAACTAAGGACTGGAAGTGGTGCAGGAACAGCTAGAGCTGTATAGACAGTCACTGTTAAATCCCCATGAGGGCCCATGCCACTGAGCAATACTTTGCGGGGCAAAGGATCACCTTTGGGGCAAATCGTCACAAGAGGCTCCTGGTCAGTTCCAACATTCTCCTCTTCTGAGGCATGGAGCAATTCAGGATTTGAATTCACCTCCCACGAAACATCAGGCTCAACATAGCTAGATATGAACGGCTGAGACATTTCCTCCTCTGAGGATACAAGAGCAGCTTCAGGTCTGCAAGCTGCATCAGGCTCTAACACGTGCCACACCCCTTCTGGAAAGTTCCCTTGGGGTGTGCCAGGGACCCAACAGTCAGGGTCCTCAACAGTTAGTAAGGGATCCAAGTCTCCCCCTGGTACATCTGAAACTGGGGAAGACACTTTAAGAGGCAAAGGCGCAGGACACGCCAGAATATGTTGTTCACTCTCGAACTTTAGCAAGGGGGTAGTAGGAGTCACATCAGCCGGCCGGCCGGACGACACTCTATCGTGACCCTCAGCGGCGATCACAAGTTCCTCTCCCCCTGGTAGAATCAGATCAGTCTGCGAGGCACAATCGCACATGAGCTTAACCTCACTGAGTTTTAAGGCCGGCACTGTTACAGACACTGAGACAGACTCGGGCATAGAAACAAAGTCCATAGCAGGCTCAGGGACCGGTGTAGGAACAGGCTCTGGAGCGGAGTCGGAGACAGGCTTGGGGGCAGCTCCAGATATGGGGCCCGCAGCCGCTGACACCCCAGGGGCACCCTCTATCTCGTTGTAGATGAGAATAGTTTTGCCGCTCACCTTGTCCCGTATTCGGTCCACCAAGGGGGATTGATCAGCCCGCTTGAATGGTCCCATCCACAGATGAGCTTCACACTGGAAACAAACACTCTCCGGATCTTCCAAGGCGTTGGGTGCTTCCAAGTCGCACACTCCACAGGCCGGAATCATTGTTCCCCATTCACTTGGGGTAAAGGTTCCTTGGTATATATACTGCCACTCAGCGTCCACCCGGACAGGAACGGAATCAGCTCTCGCTTGACGAGGCAAAGGCTCCATGGGCAGCTCCGGAACAACAGGTTCGGAAATCGGCTCCATAACAGAATTCGGGTCTCGGTCTACTAGCTCCGAAGATTCTAGCAGCATGAACGGCAAACAGGATATGCCAGCCAAGCTATCCTTTAAATTAGGACGTCGCGACATCTCCTCAGTAACGCCTCTTAGAGGTGAATAAGCACGCCCCTTACTTCTTCGCGGGCTTTCCGACTTAACCCCTTCTGGGCAGGTCAAGGACACAGGGTGTGGCGCAGCAGAGAATTTCTTAACAGCCACTTTTCCTGTGCGAGGGGGAATAGGTGGCGGTGTAACAAGACAGCTATCCACCAACGGGTCTTTTTCCTGAGCAATATTAGGACATTCCTCAACGGGCAAACTGTCACTACAGTCCTTGACATCATCAGCCAGGAACGGATTAAGCCCAGGGGTAAACACATTAATCTCATAATCATCAGACACTTTAGTACTGCAGCCCTCTTGTTCTCCCAATAAACTCGAGCAGTTAAAAGAGTCAGTTACACAGTCACTAAAAGGAGCTAGCTGAAACCCAAATGGAGGGAGTGTTGGCGGGCTCTGGTACCGACAAGGGCACCCTTCCTTCTGGACTCCCATCGGATAGACTCTAGAAGGCCATGTGCTTTTCTGGGGCACTGCAGGAACCCAATATAAGAGCCGAACAAATCCCTTCTTGTCTGAGGGTTCCCTAGCTACATAAGCAAACGCATCAAATATAGAATTTCCCATTAACGATTGATTCACGACGTCTATGGGACATTTCTCAGGTACATCATCTACCATAAATGTGTATTCAGGATCCGCTCCCATATCCAGGGACCAATCCCACATTGCAGCTTCAGATAGGGGAGCCATAATGTTTAATAAGGACAGAACCAAACAAACAATACACTTCTCACTGGAATCAGTGTTGCAGCACTGAGGGAATAAGAACTACAGACTTTCCCCGCAGTAAGGTGCCTTTTTCCTACTGAGTCCGCACACGCAGCGCCTGTCACACTAGGCTGCGTGCAGTATAGCAGTTAATGGTTACAGTTAACCCTTTAGGGCCCCACGTTGGGCGCCAAAATGTAGCGCTATAGTAAACTGCTTCTACTTTAGCAGTTATAGCTACTTTCCTTTGTGGGCTCTCACCACAGATGAGCTCTCTTTCTCTAGGGGCAAGCCCTCGCAACAAGGTGGAGGAAGGGTGTAGTGTAACTGTAACTCGGTACAGTAGCACAATGATGGGCGCCAGTAGTTCTTTAACCGTAAACCAAAAGAATATTTATTGAACAATAGAACATGAAGATGATCAGTACAATTATCCACAATGGAGCATCAAATACCACAGCAGCAATAAGGGAGTTTATACTCACAGCACGCATAGGCTGAATCCCCACAGGCTAGGGAATAGCAGCAGAGAGTAGTTGCAGCAGGTGTGGGTATTAATATATCTTCAGTACTCAGGAACTCCTGGTTGCTCTTAGGGGAAACCTATCATCCCTAATCTCAACACTTTAGTCCCTCTCTGGGTCAATATTACCCGGGGATCTTAATCCCACTAATCTCCTCGTAGGAGCCTTGAGCTGCTCAACTAGTTAACCTCTCTATCACTCCTAGAGTGATCTATGAACAAGTATAACTATCTACTTACTAGGACACTGGGCTCTAGGGTCAGCACTACCCATTCCCTTCCAGCCTGCTTGGTTGGGCTAAAGCAGTGGACCCAGAGCACATGGCTCCTAAACCTTTTATACTCTGGCACAGCGCCACTCAGGTCACTGTGTGAATTGCAGGGGTTGCATAAGCACAGGAGCACGTACCCCTCCCAACTGTGTTTTAGGACCCATTTAGGTCTCCAAATAGCTAGGGATGTGCCTGTCAATAAAGGGTAAAGGTGTCTAAGATTTTCACATCCCTACATTTAGAAAACTTCTTATTTCATTTTGCTGAAGCTTATATTAAATTTTCATTTTTGCGGTAGTTCCCCTTTAAGCACATGGCCTGGTGTAGAATTCAATTTCTACAGTGACTGTTGTCAGGGACCTAAGTATCCAACTTTACATTTCAATATAAAATAAGAGCATACCAGGGAATAAGAAGACAGAAATACATACATTGCCTAAATAAATCATGATAGGATAACTGAATCATTCTGAATTTATTCAAAAATCTAAGATTTAATACAACAGTATATGGCACAAATGTGAAATTACTCCTTTGAATGCATCTGGTGTAGAAATGGCTGCCATTATTTATACCCAGTTTTACCCATTTATTAACAAGAGATTTCTTAACGATTCGCATCCTCCACAAAGGGTTTTTGTGGTCTTTCTGAGGTTTTAAACACAAGTGGAGTTTCCCTAGACTGGTTTAATAATTTCTTCCCCTAACCTTGATCACAGTGAATTAGGATAAGAATCTAATCACAGGGGTATTATACTTAGAACTCAGTTGTTTTCTTAATAACACTAAATAGAATGTGTTATTTGTGTGCAGAATTCACAGAAGAAAAGCCCTATTTTTCATAATCTCTCAGCCTTTTTCTATGTCCTTGTGCAGCAGCTGGAGCAAAGCATCCATTTAGTAGCCTTCCATGCATGGGAACAAATAACTGAAAGACGGCAAAATGTTTTCATGCTACCATTTCTGTTAAAGCAATGAATAAGGGATTGACACATAGGGGGTTGCAGAACACCGGAAACAATCTGGTATATGAATGTAGGTGAACAGAAGAGGATGATAGAGATTAATACAAGTTAATCCACTGGGCCAACTCAGATTCCATTTTCTCATACAATAAACTGCATTTGATGACCACTCTGCTTCTTTTCCGTGCAGAAGGTCAGTTCATGCGCCACTACAAACCTGAAGCGGTTGATAAAACCAAAATGAAATAGTAGGGTTGGGATATATTAGCAGAAGTGTAGCCATTGTCCAAGAATTAGCTTTGGATCATTTGCTCAGATAGTAACAATTGTTTCTAGGCCACTAGAAAAAAAATTGCCATTTTAATGAACATTTGGGAGATCAGTGGCACCATGCCACAATGTTTCTCGCAGAGTACCACTTGCATGTTGATGTGAGCAGCAGAGTGTGCGGCTTTTGTCTGCTATCCAGTAACATGGACTTTTAAGCTCACATTTGTATGCCCAGATTTAATATGGAGGCTGCATATTTGACAAAGATCAATGATTTATTGATGAGCTTTTCCAGTTTCATAGTGTTCCAACCTTTATAGTTTCTATTATAAACAAAGGAATTAAATACCAAGGTTATTTGTCAATGCAGGAAACTGTATTGTGGATGTTTGTGATATACTTCAGAATTACACATATTCAGAATCATTATTAATCTTGTGCGTCTCCCCATATAAACTGGTATAACGTATTGGGTGCTCTCGCTTATTGGCTTTATAGATCTGTTTCCAACCTTCACAGATGAGGTACGATAGTCTGCCTGTGGATTCTGACCCCAAGAGTTAATTTAGAGAGGTGCATCTGCATAGACGGGCAACACATACTGTATGTTTGTGTCTGCCTAAGGACTTTGTGTTTTTTTAGCTCTGACTTCCATAAATTCTAATGGGAGAATGCATAAGAAGTTGTATACAGATAAACAAATGGCATAAATAAGAACATTTCATATTCTGTTCTTCGTTATGTATTTGATTGCATGTTTAGAGACCTGTTGGTATAATATAATAACTATATTATTTACAGGTATAGGTTATCCAGAATGCTTGGGACCTGAGTTTTTCCGGATAAAGGATCTTTGAGTAATTTGGATCTTCATACCTCAAGTCTAACGTAAACATTAAGGGAGTTATTTCTTAAAATCCGAATGTTAGAATCTTTTTCTAAAAAATTTTTTCACTAGAAAACTAGATTTTTTTTCAAGATTTATTATACCCTGATGCTGAAAAAAGGCTGAATCTGAAAATCCACCATCTCAATCTGTTGAGGTCCTGTATAAATCAATGGAAGAAGCACCTATCTCAATTTGTAGTTTTCACGATCTGCACTGGATTCAGCCCAAAATGCAAAGTTTTCGGGCAAAACCTTTAAAAATTCAAGCGATTCAAGGAAAAAAACCCTGAAAAATTTGAGAGATTCAGGTTTTTGCTCGATTTTATCGAGTCTTTCCACGATCCAGTTAATTGAATTAAGGTTTTTTTTATTAATAAATAAGCTAAAATCGGGCATGGGCGTTTGGTTGTGGTTTTTTTAAATATAATATGAGTTAAATTCAGATTTTAGTAAATAACCCACTTAACAAACCCAATAGGACTGAATGACTTCTAATAAGGATTAATTATATCTTAGTCTGGCTCAAGTACAAGGTACTGGTTTATTATGACAGAGAAAAAGGTAATCATTTTTGAAAATTTTTAATTATTTGGATAAAATGTAGTCTATGGGAGACAGCCTTCCTGTAATTCTGAGCTTTCTAGATAACGGGTTCCTGGATAATGGATCCCTACCTGTATAATAAATATAATAAGATTTTCTGCAAGAAAGTGTATTACATACACTACATAAAATCTTTTTTCCACTAGCGGGTGGGTCTCAAAATATAGTGGCGGAACTACCGGGGGAGCAAGGGGTGCAACTGGGCCAGGGCCGGACCCCACGGCAGATCGCACGTGCTGCAGCCGGCTGGAGTCGGCTGCAGCCGCAAAGAAAATGCGCACGGACGAGGGGGGGGGCGGCTACAGCCCACACCAGGGCCCGCCCCCACCTAGTTCCATTACTGTGCTTTTACCAATGTGGTTTTTACATCTCACCATACGCTTAAGCATGCTGCTGGAAAGGAAAGCTGGCAACAGTAGGCAGCCATACAAATAATTCATATATAGTTATATAGAGTTATACTTTAAAATTCATGAAATATAAAAGGCAATCTTAAATTTGTTTTTGCTTTCTAAACAGAATCTAAAATAACTGTAAAATGCACTGACAATCTGCAACCATTGTCTTGTAAACTGTTCTTGTGTCTTGTCAAAGTTAAGAAATGAACTGAATGTGGAACTTCAAAAGAGCAGGGTTTTTGTTTTCTGTTTTATTGGTGATTTCTTTACAGCTTGTTCCCAACATTTACAAATTGATTTAACAGTTCCTCTGTTTTTTTTCACAGTATTTTAAAAATACAAAATGTACCAAAATTGTTACAAGTTCAAAATATTGCTTTTAAATATTGACAAATGAATTCAGGCCTAAATGATATTGTTAAGGAAAAACATTGGTTAATTAATATTCTAAAATCTCAAGAGACGCAGCCAGTCTAGCATCCAAGGTTGGAACGTTTTTCATGTTACTAGTTCATGTGAAATAATACATTTGAGAAAAGTCTTGGATAACAATGTTGCTCTGATTTGGAAATCCAAGCTACCAAATAGCAGTAGTGAGCAGAGATGTAACAATCAGTTCCAGACAGACTTGGGCAAGAATTGTGAATCTCTGGCAATTCTGCCGATCGTTATTTTCAAACTGGGAATCTGGATCTATTCCGGTGAAAAATTAAAACAATGACTTTTCATTTCCCTGTTTCTCGTGCAAAAATAGTAGAGGGCATCTGGCAAAACCAGCCAGCATATGCCTTAGGATAGCTACACAATGCAAAAGCTGGAATATTAGTGTATCCGATTTTTATGGAACAAGAGTAAGTTTACAGATCTTTATGATTCTGTCAGTGTCACTTATAATGATCCAATATATATGTTTCCATTTCTTCAGTAACCTTCCTTTTTCAACGAGTGTATAGTATATATATATATATATATATATATCTAGGATAAGATGTGATTTTTGATTAATAAATCAACACGAATTCACCAAAACTACAGTGAGTGCTGAACTTCTTTCCATATATATATATATACACCAATAGTTTCCAAACCAGCACTCCCTTTAGTGAAAAAATTTAATTTTTATTATTACATAGTATCTATTTCCAACGTTTCAGTTCCTGTTGGGACCTTTTTCCTTTCCTTCTTCCTTGAAAAAGGTCCCAACAGGAACCGAAACGTTGGAAATAGATACTATGTAATAATAAAAATTAAATGTTTTCACTAAAGGGAGTGCTGGTTTGGAAACTATTGGTGTATACAAATTTACCATGCACCCCCCCCCTATTCTATATTGCCTTGGAGTGCGGATACTCATTGGAGAATTATCTATATAGATATAGATATATATATATATATATATATATATAAACATACATATATGTATGTGTGTAGGGGGCACATTTACTAAGGATTCGAATGAAAAAAGAATTTGAAGTATTTTTTTGGGTACTTCCACTATCGAATAGGCTACTATGAGCTTTGACTTCGATTCGAACGCTTCGAAGTAAAAATCGTTCGACTATTCGACCATTCTATAGTCGAAGTACTGTCTCTTTAAAAAAATACTTTGACTACATACTTTGGCAGGTTAAACCTACCGAGGTATAATGTTAGCCTATGGGGACCTTCCCCAGCACTTTCCTAACCTTTTTTTGATTGAAGAAAAATCCTTAGCTCGATCGCTAAAAATCGTTTGAATCGTTCGATATTTACTTCGATCATTCGGATTCGAAGGATTTAAATTCGAGGGTCGAATTTATTATTATTAACCCTCGATATTCGACCCTTGATAAATGTGCCCCTGTGTGAGGTAGATGCACATCGATATATATTGATGTGCAAGAAAATTTTTTTAAATTTTTTTATTAAACAATATGTTCTGGTTTGCATCTACTTTTGAAGATTTTTTATGAAATTACAGCTTAGATAGCATCAGGGTTTAAGAATTCTATTTCTACTTTTTGACACTGGAGTGCTTGAACTTTATGAACTTACATATAAGTGCCTATATATCCAGTATAGGCACATTGGATTTTCTATTACTTTTTTTTTATATGCAGCAGTGTTCAATAAAGTCTACAAAAATAACAAAAAGTCCCTGATATAAACTCTTTCTATTTTCAGCCCCTCTTGATATTGTTAGAGTTTCTTAGTTAGGAAAACTGCCATATATGGTAAATTCAAAATGATCACTGAAGTTATTCTTTGGAAAGAAATAGTATTTTGGTTTAATTTGGGCAAGGAATAGTGTTATACTACCCAGACCACAAGGTCATAGTAAAATAATATGAAATTATATTTTTATTCACTTAAATGTGATTCTAACTCTGTTAGGATTAATGTACATTAACTATGTAGGTATTTTTAAAGGAATGCAGATTATTAGAAGGTTTGCTGAAGGAATTTATTGGGAGTTATCTTGCATTGGGTGGGTTGGCAGGGAAGAAAGATTTTAGATCTTTATAAAGTTTTAATTTCACTTGCATCTGTATAGCTTCATTCCAAAGTGTATGCTAAGGGGCAAATTTACTTATGATCGAATATCGAGGGTTAATTTACCCCCGATATTCGACTGTCGAAGTTAAATCCTTCGACTTCGAATATCAAAGTCGAAGGACTTACCGCAATTCGTTCGATTGATTTAATCCATCGATCGAACGATTATTCTACGACCAAAAAAAGATTGCAAAGCCTATGGGGACCTTCCCCATGGGCTAACATTGACTTCGGTAGGTTTTAGGTGGCAAACTAGGGGGTCAAAGTTTTTTTTAAAGAGACAGTACTTCGACTAGCAAATGGTCGAACGATTTTTAGTTCGAATCGTTCGATCCGAAGTCGAAGGTCGAAGTAGCCAAACCAAACATTCGAAATTCAAAGTTTTTTTTATTCTATTCCTTCACTCGAGCTAAGTAAATGGGCCCTTAAGTGTTAAAATACTTTTTTATGCATTTATATTATTAATAGACAGTTTTTATCCAATTTTTAATCTATGACAAGTGCAGAAGAGGAAAAATGAGAACTTTAATTCCATGCATGAACTTTTGTACATATAAAATAAGAATGTTTATGTTTATATTTAATCTCAAAATTCACATGGTTGAATAAATAGGCCTAGCAGAACTTTATCTGTAAAAAAGAAAAATAGGGAGGTGCTTTGAGACTGGGGTATGCTCAGTTATTTCTGTCTAATTAATATTTCCCTATTTAGTGAAAAAGGGTATTTATATACAGGTATGGGACCTGTTATCCAGAATGCTCGGGACCTGGGGTTTTCCAGATAACGGATCTTTCCGTAATTTGGGTCTTCATATCTTATGTCTACTAGGAATTCATTTAAACATTAAATAAACCCAATAAGCTGGCTTTGCTTCCAATAAGGATTAATTATATCTTAGTTGGGATCAAGTACAAGCTATGGTTTTATTATTACAGAGAAAAAGGAAATCATTTTTAAAAATTTGGATTATTTGGATATGGGAGACAGCGATTCCGTAATTTGGAGCTTTCTGGATATCGGGTTTCCGGATAAGGGATCCTATACCTGTATATATATGTTCATATAAAGGCGTTGGTGTACCTTGAAATTACCTTGCCCCACAGCAAAATATTTTTCAGGACCCCAAAATGTCTAGAGGTCAAACTATTTTACCAATATTAATTGAAACTGTATATGAATTAGGGCCTCATTGGGCCCTTTACCTCCTGGGCCCCCCTGTTTCCTCTCTGTAGCTACACCCATGCATACAGGTATGGGTTTTAATACAATGCTGACATGCAATTAGCCTGCGGTGCCCTTAGGCAGGATGGAGTGGCTATAAAAGTATGTATGACTTTCTATTTGGACAGCCCTAGTATTCCTTGTCTTGTAAAAAGAACCCAGGGTAAATGTATCTACTGTGGCACAAATGTCCATACAGCAGCATAATATTTACATTTTAGAAAGTCCATTCCACACTTTTGGTTTATCTTTCCATCCGTCTTTTTTTATTTTAATATTTTGCTTCCCAACAGCATGTTATGTTCCATAATATCCCACTGAATAATATTGGTAATTATTATTTGAAACAATTTATTTTTATTGGCCAGCGCACCATTATTTTTCTTTATAAAAAGGCTCTTAGAATTAAGCTCTCTGTTACAATCGCCATAATACCGTAATTAATTTACATGCTTGATGAATTTATAAATGGAATTTTCCAAGTTAAGATGTCTGAGTAAAGAATAGAAGGTAATTTCACATGCGTGTTGGATTCTCTATATAGAGTTATAAATGGCTTCAGTAAATATGATGCTGGGATAATAAGTCTGAAAATAAATACCCAGTCTTTGTGCTGATGAATTGTGGCACACGGCAGAATAAATGAAAGGCCAACACAACATGCATATGAATTTTTTTCTTTTATATCATAAAGAAGAGATCAAGAGAAAATGTCAGCCAGATTTTTCAACATTACTCTTGTCCAGGCTACGCCAACTGAACTCAAGTCAGTGACTAATCGAACCAGACCAAATTATGTTTTCTGACTCCTTTCCAACTCTGTTGTTGTAACATCCCACAAAAAGTTATTTGTTTGAGCATGGCTACTTTAGTGATCAGTAGTCGGAATGTTTCCGCGCTAACACAGATAAAAATTTGTACTGCCTCTTGTTGAGGCTTTATTTGCAAGACACAGACATGTGCATGGCAATGAATTATCTCTGACTTCAATAAAGGGGACGATGAGTAATATTATAGGGGCTGCTGGTCTGTCCTGTGCTACAGGGAAGCCTATGTTCAATAAGATGGCACTGTAAGAAACTCCCTTTCACAGGGTGGCCTAATCTGCCCTCACAGTGTGACAAAGGGACTCATTTCCATAAAGTACTACTCTGGGAAAGAGGGGGATAATAAAAGTTTACATTCCCTTATACGAAGCATCTGCTTGCCTTTTGGCTAAGATGATGCTCAGGCAGTTGGGAATGCTGCATGGCTGCACAATTCATTCAGTTGGAAAGTTTTAATGTCACGTAGGGTTCTTTAAGAATCCTTCAAGAATATTTTGTAATGTTTTGCTTTTTGATATCTGTACCACATCATTATTTTTATTGCTGTTTTCCTTTGTATGTTATGATTTCGCTCAGTAAGCGTACACCCTCCTGTGTAGCAATATTGGTTATGCCAAAATGGCAATAGTTCAGTCTCTACTTCCTTAGTGAAGAGTTTATCAACATGATCCTGAGGAAGGTCACATAATTTATCCAAAGACACATAACAGTTGAAAATGGAAATATTGAATATTGAAATGGAATGATTTTTCCTTTGTGCACAATTTGTCTTCTTAAGTGTTTTTGAGACCAAGCAACTTGAAGGAATGATCTGCAGCCTGAAACAGAATAGTTTGCAGCTGAAGTTTGCACCTGTGCCTAGTTTCATACTAGTTAGTGATGCTCAACTCTATTACTTTGAGAAATGTTATTGGGATTGGGCACCTCCTTTGGGGCCTGCAGTATATACCATCGCGTCTCCTTGAGTGAAAAAATGCAAAAAGTTTTCTCTCCCATGGACACACTGCCAGGGGGGAAGAGGGACCCAGTGCAGGAGGCTTGATGCACATCCTGCATTGGGGCCCGCTCTACAGTAATTATGTCATTGTTTTTATTGTTCACATTATTTATTTATGTTAACCGTTCATATTGAATTAAATTTGCCTTACCAGCCCCTCTCTTTCATGAATAATTCCTGATTGGGTAAGAATAGATAGTGGTTTTACTATGATGGGTCAATAGAAATTGACAATGACTTTCATATATAAGAACTGAGTTGTTAGGAGGCTCCCTGCTATATATTTATTAACTAAATTCTTCTAACTTTGAAGAAACTTTAGTCTGCGAAACTCTTCAATTTTGTGGAGACTGGGTTATATGTGGTACATGTCATTATTATGATGTTTGTGCATTATTCACTGTGTGCAAGGCTGCTGCGCCTACTGACAGAGAACACTGGAATTATTGCCAGCTTGAAGATGGAGATTTTGTGGAAATAGTGACTGATAATGATGAGTGAAGCTGTGATGTTCTGATTCACCGAACATTTTTCAAAAACTGAGAGGAAATTTGCGAATTTTTCAAAAAATTGCAAAGTGCACTTAAGTTAGCTTTTTATTCATGGCAACTTTTTTGCGGTGAATGTTTAGCACAAAATACATTCGAGTCTAGGGGCATTTTTGTGCTGCAACTTATTCCACTGTGACTTTTTCTGTACAGAGTACATTGGAGTCTATGGACATTTTGTTCACTGCAACATTTAAAGGTTACTTTTTTGGCACTAAATACATTGGGGTCTATGGGCATTTTTTCACTTCAACTTTTTCCTCTGTGACATTTTTTGCACAGAATACATTGGAGACTATGGGAATTTTTGCAGAAATGTTTTTCATGCAAAATACATCTATTTTTTCTTACTTTCACCACATAAGGATTTGCGACTCCATTCCTGACAAAAATGTTTGCTAATAAGTAGTTACCGGTGCTTTATGCTTTCCATAAAATATCTTTTGTTTCAGTAGCGGTGTTGCCAAAACTTAGTATACCTAGTATCCACAGCCTTAGGCTTAGTATCTTCTCATGTGAATGGGACTATAAAGTGTCTTATGTGTTACCAGTTATGTAATAATAATAATAAACCTGCTAAAATACAACTTACAAAATTACAAAAGGGTTGTGGGAACACTCCAAGGCGAATAATGTAAACTAGATTGGAAGATTGGATTGTACTGATCTTCAGACACACTCAAAAAGGATTGATCAATGCACATACACTGGCCCCTATTGTATTAATTATTCACTATTTGCAAATGCATCTAGCTACATTTTAGGATGATAATGTTGTCAAGCCACCATACCATGTCAACATAAATGGCATATGGCAGTCCTAACTATTGACTGGTGGTTATATTTTTGTAGGCTGGTACCTTAGCTTTATTTGTTGGGAAAAGCATATCCTGACAAAAGGCTGAATGTTAAACTTCCTGGATTATGTTATGTTATCCTATATACCAAAGCAACTGTTTTGCATACTTAAATATGGTAATTACATGTCTATATTGTGGTGAAGCAGTTGCCTTTTTGAATACTGCCTTTTCAAAGGAGGCTTAAAGTATTTTAGCATGTCAATACTATAGAGTTTTTAACTGCTCTCTTCTTTTTATTTTTTCTTCTGTTGTTCCCACTTGCCTGAACCTGCCTTGGGGACAACTGCAGTGACAAATCTCCAAATGTCTATGAATCTCCAAATGTGACATAAGCTTCAATAGGCACCCCGTATGCAAAAATGTCCTTATTTGTGTTCTGCTTATATCAGTATTAAATCACTCTCTCTTTTTATATTATCCTAGCAAACGGAACAATGACGGCATCACAAGAACTTATAAACCTGTCTAGCGTATTGCGTAATAAATCTTATTCTGCCAAATAAATGTCAGTTAATATTACTGCCCTCTAATTTATTAGGGTCATACGCTCATGTTTCTAAATATTTATTAGTATGTGCAAAGTGCTTCTATAATACAGATGTCACTATATAAACATAAGCATATGCATTATCAGATTTCTCCACTTTTCCTAAAATCCCTAATGTCTCCATTCATTGGTGGGCAGACAGTATTTGATACACTTGAGAGCAGCCATTAGCGACCTTGGATTTTATTGTATAAAGTACAGTTACTTGAGAGGCAGAATTCCTTTACACAAATGTCCAATTAGCTACTAAGAATACAATCAGTAACTGTATTATGTCTAAAAATAAATGTATCTAGGGAATACGCTACATTTTGTGCACACGTACTTCTCCCACCCTTTCTTTAAGCCCCCAGCTGCAGCACAGTTGTAAAAGTGCGAAGTATAAACTCACCAAGTCGCTATGATATATATTACTCTATCCCTGGGCGTGCCTATTTATTATAGGATGAAAACTTTTTCTTGGAATTTCTTTTAAAGTTAAGTTAAAGAGAAGCTACCTAGAAAAGAGAATATTCAATTTGCTTAGTTACATCATTCCTACAGAGCAGTAGTTCCAGACTAGGCCCCCCATTAGCTCTAAAATTAAGTGTGGGTCTCCTAGCTTATAAAAAAATGTTATAACAATATATGAAAAGATTGACATCAACCATTTGTCCTTAATTCCAAAACCAACCATTGTAGAAAATAAATATTCATTCCAACTCTCATCCTAAATTTCCATCCTTTTTCCAGAATAACACTATAATTGATCTTTAAATATAGTATCTCCATAGACAATATATTCTATATAGTTTTTTCCTGTAACTTGGAGTGCAGTGCTTATAGTCAACTAAACAGTAAACAGCAAACAAACAATAGGATTGCTTTCCCGCCAGTATGGATTTATGCGGCTCATTTACCATCAAGTACAAGGTATTGTCTAATTATTAAAGATAAAAAAATAAATACCTGAATATAATAGGAATTGTTTGAAATAAAAATGGACCCTATGGGAAATGGCATTCATGGATTTGGTTTGCTTATATGACTTACTAATATACTTCCCTGATGTTCCTTGACCTACAGCAAAATCTTTTGAGGCCCACATAATCACAGGAAAAATGACCTATTCTGGAAATATATATATTATATATACTGTACACTGAAACTATGCATCAGTCCATACTTCAGCCACCAGGAGATGCCATTGATTCTGCCGCGGAATAAGCGTATGACAATATATTCTAAGCAGAGCTGCTGCTTAACTTCCAATAATGAATGGTTCTTTTGTGCCACTGTGCTTTTAATAGGATACATATATTTTTTGATCCAGCACCCTATTTAAACAAGAAAAAGATTACAAATCTCATCAACAATGAATAGTTTGAATGCATAGGCTGTGCTGACAAGCACTTGCTTTGTTGCACAAGATGGATTCATTATTATTATGATTTAGGATACTGTGAAAACAAAGATCAAAGACAGTTGCAACTACAAATGAATAAACTGCAGCGTTTTTTTTCTGTATACTGAGAACATGGCGTTAAGAAGGCAACAGCTACTATAGCATTAGTGAGGTGCATATACTGGGTAAGGAAGATCCACTGCATTACTGATGGCTTGCATCAAGGGACTCCTCTTCCGACACACCAACAGCTATGGAACTGCAGCCTGATCAGCTCTTTATGCTGGGAGATGCAGTTTGAGCCACACAGTAAAAGCACTCAGCACTTTTAAGTGTTTTTACATGATCTCTATGGAAGACTCGGCTTTAAAGATAAAGGCTTCTAAGAATGTGTGTGCTGAAGAGATCCATCTGATGTGCTGTGATGTCCTTTTCATATTCACACGTATTTAATCTCCTAACAGCTATATTCCTTACTCCCTGTAATGTATCAGGAATTAAAATAAATACCATCACCTCATAATGTTAAAACGCTGTTTACTTTACACTCAACATATATGGGGGAAACCTAAACATTTTATCTTACAAAAAAAATGAAATATATTTATATCTCTCCATCACAGATTGTCCATCAGAAGTCTCTTTTTATCTTAAAAAAATGCAGATTTAAAAGAAAGAAATAATGCTTATGTGAAAGGTTTACAAAAGAAATGTTAGTTGTTTGGAGACCAACCTAATCAAATTTGCAGCTTTTTTTTATATTTGACTTTTTATTCTGCAATACATTCTTATTAGTGATTAGTTTCTAGCAAGGAGAAGATTTAAGGGTTGACATTGTTTTGTCATAAATATTTCTTATTACTTATCTTCCTGTTTGAAGGGGTTGTTCACCTTTAAATTAACCTTTAGTATGATGTACAGAGTGATATTTTGAGACAATTTGCAATTGGTTTTCAATTTTTATTATTTGTGGGTTTTGAAAAATGAATTAATAAGAAAATTACATATAAAAATGAAGACTACATATACTTGGAAAGCACTTCCTTCGTGTTTTAAATAAATTCATTTTACAATGAATGGATATTGTCTTTCACTGAACCTTCATTTTTCAATTTTCACTTTGTATGTTTTATCTAATGGTTATATTAAAAGGTATAGGTTTCAATTTGCCTTTTTATGACCATAGCTTCTATAAAGGTCTGTCAGAAAATCACCCTCTGACGGCTCTAATGGACCTAAATGGGAAACTTACTGACATCAGTGCCAACGCTTTGTTTACCCCACTGCTATTCAAGATACAGTAGGAGCAGCTATTTGGGCTGGAGCACACACAATCAAAGGATCACAACTGCCTGGGTGCTGGTTATAAATGAATGTAGCGGTACAAAAAAGAAAGGAACCACGCTCACAGGTCTTTTGTGAAAAATTCAGTGGTTTATTTCAACATTTCGGCTCCTAAACTCGAGCCGTCTTCAGGAAGTTTAGGAGCTGAAACTTTGAAATAAACCACTGAATTTTTCACAAAAGACCTGTGAGTGCAGTTCTTTGGTTCTCTGGTACTGCACTCAACAGGAATACTTGCGAAAAAATCAAGATTTATTGAAAAAATCCAATGTTTTCGAACACCAAGGGGCAAATTGATCAAGGGTCGAATATCGAGGGTTAATTAACCCTCAATATTCGACTGGGAATGAAAATCCTTCGACTTCGAATATCGAAGTCGAAGGATTTTGCGCATATAGTTTGATCATACGATCGAAGGAATAATCATTCCATCGAAAGATTAAATACTTCGAATCGAACAATTAAATACTTCGAATCGAACGATTCAAAGGATTTTAATCCAACGATCAAAGGATTATCCTGCGACCAAAAAAAGTAGCCAAGCCTATGGGGACCTTCCCCATAGGCTAACATTGGGTTCGGTAGCTTTTAGGTGGCGAACTAGGGGGTCGAAGTTTTTTCTTAAAGAGACAGTACAGAGACTATCGAATGGTCGAATAGTCGAACGATTTTTAGTTCGAATCCTTCGATTCGAAGTCGTAGTCGAAGGTCGAAGTAGCCCATTCGATGGTCGAAGTAGCCAAAAATACACTTCGAAATTTGAAGTTTTTTTTCTTCTATTCCTTCACTCGAAGTTAATGAATTGGCCCCCAACTGTGCTCTTTCTCAAGGATAACAAAAAAGGTTAAAAAAAAAGGATAACAAAAACGTATATATAACTGCTGACGATAGAAAGCATGATTCTCATTATGAAGCAGAGAATTTTGAATATGGAAATGTTAACTGGCAAACTACTCAGCTTCTCAGGTCTTCCAAGAGGTTACAATTCCAGAGAAATTTCTAAACCATGCCCGGGATCCTAGAGAAAATTTTCTGCTAAGCTTATAGCTCCTATGCAAAATGCCAGCATGGTTTGACATGAATTTACTCGCACATGCTGAATCAGTTCCAGTCAGAGGAAAACGACTCGCGATGTAGAAATGTAAAGTTGAATAAAATCACCATTTTTTTGCAACACAAGACCTAAGAGTGCGGGTTGTTTTGTGGAGTATATGGTCTAATGATTAACCAGCACCCAGGCATTTCCTATTTATGTGCACCATACCAAACTGTGTATTGTAGATAGATAGATAGATAGATAGATAGATAGATAGATAGATAGATAGATAGATAGATAGATAGATAGATAGATAGATAGATAGATATTCCAAAGTGAGAAAGCCACAGAGAATTTAGGGCAAGTTACACGTGGGTGTACCAGCTCAACCCACCAGCTCATCACTATATAAGACAGGTGTATCTATAGATTTAACACAGGCAGTACTGAATGGGGATGGCACATGTAATATAACTTCACACAGATGAGTGTAATAAAATTATACACCTAAATTGTCTGCAGGATAGTGTTCATTAAAGAACTAATATACTCCACAACTACTAGAGACACAGGGAAAAGTAGAGAACTTTATAGAGACCGTGTAACCTCCAAGCTACCCAGTTCAGACAAATTATTATATAAGGAAGTATTCGCATTAACTAAAACGTAACTTTTAATCCAAATCAGTTAAAAACACACACACAACCACAAAGACAGAAGAGCTGGGCTTATACTTTAACACTGTGGTTTCAGGCTGTGATTTAAACGCTGACAACATTTTTTGTCCACCGTGCCATCGCATGCCTGTTTTTAAAGGTGTTTTTTAGGGACATGGTCCCGGACTCCCATACACGGATAATGGAGTCAGATTAGGCATGGTCTTTGTGGTTGTGTGTGTGTTTTTAACCGATTTGGATTAAAAGTTACGTTTTAGTTAATGCGAATACTTCCTTATATAATAATTTGTCTGAACTGGGTAGCTTGGAGGTTACAGGGTCTCTATAAAGTTCTCTACTTTTCCCTGTGTCTCTAGTGGTGATGGCACATGTAATACCTTACATTCTGCCTCTGTGATGAGCCCCTGCAGTGTCTGCAGTGATATTCAGGAGTTTATAGAACTTCCTTAATGCAATATATATATATATATACACAGATAATAGATATATAAATCCACCTTCATGGATCTGGTACAAGAACTGCTATGGGAAAACTGCATTAGGCTGTATTTATCTGTAAGGAATGAAGATAATAGCACCCAGGAGATATTGTTGTATCGTTGAAACTGAAACTGATAAATTAAATTAATTCCCAAAGTTTAGGGGGCACTAAAAATGATGTCACTGGGGGCCCAATAACTTCTGGTTAAGCCACTTCTTGGTATACAGCTACCTTAAAACAAAACAAAAAAACAGTGCCCATAAACAAGAAGAAGAAGCCCTAGTCCAAAGAACTGTAGCTAATGCAGAATTCGCCCTTTTCTGATGTGAAAGGCCTGGATACTGGGTTCCGGAGTGTGCATATAGAGTATGTAACCATTCAGGGACAAATCTGTTCTGATGATTTCCCTATTGTTGTGCTTTCTCTAACAAACCCAATATTGTGTCTGTGCTGGGTGCACTGAAAGAGGCCATGCCATGCACTGGCAACTCTCACTATCAAACAGCAGGTGGCATGGCTTTTTTGTCCTGAGAAAGGAATGAAAGACTTGGGATGCAGCTGGTCCGATCTGGCTCCGCTCCGAAACCCTCTGTGCTGCCATCAGGGTGCGGGGCTGTCTCCCAGGGACACCATGTGGGTGCAGGGAAACCCTGATGACTTTAACCCCTTCCTTTCAGCTGCACACTCTTCCTTTGTTGTTGTTGGGTGATAGTGATCTCCTGGCAGAATTCTCACGAAATGCCAGACTGTTTGGGGACTACAGCTCCCAGCATACTCTCATGGGATCGTGTCTAGACTGAAAGTTAAGGAATTATACGGAGGGACGCGGCTCATTCGTTCCTACATTGAAATAATCCCAAGTAGGGGAGCCTGCTGTGTGTCTTTATGTATTGTAGCCTTATTTCTACTTGGTCGGCACCTCTAAACACAAATGTAGTTCAGTTTCTCTGCCATGATTTCCCTTGGGTTTTATTTAGGTTACACCTATGTTTCTTGCCCGAGAGGCTCAATTTGGGTCACAGTCCGGGAGTGCCCATACTTTAGTAAAGCGAGGTCTACTTTTAGTGATGTTGTCCCATTATGATCCACACCCATAATATCACTGTTAGCATTCTGTTCCATGGAAAATATTACTTACATATTATATTAATTTATAAGAGCATTTACATTACTAAATTTAAAAAAATATATATTTCTTATGAAGCTTTAAAAGAATAAATATCTGAATTAAGCAGAAGGCTAATTTAGTCAAGCTGTCTTAAGATCTACTGATCACCAACTGAAGGTCTACTGGTAGATGCCGATCTACCTTTTGGACACCCCTGGGTCACACTATTTAAATAATTGAAAGTATCACCTTAAATTAGAATGTTCTGTTGTCCCTGTATGTGTCTCTGAATCGCCACGGGATTATGTGGCCGATCCCAAACAGCATGAGGTGTTTAAACTGTACCTCTGCTTCTTCTTTATTAGGAAGAATTTTCCCAAATCAGCTGAATGTACAAAGATCCTGTTGTCAGCGCATTTTGTGCGATTCAATACAGTTACACAAATTCCAATAGGGAGAATTACTCTACTGATACAAGATATTTTAAAATATGCGATGTTGCAGCTTACGTTATACCATGCAGCGCAATACAATGCCTTAAGTTCTGTGTGAGGACAACGTTTCGAACGAGCGTTTACTATTCCTGGCCCGACAGCATTCTCTGCTAAAGAGTCGCAACAATGGCAAGATTTCGTTCGGAACCTTATTATACCAAGTGACAGTGGCACGTTTTACATATATTTGTGTAAGCTTTAAATATATTTCTCCACAGTGTAGGGCTTTGCTTTATAACTGATCAAGCTGCATAAACATCTGCCATTCTGAAAATGTAAATCCACATGCTTATATATTGCTCTGCAACGGCAAAAATCAAAGTATTTGGCCGGAGTTTATTTATCATATGCCACTGGTACGAATTGCCATTTGTATTTGTACGCACCACTGTCTGCGCTCTGCGCAAATTCAGCGTCAGCCACTCCCTGCACCCTGCCTTACTTGTAACCAGATTTTACTGTAGTTAGAGAAAGAATGCAGAAGGAAGAAAGAAACAAACAAACACAATATGGGCCCTCACATCATTTACTGGAGTTGTGTTCAGGATCTGGGGTGCAGATGGTTAATATGAACAATAGTTTCCTCTGTATTTCTCACCCTGGTAACAGATGCTGAATTATGAAAGGGTTTGCCAACCAACATCCAATATGCCGTTCTGGAGGGTCACTAATGTGTATGTGAGATTCTATTAAGCCCCCCTCCAATAGATAATAGGGTGATGCTTGTAACTGAACAGATCTGAGATCTGGATCTCTAGCAAGTCTTTTACTTATATAGTCACAACATAACATTTCTAGGAAGAGGCCTTATATATGTGTGTGTAATATGTGTGTGTGTGTAATATGTGTGTGTGTAAGGTAGGGAGAGAGAGAGCTATTTTATTATTAATATCACATATGCACTATGGTCACGCTTTCTTTTCATTCTTCTGATTTAAATACATAGTATGTGTTATAATAATGTCCCACATTGCAATAGCTGCGAGAGTTTATGAGCCACGACGCAGAGTATTGGAATTACGCTAATATTGATTATAAATCAGAGCCATTCCTTCCAGTACTATAATAATCTGGGGGTGTAGATCGCACCCCATTATTTCAGGTAACACGGTTCCAATATAAAGCTGGACAGTGAAAAGAGGTTGCACACCTTTACATTCATATAAATCGCATATACCGCTTTACGCAAATATTGCGCTAGGTTAGAGTTACATAGAAACACTTTGGATTCGCTTAGGTTAACATGCAGGTGTTTGTTTATACTCTAGCAGTCTGACCTGCTGAGTTATTTCATGCAGAAAAAAGCCTAGTTATTATAAAACCTTTATTCTGATAACTTGTGAGATTTTGACGCACACATTGCGCCTGTTCCATTGCATTCTACTTGATTCGCGTCCATCCCTATAATTTGGAGGGTCTACCTATTTAAATAGGTCTTTTTTTTTTCTTTATTGCTTGCCCCAAAAATACAGCGAGCTGCTAAAAATCGTTCCTCCAATAGTCGCATAAAAGGGCAGACTATTCCTTTCAACATGCTGCGGAGGAAAAAGACGATCTCCTTGTACAGAAATTGGCATTGGAGATATAAATGAGAATATAAGGTCTTCTATGTGTCCCACAGAAACGAATTCAGCAGTTGCACCGCGTCATTGTTAAAACCCCCGATGGAAATCGTTATAGAATCATCTACCGATTCTCTACAGTGCGTCAACTTACTAAGCGACACAGTTTAACGCACACAATGATTTTTTTTCTTACTATTATTTTTGCAGGAAAACATTGCAAATGATTGTGACTTTAATTCACCCCAAACTGTACATCTTTTTATTATTAATGATACGAATTCTGTATCGTAGTTATAGTTAATATGATATATTAGTATGATAGGCTATAATTTCCTCGTTATGTGGGAGGGCTGTAGTTAGAAACACCTGCAATTATATTAAATAAACACAAGCTCACATGTAAGGGCTTTCTATCCGGGTTATAGAATTATAGTAATATTAATGATGAGTATGGGGGGGGAGTTATTTTATGTATTACTACAATTATTAATGAATTATAGTGTCTGGGTGGAGGGTCCTGGTTAATACAGTAAGTTCTCACAGTCGGGACTTGTTTATGAGGTTACTGGCTGTCCCTGTGCTGATCGCTGCTATCAGTCCGTAATTAGGGAAAGTTCTACAGTCGGGACCCTCAGGGCGCAGCCATAATAATAGCTATAATAATAATATAATGGATACAGGCTAGAAATGACTGCGACTTCCTGGCACAACCGTAGGGGCTGTCAATCTGATGAGAGACCCCCTGCGAAGCCTCTGTCTCCTGATCTCTGAGAATCCCCTGCATGCCATCTTATTTTAACTACACCTGCTGCTGCCTGCGGGATACGGTACGGCCATCACATCATTCTCCAGACATGCGGGGAAAGATGCTGCAACACAGACAGTCAAGTGTGACAGGCTCCCAGCTAGAGATTTATCTGTACAGACAGACTTCTGTACAACAAGGCTGCCCTTTTTTGAGGGTAGAAAGGCACCTTGCACGTGATTATATTCTTTTTTTTTTTTTTTTCTTGTTTCTGGCTGATGCCAGTCTGGGAATGACAAAAACAAAAGAAGCCTGTCTGCTGTATGGGTAGTGAGGTCTCCCATGTGAATAAAGGAACAGGGAGCTGATGCTGTGAACGGGGTAACTGGTGCCATGGGAGGGTCCCTGCCACATGGGATACTTCTGCTCTATGCCTGAAGGGGTCTCCCATATTTCTGTGAAGCTATTCACTAACGGGGGGCAAAGAATGTCACCTAGAAAGAAAGTCAGTAATGTATATTTCCTATCCCACAGAAGATGTATAAAAAAAAAAAAGCAAGCAGCAATGAAGCAGAAATCTCTGCACACACAACATGGTCTCTCTGAGTCTGTACACACACACACCAGCATCCATTCCATGACATTATTATTCTCTTATACCCCATTGATTTTCTCTACAACACAGATGGTCCTTTCCCTACAGCCAGGTTGGTTATGTTCCATAACCTAGGGGTTAAACCCAATTGCAGTGAAGTCACTGCTCTGCTTCCCCTCTAGCGATTCTCTCTATGACTTTGCCTCTAGTGGCTCCCACACTCTCTAATAACCACAGAACATAACAGAATGCTGGCATGCCCCAAAGCCTACAATGTGGGAGAAATCGCTGCAACTTGTCAGTCACCTGTTGGGAAGGGGGATATGAGAAAAGAGTTACATTACCCAGTGTCTTCTCCCCAGAAGTGGCAGAACAAGTGGGGTTTCCCGCCCCCATACATGGCTTCTTGGGAACAGCTACCTCCCCCCTCACCCCCCAAGCCTACAGCTATGTCCCCCGTGCCAATATCGCCGGCCAAAGACACTGCTCTGTCTCCTTCCCCTGGCAGCAAAGGGTGGGTAGAGGAGGAGAGCTTCCCCCCACTGTCTGGCCTTTCTCTTTACTTTGTTCCCTGATACTGGATCCTTTCCATCCTTTCTTCCACCATAGCTACACAGAAGCACAGTGTATAGCAGGCCTCACAGATATTCATAGATGAGCATACTTCTTCATGTACTAGTCATCCACTTAAGGGGGATGCAAACCCAAAAACTATATTTTTACAAATGAAAGAAAATACAATCACAAGTAATTTAACAATATGCATTGACTGTCAAGTTCTTTGTAAATGTAATTGCTTCTGCCTTCCTTTTCTCTGCACTTTTGGTTCTGACTATGACACAAAGTAGCAGAAGCCAGCTGCATTAAAAGCCCTGAAGAAGAAGCACACAAGCCTGACTTCTGCTACAAGCCCAGAGCAGAAAGAAACAGCTAAGTACTGCTTTGCAAATCAAATAACATTTACAAATGACTTAGAAATTGCAGAATATTTTTACTGTAGGTGTATTGGAAAGTTGCTTAGAAGTGTGATCTGGTTGCTAGGGTCCAAAGTACCTTAGCAACCATGCCTTGATTTTAATCAGAGACTGGAATAAAAATAGGAGAGGGCCTGAATAGAAAGATAAGTAATAAAAAGTAGCAATAAAAACACATTTGTAGCCTTACAGAGCATTTGTTTTTTTAGATGGGGTCAATGACCCCCACTTGAAAGCTGGAAAGACTCAGAAGAAAAAGGCAAATAATTAAAAAAAACTATTATAAATAAATAAATAATGAAGACCAATTGAAAAGATGTTTAGATAGTCATTCTATAACATACTAAACGTTAACTTGAAGGTGAACCACCTCTTTAATAACACTATAACCCCAGATCCCTATATCGTTTTTACTTTATATCTCTTTATTTTCTTCTTCTCTGTAACCTGCTTTGTTCCCTGCCACCTCTCTCTCTCTCTCCCTCTCCCTCCCTCTGTTTCTTCCCTTCCCCTCACATTATTTTAGCGTGCTGCTATATAAAATAGCCTGAAACTGTAAAATATGCACTTATCTAAATCAATGATTTTGCTCTTCTCATCCTTGCAGCGGGAAACTTAAAAATACCTTTAGCAATTTATATTTTCACAAAATTCTAACAACACATATGATAAGTGCTATTAGCACAGGAATTTCTAACAATATGTTGTTATCTGGGTAAAAGTAAACACCTGAAACTTAGTTTGTCGGTAAAATAAAAAATAACGTGCCCATCAGGGATATACAAAGGGCTTGAATTTCAGTTCTTTGGCCGATTACAGCCCTCATCACTCACCCACATCTGGGTTCTCCTGAAACATGAGCATGTTGTATCTTTCCAAGTAGAACATGTGTGGTACAGGTGGGGTCTGTTTGGTGTTTTTCATGTTCTCTTTCTCTCCCTATTTATCCTGAGAAATACAGGGAAGCTTCTGGGCCCCTGTGTCGTAAGGAGATTGACACCTTCTGCTTCCCTTACCTCTCTTGGGCTCAGACCAGGCAAGGGGTTCTTGCTCGCTTGTAGACTGACATTACTAGGGGAACTATCGTGAAAATGAAAATGTCATATAACTGTTGTAAAAATGAAAAATCGCATATAAGCTACAGCATACTACAATAAGAAATTTTCTAAATACAATCGATTAAAATGTACCGTTTCTGAAATAATCAAGTTTTTTTTCACTATTCCTCTCTCATCATCTGTTTCTCCTCATTCTGTCTTCATTCAGGAGTTGGGTGTCAGATATTTATTGACATTTAGATCCAATATATCTTATAGGAGGGCTCCTTTTTCCTAGAAGATGTATTAGAGCTCGCTCTATTACAATCACCAGAAATCATGTCTCTCTACATGCAGAATTTATTCAAAAGGTAGTTATTTTGTTAGATTTTGTTTGTACAGGAATCAGTTATTTGAGTGAGCTCTAATACATCTGCTAGGAAAGGGAGCCCTCCATAAGTTATATTGGATCATTCATCTGACACCCAACTCCTGGATGAAGACAGAATGAAGAGAAACAGATGCTGAGAGAGGAATAGTGAAAATAAACCTGATTATTTCAGAAACGGTACAGAATTTTTAATTGATTGCATTGAGAAAGTTTCTTACTTCAGTATAAGGAAGCTTATATTAAATTTTCATTTTCATGATAGTTCCCCTTTAAAGAGCTAAATTTCTGTTAAAAAGAAAATCACTGTGGCATAATTGAACCAGCGTAGGATCTTCCATATTCACTTGAACACCCAAAATACAAAGTAATAACACAATCAGTTGGATTGGGCCTAACAGTACGGCTGGGATACCACAGATGTGGCCTGCTTTTCATGTGCCCACTTGTGAATGCTGACAAACACCATCCATATGTTACATGTAAGGTTTTAAGCAAGATTCTACTCTGCTCTTAAATCACATAAGCTGAACAAATGATTTGTCAGCTTAAAAACCTGAGCCCGCCTGCTCTGTACTGTACCTTCTAGCGAGCACAATGAGCTATTGTATGCAATGGGAAAGTATGATTTCCTTTTTAAGGGAAGACTCAGGTTACAGTAATAAAATCAGTATTATTAGTTTCACTAGGCCTAGCGCACTATTCTGCTGGGCCCTGCCCCATCCCAACGCAGCTGGAGAAAACTTATTTACAACTGCAGCACTTACTGTACTGAATCAGAGCTGTCTTCAGGGTTAGCCTAAGGGCAAAATATCCCATGTGGGGCCACTTTAGGCAAACTGTTATTCACTTCTTCTTGCACTAAAACTCTAAGCAGCTTCTAAAAAAAAAAAAATGTAAAAATTATTTTGTGCACAACTTTTAAACTTATTCTACTCATTTAAAAAAACTGTGCGCGCAGGTCAGAATAAATGCAAAATTGTTCTCCGCACAATTCTTTGTGCGCACCACAATTTGTTGTGTGCCCTGGCCTCAAAATTTGTGTGTGCTTGCACAAGCGCACAGCTTGAAACGGAACATTGGTGGTGGGTACTGAGCAGATGGAGAAGTCCTTTAAATGTCAGCTTAGTTGCCAAAGTTTTAATTTTGCTTTGAGTAATTTATATTATGATATTAGTAGTAGTGGTGGAACGATAAGACCTGAACTTGGAATCATGTGATGGGCCAGACGTCACCTAAGATCTACGATTAAGACACAAATTCTGCATAGGTGTACATAGCACTAACAGGACACAGAAAAGTTCTCTCTGCATCTCACTTCTTGCCTCCAATAAAGAAAACTATTTTCATGTTGCTGTATGGCATCTGCCAAACCCACACAGCAGAGCAGTACGTTTAAGGACATGTGTACATAAGAATTAAAATGTACCCAAACACACACACACATATGAATGCATGAAATTAATTTTTATTATTTATTTTTTTTTTTTTAGAAACTTGGGGAGATTTTCTTACCTTACAATAAATACAATCTTTTGAGGTTATAAGATTGCAGAAAAAGCACTTGTATGTAGAGGGCTATTATAGCCATAAAAAAAAATTCCCCTGTGCTAAAGTATATGAGCACCTTATTGTACCATTTTCTAAGGACCGGGAAACAATGCAACTAAAATTAAAATGCTCTGTCCTCTGCCTTCATACATTCTGGGCTCTGCTGGCTGCCCCCTTCTCTTTCCAGAGATATGCATGACCAGCTGTCAGGTATACACACAGGACAGCAACATAACTGGTTTATAACTGGTCAGTAACACAGGGCAGCAGGCCCGGACTGGCAATCTGTGGGTTCTGGCAAATGCCAGAGGGGCTGCTATAAGGTCCCATAGAAAGTCAGTATTTAGTGGGCTGGTGGGGGCTGTTTGGGCCTCTATGTGGGCTGATTGGGCCTCTGTGTACCTGAAATGCCAGGGCCTATTTTTATTCTCAGTCTGGACCTGCAGGGCAGTAATATAGATAACTGGGCATTATTATTATATATTTATGCAAACCCATTCCTCAGCATTGTGCAATGAATGGGTATATACATGTAACATACAGATTTACATGTAAAAAAACCAAGATGTAAAGATGGCCCTGCCCAAAAGAGCTCACCATCTACAAATGACCAAGAGACAGAGTTCAGTGCATGCTTTGTCTTGCAGTGTAGTGAGAGGGGTTCAGTCCTTTATCAATATAGCTATTTTAACACTGGGGAGTGGCCAACAGAGGAAACTTTGGCCCATTTTGCGATATATTGGGCATACCACCAGCAATTGCAATTATTTGCAATGGAGAGGCTTTTTTCAGGAGATTTGTTGCCCGCACTGGCTCATAAAAAAATCACAGGTGACAAATCTCCCCAGCAACTTCATGTGATTTAGGGATAAGTTGAACATACCAGCAGCGATTTCAATTATTTTCGGTGGAGAGACATTTTTGGGAAATTTGTCGCCAGCAGTCGCTCAAAAAAAAATCAAATCTCCGTCATCCACTGCCCTAATAATGATACAAAGCAACAACATGAGTGCTGGCTACTATGTTGTGAACTTCCCTGCCACCTGTGAGCATGAAAGTTGCCAGCTGCGTGGGTACTGAAGACCTGCTTATCGCTCTCTGGCAGGCCACAGTGCTTTTCTCTTTCTGCCTACTCCTATCATATCCTGTGGTCAGGGACAATTGTTCCCAAGCACAGAGGCCTTTCATTAGTAAATATTAACTACAGCTTTCATCCTTCACAGTCAGCCACTTGCTAAGGCTGTGTTAGGCACTGTCATTTTTAGCACGCGGATTGAAGTGTCTTTCATTTCCCCTTGTCTTTACTGGTCTCGGAATACAGAGGGAGTCGGCAATGATCTTTAGAATATAGAAATGTCTGTGTACATAGCAGAGACAGATGGAATACACATGGAAAGTGGGAGTCCAGTTGTTGATCTGTCTGTGATACACAGCTTGACAGGGTCATCCAGACAGTACAGCAGCTTGGAAACATTGCAGTGTTCTAGGCTCAGAACAACACCACTTTCTATAAAAAGAAGCATGCAGCAGACTTAAAACATGTTTGCCAATACTTTCTTGGCAAACAAAATCTTATTTTCTGGCTGCTGCGACAGATCCGTGTTATCATATTATTATTATCGTTACTAAAACCACTATTATTGCACATAAATTATGCTCCTTTCCAGCAACCAGCACATTTTTTGCATATATTATTTTGCAAACACTGTGCCACATTCCACTTTTATTTAACCTTTTGCTGCCAGTAGGAATGAAGCAGTATAAAACTATTTGGGTGCATGGGACTAAAGGGAAAAGAAGAAAAAAAGTCTTACGATTTGCAAATTTTACATAAATTGCTTGGATTTGTGGAATAGGGTATGCCTATATCACCTTTATGCTTCTGGTTTGGATGCTACAGCCCTAGTTCAAGGTGACCTTGAGCTAAAATAGCATATTTTCAGGACTTGTTCAGAAAATTTTGCTTTAAGAAAAAAAGCAGCAATGCTTTGCCTGGATATTCACATGTTAATGGATTTCCTTTCTTGATTCTCTCTGTAGCAATAAAACATTAGACTCTATCTCAGGCATCTACTGCTCTGCTTTTTTTTCTCTCTTATCAACAGATTGCTTTCAGAATAAGATGCCAAAAGAGAAAAATTATTTTTAAGCTTTTACAGTTATTTGCCAGACTCTTTTGAGATTGTTGCCGGTTTATTGGCTCTCTTCTCTTCAACTAAGTGCTAAACGCAGCAGGCTGATTATAGGATCCTCTGAAATAAAAATGATTCGTATAGCTATCAGCTTGATCTACAGAGAAAAAGAAGCAGCACTGGAGAAAAAAAGGAAATTCGGCTGTTAAAATAACTTTTCGTCACCCCTGGTAAAGTGCAAGTTTTTTTTACCTTGCCTCATGGCTACAACATCACTACCCATGTGACATTTATAGGTCTCATGGCCAAGATCCTGGGAAAGATTACCTTGAGCTGAACAAATTTGAACATTGACTAAACACGTTATTTCTTTTTTTTTTTTACTTGCGCTCCACTGTATTGTGCTTTCTTCCGTCCAGCCGCAGGGAGCGCAGGAGTAGACGCAGTCAATTATTTTGAAGGGGGCTGTACTCACACAGACGCATGTATGCGCCAAACGCAGGTGAAATGCAACATGCTGCATCCCAACCTGCGTTTGGTGCTTACATGCGTCTTTGTGAGTACAGCCCCCTTCAAAATAGACTGCGTCTACTCCTGCGCTCCCCTGCGGCTGAACGGAGGAAAGCACAACGCCAGGGAGTGTGGGTAGAAACGCATGTGTGTAAGAGCCCTTAAAGAGACTCAGTGATTGGAAAACAATTTTCCATATACAGGTATGGGATCTATTATCCAGGAACCCATTATCCAGAAAGCTGTCTCCAATAGACTTCATTTTATCCAAATTCAAATTTTTTTCCCTTTTTCTCTGTTATAATAAAACAGTACCTTGTACTTGATCCCAACTAAGATATAATTAATTGGAAGCAAAACCAGCCTATCGGGTTTATTTGACGTTTACATTATTTTCATGTAAACTTAAGATATGAAGATCCACATTACAGAAAGATCCTTTATCTGGAAAACCCCAGGTCCCAAGCATTCTGGATAACAGGTCCAGACTCCAGAAGCTAGTATTATATGTCTCATAAAGGAGTGACATTGAATAAAGCCTCAGAGTAACAACACTGAGTTCAAAACTGGATTCTTGGGTTTTAACTGGAAGCATATTTTACTGAAAAGCAATATCTAAGTATCTTCACCTATTTCATACTCCAGCATGCAAATGAGCAATCTGATTCACAGCTCAGCAATGGCAACAGGTGGGCCAAATCTCTTTAAATCCTTTGCTTGAGGGGACATTACCCAACAAAACCACATGGCTGGATCCTGCAGTCTTCTCCTCCAAACCCTCCTTTCCTTCTGTTTAGTTTATCAAACCACAAAGGTATATTAGCATTTTAAACCTCTTTATTGTCGTGTCACAGCATTCTAATTAGGCACCTGTACAGGCATCACCTGAAACCACCAAAACAAAATTACCTATTCAGCCACCAACCACAAAATTGTATCACATCCTAAGAACACTAGCAAATAAAGCAACACAGACCTCATGCTCTTTAAATGATCTAACTGACCACAGCATGGTTTGAGTCTCATTTGTGGTAAGCAATGCAGAATAAAGGGCAACCTGCCTACTAAACATATCGAACTGCAGTTTTTCATCTCACTATTTCAGACAATGAAGGAAACTACTGGTTCCTTAAATAGGTTAGGGTGTAGTTATACAGCGTCTTAGGGCACTTTTTACCTGCGCTCCCCTGCGTTCCGTTTTTCGGTGATCAGCCACAGGGGAGCGCAGGAATAGACGCATTTAATTTTTTGAAATGGGGCTGTACTCACACAGGCGCATGTAGGCGCGGAACGCAGGTTGAGACGCAACATGCTGCATTTTTCCTGCGTTCGGCATGATCTAGAAAACTAGGATGGCTGTCTCCCATAGACTCCATTATATCTAATAAATGCACATTTTTTAAAATTATTTATTTTTCTCTATAATAATAAAAGATTACCCCGTACTTGATCCCAACTAAGATATAATTAATCCTTATTGTAAGCAAATGCAGCCTATTGGTTTTATTTAATGTTTAAATGATTTTCTAGTAGACTTAGGGTATGAAGATCCAAATTACAGAAAGATCCCTTATCCTGGAAAACTCCAGGTTCCGAGCATTCTGGATAACATGTCCCATATCTGTACATCATCATACTAAAGATAAACTGAAATTGGTGCACATTCACAGTGCACTCAAAACCATATTCATTAAACCACAGACAAACAGTATCGGACTGGGACACCAGGGGCCCACCCAAAAACATTTGACTAGGGGCCCACCAACTAATCTTAGACCAGGGGCCTGCTCTTAGTACTACTATTATTATTACTCTCCTCACTCAACCTCTATTCTCCTAGTCTCTTTTCTTTACATACTATTATCTTATATTCCATCTATTTAGCCACTTTGTTCTCAAATAATTAGGGAATGGCCATGAAATAGGCCAAATGTCTAGCAGCATAAGGGCCCACTGACACCTTGGCCCACCGGGACTTTTCCAGGTATTCCGGTGGGCCAGTCCGACACTGCAGACAAATACATAGAGAACAACATCTATCTTATTGAACAAATACTAAAGAAGGAGAAAGGGAATTCTAGATTGTAGTGCAACATACCATTTATATCATAGCAGACCACAACACCACTAATATACCCTGGTTAATCAGTACTGCATGAGAATAGAGACCAAGAATGTTCAGACGGAACATTGAATAAATGTCATTTGCAAATAGTTAACATGTCTCTTGCCGCAGTGAGTCAGCTAAATTGCAACATTTGTATGAATTTATTTTTGTTACTGTTTTCAAATGAGACTCTGCCGTTGGCAGCCGCATATAGAAAATGAGTTGTGTGTCATAGCTCGTAAAAACTGCTAAAAAGTTTCCTTTTTGGTTTAGTTGGTGAGCAGTTCAAAGCTACAGCCCAAATAGTTTTACCACAAAAGCCATACGCATATGGAAATTAGGTTCGGTAAGGGGTTTAGCATGCTTTTTTAAAAAGGCTTGCCCAAAATAATTTATTTTTATTATTTTTACTGGAGAGAACATGTTGTCTGCTGCTCATAACTAATATAGAAATTTATATGAATCATCTTGCTTCCATGTCTTATAACAATATGTTTTGAAACACTTAAGAGGCATCATGTCCTTCCCTTTTTTATGGAGAGCCTTAAAAGATACCCCCTTCATTTTAATTGACTTGAAAAATAACTGTGGTCTTCTATTGTATCAGTACCACATCCTATTGTGTAAACTTGAACTCTTAGGATTAGACATGCCATATTAGAAATATGTTGAATGCAAAATGTGGGCAGACAGCCAACACCTATACAACATATACATTACTGGGTCATTCTGAAACATTACACAAACATTAAAAGCCAAATATTGTATAAACTTCCTTTTTCTTAGTATTTTTCTGCCAATGGTGTAAATGTAAGTTACTGGGAACCACAGAAAAGTAATTTTTTTTTATGGCCCTTCTAAACTTTTTGAATAAAATATTCTTTCATGAAGTTGATTATTATCCAGTGCCCACCGGGAGTCCTATACATTCTGGGCCCCCAGCAGCTCTTGCGCTCTACTAATTAATCCTGTCTCATGGCACAAGGGGAGCTTTGACAGCCAATGTCATCAGGCCAAAATTATTATCAAAACACTACAATCAATCCGATAGGTGGACCTCCATCTGACACCAATGCATGAGCTTTACGCACTACATTTCTCACCGATTTCTATGGTAACCAGTGACATCTATGTTTGTGTCTGTGCGCCATGCAGTGCTGCTAGATCAAACTGAACCCTGGAAATGTAGACTCTGTGACACTGGCACATTGGCACTTGTGTTTGTGTTGTAGATGCTATGTTGCCCGGTAAAGTATTATGGACTGGAGATTCTGGAGTGATGTAATAATGACTATTAATGACTAATGACTTCCAGATAGGATGTCAGACCACTGCAGACTAGTATCTCATGCATGTTAGAACATATGCTTTATGAGAAAACAGCCAGAGTCTTTGCCATATTTTTAGGTCTCTTTTGCAAATCAGGAGATACTTTTTATCATCATAATGAATTTGGCCCTTTATATTTTATGGTGGTGTTCCTCAAAAAGTGGCCATACACGGCCTCCCTAGACTAAAGGTGGCCATATATAGGAAGTTATAATTTGCCAGTTGGGGTCCTTCAGAAAATCAGATGTCAATCGGGCAGGTTTGATTTTTCCCGTCGAATACAGGTTCGTACATGCATATTAATGCAGTCCTCAATCCGTCTGCTGGTAATTATGATTTGATCATTGGCCCAAGGGCCAAATGACCAGATCAGTATGATATTTCCCATCTCAAGGTGGGCATATCAGTGGAAGATCCACTTTTTAGTGACCTTGCCAAATGAGTGGAACTTATAATGTATGACCAGCTTAATTTGGCAGCCCATGTATGGGCCTTCCCAAGAACCTAATATACAGATTCAAGCACAAACGTACAGTTAGGTACATACATATTTGGACAGAGACAACTTTTTTTTTCTAATTTTAGTTCTGTACAATACCACAACGATTTTTAAATGAAACAACTCAGATGCAGTTGAACTGCAGACTTTCAGCTTTAATTCAGTGGGTTGAACAAAAAGATTGCATAAAAATGTGAGGAACTAAAGCCTTTTTTAACACAATCACTTTATTTCAGGGGCTCAAAAGTAATTGGACAATTGACTCAAAGGCTATTTCATGTGCAGATATGGGCAATTCCTTTGTTATGTCATTATCAATAAAGCAGATAAAAGCCCTGGAGTTGATTTGAGGGGGTGCTTGTATGTGGAAGATTTTGCTGTGAACAGACAACATGTGGTCAAAGGAGCTCTCCATGCAAGTGAAACAAGCCATCCTTAAGCTGCAAAAACAGAAAAAAAACATTTGAGAAATTGCTACAATATTAGGAGTGGCAAAATCTACAGTTTGGTACATCCTGAGAAAAAAGAAAGCACTGGTGAACTCAGCAACGCAAAAATACCTGGACGTCCACAGAAGACAACAGTGGTGGATGATCGCAGATTTATTTCCATGGTGAAGAGAAACCCCTTCACAACAGCCAAACAAGTGAACAACACTCTCCAGGAAGTAGGTGTATCAATATCCAAGTCTACCATAAAGAGAAGACTGCATGAAAGTAAATACAGAGGGTGCACTGCAAGGTGCAAGCCACTCAAAAGCATAGAATAGAAAGGCTAGATTGGACTTTGCAAAAAAAAAAAAACATCTAAAAAAGCCAACACAGTTCTGGAAAAACATTCTTTGGACAGATGAAACCAAGATCAACCTCTACCAGAATGATGACAAAAAAAAAGTATAGAGAAGGCATGGAACAGCTCATATACCAAAGCATACCACATCATTAGGGATGGGTGAATTTGACCAGTTTCATTTTGCCAAAAATTCGCCGCTGGTGAAATGATGTCGGTGCCCATTAAAGTCTATGGGCGTCAAAAAAATTTTTTTTTTTGATGCACAACACCATACAAGTCTATGGGCGTTTTCCGTGGCAAAACAAGGTGAAAAAATTCACTGCTATTGAATATAGAAGCACTAGCATGTTTGTTATCCACCATTTATTCCCTGTTTTTATAACTAAGGTAAAGCACAGCATATCTTGTCGGCGCTATATAAATAAATGATGATGATGATGAGAGCAGCACTCTCCCAGAAAATATCACAATCTGGTGCACATCACACAGTGGCCATGTCCACCTAGTCCTTTAGATATATTTGCAATAGACAGCACTTCTGCTTGATAAAAGAACAGTTGCTATCTGGGTCATAGACAATGTCCAAATAAAGGGTTTGCTTTTTTAAAGAAAACTGGAGCATAGTCTATTTCAAATATGTGAGTCCTTCCCTAATGCCAGAGGTTGTAGACCCAGCTTGTACAGATGGCACATGGAAAGGCAACATTAAATATGATTTTTAAATTCTGCATGCGTAAACATGTAGTCAACAGGGCTTGTAGCGGAATTTGTTTTTGTGTCCTAATGGTCACTGGGAGAATGCAGAGTAGCTGTACTATACTGTATGTTTGTTTCAGCTATCAAAGCTTTGGATCAAGTCTGCTCCATTTCTTCAGCTTCATTTGGATTAAGCCAGGGTGGAACTACCATAGTGCAGAAGTACTGGGAGATAGGGGCTGATGGAATTTAAACTTAAAGCTAACATTATGTTTTCTGAATGTGTAGAGGGGGTCCAACCTGAAGGCTTGCACCTGGATCATCAAATATTTTCTTCTCCCCCTGGCAACATGAGGAATGTTTGTGCATAAATCTACTGGACTTTCTGGTGTCATCTATGACATCATAAAGGGCCATGCTTTCTATGAATAACTTTCCTAGAACTTGTTTTTCAAGCTTATGATTATTTAAATAATGGAAGAATCTAAACTACTAGAGGAACTAAACATGCTATTTCTGTTGTATTTCAACATATCTGGCTGTTCCAAATGTACAGGAAATTAAATATTAAACTGTAAGAGCTGCCCCATACCTGAAATGTTTATTTGGATGGCTACGTGATAGTGCACATTCTTTCAAAAGCCATTCTCCTACCATTATATGCTCAAAATGTTTAATATGGGCCACATAAACTGGCATACATACAGTTTATTTCAAGATCATACAAAATACTACTGGTACCAAACACAAACCATAACATTTCCTTATTGCTATTGTAATAAAAATGGTAACTGTATTGTGGTTTTTCTATTTCAGCATAATACTTAGGACTACTGTTGCAAAAACAGCAACATTTTCATTTGCGTCTAAACACAGTATCCAATGTTAAATTCAGTATTGTGGGGGGGTTTATTAAAATGTTTTTATTCTGTTAGTTTTGAACAAGCTGTATACGCTTTTTGTGCTTTCCTTGTATTCCCAGGTACTTGTGTAGCTATCTTTGCTTTCTTTCTTAGTACTCAGTAGCCTTGTTTTGCTTTATGGTTGGAATACTGAACAAAAACATAGAATGAGAGGAACAGTCTTGAGCAGACAATAGAGCTCACCAAAGGGGAGCTCACCAGCACTCTAATCACTCTATTTTTACCTTTATATAAACATGTCCTACATAAAGCTTTTAATGTTTTCCAAATCCAAATTTGGTTAGTAAAATACCCCCTTGAACTGGCCTCACACAGACACTGAAAATAGATTTCACCACTGTTTCACCACTCCAGGGGGGGGGGGAATTATCGAGGTCTGTATCCACCAACACAGGAATTCTAGCATAAAAAACTTAGGCCAGTGCCATGCATGTGACTGAAGGGCTGAAATGAACATTATCTAATGTAAAAAGCCCTTGTGAAAAGCACGTTTCAGAAGTATTTATTGCTGGTTTCAGGCTAACTGCCAACCCACTGACTTACCCCTAGCACTGGCCTATGGCTGGTAATGCAGAATAGACATTCTGCCAGTATTCAAACATGCCCCAGCCTTAAAGAAGAAAAGAAAAGATAATAAAGGTTAGCTGAACAAACTACAGAAAGTCATTTTTCCTGCATAATTGTATTTAAAGCAGATTCATTCTTTAACCAAAATTAAGCATCACTATAAAGAAGCAATTAATTGGACTATTTTAAAACGGGAAATTGTTCAGTGACAACAAACCTTTGCAAATGGGGTAATATTTTTTATATGAGATGTATTTATACTGAAGAAGTGATGTATAAACACAAAAACTGTAGTATCTTATGCCTGAATGTATGTTATATGAATGCTTCTGCAGTGTTGTATATTGGGGGGGGGGGTATCCTCCATCTTTCCCTTTGTCAGCATAACGATGTGTTCACAATGTATCAGATAGCAGTGCATGAGCTGGAACTTGTTTTGCAGCTTTTACATAGGAAACTGCACCCCTGCCTATAAAAATGTAGAGCAGAAGGAGAAAGTAAACGATTTATAAAAGTTAAACAAGCTTTGCTTAAGTGCAGGCTGTGCATTCATGTGCAGCACAGTCAGAAAAACAGAATGTAACATGCCAGACACAGTCTAAGAAAAAAAAGATTGATTCAATTGGCATGGTGTGCTGATTTCAGGGTCTTTTGACCTGTCTGGGTCTCTCAGCAGACTAGACTCCTTACAGTGTACTTAGCCTTCCTTCTATTGGTTGGATACTCATAAATATGGAGAACAGCTTCACCCCCCAAGCACCCTCCTCTCACTGGACTGCATCTCACTGTCCCCTGCCTATTCCTCATAGCCACCAGGAGGAAGCCAAGAGCCAACCTTCCCACGCTTGGGACTGAGGAGGGGACACAAGTTGAGGAAAGTTTAGTTCGGGGCAGAGAAAGGATTCGATTGCAGGAAAGGGAGAGGCAAAGGAGTAGAATGGAGGACATTGTTGGAAACCACAGAATTCAATTTTGCAGTCAATTATATGAGGAAATGAAGTCGGAACTCCCAAATGTCATATTTAGGATCCCTTTTATAAGGAGGCAGGGAGATGTTTGCCTGGAGAAAGGCAACATAGATTCATAAACAGCTTTGCAATGTGATTTGTCTTTCAGATGCCCAGTTCAATGTATCAAATGCATGCCTCTGCTTTTGCATCTTCAGCCCAAAATAAGGGCTCTTGCTTCAAACTTTGTGGCTAAAATGCTGCCCAACATTCTTAACAGACAGTCAAGCATCCATTCTCTATGTAAATGTATTCATGGGACAACTACCCTCCATATATTTATGAACTACAGCTCCCAGAAAGCCCAGACAGTTAGGCTGAGAGGGGGGGGCTTTAGTTCATCTGGTCAAGGAGTAATGGGATGCTGGAGCTGGGCACTCTTCTATTTATTTGATCATATTTGTATGTGGATTGCATTTTTGTGCAATGCTTTGGCTGTCATGAGCTTCTGGGATCTGTAGTGTAACTAGAGTCATAGACTGCACATTCTGCTAGGGTTTGGCTAGCTGCCTAGGACAGCAGTAGCTGGCATCTTGTAAAAGAAAAAGGCAAGGATCAAGTGAAAGGGAGACGATAGTGAGCGCTATGCCAATAAAGTATACTTCATGCGGGCCAGGCACTTGCTCGTCCAAGCCGAGAGAGAGAATTCCACTAAGGAAATGATTGCTGCTTTTGCGGAAGTTCTGCAGCAGCTGAGGTGTTTGCATTGACACTGCTGCTCATAGTTTTAAGATGTTGCACCCTGTTAGCCATTGAAAAAATGCAGAAAAAGTAAAGTTTGGTGATACCCTTTATTGGCTAAGTGAATAGTAACAATTGCAAGCTTTCGGAACACACAGGCCCATTCGTCAGGCAAAATACCTGCTGCTCAGAAATCCACTCCGAGCTCTAGGCATGTGCTGCCATGTGGGCATAGGAATGAAAGCAGAAATAAAGAGAGAGGGGTGCAAGGAGACAAAGGGAAAAGGTGATCAGAATAGGAATAGGGATGGAGGAGTGCAAACTGAGATGAAGAATGCAATATTTGCATGAGGGGAGTGACTGTACAAGGAGGCAGAGAGTGGGGAGTGCTTGCAGGGAAAGGTGGGAGGGCTGTGACAGCTGGAGCTTGGAGGGTGGAGGGGGGAGAGGGAGGAGGGGAGAAGAAAAGGGAAGGGTGAATAGGGAGCCGCCGCCTTCCTGTCCAATCAGCAAGTGGTGGAACTCGTCCAAGTGCAGAGCAGGCTCTGGTATGAGCTGCCTGATGTGCAGAGCAGAGCCAGACTGACAGGGGGCCAGGGAGAGACACAGGGGAAAGAGAGGAGAAACCCTGCCAACAGCACTCTGAGACCAACCCAGCTCCTAAAAAAAAAATCGGGATCAGCCTCTCCTGGACTGCATTCAAGTCAGCCCAGCACAGCCACCCTTCCAGGAGTGCAACTTCCAGAGCCAGCAGCAGGATTGGAAAGGAAAGCAGCAGTACAGACGCTCAGGGCTTCTCTGCAGGCTGCTGCCCTTTGACTTGCCCTCCTTGGCCTCTGCCAGCTGCAAGCTACTTGCTTCATTCTTTGGGGGGGACTTCTTTTCTACATTCCCACCCATCCACGTGTGTTATTTACAAAACAGCAGTCTATGAACAAACAAACAAGTCAAACCATATATGACTGATATCCACTTTTGGGAATTTAGCTAAAAAACACAACAAAACCAAATCCCCAAATCCAGAGACATTAGCTGTGTCACCTAGGAAATGTGAAGCCACCGAGCCCAGGGCTGTGTAACAGATTGCAGGATCCCAATTCATTTAATGCAGTACAGTGCAATGGTATGTGCCTTTTGTACTTCATAGATATCTATATAGCCATATATATTTGTTACTTTACTGGGTGGGTTGCCTGGGTGGTTCCCAAAGAATAATGCAGATGTTTGATTGGGGGGGGCGCTGGTTGTGTAAAGAAATGGGGTACCTGCTGCTGCTGTGGTGTCTCTGATCTGGCAAGAATCTGATGCAGGCTGAATTTTCTCATCATGCTGGTGTCTGACATGAATGTGGAATGTCTTCATATTACTGCATTAACCTCCTCATTCCTTTAGTGTAGCCATGGCTAAACTGGGCCCAGCCTGCTGTTGATGTTTGTGGGGCCACATGTTAGGCATTCTTTCTTTAGTGGCATGCCTTCTGTCTGATGAGCTAGGAATGTCTCTTGTTTTCCTTTTTTTTTTTTGGCAGCATCTGGATGTGGGTCACATTTCTGTGCCAGCAATCATGGAAGTAGCTTGCGCCCAACACTGCTGAACTTGGCACAACTCCTGCTGCAATCTTTTTTTTTTTTTACCTACTCTTTCTGGCAGGCAACAAGCAGCTGGCCTCTGCCATGGATAACTGCAGATGTAACTTTGGTATACATTGTAACTTGATCGCTTTTTTTTTTTTTTTAAGATCATTTTCCTGTAGTTGAGTTTCCTCTCTGCTTGTTACAGTCTTTCCCTACTTTGCATTTCACTTATTCCCAGGGATCCTGGAGGATATGTGAATTTTATTAAGCATGCATGCTTGCCTGTCTCTTCTTCAAGGTTGCAATGTGGGTAGCAGGCTCGCCCTGCTCTGTAGATTGATTGCGGTAATGCAGTGATTTCTTGGCATGAAAGGGTTTTGTTGTTATAGGTGAATGAGTGCTTTCTGCATGGCCTTAAAAATCTGCATCCTTGTTTAACCAATGCCTACCTACCTTGTTTAACCTTTTGAATAGCAGATCTACTTGCCTTTTAAGCACTTAGCAATAACAGGTAAGGTGGAGTTTGATAATACCTAGGCTGTCACAATCAGCTATACTATGTGGTGTCTTGGTTCTTTGACTCATTGTCCCCTTATATTTGTTAACTAGAGCTGAGAGCCCTAGTATTCTGAAAAAAGGGCAAGTAATTTAGCATGCCATTGGTTGTATGTAGTGGTTACATGCAGTGTCATTTTGGTTTAGTCTGATCTGTGCTGACCTTGCACTATTTGCCGATCATTCTGTTCTACATCTGGATGCAGTGAATTATGTCTATTTCCTGTTCCCATGGCCCGGCATACATGAATATCCCAAATATCTCCTGTGCCCCCCTACAGTCTGTGTGTCAGAAATATTAGTTATGGAGCCTGCCTAATTTGGAGACATGATTTACTGTCTGTGCACTTTGTCTTGGTTCCTATGAATGATTGTAGCAGTATGGTTTGTCATAATCTATGCCTGTTTGGCATGGTTCATTTGGGACTAGGATGCCCACCTTGTTGCAGGGATGTCATGTCCCAATGTGCTTTAGGAGTATTAGGTTAGCAACAGCTGGAAGTTATTGTGGGTGTTTTTTTTTTATTTCAGGTTTAGCACAGAAGGAATGTCTCTAATGTGTTGCTTCATACTCCACAGTTCAGTGGATGGCAGAGAATGATGGGAGTTGTAGTAAACGACATAAACACTATAATAGTCTCAGTGATAAAGCTATTTGTGTTGCACTGCAGGTAGCAATGTGATGTATGTAAATATTGTGCTTTGCTTGCCCTTCTACAATAATGTTTAACTTAAACCACATTCCTTTACATATACTCTTTGCCACATTCAGAGCATTACAAAGCATTGATTGACAGAAGTGTGATTTTTCGAGATCAGTGTTGCTGTTTCATAGCAAATTTCAGAAATACAATTTACATTTGTTTTGTTTTGTTTGGTTTAGTAAAGGTGTCTAAACTGTCTTGTGCCTAAACCCAAATCATAAATGGAAATTCTTCTATATGCTCCAAATTTTGCAATGAAATATGACTTTCTAAATCAGTGGGGAATCAACCCACTAGACTCATCCAAAATAGTAAATCGGTGGTGGTGGGACATACCAGAGATGGATGAGTTCTGGGTCTAAGGGCACTATTATTATTTTATCCTATAACTACGATATCAGCTAATGGGTATTTAAATTATTTGTACACTCTGTTATGGAACAACACATTTCCTTACTGTACTAGAAGATGAACCAGTTCACGGGAAGAACACACATTTCCCCAACAGCAGTCGCAGCGCCTTCCCATGGTATTCTGGTCCAGCATATGCTAACAAAAGCATGCTATTGGTGGTTGCACACCAGAGTAAATGTGTTAATTATATCTTGACTTTTTTAAAATGATATGGAAGCACCGTCAAAAAACTGGTCAGATTTTCCATTTTATGGGTCTTTTACCTAATATATGTATAATGTTCCTCATTCAGAATATATTAATGTTGTGAGGTTATACAATGAAGTCTATGGAATACTTGGGGCTCAGTAATATCCCATGGATGCCTGAATCTTGTTCCATGGCTTGTAGGAGAATTAGTACAGGCTTTTCACTGTTAAGAGTATTCTACTGATTTTATGATACTATATTTTACTCTGTGAAGAATAACAAGATAATTAAATTAAGTGTTACTTCACTGAGCACAGTTTAAATAGGTTTAAATGTGCAGATATGCAGTTGTGTATTACTACTCCCAGCATGCCCTTTCAGCCTCAGTAACTATGTCTTAGGCACCCCTATATACATTAATAGTTTTGTGAAGTCATGGTAGTTTCCTTAAACGAGTATGTGCAGATGTTACAATGATTAAAAAAGTGCACAGAAAGGTACATTTGTTCAGAACTCCCTCAGGCCTTCCAGGTAAAAAAAGGAACTTAGTTTGGTTGCATGTATTCATTCCTGTGCATATGTTTGTGAGTTGCTTGCAGCGCTCATGTTGAAGGGATTGGGAACGTATTACTTTGACACAAGGAGCTGAGGTGGCGTGATCTGAATTATTATTAGTGCACTAAACATTCATGCCCCCTCTCTCTTCTCCACCCCTCCCTCTACTGCTGCTACTCAGAGGGGGCTGCCATTGAACTTGAGACCGGACAGACAAGATCTCCATTTTTTTTAAGTACAGTAGCTGGCAGGGAAAAGGCGCCAAAACACACAAGATTAAGTCTGGCTTTCTTTGAAGTGATCTGCCTTATCCAGCTCTTTTTAGCTGAGATTTAAAGTGACTGTGAGGGCAGCAGCAGGGAATTGAGGGGGGGTTTAATGTACATTTACATCTTTTCATTTTTTTCTTTCCCCCGGATAGGGAATCATTCAGAAATAACGTGCAAGTTATATTATATGAGTAATTTTGAATATGCTACACTGATGAAATGCTTCCTTGTTCAATAATCAGAGAGAACTGTTACAATGCATGCTGTTGCTTAAACTGGTTTGCTGGCATTTGTACTTTGCACAGTGTGCATTTTTAGGGAAACACAAATGATATGGTGGGCTGCATCATTCTTCGCCCCTTGCTCATTTGTAGCAACAGATTAGATTTTTTTACGTTTGGCCAGGTATTATAGCAGATAGCTAACTCTGAAGTAGCAGCAATAAAATACCCTGCTGCCCCATAATACATTCCTCATATGCATAAATCCATATAAACATCTTTTGGAAAGCCCTGTGCTGGTGATATGATTAGCTTTTCATTCGCTTGCACATCTAGAAGAACCATCAAGCTGGCCTAGTGACCAAACACAATGCAATCCACTGTACAAGCACACGCCTTCTTAGGACTGGTGAGGGGTGATATTTCTTGGAACCAGTTTGATGCCTTTGAAGCCAGTTTACTCAATACCAACACCAATTCAGGGCACAACACACCTTGTTTTGCTACATTCTACCTTTAGTTATGACTAAAGTTATGAGGCATAACCACAACTCTTTAACTTTTCGGGCTTACAAGCCAACTTAATGGGAAAATATCTCAACTTATTAGACAAGGTTCACATTTAAATTGGTGTAATGTTGCAGCAATATTTTGCTTGAAAGAAAACAAAATGAATCCCATTCGATTTGAAGCCAAGGGTAGCCCATTTACTATATTTCATGTTGTCATTTTGCAGCCAAGCTCAAGATCTTCCCAAAAAGCACAGTAGTGTTTTTGGGAAGAATTCAGAACCAGAGTGGATGTGGGTCTTTAAATTAGCCCCTTATATATATATATATATATAAGCACATAAGCACACATAGGCCGCACTCTCCCAAATATCTCTCAGATAATGTCGGGTGCTGCACTTAGTTGTATATTCACACCAAAATCCAAGAAGATGTGCGCACTCTGTCAAAAATTGAAGTCTTTATTGCGAAATTCAAACAATTACATTGACGTTTCGGTTCTGGTCGCGAACCTTTTCCAAAATGTTCACATTGAACATTTTGAAAAAGGTTCGAGACCAGAACCGAAACGTCAATGTAATCGTTTGAATTTCGCAATAAAGACTTCAATTTTTGACGAAGTGCGCACATCTTCTTGGATTTTGGTATATATATATATATCAAAACAAAAAAGTCCAGACTTCCAATTGCAAGTAAAAAAAGTCCTTTATATGAAAAAATTGCAGCAATTTTTCAGTCGAAACGTTGGATATTGATACTATGCAACAATAAAAATTATATTTTTTCACTAAAGGCAGTGCTGGTCTGGAAACTATTGTTGTATACAAGATTGCCGTGCACCCCTCCTTCTATTTAAATCAGCCATGGAGTGCGGATACTCATTGGAAAGTTATATATATAGTTATATATATATATATATATATATATATATATATATATATATATATATATATATATATATATATATATTCTAAACAGTGTATGTGGACAAGCTACTTTTTAATCTTGCATGCAGTGTGCCCTATTTTGTAAATTTTTCCCAAAGGAATGTACTTATATACACAAAGCATACACATATATATATTGCATGCATAAAACGTGCAAACTTTAAAAACAGATGTTCCTGCAAAAGGCATTCCAGGACTCCAGCCCATTTTAAATGAAGCCTCTTTTTATAGATTAGTGACATCAACATTGAGGACAAGGTAAAAAACGAGTATGGTTTGTCTTCTGTTGCAGAGTGCTTGTCGTGAATATCCTGTGGTTTCAAAAATCCTCCCACTTATTCCTAGTTCAGTCAATTACCCCATTCATCTGAGGGGCAGGCTCAGCCTAAGGGAATGTACACAGCCTCAGATTTCTAAATGGGCAGGAAATTCAGAGTGCTCAGTAATGACAGTAACATTATTAGCAGCATGAATTTCTTCGTTTAGTTGTGGCCTTCAGGGAAAAGTAAATCTATATCTAATAAAATAGACTGGTGCAGGTGAGGACTTGGATATCAGCTACAGGTATTTTTTTATTGATACTAATGGCATTTCTGATATGCCAAATACCAGGAGAGCAACATTCTTTTAAACAGATATAAGATCTATATAAATGGTTAAATAAGAATATTTGGGCTATACAGTCATATAAAATATCACTGTTTACTATGTAAAAGTAAATTTTGACATGTTCTCAATTACCCCAATTTTCGTAATAAAAAAAAAAAACCTATATTTGCCAAGTAATTTCTATGCGGTGTCTTCTAATCCACAGTAATAGCAAAGGAGGAGATTTGGGAAATTTATAGATGGTTTCTCTATAGGTGTGTGGAATGCAAGGGCATTAACCTCTTCCTTGTCTGAGGAAATGGCAGAGCTTAGAGTTGAAAGGCAGGGAGTCCAGAAAAACAAATCAGGTTTAATCAGCATTTGGAAAAACCTCACATTTCCCACAAGGAATCTTGTGATCTGCTTTCGATCCTCTTGCTTTTAAAAAAACATATGCATTAATTTTCATTTTTCAAACCCGTCTTTCCTTCAGCTTCAGTTCTTGGAACAGAATTTGGCCCAGTGCAACCTTGGTATAGCAAGGCAAAAGTGGTGTATTAATATACTTTCCCTTAAAATTACATTAATGAGCACTTCATAGAGCAGTGAACTAAGTAATTCAGGGCAGCAAATTCGTTTTTTTTTTTTTTGTCAGGGCTGCTATTTTATGTTTGCTTGGCACTTTGAAGCCCTGTGTAAGTAGGAAATGTGATTCAGCACTATATATTGCTTTTGGGAACCCAATAAATGACAGGCCCAGCATTGTTGTATTCACTATTCCCTGGATGGTTGCCCTGCTTGCTGCACATATTATTGTAATTTGTTCATGGTAGGCCTCACCACTTACAGTTAGTGACACTGAGCAATACAACACATGCTGAAATATTACTGTGCGGTTTTGGGGTGGCAATGTGGCTAACACTGCTACCTTACAGCGCAGGGTGGCCTAAGTTTGATTCTTACCTTTGCACATTTACTAAAAAATTCACAGCACCATATCTAAAAGCACTGCATTTTGATATTTATGAATGGGGAACTTCTCATATAAATCAACAGAGGAAATATGGTAAACACACAGCAATGTTTGGCAATCATTTTCAGAACGAAAATGCACTGTTGTCCCTAAACTTAAAATATCATCATGTGATCACAGAATTGACCCATCTAAACAGCTAAGCCTTTTATTTAACTGATATGGCTATTTATGCCTAATTTTACACCACCTGAGACTTGGAGAATCAAAAATAGGGACTGTGGCTGGAAACATACTATAATAAGGCACCACAGAAAGACTTGGATAATAACACTAGAAGTTTAACTTCAGCCTTATTGTATCATTTTGGATGGAGCAACACTGTAAGCATTATTATTACTCTTATGTGAGTATAGTTTAACCCAAGGACTAGGGACTAAGTTTTTTGGGGGAGGGGGGGTTGCATATCACCTTTGGCTGAATTAATTTAGGCAGCCATCTTGTAGAAAAATGCTTAAGCACTGTTGGAACGTATTGGTTAAGACGAGTGTGAAAAGAAATATAATACTGATGGTGAATAAAGAAAGGCAAAGACAAAAAATGAAAGTCTGTAGCTATTCTAATGCTGCACTTCCCCCCTCCTCTTTCTCCATTGCTCTCCCTCTCTTTCTTTCTCTCAGTTTTTATTTTTGGCAAGCAGACAAGTCCTACCTCCAAAGTCAGAGTTTCTCTCTTGGACGTGAACTGTACTTTCCTCTCCCTTCCCCCTTTTAGATATGAGAGCTGTGTTTCAACTCACTATACGCTTAGCTTTTTTTCTTTTTTTTTTTTTTTGGTGCTGTGCTCAGAGTTTTGTTAACTACCCAGTAACCAATGGGTAAAATGCCAACTACCTGCTCCCCTGCAAAAAATGAATGTCTGTAAAATAAAAGAAAGGAATGGGTCATTAAAAATACTTTTTTTAGGTGTTCCCCAAATAGTATTAATTTATAACATTTTTTTTTGTTGCTAATCAGCCAGTTCATATAAGTTATAAAATTACGTTTTTAAGCATTACAAAATATAGTAAACACTGTATTGATTTAGGCATATTTGTATGTGGGGGGACAGGGATATAGATGGATATTTGACTATTACAGGCTGTGAAGAGATGCTGCTACTTGTAGTTCTTCAGCAGCTCTTCAAATAGTAACACAGTCAATTAACTGCAGCCCCACAATTTATATGCAGTGGTTACACTACTGAACTTGGAGAAATGTTAAAGAAAAATAAAACCTGCTGCTTCAAGGACATGCTGCATTAAAAAAGACACTTAAAACCCTTCATTAGGAACACTGGCACAACTGCCCTGCTTCCCCAATATACACTGTGGTCACATAAACATAGTATAAACTATGTGAAAGTCTCTCCCCCCCCCCCCTCCCCGAGCCATAAGAATGATTGTGCACTGTGATCGTCCTTGCAACTAATGAGTTAACTGAAGGAGCTGCTCCTCAAAGAACAGTAGTCCTATTGTTTTAATGAATGTGTTGTTTTTCTTTTTTGTTCAACAAATATTGCGCACCAAAAAGGCAATGCTTTTGCAATGGCCCAAGAGAGCAAAATACAGCCGTAAGTTGAACTGGTTAATACAGGAATTCATAAAAGTCTAAGCAGCCTCTTGCCTTGTCCCTGTATAAACTGTACTTGGAAGGCATAGGAGAATTACAGCAGCTGGCTGATTTTGTTCCCAGTTACACCCCACTCCATTTGATCCACTGGGCCGGGCTTGAGCGTTCCTAAAATGAGGACAGGGCAGAGGTGACTATTTCATATTGAACTTGACCTGACGTACCTTTTGCAACTTGTGCTGGGTAACATAGGCCTAATTTGAATTTCTTTCATCATACCACGGCACATATTAAAATCACATCCCTGAGTGACATGCAGTGCTTCATCTTGTCACCAGACAAGGCAGAAAACCACAAACAGGCAGTGGCCCTAAACATGCACTCTTTTCTTTATTTATATTTAGCTTTTTTGGCACAGTCCTCTGTGCAGTTCACACCAGCTGGAGCGCTCTTGTGTGAGCTGAATTTTCATTGCACACTGCTCCCATTCACCCTGACTAGCATTCTTCTTTCCTGGCTCGTTTATATTTACAGCACAGCTATGGCACAGACATTTTGGCAGGACTTTACACACAGAATGAAGACCTGTCCAAAGTAACTTGCAGTAGTAATCAGCCTTGTGGAGTTAGCCATCAATTCATTACCAAGTGATAGATCACACAGTATATTATAATGGAATGGGTAGACACTGGAAGGCACTTTTCATCCTGTTATGGTACAACTTTACAACTGTCCTATCCAGTGGCGTAACTAGATATTACTGGGCCCCACAGCAAATTATTTTTCAGGCCCCCAAAATGTTTAAAGGTTGACTTGTTTCTCCAATATTTATTGAAATTGTATATGAATTAGGGCCTCGTGGGGCCCCTATACCTCCTAGACCCCCCTGCAGCCGCAGGGTCTGCTTCCTCTATAGTTACGCCCCTGGTCCTATCTATCTAAATAAAGAATAAACATATTGCATTCAAAAAGTAATAAAAACAGCTCCTTCTGATAGTAAATAGTGTGCAATATTGCATGCAAAATGTTTGTGGTTTGATAAAAAAATATATTTACTGTATATTAATATTATCTTTTAATTGTATAGCTCTGACATATGCAAGAGTGCTTTATCAAGATTATACATCATTCACATCAGTCCCTGCACCAGAAGAGCTAACAACCCAAGTCTCCAACTCATTTACTCACACTAATGACTCGGTTAACCTGCCTGTTTGTTTTTGGAGTATGGAAGGAACCCATAATACTTTGAGAAAACCCACACAAGTATAGAGAGAATAGACACCTGGCAGATAGTGGCCTGACTGAAATCAAATATTTGACCCCAGACAGCAAGTTTAACTAATACAGCCCCAATACAGCTTTTTTTTTTTAAAAAAAGGGATTGTAGATATACAGGCAGTGTCCCTTTATTTGAAGAGCTTGGTTATTACGATACTGCTGTCTGGCGAGGCCTGTTATAGGTTTAAGTGACCAGTAGAGTAGATTAACCTGCAGAAAGAGTGGAGGGAGTCCTGGTGTGACTGCCTTTACTATAACACTAACTGCCCTGCCTAACCAACATCCAGTGCCAACTTATAACAAGTAGAAACTGACAGCTCTGTGTTCCTCCAGTGACAAGTGAGTGTCAATAGGGGAATGCTGCATACAGAATTCATTAGCAAGCAGGCAGGCTTTGCCATAGCCACGCAACTTTTATAAGATAGAACAGTATGAAATGCACACCTTTTATTTGGCTGAAATACCACAGAACTATTTAATCTTGAATACAATCAAATGGGATTACAATGTAGGTATAATTATGACATTGGCCACTGCAGTGGGAAAACAAAAGATAACTAGTTATGGGGCAGTATATATTTTTAGTACAGCTGCAGGGAGTCGTTTACTTGCTATACAAGCATTCTCTCTCGCTGGCTCACACCATGGTCAAATAATGTGCCTGTGTGTTGCAAATGGACCTAGAGCGGATTCTGGCTTGCATATCACGCACATTTTATGCTCGGTGCTCCTAGACTGCAGATTTGGCATGTAAAGTATCCAGGGTAATAGTACGTATGCGTAGTGCTTGTGATTTATTTTGAAACCAACTTTCGTTCTTCATAAGCACAGATGGAATAAAGGAACAATTACTCCAAATATTTAGAGGGGTACAATGTAAACGACTATATAGTTATAACTGGGTAGACCTACTGTACATTGCTACTCACAATAGCTTTACCCACAAGCTGACCTATTACTTACAGCCTGACACAAAACATAGAAATTGTATATAGCAAAACAAGAAACCTGTGGCACAACTGATGTGGTTGATTCAGTGATCAGTGTTTTATTCAGCTCACAAAACAAAGCGGCAACGTTTCGGGCCTCTGCTGGGCCCTTTGTCAAGCCTTTGTCAAGACTTGGGATTGACAAAACATAGAAATGACATGATTTATTCTGAAGGCAAATGGAGGGCTGCAGGGGAGGCGGAGAGATGCTTGAGAAAAGTATAGTAAAATATTCTAACAGACCCCGTGACCTACTGACCCAAGACAGACACCCTACCTGCACCCACATCTATCTGCTACCTGCCTAAAGGCACCCACCGGTATCTTACTCACTGCAGGGCTCTACAATACAAAGTGTGCTCCCACATGAGCTAACTTAACACCCATAGATTTGCTTGCATACATACAGACAAAATGCATGACAATAATATCTGTATATCAGAAATATTTGAGTCTAGAAATTGGCAAATTAAATTTCCTGTAGGATGCTGTGTAAAGGTTTTTTTTTTAACAAAAACATTCATTCATTATGGATATTTTTAGGGCCAGGTTTACTACTGTAAAATATATTTGTTCTTATATCAAGTAATGAATCTATGAATCTATCTATATAATCAATCTATCTATTATCTATCCAACTTTGTAATCTACATTCAGTCTTAGAAGGGCACTGATGCTGAAAAGGCAGCTTATTTCTAATGTGTGGGACATATTCCAAATGAGTGTGACTTGACAGGAATGTTATACTGCTCCCTTGTCAGCCCTAAAGTGTATGTGAAAGTGGGAAAAGAAAGGAGCAGCTTCCAGCCTTCCAACGCCTTTATATGTCCCAGACTACATACTTCATTCCTTAACCCTTTAAGTACTTAAATGGCACAACGACAGCAGATTGGCACAGCAGCCTTTAATGAACCACTGAGAATGTGTTTCCAAAACCAGTGAAATGAATGTGTAACATTAGCTACAGAAGAGTTAAACATTTGGTACATATGAAGTGCTTTCAATTCTGTTTAGCCTGACAGAAAGACAAAATCTCTTCATATAAAAAAGGCAGACTTACTTGCACCTGTTCTTGTGATCTGCTGGCATCTCTTTTGGACAGGGCAACTAAAGAGTTAACAATGTCTGGAAGAGCCACACCCGGCTCCCCTCACCCCAGATAACCGCAAAGAGGGAGGGCAGGGGGTGGGAAATGAAGAGGTGAGGGACAGGGCGTATAAAAAGGCAGCGAACTAGTTATTATATAGAGACAATCTTGTTATTTTGCAGGATATTGGCTGATGGAGATATAGCTTGTGATAGTTGTGTATTTGTGGAGGAATAGATATGTGCTGATATTACAAGCACTTTATGCAGAATTAGTAAAAAGTATATGGCATAGAGTTACTTTGCTCACCGCATGTGTAATAATTTAGGAAAAAAGGAAAACACATTCTGTGTTTATAAAATTGTTAATTTTATGTGTAAGAATCATGTGTGGTGGATTTGGGATGAGGATGGTGTAAAACTGTAAATTTAGCATATACAATTCTTTATTATGGAGGGCAATTTAATAAGAATGGTCTACACAAATACCAATACATATATTCCTATTAGACTAGAATGCTTCTGCTATAAATATTACCGCTAAAGCTGCAAATATTGTGCAGGTGCCAAATGTGCCATTGTATAGCGTGGCTCGCCTGAACATACAAAAAAATGCTGATGTAATTATACTATTGCCTTAAAATATGTTACCACCAATGAGCTCTTAGAACAACACAATGTTACATAACACTACTGCGGCCCTCATGCCAACCTTGCTATAATGCCATAGGCTTGACCCTATGTCTGGAGTTATACAGCAGAAAGTACCATAGAGTGTAGTCGATTCAGATGGAATCTGAATATGTGAAAATATGTGTGGTATGTGTATATGTCGTGGACATACATTTGTCTCTCTACTAGGAAATTATAGATAGCAGTTGATACCATTGATCTTGATGCAGAAACATCCAGTCTATTACTACCTCAGCTTCATCGTAGGAAACTCCATCTCCTAGCATGATGGGCAGGGGTGTAACTTCAGAGAAAGCAGACCCTGCGGCTGCAGGGGGCCCAGGAGGAAGAGGGCCCCATTAGGCCCTAAGCAATTTCAACATATATTGGTAAAAAAGGACAACTTTTTGTTATGTTGAGGGCCCCAAAATTAATTTGTTGTGGGGCCCAGTTAAATCTAGTTAAACCACTGATGATGTGAGTAGTAGTTCATCCAAAGCTGGTCACTGGCTAGCCTTACCTGTATTTAATACTGGGATATATTGATGATGTATATTGATGCTTTTCACCCCATGGGCAGCAGCAGCATTGTAGTAGGGGGCCAAGGCCAGTGCATTACTATATGTTTGATGAGTGAGGCGGATGAGGCAGGCACCCTCCCCCCTATAATATCCATAAGAGACCGTTAACCCCTCCTCCCCCGGCAAGGCGCCGGTACCCTGCAAGTGTGGCTATGATAAAGGGGAGGAGGTACATATAGGAGGACAGCGCACAACGCACTAAGGGGAGGAGTGTGTCTCCTTGTTGATTGTGTAATTAAATAATAATAATAATAAAAAAAAATCTCAAGTCTGATTTGGAAAGCTGAAACGGTGCAGAGGGTGTAACCGGTGCTGTGTGCCTGCGAGCTGTAGAGAGGGAGAGAGCGGCAGAGAGAGAGGGAGTGAGTGAGAGAGGAGAGAGCTAATGCGAGACTTGCAGCAGCAGCAGCACATGCTTATTGGGAGCTATAGATAATGCATCATCCCATCACTCCTTTTATTATCGATACGATATAAAGAGCCCGCACAAGCGCACAATACTGACTGCTGAGAGCCGGCCAAGTGGAGCCTTCATCCCACCCCAATTACTCATCGTCTTCTTCTTCTCCTTCCTGGGAAGTTTGCAGGATCGCACGAGTAGCGGCTGCAGCTCGGGGAACAGCGCTTTGCCCAAGAAAGCGAGAGAGAGGGCGGACACGCCAGCATAGAGGCGCTTTGCGGTGCCACCTTAAGAGTGCCAGTCCGAGCGTGCAGGGGAAACACTCAGCCGGCCTTTGCACAAGCCGGGCGGATTTAAGGAAGACCGGCGGACGGACAGAGAGAGAGAGCATTTCCCTATTTAGCCCTAATGTACAATGAATAGGTGAAGTTTCTTTTGGATGCTTTTCGAGGGATCGCCGCAAGCCAAGCCATGATGTATTCTCCTATCTGCCTGACTCAGGTACGAGCAGGGCTTATGCCGGTGGGTTACTCTCAGGGCCACTTCCATCCTTCCCCGTGTCTAGCGGCAGCGATAAGGGCGCCGCACCCCCGCCACTAGCAGGTGGGAGCTGCCGCCTAACTTTGGAGCAGGCACCTAACTTTGTGTTTAAGGGGGGACTGCTACTCTTTCAGTCTCGCGTGCTCCGTAGTGGGCAGCAGCACGGCCGCGCATCCGTTTACAGATAGCCTCAAGTTAATCACTCGTAGTATATCCCCAGAAGCTAGAGGGGCCCCGGTTGCCTGTGTAGGAATAAATGCTCCCCGAGCCGTGCAGGTGTGACTATACCTGACGTACACTTCATAGCACTCCTCCGCTATTACTCTTTGCTTGGTGTTTCCTGCCAGTTCTCTTGTGTATTTTCTCATTCCTATAACATCGTTGTTTCCATGCTCTGTGGCAAAAATTAGGAGCAGTCTTGTATACATATTTTTTTATCTCTTGCAGAAAACGCTGTCACTCATTAAGGCTCCCTCCCTCCCAACCTATCTCGGAGACACTAGTATTTTATCGAATGTCTATGGCAGCCCATTGCTACAGGAGACGTTAGAAGAACGTTTCCCCGCACCGTTCTCCCCAGTGGTAGGTCCCGAGTTGCTTGGTATCTGGGGGAACGTTCCATTTGCACAGAGCGTGGGGGTCAGGGTCCTATGATGGGGGGCGGGGGGGGGGGTATTGAAGCGGGCCCTGGCGTTCCTAGGACGTTCTAGTGGATAGCGAAAGAATGTTGTTGTACTGTACCTTCTCGTGGGCTCCTAGTTCTGAATAGTTTACAGTTCATTATGACAAATAAGAATATATATATATATATATATATATATATATATATATATATATATATATATATATATATATATATATATACATATATCAGCCTCAATGCTGCAGTCTCTTATGAATCTGTAACGATTTACTTCTATTTTGGCACTGCTTGTGCTCAAAGGGAAAATACGTGCACTGCGGGGCACACATTGTCAACCTGTGGCTCTCTCTTGTATTTGACACTTTCTCCCAAACCTTTGGAAACCCAGGGAAGACTTGCAGGGAGTAGTAGCTAAATAACAGCAAAAGCAGCAGGTTGAAGATCCCTATTTAGTGCTTTGCACTGATTTATGATCCCCCTAAAAGCACATTGGCCATAATGTATCAAATAGACATTAGCATTTAAGTTAGACAGATTGTATTTAATGATGCACTCTGTCAGCGTTTCTTTTCTTCTTTTTTTATTACTATTTCACCATGACAGCGAAAAAAAAACGTAATACTTAACGGCCATTGTACAAGATCAGCAGATAAAAAATATACAAAGAAAAGTTGGTTGTTTAAGCAACAGGGAAAGCAGTTTAAAATCTTCTATAACATAGGAAACATTACGATGCATTTCCTCTAAAACAGAACAGTATACTAAATAGTAAGAATGTAATTGTATTATTTTCACTTTTGCCTACCCACTGGCATGCAAGATGGAATCTTTTTTGAAACAAACACTACATTTTTTGCTTTTTCTTTCTGGCAAGGGGGCAGGTTTCGATTTTTTTTTTCTTAGTATCTAGAATAAATGAATAATTTTTTTCCGATTCCCGATTCATGGAAAGTTAATAAAAAAATATCCCTGAAAATCTTTTCCCTCCTGTTTGCAAAGACATTCAGATGAATGTTACTTTAATTCACTTTTCAAGAACATTCAGGCTTTTTTTTTTTTTACATTGTATGGTCAAATTAAAGCCAGTGTTATCGGAACAAAGTAACACACTTAGGTAACGCAGACTAATATGCTTATTAGGAAAGGATGGCAATTTTCTCTTACTATGTGCTATTAGAATAATTGCCTATTAAACATACGCATCCCCAAGAATTAGAATTTTTGGAAAGACGCACAAGCGCCCTGGGGGAAAAACATATTTCTTAACACAGATCACATGTCTCTAACTTTTTCTTACAATATCAAGTTGATAAAATATATTTACTTTAAAAGCAGGACATGCTTGCTCAGACAAGAGCTGAGCCATTTGCTGAAATGTGCAAGTAATGAACATTTAAATGGTTTCACAATTAGAACCCATTGCTCTTCAATGGGACTGAGGCTTTCCCAAATTGTGAATCAAGATGAAAACAATGATAAGACTTATTCAGTGATTGGACGCAGCCGTGTCGTTTTTTTGGCTGACACTTTTTTGTACTGTTTATATTTTGCTTGGCATGGGAGTCTGAGTGACTTAGATGTATTTTAATAATGGAGACTCAGGATTCATGTTTTTTTTTTTTTAAGTTTTACAGGGTCATACATTATAACTTTTTTATTTTTCTACCACCCAAATCTTCATTTTCAGTGTAGTCCTTTTTTTCAATGTTTTCGTTTTGTCTTAATAAAAAGATAATGCAGCTTGGATATATTCACCAATATCAATTCTAAATATATCTTTAGAGGTGTGCCTATGATCCAATGATGCTCCTTCCCTGGCACAAAACATACAAAATATTTATACTTATGTATATCTATAACTATATATCTAGTGTATATACATATACACTCTATACATATATATAAGCACACACATCTATGTATATATGTTTATATATAATATGAATTGTTAGTAAAAATTTTGAATGCCACCCAGTGTTTAATATGCGCAGTATAGGAATGTGTGTGCTAGAGAGCCCAGACTTAAATATTTTAATTGGTAATTTATTCACAGATTCTGATATAGGTTGCGAGAAGAACAGTATATGCTTCCCTTAGTAGGGGCCTCTAATTATTTGTTTATGATTTGTGTAAAAAAATGTTGTTGCTGCATAAATTAAAAAAAACATTAATTTACGACAGGATTAGGACATGCTTGTCTACAGAAGTGTCAGACAGAGTGATAGCTGGTAGAGTTCTTTAGTTAAGTGTATGCATAATTGTCTGTGTGTGTATTTGTGGGGTATTGTTTGGTGCTATAGAAAATAGAAGTCATTAAAACTTTTTGCCCTATCTAACTTATTTTATTCACAGTAATCATATTAATGTTGCCTTCTAAAACTTTTTGAAAATAAGGATTCTTGAATTTATAGGTCACAAAAGTTAAATGCTATGTTTAGGCCCATAAGCTTTAAATATTTACTGGACGATCAGTCATGTAATCTGTAAATATATATATATATATATATATATATATATATATATATATATACGCAAAGGGGTAAGTACTCAATAGTAATACATATTTGTTCACATTCGCAAACATGAAAGCCTTTGAACCTCCATGAGAAATTTGCTTAACTTTATCAGTTTCTCCTAAAACATAATTTCTTCAGCCGACAAGTCCTATAGCAGTGTATAGTGATGACAATTATTTTACTAGAACTTTGTAGTTTATGGCAAGGTTAATTAAATATAGGATTATTTATGAGGTCAATTTTCTGGAACTGTTTATACTGAATTACAGCATTGTGGGGTATGTTAGTGCCTTATAAAGGAACTTTATAATTTTGGAAAGAGACACACTGAAAGAGGTTCTAATTTACTGAAAAAATAAAAATAATATTTTGGCATATTTAAAATATTTTAAATGTAAAGTAACTTTTAATTTTTTAAACATATGATGAAAAGTGAGAGAATTCTTTTCTCGCAAGTGTAGAATCTTTACATTTTCAAAATGTTTAGGTAATTTATAAGCAGTGAGCAATGCGCCATTAAATGAGTGATATAGGTAGGTGTTGAAGCTAGGTAGTAATATAATGCAGTGAAGGCCTCTATAAAATATATGTTTCATTTATGCAGTCACCAAAGAAATCCTCTTGTAAATTTAAGTATTTAATCATGTATAGGAATTATAAACATATTCAATATTCTTTACATTTTTAAAGCCAGAATCTTATGTGTTGCCATTTTAGTCAGCAATCTGAGTAGTAATATAGACCAATTTCTAATATAGAATTAATCATAAAGAAGGCAGAATTTAGATAATAGGTAATGATGCTAGTTTGAGTTAAATTGTTAAATGCTGCCGTTCTTAGTTATGTTTGTTATTGATGAAAAGTACACACATTGTGCTAAATTTTCAAATTAGTATAGCATGCAGTGTCAGATAGTTTTAAAAAATATTAGAATTTTGCAAGAAAGGACAACCAAAAGGTAGGCCTCAGATTGGATAATAGCCTCTAACAATAATGTTTAGAAGAAATGAAAAAAAAAAAGCTATCATTGCCCAATTAGTTGCCTTTTAATAACAGCAGTTTTTTGGAAATAGTTGATTGTGACAGATACACTCATTATACTGTTCCTGACAAGTTTTATTTCAGTTTATAACAGATAGCAGTAATTTACGGATTGGTATGTGCAGCAGCACATTGTATTAGCGTTGGTGATAGTATAGCCTCGGCGTAAAGGTGTGTATAGTTTTGGTCACCATGTTATGTTATACTCACAGTACTATAAAAGGAAGCACAACATAAGACTGATTGTACTGCTGAATTTCCTGTGATAGTCCTTGAGCAGGCCTGAGTGACAAAGCACATGTGCTGAAAATATAGATGTTTTCCTTTTGTTGGTAGACGCTATTTTAGCCAACAGAATAAAAAGCTATGCTGTACGGCTAGAAGTAATATAGTACATAGTGGATTATATTTAAGGTCTAAAATGCAAGCTTTGCAAAAAAAGTCCCTGACTGACCAGTGGGGCACTCAGAATTTCACAGCATGCAGAGGTACTGTGAATGCCAGCTGCATGCCAAATTGTCGTATTTCATTGTCTACTTGTGAAGATTTTTTAACTCGTTCATTATCTAAAGGGTAGAACAAACACATTTGCCATTCCGGCAGTTCAAGGCCAGAGAGAATGGGAACCCTGCCTCCATGATTTCACCCACCTAATAACACAATTTCTGAAATTCAGGGCCCTTTTATTTTATCCAGCATTTTAGCACAGTTACATTTCACGAGTTTATCTATATGTGCATTGGCAGCACATCCAGTCCAGTCTAGTATTTTCTCTGATCAGTTGAACACGCCATTATACTTATAATTGCCTAGGCAGCAACTTTGTTTAATAGGTGTAATAGGTAGAACAGCACATTGTATAAGTGGGTAGGGTAAAACTGTTCAAATAAGAACATGAAGAAATAACGATAAGTAACTATATACACTTATATCAGTGGGGGTTTGATCTGCTCTTCGCTGGCCTGGGTATTTTTCCCCAGGTATACACCACAAGAGTAGTTATGTGCCTGTGGTGGAATGCCGATGGGCCCCATAAGAAAATGGATGGAGTTAATGGCGCATGCTCCTTATGCCACCAGCAGCCTCTTGCTGAGAGCATGCTCTGAAAGCGGGAATTGAGTGGCAATGCACAGAGCTTCTATCTCTGCTTTGTTTTCCTGTGCCACTGAGAGGAGAAATGAACTGTGGCATCCGCTGCTGCCTCCCGAACATCCTTGCTTTTTTTTTTAACTGTGTAGTATCCTTTGTGGAATCTAAAAAAGCCTAAACCCAACAGAAAAAAAATTCAGGCAAAAATAATGGTACTGTTTGTGTCAGCACAGCAATGAACTTGCATAGAAAGCATACAATAACTGTACTGCTTTATTTCTGTCAGAATACCATATTTCTTGTGGTAGCTATAATGGCATGTTAAGTAGAAGTTAGTGATTTACAATGCATAAATACCATTGGATTTACAGAGACAGGTCTTCATTTCTAATTGTAAATATTGATTTGCTTTTATAGACTTTTGGAAAATGTCTTATATGGAGTAGCATGTTCTTGTGTAATATTGAGTAACTAGACAGATAGATAGACACGTACAGTGTGTGTAGCAATAAAGGATGAGAGATATGTGTGTTTGTGAGTGGATTACAGAGTAGATATCCATTTATCTAATGTGCTTTTTCTATTCTGCACTAGCAGAGCATAAACAATATTTTGCACTTTTTTCTACAGGATGAATTCCATCCATTTATCGAGGCACTTCTTCCACATGTCCGTGCAATTGCCTATACTTGGTTCAACCTCCAAGCCCGAAAACGCAAGTACTTCAAGAAGCATGAGAAGCGGATGTCAAAGGACGAAGAAAGGGCAGTCAAGGATGAACTGTTGAGCGAGAAGCCAGAAATCAAACAGAAATGGGCGTCCAGGCTCCTGGCCAAGCTGCGCAAAGACATCCGCCAGGAGTACCGTGAGGATTTTGTGCTCACTGTAACGGGAAAGAAGCACCCCTGCTGCGTGCTATCCAACCCTGACCAGAAAGGCAAGATCAGGCGGATCGACTGTCTGCGGCAGGCTGACAAGGTCTGGCGCCTGGATCTGGTCATGGTCATCCTCTTCAAAGGCATACCCCTGGAAAGTACAGATGGGGAGCGACTTGTCAAATCGCCACATTGCACCAACCCTGCACTTTGCGTCCAGCCACATCATATAACGGTATCGGTCAAGGAGCTTGATTTGTTCTTGGCATACTACGTACAGGACCAAGGTATGTGGTTTATTTCTTTTACACTATCCACTTTAAACAGACCTCAAGTTTATGTGATGAGTGATTGGGGGATACATATCATTATTAATTTATTAAGACACCATCCTTTAAAAATAATAACATATGCTGGTTTAGATGTTTAGTATTGGTGGCTTATCGTTTAAAAGAGTGAAACCTCTACATATTAAACAGAAACAAATTGTTTGCATGTTTTTTTAATTGAACTTGGTTTCTTTTTAAACATCTGCAAAATATAACAAGACATTGTTCTGAAAATAGCTTTTACTGGCAGTTTTATATCAGTAGAGCATTCTGGGTATGAACCAATTTACATGGCTGAATGCAACACTACCAATGCCAATATCTGTCCCAATCTAAACTATTCTGTCGTTAAAGACCTGGTTTAGATTATCATTAACCACTAGGAATAATGTATCAATATCCTAAAAAGTAAATAATTAGAAATTGCCAATACAGGTATCTAGAGAGATCCAAATTACGGAATGGTCGTCTCCCATAAATAGAATCCATTTATCCAAATAATCTGAATATTTAAAAATTATTTCCTTTTCCTTTGTAAGAATAGAACAGTACCTTGTACATGATACACACTAAGATATAATTATTCATAACTGAAAGCAGAACCAGCCTAATTTTTTTGTGTTAAGTATTAAATTAAGTATTAAGATCCAAATTACAGAAAGATCCATTATCCAGGAAGCCCCAGGTCCTGAACATTCTGGATAACAGGTCCCATACACGGACTTAAAATTGCAATTATTTTTGATCCGCTTAACGTAGACTTAAAGTATACAAGTCTTTTTATTTCAGCACAGCACATTCTTTTGGTATAGTTTGCAACACATATTTATATTTATGTTCTCTTTAAGCTACTCGTGGAAAAATATTTTAGAAAGAAACCCATTTAAATGTATTTGATATTGTATTGCAACATATCAATATGACAACATCACAACATTGTTCCTAATGTGTACATCTGGAGCTATCAAAATGGGATATCAAAACTGCAATAAACATGAAGCAGTTTTTGGTTTGGATTTATCATGGACACAGACCAGTGCCACAGTTTTAAGAATTATAAACTCTCACATATCTCTTTTTTAGATCACTTTTAATGTTTTATGCATTAAGTCCTGTTTACAGATCAATTTAAAGAGTGCACACACAAAGTATACTGGCTTATAAAAGGTGAAGGTTTTGTCGTTAGTTTAATTTTGCATGAAATTCCATGTTCATTTTATTGTGGTCAACTTTCCCTTTTGTGTCTCCCGCCCTATCACATCCTTGTCTGTTTCTCCACTTTAACTTTTCACCAATTATGTTTAACTGATATTGATCATCTTGCAGTATCTTGTAACATAAAAGCTGTAACAGTACCCAGCGCAACAGTCCACCATTGGATAATTAATCAGATTTAAGTGACTTGGTATGATTAGGTATTGATTTGTAGTTTTCTAGTAAATGTAAACTTTGTGTGGTTGTATATTAAGAAGAATCACTTTTATGCTTGATCTTCTCATCTAGCTTGGCCCTCACCGCCTGAATATATTATTTTGTGCTTCTCTTTTTTTTGTGCAGAAAAAGTATAAGTCTAACTCTGGCAGTTTGGGCTTTTGTTTCTTGTAATATGAGCCCAAAGTGGTGAGATGGAAGAGCCTCAAATAACCTTGGTGAATATCAAAGTTTGGTTAACCCCTTGAGGGCCATTGGTATCTTACAGAGACCATCCTTACTTGTAGCGAGTTACACCCTTTGTTGCATTTGACAGTTTGTAAGTGGGGGCACATATTTTTTTCCTTTGCTATTCCCCTAAAGGGATTTGTAAATGAAATGAAGAATGGTTTTTTTCGTGTTGAGTATTTCAGAATGAGAATTGCAGACAGAAAAAAAATAAATTACTGAAAAAATGTATTCAAAGAAATTACACTTTTCATGGAAAAAAAAAATAATCTCCAGTTTTATTGTTAGTGTTGTTTTCAATTCTTTCCAAGTGCTCCTCTGAATTGGCAGGTTTCAGCATCTACGTATTCTTTATGATCCTAAATATATGTATAGGCTTGCCTTTTGCAGAAAGACTGAAACTGTGGTCTTGCTCTGGTCCCTTTTTCAACACATAAGTCCTAAAATACTATTCATGGGTGCCCACCCTCGCACTTAGAAAAAATTGTTTAATTAAAGGCGATCCTTATGTAAAAACTGTGTGAAACTTTATTTGCTTTCCCTAAAGTCCCCATTGGGAGCTATTCTAAAGCAGTAGAAGAATTTCAATATGGCTAATTTAAACCAATTTCCCAAAGCCCTTTTTATTTTCTATTGCGGCATTATAGAATGAAGCCATCTTATTCTTTTGCGCAAGTGCACTTAGCTTTCAGAAAAATGTTAAGTTTTGAGCAATGTAATGTAATCAGACAGTGTGTACAGTAAATATAGAATTCTACACAATGTTATGCACTCAAACATGTGCTGTTTCTGTGCAACAATTCCATTAAATGCACCTCACTTGTCAAGAAATACTGCCTCTGTAGATGCAGAGGTAAACCTTCTTGTAAAGCTTCTTTTAATGTATCATTTCGCTTGGGCTTTCCTCTCCACGGTTTTTATTATCAAGGCAGCAATTCATGGTCAGCACATTGCACAAATTTGCAGCAAAGCTGGCCTATTTAACCCACAAAATGCCAGGGTGATTTTGAACTCATTACAACATATGAACAAATAGATATAACTCAAAGTTTTATTCTAAATAGATACAATGCAGTTTAGGTTTTCTGTGATGAAGACATACCTAGTTAATTTGCAGTGAATAAGAATTATTTGTATTTCAAGGAATAAGAGGCCTGCTGGGTTCTACTAAACTACAGAGAGATGTTTCCTACTTACATTCTATAAAGAAACAGCTTTTATCTATATTGTAATATTTAAAAAACAACAACATTTTTTGAAAATGATGCAGCTGATTTTACAACCAGTTTCTGTCATAATCAGTCTTATTAGTGGTTTCCCCATGCAAAAGAAAACAAAAATGAAATACACACATGCAGGTGAATGCTGACTGTTAAAATTTTAGGAAATCGCCATATTCATCTCTTCTGAAAACGGATACTTACTTTTGCTTGCTATATGTATATTGTTAGGCAAATTGTAACAGGCATAAGCATAAATTTTGCATGCAGTATTTGTACATTGTTTAGAAGGATTAAAAGATGTCTTAAAAAACAGCAAAATATTTAAAAGAAACTTTTTTCCAGTTTATATAACATTGTGCAAGAAAACGAGAAGAAAAAAAATCAGCATGATGCCGTAAAACCTGCCAACAGCCAAGCGAGAAGCATGTTTTCTGTAGATTGCACTAAGGAAAAAAGGAAAGATTTGCTTGAATGCCAGTGTTGGTTGGCAGTGGCATTAGGATTGGCATGAGCCCCTCTTTGTTTTGCTCAGAAGGCCCGTGATTCGTTGGTTGGCATCCGCATTGCAGTGTTGAGAGATGCTTCAATATATTGACAATTTCCAGAAATAGCAAAGTCAATAATCTGCTTTTTTCTTTTATTATCTATTGCCTCACAGATCCCAATATATTCAGGGTTTGAAAAGGGGGTGAATTCTTAACTTGGTTCTGAAAAAATGGAAAACATTTTTCAATTTTATTTTCTTTTAGTGCCCCCCCACCGTACTTTTTTAACTCCTTCACTGCCAGGTGTTTGAGCACACCTGACAAGGAGTGAAGGGGTTAAATCCTAAAGCATATTTTCTCATTACAGAATTAAAATGTAAGAGCAGTGGTTCAAAATTCAGGTCAAATACAGTTATATAAAAGGTCTTAAAATTGTTGTTATACAAAAGCGATATTACTATTTCAAATAAAGATGTTTTATTAACATGTATTTATATAGCGCCAACATATTGCGTAGCACTGTATGTTTGAGCTCATATTTGTAAAGATTTTCTTCATGTATGTATATTCTATTGATGTATTGGCATTATTTCATTTTGTATCATATTTAGCTCCTTATTTTAGCAGAGATATGTATATTTTGTTTCTTTACAAATGATCTCATCGAACATAGTCTAAAGCATCACTAGTCATCACTTGGGATCTGAATCAATCCCTGTAGTTTTTTTTCTGCTTCTGCTGTGGGCTTTTTCTACATGATCCGCCATTTTGTTTGTCAAGTGCCAAGCGTACAAAAAAAGGCAGAGAATCTGCATGATGCCAATAATGGTTGCCACTGGCACCGAGGTTGGCATCAGCCCCTCTTTGTCTGCATTCTGCATGCCTTTGATTCGTTGGTTGGCATCCGCAATGCAGTGGGCAAATTGTAAAAATTTTGACAATCACAGAATGAAAGCTGTTTTGCTTGCTTGTATCAAGTAGCCATATTTTTAATTATTTTTCTTCTGCTGTTTCAGTATATTTAAGAAAAATGTGCCTTTTATTTAAAAGCGATCAGTCTGCCTTATCTGTCTGTCTGTCTGTATGTCTGTCTATCTATCTATCTATCTATCTATCTATCTATCTATCTATCTATCTATCTATCTATCTATCTATCTATCTATCTATCTGTCTATCTGTCTATCTCTCAGTCTCTAGATGCCTGTGTATCTATTTTTCTTTATCAACATAAATGTAATGTTATGGCTTTCATATTAGTGCATATACTGCATATATCTGCATGAAGCAGATGATTGTGCACATTTGCTTTCAGATAAAAAATGTCTTTCTCCTCAGCGCTTGCTGCTTAGGAATTACTATTGCATCTGCAAAATCCTCAAATGAGGTTAATCACGCTGCATTACTTGAAATGTACCTTTAGATAACTGTTCAAGGTGGCAATTTACAGATATTGCCTGTTGTGATTTTATTTATACTTCAAAACATATGTTTTATTATTTGCCAATGAGCGGAAGAAAGCAAATCTGAACCTGCGTTTTACTTGCATGAAACCAGGGCCATGGAGAGAAATGCTAGTTATTCTTTAGTTGTTTTTATAGCAAAAGTGTAGCATGGGTTAGTAATGATTAAATAAAACCTGGCTAAAACCATAACTTTTAACAAGGGGGCTCTTCTTGCTATTTAATTCTCTGATCAGTCAGTATAATATTAAAGGGGCAGTGTACACCAATGTACATATTTTTTTAACTTGATAAAAATAAATGGAATTTTTTGTAAATGTATTCTGCATGCTACATTAACCACTTCCTATACATAGTTTTGTTTAAATATAGCTAAAGAACTATGTATAAACGAACTCCTCAGTTACCCTTTTTGTAACCCTTTTTGCTTAGCAGAATTCCATCTGCACTGGTAACCTCATTAACTACCTTCCCCTTCTGTCTCAATTGCTGGCAAGAACCAGGAGGTGAGGACTGAATTTAGTTTCAATTTCTCTGTTTGCTCGGTTTAGCTCAATAAATAACAGCAACAAAACCTAAGCAAAAATGATGTTCAGCACAAGCCCTATTCATTAAAATACTGCCCTCTTAAGAAAAATAGTTTATCTTCAAATAAGTTTGCCAATATACCCCAAGTACACTTTTTTTTAAATTAAAAGGCAAATTGTATTACATTCAAATTCATTTTATTAAGGGTTTGGCTAAATTTATCTAAAACAATTAAGCCTCTTTCCTTAATGCTGAGGGAATGTGTATGCCTATGATGAAGGCTACAATTTGAAACTAAAAACATACTGTATTTGAACAGTTTAGAGATTTTTTTCTCTTGCAAGCTGCTTTCTAGAATTGCACAGTTTAGAGATTCATTTCACAGTGATTAAGTCTAGGGTTCAAAGTTAAAATGCAACCATGCTATTTCATAGACATTAGCGAGTATGCAAATTTGGATTCCTGGAAGTGCTTTTTAGATGCAGCAAGAGTTGTATTAAATATCAGCTTTTATCAAGTAATTTGAGCCCCCCCCAAGAAATGTAGAACTTGACAATGTTCCCTGTGCTGATGACCAGAAAAAACTATGCACGAATGCCGTGAGAGAACTTCTCTAGACTTGGAGCTGGATCTTCAGACATCACTTACCAGGCAGAGTCGGCTCAATGATGAGCTTCAGTCTCTACGAAACCTAAAGCAGAGGCTAGAGGAGATGAAAGCCAGAGGAGAGACAGAGTTGCCGCCATGTGTATTGGAAGATGAGCGTTTCCAGAGGCTCTTGCAACTAGCTGAAAAATAGGCTGAACAGTCAAAAGAGCAACAAAAGCAAGGTCTGAATGCTGAAAAATTTATGAGAAGAGCCTCAGAAGATGTTTGCAGGCTCAGAGAACAGCCAGAAGGTTCCTCTTCAAGTTTAGTCATTCAGGGAGAAGATTGCTTACTTCACAAGAGCAAAGATCAGCATACCGTCCCCGTCAGCCGATGATGTATAGTCATATATTATTTTTTTTTATAGCTGTATTTTTCCAAACCTCCATCTTTTTTAGATGAACTTTTTTTTGTAGCCTAGCTATATCTGCTTTTATTACATCGTTTAGAGTGTGTCTAGCAATAAAAAGGAAACGAAAGACATTTATTTCTTGAGACCAGGGGAAAAGGTGCATAGCCACATATGATTACTATAATGTGCAGTTGTGACAATGAGCAGACTCTTATTTTAAATGCATATTATAGCCAAAAACATTGTGACCTGCACCCCCACCCGTCTAAATACAATAATAATTTTGGTACATTAATAATGGTAGGACACATCACTGATCGAAACCATATGAGGTCCTTTTGAATCCACTGCAAGAACAGGTTTTAAACAAGCTAAACACCAATAATACATACATTAGGATTTTTCTATATAAAAGCAAAGGATATAATGATGCATGAGTACTGTTATTTTAGTCTAATCATTTTCATTTATTAGAATGTAATTAACCTTTGGTTTCCTGTATAGGTTACATTTGAGTGTTTAACCCTAAGGGTCAGCCCACATGAGCAGATTCAGGGAGATTTAGTCACCTGGCGACTAATCGCCTCTTCTTCTGGACGACAATCTCCCCGAACTGCCTTCCCGTGTCTTCCTGTCTGCTATATTGAAAAGTCGCCTGCACTAAAGCACACATGGCATTTCCTTTTCCGAAGTCGCTGAAGATTCCTCGTGTGGCAACTTCGGAAAACGAAGCACCACGTGTGCTTTAGCGCAGTCGACTTTTCATTGTATCGGACAGGAAGACACGCAAAGGCAGTTCGGGGAGATTGTCGCCCAGAAGAAGAGGCGATTAGACTATATCTCCCCGAATCTGCTCGTGTGGACTGACCCTTAAATGCAATTATTGAAATGTTGTTGCTGTATGTGATAATATTCTTCAGACAGGGATCAGTACTATTTTTGAAGATATGCATATTAGTAGAAGCACTATTTTCATTGTATATGCACAGAATGCTTGTAACTACAGTAGTTGCATTTTACTTGCCTTTCTCAGTGATATGTTTTGGGTGTATTTCTTATCTTACTCAACAGGAGGCAAAGTTATCTGTAGCTATCCAGCACGGCAATAAAACATGCCGAATGAAGATAGTGAAATCTAAAAGAGAAAGCAAGGCTATACGTCCTATTTTTACCCAGGTATACGGAAACTCAGTGTAGATTGTAGTTTGCCATTGTGTTGTGTTTCCCCATCATGGTGATCCCAAACATTGTATGACATGCCTGAGGGCCATTAAGTGTCAGATATGAGAATCTATCTGTTGAATGACATAGAGACAGGAGGGAATAAGCATAGAGAGAAACAAAAATGGATGTAAGAAAAATATATATATATAACATTTAAAAATTTAAATAGGAGCAAAAGGAAAACTGAAAGCATGTAGTTAATGGTGACTGTGACTACAGGGGTCATCACTTATAGGACAGGGTGCAAAGTGAAAAAGTTTTTCTGCAGTTTGCACCCTGCCCTGTGGATGAGTACCCACAGGCACAGCTCAGGACCTGTGCCCAGTGATATGGCATGTACAGGTTTGGACTAGGAGTCAAAATAGGGCTTGGAATTCCAAGTACACCAGCCCAGTAAATACCGACTTTCTATTGCATCTTACTGCAGACATTTGCCAGAACCCAGGCCAGTTGTAGGTTGAACCCCCCTGCAGGATTGCATAGCATTGCTGCATTCATCAAGCCAACCTCCCCATAATGTAACCACAACAGATAATTATGCCAAGCTAGTGGCCACTTACATGCACCAATGTAATCATAGAGGCCTATGTCAAAATATCAACAATTCTGTGCAGATTTCAGCAGGAAAGTTGGCACATTTTGGGTGTACACATATACCAGTGTTGGGCAAAATTGCCCAAAATGGATACTATATGCCAGTGAGGGGCCACTTTAAGATGCTCTAAAGAAAGTAAAGGCTTTAATGGACAGGGAAGAGAATGCAAGTAAGGTAGTGAAAAAATATAAAAGATCCCTTTATTTGTAGATGCTAATAACTGATTTTTATTTCACCTTATATCATGACAACTGTGGGACCTGTTAAGTAATTAAGCAATCAATTACTTTTCTTAAGTGGTGTACATATCACCTAGAGGAACTACATGTGCTGCAAATTATATTATATTTGGTCCTGATTATAACAGTATAATCCAATTATACGTAATGAAATATATGAGTAAATTTGTTATGTCACGCTATTATTTATATCACTCATTTGTGCCCTACACAAACACTAGCCCCAGGTCATAAAGAAAATATGTCCTTCACTGCCAGTGTTAAGCTGGCCATAGATGTAAAGATTTTTAAAAGATCCGATCCTCATTATGAGACCACGATTATCTCGAAACGATCGTACAAATTGTTCATCAACTAAAAAGACCATTTGCCAGGAAAACAAAGGGTAGCTGCCTGCTTGGCCCTGCAAACATAGATAGATTGCACTGGGACCGATAAAGATTTTTTAACCTGGCTGATCAATTTTCTGACAGATGTCGGCCGAAAAATCGTAAGATGTAGTATCGTTGGAATCCCACTAACTTCACGATAATTTCAAAGGATTGGTCGGACTTCGCTAAAATCAGTTGTTGGCAAGAAAAATCTATGGGGAGCTTAAGTCTGTGCAAATGGGCATTTTATCAGAAGCATTTTGTGTTGTCTCTTGGTGAACGATGACAATTCCAAGTGGGATTAAATAAAATGGTTAGGAACTGCAAAGATAACAGTAAACATAGTAGAACGTGTATCCTGGGGTTTCAGCCAGACAATGAACCCATTTACCATCCAGAGAAAAGTATGAAGCCCTTGTCTCCCTGCACTAGGAACGTTACCCCCGCTCAGAGATAATCCTATCCAATAGTCCTAATCACAGATGCAGTACTCAGTATTTACATATTCTGTAACACATATTTTGGGATACCTACATTATAGTCACTTGGTAAAACACAGAGGAGATCAGGCCAATCTTTCGAATCAAACTAGGTTAGCAAAACACTGTGCAGTGTTTGAGGAATTAAGATATAATTGAGGGGCTCACACTACTTCTGCTCAGCTGTCAGTTTTGGTTGAGAGCTATGGCTTTAAAGGACCAGTAACACCATCAAGGGAAAATATATTTGTCCAACCACCAGCACCTACAAAATAAATTGTTTCTTGACAACGAGTGTCGTATTTTATATAAAAAAAGTTTTTCATTTCAAGGCTGCCCCAATAGCTACACATCAGCTTATGAAGCAAACACAGTTTGTACCAATGAAGGTACTGAAATGCTTAGAGAAAAACCTTTTCATCTTTTTTTTCACAAATGCATGGCTTATATTACATATTATACACTGAAAGATTCCAATTGCTGTATGTATTCCAGTCTATGTCACTTCGTGGTTTGTAAACTTTGAAAACATGCTCTAAAAACCTTGAAAAGAATGAGGTTCTATGCCAAGCAACTGCCAGTTCTGAGTATATGTTAATTTTGGAGACTTTGCCCCTCTTAAACAAGACAGCACCAAAAAACATAGACATGTGCATGATGCTATATGCCACAAGTGACAAGTTTTGAGCTGACTTTTGCCCTAGGATATTATGATAGAAAGTCTTGTTTATTCCAGCTCCAAAGCATGTTGTAGACTTTCTAATGGAGAACGAGTCAGTAGCTTTGGGGATATGTTTGAGCAAGCGAGGGGTAATATATCAAGCATATCAAACTATTATGCTAACTATATGCATTTTAGCTTTCTGTGTAGAAGTTGCACAACATGGCCTTCGCACCTGTGGTGCAGATGTCTGAAGTAACAAACGCATTTTTATTTACTATTTAGCATGGTGTTTTTTATGTTTCTCACTCCAATGCCAGGATGTGAGACTGGAGGTCACGTGAGTAACCTGGACGAATGGGGAGCTCCACACTCGCAGTGAGAAATGTTTTTTATGTTTGCATAGGAAACTATTTGACATAAAAAGGCATTTTCTGCACTAGATGGTACTTACAGATAACTTTTCTTGCAATTGTAACAAGCCTTTTCTGCATCAGTGGCTGTGAGCATTGATAGTTGTAATTCAACAAACTGATAAATAACTGATCATCATTTTTTGTGCTGCAGGTAAAATCTTGTGTCCCTGCACAAGATATTTAATCCCCAGTGTACCCAAATGCATAGCTTGATTGCTTTAATCCATATTTATGGCCATACACAGCAAGACCCTTTTTCCTGATTTGGCCACCCAAGTTATCCAAATCTGGCCGATGCAGTGGCTTCAGGGAGGCTGTTGTTTTGGCCCCATATATGGACCAATAAGCATCTGACTTGGTCAGCTTGACTCTTTGTGGAGAGCTATAAAAAGTTTGTAGTTACAGATGTTTTGTGGAGACAGTTGTCAGAAAAAGTTGAATTCTGTGCGGGGATATTTCAGGTTTTCTGCAAAAGAATAAAGTATGTGTCCACTGAGGCCTGTAAGCGATCAGAATATAAGAAAATGCTCTGAGAAATAGAAGCAGCGAGTCTTTGTTTGCTGCACAGTTTAAGTCGTGTTTCATATCCATAAGGAAAAAGATATGCTTGCACCCTGAGGAAAGCAGAAAAAGTGTTACTATATTCCTATAGCTGTGTAGCTTAATTTCTCTTTTTTTTTCCAGACTGCACACATTTGGGTTTGGCAGCTTTCTAATTACCAGTTGTGCAGTCAAGTCATTGAAAGACAGGAGCAGCGCTCCAGAATAAACAGTTTTCCCACTGAAATACTGAATTTGTTTTCAAGTTTGTTTTGTGGTCAAGACCTAAAAACAACCTAAATTAATTGTTTCCAGAGGTAACCACTGTTGTTTTTAGGTGTCTTTGAGCAAGCCTCAAAACGATTTCAAAAGAATGAAAACAAATGCAAATTTATTTTAACATCCCTGCCGTTTCTGTGCAGCCTACATAAATTTCTAATGCTTTCCAAAAAAAAAAAAAAAAAAAAAGGTCTTCTCCGAGGCCTGCCTCTGCTTTGGCCTTTATATTAGGATCCCCTGGTGAGTGAAGCAACTTGCCTAGTGTTAAGCTTAATTGACCAGAGCTGATTTGTTAAAATAATTCATTTAAGGGGGGCAGTAACCGAGTCTGCCCAGGCCAAGTTTGCTACCTGAATCCTTTGACCTCTGAAGTTGTCAGGGTCAGGGGACGCCTGGCAGCCATTTGAACTTTCCCTTTGTTTGTCGGTGTCACTGTTTTCCCTCTGAATCTTTTGTGGTTACAGCTGACAAGTAGGCCTCAGCCCTGGCTTTACACACCAGTGGCTCTCAAGCAATCCCTCGGGAGGGGCTGAGTCTTCTGTTTGATGTGGTCTGGCTCTACTTGTTACTTTTGTTTGCTGACAGTAATAGGGACAAATTGGCACAAGAGGTGTCAAGAGGATTTCCAGCTTTTTAGGAGGAGACTTCATTTCACCTCTCTGGCTCCCTGCCTTTTATTTGACCCAGCCATAAATCTCCATAGTTCCTCAAAGCATAGCAATTTGCAGTCTGAAAGCAGAGCTGTGGCCTCATATATATAATAAGACTCTATGGTATTATTAACAGCCAGAATACGAGAACGTTATAATTACTTGGAATAATACCAGCCAAGTGTATTGTATTTAAAAATACAAAATTAAAGAAATCTGAAACAATTGACGTACATAACATAAATTCAAGCAATTGTAGCCATTGTGAGTCAAATTACATGGTAAAAAATTACCCCAAAGAATTTACAGAAAAATAAAATACAGAAAGTGTCGCTTGAAAATATTTCAACCATCCCTGGTAAAATCGACATATTGATTAAGATTAATTGGTGTGGGGGGGGGCTATTCTTTTTTATCCCATGAACGGCAATCAGATATATAAAAAAAATTGTGGGAAAATTCATGTGAGCTACACTCAAATACAAAACTGTTTTTAGTCTGGTTAAGTGCAAACAGGTTGAAAACAAAATCGCCAGTTCTGTTGTCATGATCGGCTGTTAGACTCGTTTGGAGTTTCTCAGTATCAATAAATGTTTTGTCCATTCATGAAAATGAATTATAGCTTATTTTATTTTACATTACGGCAAACAAAATGTATTTAGTGTTTCCTCTTCTCAGGGGGTCCTGGGGGGGATTCAAAAAATGTCATTAAATGGTTAAAAATAGCTGCGTTCTGTATGAATAATTACAACATTTATATCTGCTGTTGTTTATAAATAAACTACCTGGAATGCAAGACATAATTATGCATGAATAACAAATATTATTGAAATACATTTTTATTTCTCAATGCTTCGTAAAGAAGAAACACAATGTTATTTGTCATATACAAAATTTCCTATGCTACATCAGACATTGCTTAGTGTCTGGTCCTTGCACGCTAGATAATATGAGATAATAGATAGAGAATAGATAATATTATATTATAGTGTTAAGTGCTTACTGTGCATCTGAATGTCTAAAAACTACTACCATTATTATATGTGATTGTATGCTGAATTTGTAGCTTAGCCAAATATTTAACTAAATGTTTTATAAAAATTTACTCTTCTATTTACTACATCATAATTGGGGAGAAAGCAGCTTTATGTGAGGATAAAAGGTATTTTAGAGATTAAATAGGTTATGCAGAGCATAATCCTGTTTTTGTGTTTTTAAAATTAGTTTTCCTAGGACGAACCTAGTTCTTTTGCCCTTGAACCTGCATTTGAAAGTTTATTGTTATTAACGCTGTATTATAAATATATTCTGCAGCAGTATTCATTAGACGGTTGTATACATTAAACATGCAAATGCTGCCATAAAAATACAGTAAAGAGATCCGGGCTAATTAAAGCTTACAATCTAAAACATATAATCTCAGAGGGAGATACCAGGTAAAATGTTGGGTTTGATTTCAAGGTTGTATGAGTAAAAGGAATGAAAAAACATAAAGCTTGCAGATAGCACGTTTCAACACATCTGGTGTCTATTTGTTCAAATCAGGTAAAAGGGACAGCAGCATTTAGCAACCCTCAAATATTTGCTGGGATAGGAATTAAGTTGTCAAAATATCAGCCTTGTAATGATTACAAGTATTAAGTAGGACCTTGTCATTTGCTCCAATCCTTTAAAATCCTCTATAGAAAAAGAAAAAAACCAAGATCATTTAGGTACCTTAATTAATTTGCAGCCACGATAGCTTGGAACACATTTCTCAGAGTGAATTCAATATAATTAATTACAACCACCTTAAGTTATGTGAACATACTTGTCAAAAGTGACCTTGTACTACCATACCCTGTATTTCCATTAGTTTTTCCTTTTGCTGGCTCTGAAGTTATTCACTTCAGACTTCCTAAATGAACATAAATAGTTAACAGACTTCATATCTAGTGTAAAGTTATGGTTTCATCGTAAAGGTAGGATTTTAGGAAATTTTATAAATAGCAACTTGTGGAGGCCCATTTATCAAAGGTCGAGTTTTTTTTAACTGTAAAAAATTTGAATACACTCGAAATTCGATTGGGAGGTTATTTAAGAAAGAAATCGAATATCTAAAAGTTGAACAAATATTACAGACCCAAAAGGAATGTAAAGCCACATTAAGATTACAAAAGAATTAAACTGTTACCTTAATAGATGAATAAATGTTTATCCTTAATGTATCAGAACAACCTGAAACTTTAACCCCAGTTATGTTTTCAAACTTAAGTGTAACCAAGAGCTTCAGGCCCACACAAGCAAGTAAAGGCTACATATCTTCTTTTGATTTGCTTGGTTTGTTCAGCTGTGATGTTTTGTTCCCAGCCAAATGCCGCTGGTTCAGGCTCCAAACACACAGTTTAGTTTTGGAACTGCGACTGACCATTTATTCTGAGGTGATCCTAAAAGTCCACCAAGCTAAAGGGTGAATAGTTCATTACATCATAGTGGTTTCTCTCTGCTATGGAGGACAAAAGGGGTCATTTAGAAAGAAACAAAGCTTTCTTTTATTTGGTTCAGTAGTCAGCCACAAGCTCAAACTACAATACAACAAATTTTAGAGGAAAAAAGACACACTCACATGAATCTGCTGCTCCACTTTAATTAATAACCTCTTTCTTCAGGGTCTGATTAATTCAAGTGGATCAGTTTCCGCAGTTGATCATTTTGATTAACGATTCTTAAGTCAAAATGTAAGCATGGTTTTTCAGAAAAGAGGGGCCTCCCTAATATAAAAATTAAGGAGTAAATGTATATAAAAAGGTTTTGCAAGCAGCACTTTAACATGCTGAAAGCAATGCTAATGGTTCTACGGAATGTTTACACGGTTACTTCAGAGGTTAAGTGCAGGGAGTAGGTACCCAGAAATATAAAAAAGAGGTCTGAATTGTGCATGTTAGAAAAGTTGCTGACTTGTTGCATATATTTTGTATCTGCAGCTTTTATGTAGATTCCCTCCATTTTGTGCAATAACTATTTACTATAAACTTGCTGAGACAGCACAGTCATATCCTAATCAACTAAGCTGCCTTACTTTACAGTTGTTGTTGTGGAATTGCCATTTCAGTGCTTTTGTCAACATACTGCACTGACCTGATTCTAGCCAGCTTTATACAGATTTTTGTTAATAGCTAAGAAAAATATTTGATCTGACTGGTTATATGGTTATATATACAACCAATGTCTGAATACAGTTTGCCTCTTCCTATTATTTTCACTTGATAACAATGGTAACATTTTTGGGACAGTACTTACTCCCCGTGCTTCCTGTTCAAAATGACCACAAGTTTTCCCTGTAAATTCACAGTTGTCATAACATAGGGTAATTGCCTCTTGCGGCCTAAAGCATGTAGCCTTTTTTTTGGTGTGTAAATTCCTTTCGGTAACACAAGTCATTATTTGAAGCAACACTCAAGCCAGCTTGGCATAGATCCATCTTGCTGTACAAAATGATGCTGGGGCATATTTTTGCAATTTGTGACCTAAGATTCCCTTGATTAACTAGAGGAGAAGTAAAAATACTCTCTATTACATGTGGGACATCTACAGTTGTCACTTCAGTTGTGTGACACAATATGTATACAGTGTAGTGCATTTTCAGTAAATTATGATATGCAATGCATAGTGCTTTAAAACTATACATCTGGCTGCAATCCATACTCCTTAGTTGTAAAGCAGCAGACAAAATATCCGCACAATGCAGCCTACAGGATAACTGCTGGAGTCTTTACCTCCTCTCAGGAAGAGAAATGACCCTGAACTTTCTACTTCCTTCTGTACTTCACAGCCACAAAACCCACTATAAAACAGCTTTACATGTAGGAGTTCCTTGTGGATCGCTCCGGTGTATGCCAAAGTCCAGGCTGCTCTTCTGCATGACATGCCTAGATATGTACAAGGTCCTAGTAAATGATTATTCCACTATAATCTATGTTAATGTTTTTCCATTGAAGGAGTGCTGTTCTTGATTGTAGTACCAGGAGCATCTGTCACAGCTGAGTTAAGGTCACACTTGACCTGAATTGGCTTGTTTATATTGCCTGGGGTTTTGTTTTTTCTCTTTATGAAATTTTCCATGCACGGATGTGACCAGTATATACAGTTTGACATCACGTTCACATTAACAGGAAAAAAGAATACTAGCAGAGAGGAGAGTTTATTTTCTTGATGGGATATGTTCCACTTTGGTGATGTAGCCCTTTATAACCAATTGCAGTTAGCATTTATTAGACTAGTGCAGTTAAAGGGGTTGTCCACCTTTCAAACACTTTTTTCAGTTGTTTTCACATTGTTCTCACATTTTTTATTTTTTACTGTTTTTCCAAAATCTAAGTTTAAAGTTTAAGGTTCCTGATAGGCGTTTCAGTCTGTCAGTTCACTTATTCAGGTGCAGACTCTTGCAACATTTAGTTGATACATTTCCCAGCAGCATCTTTGCAGTATTAGCAACCATTGTGTCAATTCTAACAACTGCCTGTAATGAAACTCAGGGATTGTGCTCAGCAGGGACAAAGATAAGGAATGTATCAACTAAGGGGGGGTTATTTATCAGAGGTTGAGTGTTAAGAGTTTTTACCTCGAATGCAAAACCTTGAATGGCAAAAAGCCGATTCTGCTAGTACTGAAACCTGAAAACTTGAATCGATCGAATCATTGAGTTTTCTGGCAAAATCTTCATAGAAAACTCGAACATCAAGTATTCTGTTAAAATCTTCACATGGTTCAAGGGACCTCTGCCATTGACTCCTACATGATCTCAAATGGTTTTAGATGGTATATTTTTAGATCCAAGCTATTTCCAGGGTCTGGGTATAATATCAGTTTTAAAAGTTTTTACGTTTTTTTTTAACTAGACCAACTAGAATTTTTTTAGAAAAAAACAACTCGAACCTTAATAATTCTGCCCCTCAATGTATCAATTTAGAACAGTTTAGAGAGTAGGTGACCCCCCTTCCCAGCGCTGCTTTGGAGAGGTAAAAAATTTGACTTTATACTTCAATATTAGAAAAATGGTCACACATAGAAAATAGAAAGTCATTGGAAAAAGTCTTTATTTGTGGGGAACTATCTAAAACCAATTAATCTGAAAAAAGTTGGTGAACAACCCCTTTAAAATACTAAATGCAAGCATCCAATTGTTTGCCAGCATGCTAGCACTGTTCACAGTTTTCCTCTGCTATGTTATGGTCATAAGTAAGTAGGTGGCCTAGCTTAAAGTTGAAATTCCTCTTGATCATTTCCAAGATATATGATAATCTTTCTCAAAAAAATAGTTTTCTACATTTTCTAACTTTGCAAGATATATGTGTGTGTATGTTTTCTAAATTAAAGGGAAGCATATATATTCCCAGGCATTAGCAGGTAAACAGCATATTCTAGTGTATTGTATAGAGGAGAATACACATTTTCCCAGACATTCAAGAGTTAACATTAGTAATTGCATCCATGCTCTTTGACTGAGAGGAGAGTGAGAAGAGGGAAGCCAAAGTATGCGCTTGATGTAGTAATGCATCTGTCAAAAGATGACAGTGGAAAAAGGCGCTGCCCTGCATTCTTTTGGTTTCACAATAATAGTTGGTTAAATCTGGTTTGGGCTTCTTTATTGCCGACTGTTGTGTTCAGATAACCACATGAATAGCGGTTAAATTATGTGTTTCTTGACATTTTCTTCCTTTTTCTTTTGTCTGTTTTCACCAGCTCTGATTTCACTTTCTCTTGACTCAGCAGCACTGTGCCTTACAAATCACAGCCTCACCAGTAAGCCAGACGTTTAGCACAATTTTAATTCAACACAGAACTCGACTGTCTCTGCTGGTGGTCCTCTATGAATTTTTAAGGCAGCAGCAAACCAGTACTTGCATCTATTATCAGTCGCTGCATTTAAAGTTCATGATTACTTTACCCATTGTATCTTTTTTTTGAAACTGAGCAATACTAGAATTTATCAGTACATGGGGGCTAACTAGTCTCTAGAGTAGGGTTAATTGCTGTTGCTAAGCTTGATATTTTTGCAGTTACACATGGATCTCCAACCTGCCTTTTACCTTTAAGAATGGTGGGAGTTATATTTAAGAACAGCTGGAAAAATGCATGTTGGACATCCCTGTCATAAAATAAAACATTAAATACACACTAAACTAGTGCAGCGCTGCTTCCATAAATTTTTATTTTGGTTTTCATTGCTTCATTTATGCTATTGCTTTTTTAAAATACCGACATACCTTGAGACAGATCAAGAGTTGAATTGTTTTTTCTATGAAAAATTGTTAAAAATGTAAACTTCCAATGATGATTATTTTTTCACATTCATGAAAAATAAAGAAAAACAGCTACTGTTATCACCCTATTTACCATAGTTTCAGGTCAAATTTGTTACTACATGTTGAAATATATGTACCAGTGTGACACAAGCACTTATATATGTGTACCTAGGGATATGGAACATTTTTCAAATTTGAGCGTTTTGCTACCCTTTCCTCCTGACCTGTAGGTGCAATGTAAGGTAAGCAATGTAACATTGTGCCACCCACTGAGCTGCAAATTGCATCGATTGAAAACACTTACATTCACGCATGTACAATAGACACAGCGTAAGCTTTGAAAACTTTAGGCTAATGTAAAAAAATAGTGTCATGGACAAATTCAAGTCGTAGTGCCTTTGACACTTGGGGAGTCATTTATCAAAGTTCGATTTAATCTCAACATTTTCTGCTACAAACTCCGATGATCAAATCTGCTTGTTTCTTTACACTTATTTATTATTAAATTTTCCCGAAAATTTGCTTTGCGGGGAAAAAAAAATGATTTTCACTATTTTTTCGGATTTTTCACCTGAAAACTCTGATTTATTATGCTTTTTTGCCCCGAAAACTTCAGGGTATTACATGAAACCCAGGGCACATAAAAAATCTTCTCCCATTGACTTATATGCAACCTTGACAGGTCTGAGATGCCGGATTTTCTAAATCGGAATTTTCCATCCTCTGGGTTTACTCAATTCTGAAAAATTTGTGATTTTTCACAATTTTATTATATTTATTAATACAAATCACTAATCTTTCGGGATTTTTGCATTCAGAGTTTAGTAAATAATCTCCCAAGTGGGATATGCAAATCTTGATCTGAAAATACAGATTTAAGGTGGCCATACACGGGCCGATAAAAGCTGCCGACAAACTGTGTCGGCAGCTTATTGGCCCGTGTATGGGGGCCCCCGACGGGCTTCCCCGATCGAGATCTGGCCGAAAGTCGGCCAGATCTCGATCGGATGGGTTTAAAAATCCCGTCGGATCGCGGCCGCATCTGTTCGTTGATGCGGTCCCGCGATCCGACCGGCCGTTTGTGAATGGTAGGATCCGATCGTTGGGCCCTAGGGCCCACGATCGGATCTGCCCGATATTGCTCACCTCAAGGTGGGCATATCGGAGGGAGATCCGCTCGTTTGGCGACATCGCCAAACGAGCGGATCTATCCGTGTATGGCCACCTTTAGTCTGTGGTTGATCTGGGATTCTTACTACATTACACTGATGATACAACAAGGCTTACCTCATTTAAAAAAAATGGCTATTCGTGTTTCTTCTGATCATCTGAGTGGGTGCATTATCTGTGAGCACTGGATTACACTGATCGTGCTGTTTAGTCGGTATGTTAAGAAACTATGAATTATTAGTAGTTAAAAGGAGTTGCCAAGATTGATATTTTTAACTAAACTGCAAAAAACTGTAAAGTCAGGAATTAAAAATGCAAAGCCACTGAATGAAAGTAGGAGGACGGTAGAAATAGAAGTGCTAACACTTAAAAGCCATAATGGATTGTGGTTGAGAGTTAATTTACTCATGTTGTCAGATAGGAGGGATCTATGGTAAGCCACATAGGTAATCTCCATATTCAGTAGTCACACATGCATGTTCTTATTGATTGCTTTCAATTGTTATAGCTTTTACAGCTATGTTCTAACCATGCACTCTAGGGGGAATGGCTTTTATTTAACACATGTACCTTGGTAGTATTACAACAAATAACAACAGCTGCTCAAATGAAGCTCTCTGTAAAGTTCATACATGCGCAGCAATGACAATGAGGTCCTGTCACAGTGAAATCTTACTCTATATGAAGCCTATTGTGCCTTAATTTCATGTGCACAAACTTCTCCCCCACTAACATGCAGCAACTAAAGCAAATCTAGATAATTATGGAACATATACCTATAGAATGACCCAGAACCTAAAACTGACCTATTCACTTTAAGGGGCATTTTTATCAAAGGTTGAAAGGTCGAGGTTAAAAAAACTTCAAACTTCGAATTCAGTAAGACCAATCGAATGGAGGGCGAAGGTTTTTTGGGGTCGAAGTGGGCCGAATTCGGCCTACTTCGAATTGTACGATCGTAGTTCGAATCAAAGTTTTTTAGCTTCAAACTTTGATTTGGTTTTGAATATTCCCGGTTCCATATAATATTATCTTTACCATTACACCCTGCATTTCTCTAAAATCACTAACCCTTTTTGTCACCAAATCAATACATCAGAATATTATAATAGTTTAGGCCAACAGAGACCACTAGTTTTGTTTAGCTCTTAGCATACCTTATTGACTTTTCTGTTAGTACAAGTATAGAATGAAATTATAATTCTTTCCAAATTAAGGGATGGAGTGTATTTATTGTATATTAGGAAATATAATATACTAAATATACAATAAATGCTCACTCTTTTGTTACTCAATATTTGTGCAATAGGCAAAAGTTTATCAAAAATTTCAACAAAGCTTTTCTTAAACAGGGGCTCTTAATGAGTGCATAGTGCAACCTGCAACTGGATACGGCTGCTAAGCGGTAATGGTCTAATGACAGAGCACTCATAAAGACTGAATGATTGCTGAAAATATGATCTGCTTCTTTCGTTAGCAGAAAGAACCCATAGAACATTCCTAATGTTCTCTTCTTTTCTATGCAGCTAGAGCCTCTAACAATAAAAACGCTGTGTTATTTGGGAGCACCATATTAGACATTTACGGGCACAATGCAATGTGATCTCTTGATTCCAGAGGTTGACTGCTCTCAAAATTCTGGCATGCCCTTCAGTCACTGTGATCCAATAATGTTTTCCAGAGTGAACACATTACCTTTATAAATGTTTAAAGTTTTATATTAAATTTCTAACAGTTGTATTTTTTTTTTTTTTTTAAATTTCTAACATCCTTATCACTCGGGGGCCTTACCTGTATCATTTGGCACTATGTATAGTTGATAGTGGGCCTATGAGACCCAGACCAACCCTGACTATAGTTGAAAAGATCTGTGCCAGTTTACAAACTATGTGCAAAATGGGTGCAACTTGCAAGGGCAGCTTAGTGGTGGTACAGGGGTATGAGGTTGGGAGATGCTGTGGAGTGCACACTAGTTTCCAAACTACAAGTAAACAGAAGATGAGCTGTTGTGGCAACCTCTTCCATAAGCCTTTTGATTGTGTGCAGTTCAAGCTGATTGTCTCCCCACAAATTTATGTCTCTCATTGGCACTGGTAATAATGGTTAGGCTAGGGTGACCTGCGGATCCTTTTAGTCCTCTTTTTCATGACTTTCAAGAATGATTTTGTCTCAATTGAAAAGCCAAATATGTAATATTATTTTGAGTTTATGACACCTGATAAGTTTATTTAGGCCTATTCCTAATTTGAGGTTCTTACTTTTAAGTGCATAGCTGGAAGCTCTCTATTACCATAGATTGCAAGCTTGACTGTATTCCTACTGTATTCCGCAAGCAGAGGCTGCAGAGCTCTACAAAGCAGAAGTTAATGGATTACAAAAAATGGATTTTTATCTTCTTTACTTTAGATCCTCAGTAAATCCCTTTAGCAGGCAGAAGGTTATTTAAGTCCAAAAATGTATCATGTCAAATGTAGCTGCTTAGCAACTATTGCTAGTTTTTGCAGTGTTGCACAGTGACTTTATTCTGTACAGTGTGTTTCAACCCCTTTTCCAAGCATGTTCACTTTCTCCAAAAACAAGCAATAAGCAAGTATGAAAAGCTGCACAATTTCATCATAATGATTCATTCCCAAAACACAGTTGGCCAGTTGACAGGAATATCATTTTTATTTCAAATTCTAAGATTTGAGGAACAATTAGTAATGAAGGCCTTTCTTAGGAATAAATGACATTAAAGAAATAACTTTAACAGCATTAAAATATGGTATTGGTGCATGATAGGTCTTTGTTTGCTATTTTATTTTTATAGCCCTTGAACAATTGCATCTCAAACACTTTTTAGCACAGATGTAATGTACTTGATATTTATAGAATCATACAGCATGTTGGTTGGTTTTCTTTCAATTCAGTTTTTTAACCCTCAAAATTTACTGGTCTGCTTGAGTGGAATTCATGCACATTTGGCAGTGGTAACATAATGCTGTCCCTATGTGAACCCATTGTTGGGGTGTCAGAGAGGGGGAAGCCAAGACCACCTGCTGTCTTATGTTTTCACATGATTATCCTAAGTGCCTGCTGTTTCGGTCTGCTTTTAGGGGCTGTCTGCACCCTATCCACTGAGATTTGACTGGGTCTGTTCATCATGGCAGTGCGTTAAAAAAAACTCCAGACAAGCTACAGTAGTTCCTACTTTCAGTCTCATTAATTTAGTAACATAAATACTGCATTTACCTGTTGTATAAGTTGTTCATGTAAAAATTTGAAATTCGCCTCTCCACTCTTGAACCTCCCATATGGCATATTCGCTAGCTCACTTACAGATATAATGTTCGCATAGGTGTGTAAGCGCAGAGCGTAAAGATTTTTTTCCATGGCTAAGCCAAACTCTTGGATGTTTTATTTCTTAGAACTTCTTCTGTCATGGATGCCTTTCTTGTTGAGGAGTAATGTCACATTACTGTGTAGTGGAGGCAAAATGGAGCCAAAACAGCCTGCAGCTCTGCCTCTAGGGAGAGAGGCTTTTTCCTCTGTAGCTTAGCTTCAGGAAACTCGAACATTTGTGTGCTCAAGACCGCATGCCATTGGAAAGGAAGTTAGGGTGGAGATGCATGCCTAGATTAAGTGAATATGAAAATCAGTGTGCTAGCTGTGGGCTATGAACTGCAGAGATTTATGATGTAAATTTCATAACTCTTTCCTGCTCACATCCACTTTTTCATTCTACTCACTCTTTTTCTGTCCCACCCTTTTTCCCTCTCGCAACTTCACCTCATACAACCATCTTTTGTTAATGCTTTTAGAAATTTGCTTTCCAAATGTGTAAACAGTAGTAAGTCAATTAATCAATCAATCTACCATTTATATGTGTATGTATAAATCAATCAATGTCAGAACAGTATTACTTATGAGTTAGGCCGGTCAGCTGTGCCATCATGGTAACCTGCCCATGTTAAAAAGGCACACACATGCAGCCACAGAGGTTGGTACCCTTATTTATTACCCTTACTTCCGAATACACTGGGTTTCTACAAACCTGTGAGGAGTATGCAAATGAGTAATAACCCCTCTGTATGACCTTGGAGGAGTATAGGGTCTAAGGTAGACTAGAAGCAGTTTTGTGTTCCCTTCTTATTTTTATTTTTTATTTTTTGCCCACCTTCACACGGAATGTTGAACACAGGGTGTTTTATTACAACACTTGATCTTTTAATACATTGTTTTATTTTAATCTCCACACTGGCCAACATTGTCATAAGTTAATTGAGTGTATCCTTGTTATTGTACATGTCATAATGAGGAGAAGATCGTTCTATGTTTATTTTTATTTTCACATACCGCATTGAGGCAACATATTTCTTTATATTTCTATGAGTTGTTTATATTTATGCTGTTTAATGATATACACTCTAGCTATTTCGTCACATCCTTGTTTTCCACGTTTGTTCCCGCCACACCATGTATTTATCCTGATGTTTTGGTGTTTCAGCCGCCATGTCAGTTTTTCAGCTGTAATAAAAACTTTTTTTACAGCATAAGTCTCGTGAGTGCCGCTACTTTAGCTAATATACATTCATCATTATGTGGAACTGCACCCAGGCAGCGATGACTTCTTTTTCATGAGACACACACACACATACATACACATTTCAACAGGACAGGTTTTTTTCTGAAAATTAGGAGAACAGGGCTATCATTTTACAAATAAAGTAAGAATATACAGAGACATATCCACCATCTTAAATGAGATTGAGCCAAAAAAATCTGAACTTTGGTAGTACATTCCCTTACATTTTATGTGCCATTTTATTTTGTGTACAATGTTCCTGTATGTGCTGAATTTGTATTTAGCATATCCTAAAGCTCCATGCTGAAGAGAGAAGTTGTTAGATACCTTAGCTAATTTTATTTATGAAACATTACATGACTTGTCAACCTTCCTTAAGTTTGTTTTACCAATCCCTAAGCACCTGTAGGAACAGTCTGATATGAACCAGGCTGATATCAAAGGAACGCAAGAGCTTAAAAGCATTATTTTGTTTTTTAAAAAAATGAGGCTGGGCTATGTGAGGTGATGCTGCCAAGAAGTTTAAAGTTGTCCTATGCGGCCTTCTGTTTGCAATCTTTAGTTCTATATTGAGTTATGTGTATGACCTCAGGTAAGATTATCTATGGGAAACACAATGTTCCTTTCTACACAGAGAACCATTTGTTTACAAGATGGTTTCTTCTTTTGAAACCACATTTAAATTATTTATTTATTTTCCCTTGCAAGTGGAAAATGATAGAATAAAACAAACCTACACATTGTTTTCCATTGTGAGTGTCCTTAAAGAACCTTAGTGGGTCGCACAGGATATCAGTGTTGTAACAGCAAAATCTTTACTTAATGTTTGCTCTGCACTGTGTTTGCTGTTCTATCTCATATCAGAAATCAGACAGGAACGCAAACTAGTTTAAAAAGGCTCCTGATGGGTATTATGGAATAGGACCTGTGAAAAGGACTAACAGGTTTTCAGTGTTGACTTTATGGTTTTGCATAAATACAGTTTACTTATACTCATAAATAGATTTATAATACTAACGCATATGTTTAAGCTTATTACATCTGCGAATAGTATATAGTCAAATAAAAAGCAGTGTATATATACATCTAGAGATGTCTAAAACTGTCCACACATGGGCTAAGATGACCTGTCCAACTGGGTGGTCTAAAAGTAAAATTATTAAATTGAATAGAAATCCATTGGGAGGTACAATCATTTCTTGTACTTAAGATTTTCATTCCTGAACACTGAATTCAAACTCAATTAGATGTTGGCCCTCCAGAATGGTTTACCAAGGGGTCAACACACTTATACTATTTGGGTGCTAGCTAGCAAAAAGTCCTCAGTGGGTGGGTTTGGGTTGAAATTTGTCCAACCATTGTGGATTAGGGTTGGGTGGGGGTCAGACTGGGGAAGTACACTCCTCCTCCTGTGCCTTAAGATTCCCTGTCTTGGAACCAACTTGGAATTGCCACATCCTCTCAAAAAACTTGCTTGTGCTCTATGACTCCCGAAGACATCAATATACCCAGAGCCATTGTATTTTTCTCCACTGCAGCAGTTATGGGTACAAGGAAACTTTACAACATTCTGATCTTAAAAATGTTTTTCCCCCTTGCTCCACATAAAAAGGCTTTAATCATTGTCTGCAGTCTATATTAGAATATGGTACTCCTCTAAATTTGTATCAAATGGTGTTTGTGACTTAAAACACAGTGACAGTAATCACTTATTAATAAAAAGGACAAATGGGGTTTATTAAGCAAGTGTATTACTGATTTTATATAAACTGACTTCTTGTTTTATTGAATTTATCCTTGTATTTTTTCATATGGTGCCATGCTGGATACCCTGCTGTTTTGTCAGAGGTTGAGGAAAGAGCCCCAAATTCCCCGTGCCCTTGTGTTTCATTCCAGCTGAGGGAGTTCATATTATCACTGTTTATTTTTTGACAAGTCTCCTTTGTAGATAGCCATCTCTAGACAAAAACGCAAAACAATGGATTCTGCAGCATGGTTTAACTTAGCAGCATTTGTCGTGAAGTGTGTTTGTCTTTGCGACCAGACTGCAGTTGTGTTTTCTTTCTTTCAAGCCTCTAATGACTCAGATGTCATAATTAATTTGACAAGCAGGTGAGGGTTATTAGCCTTGTGCCTCACTTGCTAATAGCTGAACATAGCCTTTTTCTAAAGTACTCTTTCAACTAAGGAGGCATTTCTGCACATAGAATAAACAGTGCTGTACAAAAGCCCCAGTTAGATAACTATTCCTAGGTTTGAAATGCTGCCAAGCAGATGTTGTTATTGGAGCAGGCCCAGGCGAGATTGGGTAAAGCAGATGCTAGATTTGGGGGGAGACTGCGCTCTGCATCCATGTGTAACCCTGCAGTGGTTGGAGAATGCTGTAGGAGTCTTAGTAGCATGCTGAGGAGAAGGGAGGAGGGAAAAAGAGGGGCCGCTTCCCACAATCCAAATACACTCTCCTTCCCATCTTTGTGAATTCTCCTTCAATCCCACCCTATAATTGCAAATCTGCAAATTCAGAGCTGCGGAGGGGTGGGATTGGTGGGACATCCTGCTAAATTAACCATATGGGATCAAATCTGATGTTCATCCAGCAGTCACTGGCTTCTGCTTTGTATTAAATAGTCTGTGTGCAATTTTCTAAGGGCCAACAGAGACTGTGCTTCATACCTATCGACTTATGTAATGAACTCTGCTGTTCTGACATACACCAGAACTCACTGGATCTGCTTCATAACTACAGGCTGCGGAGGGGCCTATTTTCCACAGAATATACTTTTGTTTCCTGTATAATGCATTGTGTTCCACTGAATGCGTAATTATATATTGCTGAATACTATATAAAGCAAGAGTAATACATTGCAGGCTCTGCAGTTTTTCTTGCCTCCTTTGTTTGCCTATTGTCTAATATTCATCATTTTCTGCCAGCACAAGGGAAAAAACAAAAAAAAAGAGAAATAAAAGCCAAACTTTTGGTGTCAATTAAATCTGTATGTATTTCCATATGTGAAACAAAGATAATATAGTGCCACTGAAAGCATACCTTTTCCCAAAATGGCAGTGTTTATAATAACCTTTAATGCAGACTATCTCATGTAAAACTGAAACTTTTTCTTTGGTGGGAAGGTAGAATTAGTTTAAAATGACTTCTGCCTTTTGTAAAATGCAAAGAAAGTTACATATATTTACATTTTTCTAATCTAACCTCACTACTGCTTTTCTTAGAGAGATTGTGAATGGAATGTTTGGATCCACCCTCATAAAGTGTACTGAGAGTTTTCACCCTGTTGCTAATACGAGCACATTGGCACCCTAAAACAAAACAATTTCTTATTTGGCAGCTAGCACAAGTTTGCCTGGAACAAGCAGTTTGGGGAAGTCTGCTTTTTGCTTTTTTAAAAGAGAGACTAAACCATCTGATGTTAATGAGACCCAGGGTGAGACTTGTAGTGATCTTTTATACCCTCACAGAGTTTAATACATTGCCTTGGAGCCATTTTTATGGACAACATATAGATACTGATACATTTTATCTCAGATAGCTCTCTATGCTATGACAACATTTTCCACACAGAAATTGTTATGAACTGAATGGTGTATGCTCCTTTTTACTACCTTCTTCCTGTATCCCATTGGTAACCCAAAGCAAACCAATAAGAAAGTTTGCTTTGCAACAGTTGACTGGTAAATACTTCCTGCTGATTGGTTGCTTTAAGCAATTAGAGTAGTAGCAAACTTAGCAACTTATACTTTTCACTGTTCATCTTTGTAACTGTGCTAAGTTATATGTTATATTTATTGGCATGTTTGTCCTCCATCTTTGTACTGTTACTTTATTGTAAAAATGAACACATAAAAGTAGTGCCTACACAGTACAGCTTTCTGCAGCCAAGTCATATTAATAGCAGTAAGAGCTACACTTGAAGTGTACACACCTGTAGAGTCATGTGACTGCACAGGCATTACTGGATTCCCACATTTATGGTTAAGAGGAGCACGTGAACCCATGAATGGCTCTCATTCGTTTTGCAGCGGCCTGTGTTTCATTGTTAGCTCAGTCACCAGTTGTTTACTCAAAAGGATTTACTTTTCCGGTCTCCAAACATATTCCAGTTCATGACTGCTCAACCAAGTGCATGGTTTCCAGTGCCATGTACAGTGCTCAGTATTAATGAGCAAAAATAATCCTGATTACCTGAGCAGAGGTCACTCACCACCTGTGTAAATAGTGCATTCCTTCTTTGTGAGGTATGCTGAGTTAATGAGTGTCTATGAAGCAGCATATGAATATCTTGTGCATACTGTACTATGGCAAATGTGTGCTGCTGATCATGTGAGCAGTGCCCTGCATCATTACCTGCTGTGGTCCACTGCCACTGTTTCATTTATCTGCATCTCTCTTTATTCTTCTTCCAGAACAGAAAGGCTGGTTTTAGAGTAGAGAGGGCATTTGCCCTGTATCTCCAACACCACAGGGGCCAGTTGAAGGAAAAATGTTCATAAATACTCAAAAGACATATATTATATAACTCACAATGATGCTGGACGTTGTAGTTTAGCAATTGCTGAAGGATGAGAGGTTGAAAAAAAAGTGGATAGGGAACAAACATGCAAGTATAGTAAAAAGAAGTCAAATATTGCTTAGGTATCAATTCAATAACAGAGCGTCAGAAGATTGTAAAATATAGAACTTTTGAATAGTTTAAGTGTTAGGTTTGGCAATATGGTATTGTAGATCTTTGAGAGACTGGGTGTCAGTAAGAGTAGGGTAGCACACCCATAGGGTTCATAGTGAGAGATAATAGGCTTATAATGTGACTAGGTAGAATCATTTACATAAAAAGAAATACACATTGAATGAAAATTGTATTAGGGATCCAAGGGATACAGTAGATGCGCTGAAATTTTAGAGGTGACGTCACTGCACAATATGATAAAAAGTATTTTAACAGCTTTACAATTGCGATTGCATGATATGCAGTGTAACAGGTCTTCATTGTATAGATACTAATCATGTAAAAAGAGAAGCAAAGTAAGTTAACAGCTTGCCTATGGTCTGTGCAGTAACTCTCCAGGGATACCTGCTGAGCATTCTTTACAGGATCACAAAAGGAATCTGCTTTTTCAGCAGCATGACCTGCTACGCACAGAGTGCCTTGTAAAGATTACCAGACAAACCTTTCAGCCGAATAACATGGGAAACAGATCAAATACAAATGGTAGCAAACAATTTCAAACACAGCAATTAATTAACCCTGTTATTATGTTTGCACAGCATTGTCAAAGAAGTTATCACATTATGAAATATCGGCCCTGTCTTGGAGCCTATATTTCAATATATTTGACTGCAGCTCAGGTTTCAAGAATCAGTGTGCAACTGGTAGTGTGAAAAGTGTTCACATTCCTTAACTAAAGTTATATAATAAACCAGCTTTGATACACACAGTTATTTTGGTTTATTCCAATAAAACATGTACCACATTGTAATCCACACCTATTCAATTAAGAGCAGGGCGCTATTAGCTAAAAATAAAGCCATACAATGTGTGCAACTATAATTTGTAAAGATAGTTGGAATTGCTATCAGTGATATGTTTAGCCTAAGAGAAATGACACATGGATACTTATCGTCTAAAACCACCATTTTTATAAATACAATCCCACAGTTGAGCTGCTATGTTAATATTTTGCCTCTGCCTTTGCAGCAATTCTGCTCCTGGTAGCAAAAGGAATTTCTACAGTATTTCTACAGTATTTACAGTATTTGAGAGCTAAAGTGTATGATCTATTTAAACATTGTAAATGAAAAGCTATTTTTTTGTGTGCATCAAATATCTGCACATATGTATACTCTTTTTTTTTATTGGAGACAAACAAAAATGTAAGTAGTATGGTCCATTGCTGGTAACTGCCAAATTGCTTAGCCTTGCATTTCCAAACTTCATAAACTACCTTTACAACAGCCTCTGTTTTGGTCATAAATACAAGCATACCTCATTTGTATATGCAGAGGAGGAAAATTCTACAATGTGTACACTTTTCTGATTGCTTTAATGGAAAATAAATGAAAGGCAATCCCTACTTTAAATAGGGTCCACAGTAGCAGAATGCTCTGCTTTCCCTCTTTGGCTTAATTTAGTTTTGGGGTGGTTTATCAGGATGTTTAAACAATCTGGCAAATGCCATACTTTCAAAAGACCTCAGCTAATCCTGCATGGACCACCTATTGCTTTCGCAGAAAGAAATTCTAAGACCTTGAAATAGTTTTCCAGATGTTTCAATTTCAATTTCTAACAAACCATGCATTTCTCCTTGAAAAGGGGGAAAAAGCTAATACTCTTATATATGAATTCCTCTGTGTGACTGACTTGGTAGTTAGCGTGAATGCATTTTATTTTGTGGCAGGTTTCTGCAATATAAGCAGTGTTTCATATTTCCAGACTTTATGCGGAAAACCTTGTATATTTGCAAATATTCTCATTGTACCGCGCCCCACTCTTTCCTCACTGCTGTGAACTGAGAAGTTTTACCTCTAACGTCTGGAGGGCTCTTGCCACTCGATCAGGTTGACATGATGCATTGCATCACAGCTGCATTTATAAAATTGTTTATTTCATATCTGAAATGTTTTTATATACATTTGCTGTGCTATGACTTGCAAGAGAAGAAAGAAAGCAGTTTAACTGCAGGCAAAACAGCCACCTGTGAAAACTAATTGCGTAGGTTGCGTTGCACTCATCTCTGGAGGAGGAAGAAAGTGAATGCTCTCAGCCTATGAGGAAATCACCTGTTATGAAAAGTCGAACTGGATCCACGTATAACCCAAGCCTGCTGTACGCCTCACTTATGGATAGCCTACCACACACTAAAACGAGACACAGCTAAACAATATCTCCATTATTAACTTGCAGGCAGCTCTTTGAAGTGACATCTAGTTACATTTGGCTATACATGAGGAAATAAAGGAAAAAATGTCTGAAATACAAGTCACACACTCACTGACTCCTGCTATTGTAATCGTATTGGGCAATATTTGTAACCCAAGCCATAAAGCACTCACCTACCTTTCATAGTACATTAGAGCAGCCAAGAGGAATTCTAACATACACAATACCTTTGTATGCAATAACAGTAATAACAATAATGTTCTAACATCAATATTCTTATATGTGAAAACATTTTATGTTATTCGGTTTTGAAACTACAGCTCTTTCCTAGCATATTCTGTACCAAGTAGTGACCCACAGACAGAATGTTTCTGTTTAATTGAAAAATGCAGGAGAGTAAACTGAGGCAAATTGCTACCAAATCAGAACTAGGTTTATCCTGGCATTGGCCAGCTGTTGTTGAAGCTGGATGTTTAGACCAGTGACAACTGATGAGCATGGTTGTCACAGGCAGTTTTGTTTAGGTGTAAAAGTTCCCAATAAAGATGCCAAGCATCCATAAAACCAGACTTGGAGAGTGGAATTAAGAAGTTTTGTTACATGCTTTTGCATACTTGTGGGTTTGACCTGTGTGGGTGCATTGTCTGTGTTAAAGGAAACTTTCACACATTTTGTCTTATGATCTTTTGTCTTTAATAAATGTAAAGAAAAAAAAAAACTTCTTTCTTGGTTTCACATATGAAAAATGTGCTGGACATCTGCCCTGTGAAAGAAGAACTAGGATTGATGCCATGTTGTTGCCTCTGCTGCACCCTAACCTCACCCGGCACCTGTTCACTGACTCCATATAATGTTTTATTCTAGGAAAATGATTTCCATGTAACATATTAAAGTTTACTTAGGCAACGCTAAAAGAATGTACAGCTAATTAGGCATGCTACACTGTAAACATTGTCATCTTATTGCAATTCTTAAGTGCCACTCTTTACTAAACTTTTAAACCCCCAGACATTACTGGTGTCCCATTCACACAACAGCACTACTAAGTGACCTGCTTTATGCATTGGAGAAATGCTTAATATTACCTTATGATACTTGTCCTACTGTAAGGATAAATAGCAGCTCACAACATGTGACATGCTGCAATAGCATGCAAAGTCAGTTCAGGTCAAGCATGGGAGCTAAATGGAAGTAAAAAGTATTTGCGTATAGAGAAAAGATATAAAAAGGGACTGTTTTCATTCCTGTCAGCTCTGAAGTCATCTGCTTGGAATTTAGTTTGAAGATCTAAGATAAACAGTAGAGAAACCTGAACATATATAAATGGAATATTATGCTCCGGTCAATCATTAAACCTGCCTAACTTGTGTTTGGAACAGGGCAGTATGTCGCATTTCCCTATCACAATGTTGAATGGAATTAAGGTGGCCATATGCTGTCTGATGCACTCCACTGTCCAACTGATCAACCCACCATACGAGTGGCCATAGTTGTGTTTAATTGCAGTAAGTAAAGAGGAACTGTGACTCCAACTACACCTTTTACAGGGATGCTCCTGCAATTCAACTGTACCCAAACATCCTAATTTCATCCATGCCACATATTCTTGTCTTGAATGCTCTGGTTTTAGTATAAACATGTATAGATACTCTTGAGTGTTTCTATACATAGACATAAACACTCTGCATAGAATGAGACTTTCATTAGAGCAAGCCTGTACACACACACACACACACACACACAAACACACACACACATACACACGTGCATGCACACGTTCAGAAGTGAAGGAACTCATTGGAAAATGTGTGGTTGTGCTTACTATTCAGTAGTAGAAAGTAACAGAGACAGATAGGGGGTTCTTTACTAAACTCCGAATGCAAAAATCACAAAAATTTGATTTTTTTTTTTTTTTAATAAAATCTGACTTTTAAAAAAAAATCACACATTTGTCAGAATTTATTAAACCCTGAGGATGGTAAAAGAATGAATCTGAAAATCTGGCATCTCAGATTATGGCATTGCATATAAATCAATCGGAGAAGTCCCAATGATTTTTTGATGTGCGCTGAGTTTTTCAGGCCGAAATATAGTGAAAAATCCAGAAAAATCTTGAAAATCGGATGAAAAATCCCAAAAAAAAATCTGATGTTTCATGGGTTTTTTTCGGATTTTTTCCCGCACACAAAATTTTCGGGAAAGTGTATTAATAAATAAACCCAAAAAACCTGTGCGGATTTTTTTCAGAAAATATTGAGATAAACTCGGATTTTAATAAATGACCCCCATAGTTTTGGACACCTTTTTGAGGAAAGTCTTCAGACTGACTTAGGCCTTATTCTGCAGAATATATTACATATATTTGTAAACTTGAACTTCTGGAATTCAGTTAAGGATCATGTCTTTTGCTGTGACTCATTCATGCCATGTTTGATATGTGGAATGTCAGTAATAAAACATGACTGGACTGCAGTTGCTTATTGTATGATAGAAGTTGCAGAAAGAAATCACTGTAAATAAAAAGTGTTTTGATGGTATTATTCCATTTTAGGTTACTTAAATAATAATGTCTTATTTGGATGGTAGTGTCTTTCTAAGTCTTATATCCTATTCCATTTTACTTCTTCTGAAAGTCATTAGGTTTTTAACTGGGTTTACTGAATCACAGACTGACCAGAACCCTAAAACATTTTATTTTGAGTATGTTAATTTAAAATGTTTGTGTGTGGCCTAGTTTTTATATGAAATATGAAAAACAAAACAGTGTATAATCATTTTTTGAGGGAAACATGCAGGTCATTAGGCTTGGATGTTTTTCTGAGAACAGCAAATGGGGAAAACCTAACTGTTTTTTATGTTTTGAGGCTGACTTTATAGGTTTTTGGCAAAGTCAACTGCATTTGAACAACTTGGCCTTGGAATACCCAAGGGGTTGGCAGTCATCTCAGGGGTTGTCTGGAAGCCCCATTGACTTTACCTGCAAACAGTTGATTGCTTTGCTGGACAGGCTGACCAAGTTTATGTGACAAGAGAGGCCTCAGAGAATGCTGGGCAATTTTCTATGAGAGTTGTTTTTAGCTATGCTGTTATGGGTATTTGGTACTCAGATTCCTGTATTCATTGTTTCTCAGTCACATAAACCTCCTGGCTGTTGAGAGGTGCAGTTTTGTACAGTAACCCCATGCAGGAGGAGAACATGCAATCAGTGTCGGACTGGCCCACAGGGATACCAGGAAAACTCCCGGTGGGCCCAGGTGTCCATATGCCTCTTGCTCCTAACTATTTGGCTTATTTCATGGTCATTCCCTATTTCCTTATGGGAACAAAGAGGTTTAATAATGGAAGAATAGAGTATAGTATGTAGAGAAAAGAGACTAGGAGAATAAAGAGGTTGAGTGAGGAGAGGAGGTATAAAAGTTTGGAAAGTGGGCCCTCAACCTAAAGTTTTCTGGTGGGCCCTTGGTATCTCAGTCCGACACTGCAAGCAATAAATATTCTTAGAAAGTTGCAGTTTTACTTTTTGATAAGTAAACTGGTAGCCACTACATAAAGCAGAGCATTTTTGAAGTTATCAGTAGGGTTACAGAGCAAGATGTGTCTTTTGGATAAGGTTTTTTTCAGCACTTGCATCTGTACCATTGTTAAATGAGCCCTTTTATGCCTTTTTAAGTCACTTAATTATAGAATTGTTGCAACTTTAATGTTAATGTTTGTCTCAATATACTCAATAATATCTCCTTTCATTCTGGGCAGAAGTTATAGAACTGAGCAGCCTTGAAACATAATTTATAGAAAACCCTTTTATAGATACGTTATATTTTATTTGTGGCTACTATTCAGGAGTAGGTGTAGCACATAATGTATATGAGGGGCTATTGTTCTTATTGGATAAGAAATGCATACTGCAGTGAAGAGATGATTGGGTTTAACCCACTCATGTAGATATCATACAATATCAGGATTGGATGTATACAACAACCTTATCTTAAGAATGCGATTTTGAAAATTAAATAGAAGGTGGTACTATGTTCAATGAATAGTGTTAATTTTGATTTGTAACATCTATTTTATGGTGGTAAATCAAAGTGGCAATCATGAACTTAGAGGCAAAGTGGTAATGGTTTTACCATTCCATCCAATACCTACTTTACCAAAGCCTTAATGGTTCAGTAGCCACCTACCTACTTGTGGGAAATAAACATTGCATTATTATAGACTTATTCCTGTTTTAGTTATCATATGGATTATCTCAATATGATGAATAGCTTGTAGGATAATTCAAAAAGTTTGAACCAGCCAGTCGACTTTTCTGGAGAACAAATATAATTCACTATAGCCACTTTTTGAAAGAACAAATGCTTATTGTTGTGCCTTGCAGTGATGCAAAATAATTGCTTTGTGTATGACATAGCCACACAAGATAAGATATGCAGAAGAAGAAATCTGGTACAAAAATATAAATAATGCTTATCTTTAAGCCAGCATCTGTCATCTGCCTCAGCAGACACTGTTTTCTTTCAGTCTTACACAAAAAAGAGCTAAGAGATTTATGGAGCAGCTTTGTTTTGTGCTCTGTGATGCTTAATCAATTTTTATTAAATCCTAAATTAATGTGGTTTTCTAAACAATGTACATAATGTTTAGAGCAGTTCATAGATGAGGAATGCAGTCATTTTTAAAATAACGACCTTGGCAGAAGTGGACACAGGAAATTAGGATAGCAGACACGGGGTAGACTGAGGTGGCTGAGTAACACAGGCCAAAAGTATGGCATAATATTTTCTATTGCTGTTATATCTTCTGTGTCCAAAGAGATTTCCCTTGAGACCTCCAAAAATGTTAGAGGACTCGAAAGAAAGCTCCTCAGATGGAGGCAAAATGGAGACACACCTGACACATTACATAAATGGTGAGAGAGATAAAAGACATATGTTCAGGTTCACCCTGTGCTATGTTTCCTGTCTTTCGATCCAGGTATTTTAATGATGACAGTTAGAGGCCTTATACTCCCTTGCGTTGTAGATGCTTCACTTCTCTTTAATTAGTGAGGATAATAATGTTGCATTACTTAGACTCTTTTTAATCAGTGTAGACAAATGTTCTCAGTTATGGAATGCTACTGAGAAAGCCGATATACTCCTTAGCACCCACACTGGCTGAATGTGCCTTCTGCTAACTACCAGAACCTGCTTATTAATGATACAGAGCAAGGGACCAGTCAGTAGCTTCATTGGCCTACATAAGACAGATGTTTTCTATTGGGTCTTTACTAAAGATGGGATGAAAAATGTATTCTTTAAATTATGGTAGTACAGATATAGGATCCCTTATCCGGAAACTCGATATCCAGAAAGCTCAGAATTACGGAATGGCTGTCTCCCATAGACTACATTTTATCCAAATAATCCAAATTTTTAAAAATGATTTCCTTTTTCTCTGTAATAATACAACAGTAGCTTGTACTTGATCCCAACTAAGATATAAGTAATCCTTATTGGAAGCAAACCCAACCTATTGGGTTTATTTCATGTTTAAATGAATTTCTAGTAGACTTAAGGCATGAAGACCCAAATTATGGAAAGATCCATTATCCGGAAGACCCCAGGTCCCAAGCATTCTGAATAACAGTCCCATACCTGTATAGTATTTACTGTACTATCTTAGCGTGAAGTGAAGAGTATTCCTTCAACATTAATATGAGTGTTTATAGTTAGTGTCTATATATTTTAACGTATATACTGAAGTTTTCGTTTTAACAATCCTTTTAGTATTTAAGTGTAATACCTTTGACACTTTATATGTTGTCGGTAAAGAAATTTAGTGTAGTATTGCCACACAAACTAAAATATATCACTAAGCATCCATTTTTGTCACCTGAATTGTTTGCATGTGTAAACTCTCGATATTTTTGAATATTTGGACCAATAACCATCCATATTAAGGACCACCATTAAAAAGATAGCTGTAGGACTGTTCCCTGCAGAATTTGTCTGCTAAAGCCTTGAGGGAGCACTCCAAGTTTTAAGTAACATATGAGTAAATGAATATGGAAGTGCAACTAATCTGGTATAATTGACTACAGTTTCTCAAAATAGTTTGCATGCTTCTTTACGGGTTTGTTGTCAGCTGGCTTCTGCTGCTTGCTACTGTCAGTGGTCAATAGTTATAACCACAAGCTCAGAAAAGATTCCGGAACTGATAGACACTGCTTTCAAATAACTTTAACATCATTGAATTTTTTTTATAATGTATCTCAGAAAGTTGCTTAGAGTTAATTTTCTTTCATTTTCATTTAAATTTTGGGCTTAGCTCTCCATTCAGTTAATTTTATTGGAGTATATTTATAGTAGAAAGCAACTTATACCACTAGTCATAGCTACAGTTGTAAGTATAAGATATGCTAATACTGGCCAACTTTTCCCAATCAATGGGCCAATGATTTCAGAAGCAACATGTTTGCAAGCCATAAGAATAATTACATGAAGTTAACTGCAAACAATTTGTCGTCAAAGTGCAGTTACATTTTTAATTGCAACATAACTAGAGATTGCTTTGACGAACATAATTATTTCGGTGTCACAAATGGTGTTATCTGGAACTCATTTTAGGACTGTAGTATAAATGACAGAAGTCAAAACTCCAGGAATGATCACAGATTGCTCCTTGTTTATGTCTCAAAAAACACCTTGTGTGCCATAGGCCCTATTTTTATCTTGTTTTAGAAGCCCTCAGGATTGTGTCTTTCAGGAATCTCTGCCAAAATGGCAACATTTTTATGAATACAGAAAATATACATTGTTTATGCATGTTACATAAAAGTGTTTTTGGAATCAAAGCAAACAGTCACTGTACTAACAAGGAGGTAGGAGACTAACGGGATGTGATATACAAATTGTAATGTAGTCTGCCTACATCCCTATTCGCTTACCACAAAAACATGGCTTACTGGAAGTTAGGAAGGTTTTAAGGCAGACGTCACATGGATGGGTATACTTGGTGACCAGAGAGAATTGCTCTTTGATAGACTTATGATTTTAAACACATTCAGTGCTTTTACACTTTGTATACAGTATCTACCTGGCAATGAGCACACAGGGCAGGTTTTATGAAAGAGGTGTACTTGCGGTTTTATCCTGCTATGGTACCATCTTATTGATGTTATAGATGTTTAGAGTGGCTCTTGTATACAGTATTAGCAAACGATGCACCCATCAATCCAGAGAGATCTGAGCAAAACTGAGATGCCAAACTAGAAGCACTACGAGAAAAGCACTTTCCTGCAGTGTGGAGGAGTTAATGATCAACAATATTAAGGTAGATGTAAAACATTGTGAGATGATTTCTAAAATCATGCATTTGCATGTACAAAGCTGGTATTTGTGTTTGGATGCCAATGTTTGTTTGTTTTTTCCTTCTTCCCTTGCCTTAACATATGTAATGTGGTTTATTTTTCATAATTTGCATAATAGAGCTAAACTTTACTCAGTATGAAACAAAGCAGATTTTTTTTACACATAGTTGTTTATTGATAATATGCCTTGAGGCTTTGTGATTTTTTTTTTAACTTGTAATTTTAAAGAACATAATGCAAGAAGCGGAAATGTCGCAAATGAGTTAGGGCCAAATAATGGAGCAAATGTTACATAGCAATAGGTATATTTATGCCTCTGTACCTACTGATGTTGCACTTTTATAAGGTAGTAAATAGGTGTACACACCATTCATTCTCCTCTCCCCTAGCCGAACCCGATAACCTATACCTCCCAACTGTCCCTTTTTGTGCAGGACAGTCCTGATTTTGACAGCTCAACCTGCAGTCTCCTCGTGTTACTGAAATGTACCAACTTTCTCTTTGATCTCCTGCACTGAACAGCCAGAAAAAGATACAAAGTTTCTAACTTAATTGGCTTTTGGCAGAGATCCCAGAACAGCCACCAGGTGTACTTAGATGCATTTGTAACAATTTAAGATAAGCAAATAAGTAATTGTAACAATTCAAGATAGGCAGATCTCTTGGGGAAACTGTGACTAGCAGCTTAAAGGCCAATTCCTCTTCATTAGCAAAACTGTAATAACACATAAAACCACAGAAATGTGTTAAAATTTTCATAACTTGCCAAACTTTGTAAAATGAACATGGTAATTAGGGGGTGTGGTAATAAAAAGGGGCGTGGTCAAAATGCCCCCACACTGCGGGCGGCAAATCTTTTTGTCCCTCTTTCTATTTCAAAAATGTTGGGAGGTATGGATAACCTCATATGTCTTTTCACACTGTTCATTTGGTTGGGGCAGGTAGTATAAATGTGAAGTGTGAAGTATGAATAAGGCCTTAGGAGAATACTTCTGGAATATTGAACTGCAAAATTTCCCCCTAAATTGTTACTTAATCAATAAAACTGGCAAATCAGGTTTTGCTGCATATAATCTTTTCTGGGCAAATAAAATAAGACGCTGGGATCTCTTGCCAGATCAAGTTGTGATTATGGCTAGGGTGCTTGCAGTTGGAGAGGGCTTCTGGCGAAGTGCTTAAGGCAAACTGGAACATGCTGGTGGTTGACATATGGGCAACTAGTTGTAAAAAGAGAATGTGTGAACTTTATCACTTTTGTGTTCATTTAATACTTTGGCATCCTTCATTTCTTTCATATCTATATATTGTAGTTTTTTGCTCTTTTCCAGCTGTTATTTGACTCAATATAGTGGACAAGGTCCATCACGATCTTAGTTATGCAAACATTAAGGGGTCAATTTATTAAAACTCAAATTTATCTGGTCGAGTTTTTAAAGGGGAAAACTAAATTCTTCGAGGAAAATTTTTTTTTTAGAGATTAATTATACCCCAAAGCTGCTAAAAATCTGAATCTGAAAATACTCCATCTAAATCCTGTCGAGGTTATGTAGAAGGCAATGGCATATGATAATCTGTTAAAGATGAGTTTTTGCAGCGACAATTCCATAAAGTCAAGTTTTCAGAGAGGCAATCATATGATACGAATTTACACTTGATTATTTTTTTTCTCTCTCTGACTTTTTCAAGAAAAATGATTGATAAATGAGTTAAATTCATTGATGGACTTTGGTCGACTTTGTTTTAATAAAAAACTACATCTTTGGTGCTGTCAATGTTTAATGTGACAAAATGATGCAAGACTTTTTAGTGAGGCTTACGTGTAATCCCATTAATATAATGATGTAAAATGAAGGCATTAACTAGGGAGACATTTATTGCCATTTATTTAAATTTTTAAACTATTTTTTTCGGTGTAAATAATGTTACTTTTCTGGGGTTTTTTTTTATATTTATGTAGCTAGAATTTTCCTGCTGGCTGAGGAAGCAGTTCTTTCTTTGTACTTTCCACTTCCTTGAAAGCATACCATACGCTGTGATGGCAGGGAATACAACTAGACCAATAAAGAAAATATCACTAATAAAGGGTTGCACTAATTGTCTGCAGGAATATATTTATAATTTTGTACAATTACTTTCTTCTCCTTGGTAGAATAAATGAAGATATGAATTCTGCACGGACACACAAAGCAATAGGACCGTAGCAATTTCCTACCTTTGTTTGGGCCTAAGTAATTGGTCCTGGCCGGAAATAAGTCTGCAGACGCAGCAGTTTGGGGAAGGAAATACCTTTTTGAATAAACCCAAACTAAACTTATTGAATGCACTAGCTATTATAACAGGGACATGTATGCTATATCCTATATTTTAGGTCAAAAGATGTATCCTGCTGTGCATAGATTTCACTGTAAATATGAAACTATGTGTACCTCCCATTATAGTTAGGGTTCTTTCACAATTGTTCTCTGGGCCCAAGAAATTATTTCTTGGACATATTTTTTTTAATTTCAATATCTGGACAGGCAAGGCAATATCTGGGCCCCAGTGGTGCTTACAAAAGGCTCACTATGGTGGGTGGAGCAACCATTAGGTATTTATGAGGTCCAAAGTTATCTGATGGCAGCCCTTAGCATGGTCCTACATTTTGTACATGTCACACTGAAGCACTGTGTAGCCAGCCAGCTATAGCTGGTATCCCATAAATATTGTATTTGATCATAAACCTCATTTTATCCTCATCTGAACATTGGAAGAAATTCTGACTACTGTCCCCTCTGTCCCTTCTCTCCAGATACTTACTGGGTTTGTGCTAAACTGCACAGTATGTGCCCATGTGTTGGGGTTGTTTGTCATGGGGGGTAGTTGGCAAAACCATGATTGGGAACCTTGCCTTGCAACAAAGACCTAATCCGTGAAGCTCAATTGGAAGCCTGTATTTAGCCCTGAATGGGCTAAAATGTTTGGTATAGCTATCTCCTTACTGAATTGGATTATGTTCAACTGATGCAGTACATGTGTTACCCAACAGTTTTTTAAATGTTATATTGGCATGGTAATTGACTGATTGAGTTTTTCTAAATGCATGATCAGTGCTGTTAAAAAAAAAGTATCTTTGGAACCAACATTGTGCTTGGTTTCAGGCCCACGAGGCAGATACAGTTCCCTGCTTGCTAGAACACGGTCTGTTTATTCTTTATTTGAAGGTTAAGGCTGCCAACCAATACATTTCCTACCCAGTACTGTGAAGCTATCCAAATAAACAAGGGAAAGCAGAGAACAATGACACCGCACAAAACTGCACATCCTCATTCATGAAACTGATTCCAAAAGATTAATGTGGAATTTAACTTTACAAGACAAGGCTGACGTGTCCATTTTGGCAGAAGACAATAGTATTTATTTTATTTTTTTTAATCTCCTCTGGCTGTATAATGAAATGAATCATACTCTTGTTGATTATGCCTGAAGGCCCCCAATGAGTGATTGCAAATAGAGAAAGTGATTTTTTTTCAGCTTTCCTTAATTGCAAGTTATACAGTTTATTTCCTTTTACCTGTCACTTCACAAGTTTAATGCACAGCTCCAAAAATATATGCAGGGCATTATAGCTTCTTTTACAGAGTTTTCTTTTCTGTTTCTTTTTTGCATTTGAGCTCCTATTTAATATATTGTGCATTATGTGCCTGTTTGCAGTTTGCCAACATCTATGGCCCTTATCTATAGCACATCTATCACAGTTGATAGATGTGCTGTCATTTTATAATACTTTTTTTTTTTTGCGAATCATGCCATTCCTCGTAGGTTTTGAAAATAAAAAATAAAAACGAGACTAAGCTTTTGTTCATGTTGATATATAGGAAGAAACCACTTGTAGATCTGATGCTTCAGTGCTTTAATGAGTGTGGTACTGGAATGCATATCTGTTATGTTAAGATTTACATTGCAGAAATATCAGTGGCGCAGTAGTGATTAAAGTACCTGCCAACCTTGAGAATATGTTAAAGAAAGAAACTGAACAACACAATGTCACTTAAAATGTAATACACAAATGCACAAAATTTCACAGAGGAATCAGTAATGCTATGATAGTTCTGGAAAAGGGTAGCCCAAATATCCTCCACTATAAAATACTGTATATATAGAGAGTAAAAACTTTGTGAATAGCCCTCACCTGAGCTAAGTATTCGCTCAGAAACATTGGTTCCAAAACCATATAACCTATAACTAAATACAGTTTACTGAGAATCATGTTACCTTCAACATCAGATAAATAACATTGCATAATCATGCGGACAGTCATCACCTGAGCCTGTTATCACCTCTGATGACACTTGATAGTCAGTACTTTTTCAGAATTAATTAAGTTAATGATCTCCTAATTAAAATTAATCTATAACTGGTCAGTGCAAACCAATGCCTCTAGCACGTATCTCCTTTATTGTGACATATTTATAACAAAGAATCTCTCAGTAATGAGGCTAACTAACCCAAAAGCACCTTTGTGGTACATGGCCTTGTGGTACATGCAATTGCAACATGCAAAGGGAGCCCTATGTTTACTGCCTGCTCAAGGCACATGTTAAATACATCTTTCCTTTGTTCAGTGCTAGTGTTCAGTGCTAGTGTTCAGTGCTAGCATATATTACAAGAAGTAGTTTACGAACCGCAATTCTGAGTAAACCAGTTACCAATAAGTGTGGACAGTGACACCTGTAACCTTGTACAAAGTCAATATTTCTTTAACTTGACAATGTCTCCCTTTCCATTTATTTACCATGTGGAAGAGAAGCCATAAGTCACATAGAGAAGGTCCTGAACTCAGGTCCCTTCAGTCACATCCCACTGATTCAGTCACAGGGCCACTCATCCTTCCTGACATCTAGGAGGAAGTCCTGTTTATACTCTGATCGACACAACAGCTGCCTGTTCAACCCTTCCTGTGTTGGAGGTATCCCTGATCTGAGCTCCCCTTGACCTTGCTTGCAAAATGTATGTCACTGTTCGTGGCTGAACTAACTTTCAGAGATGTAGAGCAGGAATTATGTCCTTTTATCTGCAATAAGGCTAGTGACTACATTACATCCAATTAAAAAAGCATATTTTAGGGTGTAGTTGATATAATATAGTTTCATTGGAGTAAATACTCATGCAGAATTGCTGTAAAGCAAGAAGGCTCAAATGACCATTGAGCATTTAAAGCGAAGGAAAGTCATGATACAAATGAGTCGCAGGCAAAAAGAGCCATACAGCTATGTACTGCATTCTCACAGATGCTTCTGTTTCCCTCTGGTGTCACAGTACTGGCGGAATCCTGCCTTGCTATTTCCCACACAAGCTGTCCCCAGCTCGGAGAACACAGAGTTAAGGGACAGGTCTCTGTTAAATTGAACATTCAGTGTTTCAGGATCCCTAATCCCTAAGCAGATGCTTTACCACAGTCTCATTATTGTCCAGAAGTGGCTCTTGTATGAGAAAATGCAGTCATGCAGAAACCGCACAAACACGATTGACTTGGCTATTGTCACTTACTTTTCTTTGAACAGGATGCTTTATTAGTTTTATACCACTCCCTGAATGTGGCCTGTTTCACACTTATCTCCTTAAAAATGCGGCATATGCTCACATATATAGCTAAATATACACCAGTAAATGAATATCTGTGATAACTCAACAACTGCATTTTAACTAGCATTTAGAAAGTATTTCTTTTTTATTTTATACCCCTAGAGCATCACCAATGTAATGCCCAGTACCTCAGATAGCATAGATAGAGACCCCTATTTCACAATGTAAGTCAAATAGTTTCACATGGGATTATTTTTTCTATAAAGTTTTATCTTTAAATCTGTCCCTTTGCACTAATAACCTTTACACAGCACAATTATATTTTGGCCTATCAAACCATTCTTTGTTAATCAATGTTACCAACTTTGGTCTGTGGTATACTTTTCTTGAAGTAATTACCTGGAAACTTTGTACTGTAAGTAATTGGAAAAGCTAGGTATGTTCTTTAGTTGTAATCTAACTATAACTAGATAGCCATGGCATGGGCCTTGATATAAACTTTGACTCCGTTCTCATTTTGTTATGCGGGAAGCTGGCCTTTGGTTTCATTACATTTTAATATGGAGGATAAACATTTTATTGCTTTTTCCATTTGAAATGTGGGCCTTAACTGTAATTAGGAATGCTAGATTTATTCTCTAGCTTCTAAAAGATATATATAACAATTTTCAATTACTAATGTAGCCTAAGGCTTTGTACGCAAATATTGTTTATTTTTAACTACTGCTTGTATATTCCCCAGTTACACAATTTATTATATAAAGTAATGAAAAGAAGAACAATGGAGTCATTATGTGTATTTCCCCTCCTAATATGGTTGATTTTGTCCTCAGTAAAATGTGGCAACCCCAGGACCACAGAAAATGCCCTACTTGTCTATACATCAATTAATGGTGGGTTCTGCAGATGATGATTACAGGCTTCAGAAAGACCATATTGTGGATCATTTGTTCTTTTAGAATAATTTTGAATAGAATTAACCACACATTAATGATTTTCACATTGCGGATAGTACAAAGATCTAGAATAGCTGGTTTTTTGTATGTTTAAAAAAAGAAAGTAGTTACAAATATGCTCCAGGATATTATTTGATTTTTTTTTCATGATTTTTGGGAGAAATTATTTTTTATATAAATACAAATAAATTTCAAAGGAGCAGGGAGCTACTGCCAAAGAATTCATACATAACAGCAATCCCTGAGCTGAGCAGTTATGAGAACAAGGAACTGGGTAATGGCAATATATATATAAGACAACTTCAGGTCCATGGAACATTAAGGGGCACATTTACTATGGGTTGAATATCGAGGGTTAATTAACCCTCGATATTTGGCCATTGAAGTAAAATCCTTCGGCTTTGAATATCGAAGTCGAAGGATTTACCGTATGTGTGCAAACGTTCGAAGGAAAAAAACGATTGATCGAACTATTAAATCCTTCGAATTGAACGATTCAAAGGATTTTAATCCATTGATTGAACGATTTTCCTTCGATCAGAAATTACTTAGAAAGCCTATGGGGAAGGCTAACAGGCTTACGTGGCGAAGTAGGTAGTCAAAGTTTTTTCTAAAGAGACAGTACTTCGACTATTGAATGGTCGAATAGTCGAACGATTTTTAGTTCGAATCGTTCTACGGCTTTGAAGTCAAAGCCGTAGACGAAGGTCGAAGTAGCCAATTCGATGGCGAAGTAGCCAAAAAAAAAACTTTGAAATTCAAAGTTTTTTTCATTCTAATCCTTCACTCGAGCTAAGTAAATGTGCCCCAAAATGTTTTGATTGCAGCAGCTTTTCAGGGAAACTGGTGAGAAAGTGTGGAGAGCTGCAGAAGATCAATGAAAAGCATTTGCCGTCTGTGTATGTGGTGTTCTACTCATTTTATTGTTGCTGCTGCTTTGCCCTGTAATCACAGGATCCTCTATGGCTTTTTCCAATAAAAAAGTGCTTCAGGGTGGGAAATTCTATCAACAGATAGGTTCTGCAATTACCTTCACATTTTTATTATTGTAAGGACTCACCCTGGTGATCAAGTGGCCAGCAGGGACTCCCACCGCACGCATCCTTTTCCTTCTGTGCCGGTCTCTCCTATGGTGCGCGCAGCACGCACTTTTTGGTTTTACACACCGGCTTGATAAACAAACAAATACAAAACAAATACAAAAAGTATTGTAGAAGTTATACCTATATTGGCTAACAATAAAAATACATTGCAAGCTTTTTGAGCACAAAGGTCCCTTCGTCAGGCAAAATACAAATGAAAGCTGGAAAGGCACAGCATATATACTGTTAGATCAGTGAAAGGTATTCTTGGGCAATAAATTAGGAAGTTACAGATAGATAGATATCAATTGTAGAGATAATACAATGAATTAGGGTGGGTTGTAAATAGTCCAGGACATGAATCCTGACCCTAAATCAAGGCCCTGTCTTAATGTGTTAACTCCATACATTTGAATTCATAAATCTTCCTTTTCCGTTCAGTTTTAAAGTTCCCTTTTAGAATTAAGACCTGCATGTCCTGAAGACTGTGATTTTCACTGCAGAAGTGTTGCCCCACTGGTGTATCACAAGATTTGGTGTTGATTTCATGTCTGTGATGGTTCATCCTTGTGCGCAATTTTTGTCCTGTTTCACAAATGTATATGCCTCCTGTAGAGCACCTAGTACATGTAATCATGTATACCACATTGTATGAAGCACACAAATAGTAGTCCAGAATGGTGTATACTTTTTGTGTATTCGGAATTGCAACTTGATCTTTGCACAGGATGTATTTGCAGGTTTCACATTTGTTGCTGTTGCAGGGAAATGTATCCTGCTAAACCTCAGATTAGGTGGTTGTCTATAAAACAAGAGAGGTAGTTCCTGGAATATTTAAAGGGATTTTGTATTACACACATTCCCCGTTGTTAGGTTCTATCCGTTAGTTTCCTGGTTGTGTATTCTTCGTGAATCCAACATGCTTTATTGTTATTGACCCTTGCCTGCCTACTGACTATTCTGAACTCTCCAATCTGACCCCTGCCTGCTGACTATTCTACACTCTCCAATCCTGATCCTAGCCTGTCTGACCATTCCCTGAACTCTGCCTGCACTGTCCCAGTCTGTCTGACTATTCTCAACTCTGCTTGTGCTGGCCTAGCCTGCCTGTCCACACGGAACGCATTTTAGGACATCCTATACCTTTTGAATGGCAAATCTGCAGTCACACCTCTGTCCTCTACCCTCCCTTCTCAGCCGTCAGTCATGCTAACTCTGCCCTCAGCATTCAGCCCTCAGTCCTAAGCCCTCAGCCGAGGGCTGAAGACTGAGGGCGGAGTTAGCATGACTGACGGCTGAGAAGGAAGGGTAGAGGATGTAGGTTTGACTGCAGATTTGGACAATGAGTGACGGTAAAAGCACCGGATGCGCCATTCAGAAGGCAAAGGACATCGCAGGAAGGAAGGGTATTTTGCCGTAGGATGTCCTAAAATGCATTCCTTATGTCCACACTATATTGTCTGGCCTGTCTTTCGAGCTGTGCTATCTTCCATCCAGTATCCTTGGTAAAACGATCGTGCCCCTTTGCTCATCCAGAACCTTTTGCTTTGCTCCTCTTTTATTAAGACCTGGCGGCATCCAATTAGCGGAGGGCTCCTCCCGAAATGAATGGTGGCTGTTTTAGGCAGACGCAAGGGCCGAGACCAGGGAGCCTAGCACTGGTTCTGGATTTAGGGTGCCGAACATGACAATTATGGTCTTCTAAGGAAAACTTTCTGCTACAAGGCAATACTTTTACTGTGTTTCGTTGTGGGTAAAATTGTTAAGAATTGTAAATACACTGTAGTAGGAAAAGTTCTGACAGAACAGGATCATGTGGCAACCAAAAGCTGAGAGCAAAGTGTGAGTAAAGCCTTAGCATTGTAAGCTACCTATGCCTGTGTAGTTGCCTATATCAGTATGCCATTTGAAGTAAATCTGCAACAGAGGCAGCCATTTTATAGATCACAAAATTAAAGAGACAGTAGAGAAGTGATTTTTGCTAAACTGAGCATAGTTGTGCAGTAGATATCTCCAAAAATCAGAGTTTTCATGCCTCAAAAAAAGTCTGGATAGTGTACATTACACGAACAATGACTGCATTGTTAACTAGAGCTACACATATGCGAGTTTGCAAAAGATGTCCTATTTTATGCTAGAGGATTACTCTGGCCTGCATTCCATGCCCTTGCATGAACTATTCACGTGTCTGGCAGTGAGATATAAAATTACAGCCCTCCTCCTTAAAATCTTCCCTTATTCTTCTCGTAACTAGTTCGCTGCTGGTAAGTTTTATTATTTGCAGGAAAGACCACTCAGAGTAGGATGGAGTTAATGTGAGAACAAGAGAGCGACAGAGTGAGAGAGGGAGAGAGAGAGAGAGAGAGAGAGAATTACACACTTAATCCCTTCCTCTTTCATTATGTAGCTGAGATTACGGCTTTCCCTTTAAGCTTTTCATAGCATACAAAGACAATTGTTTGCTTTATTCTTGTTAAGGACAAGGGTGGCATGAGTTGGTCAGGATATACTGGTTTTCTCTATGCCTTTTATTCTGGGATTTTGGTATATCTTCACAGGAATGTGGATACACTTTAACATTGTAAGGTATATAATCATAGTCATACTGTCTAATGCTTTCAATCTTTTTTGCCATGTAAGGGCTCAGTTATTTACTATACAACATGCTTGAGGACAGGGTTATAATGAAATGAAATGAAAATACATGTCCCGGGGCCAGCGTTTTGTCTAGACTGAGCCAGCCCCCCCCCCGCAAAAAAAATCTGTGGAGGGGCCCAGCGTAATTTAAACTGCTACCTGCCTGAGCTTGCAGCCACCTGCCCTCCCTCTTGTGTCACTGGCTCTCCACCAATCGTAATGCAGCCGAGACCTTGTGGTCCAGGCCCCCTGTTCCCCCGGCCCTCCTGTGGAGTCTACTTACTTCTACACCACTGCATTGGGCTGACTAGATGTCCTTAAAACAAAATAGAAGGCCACATCTAACCGACAGGCCAGAAGTTATTTTACCCTACGGAATATGTTAGAGAAACTATCACATAAATTTAGATTTCTAGATAACTTAACTTGTCGCACCTGCTAAAATAGAATGATATTGTGTTCAGTTACCAAAGAGATCTGGTGTGCATCTCATCTTTTAGTTAAACTAATGACAATCAACGCAATTTCGGTGTCAGATCAGCTAACAATAATTTCCAAAAAAATTGCTGCTTTAAAGTAGTGTTTGCATTTAACCCCAAATCTCCATAGATCATAACTAAAGTTTTCTTTTAAACAGCGACCCTGTGGTAGCAGAGGATTATTAGAGTTGTTTTACAACAGCTGACGGGCTAAGGTCTGACTTTAGTGCGGTAGAATGAAGGGTAGCAGGTAAACACCCCCTTTAGGAATGTTCTCCATTTCAATAATTCAATTATATGATTCACATTCCATGATATTTTTAAAGCACTGTGTGTAACACTTTCTAAAGTTAAAATGTTAACCACATGGAGCAACCAGGGATGGAAATGATTCATTTTGGATTTCCTCTCTCATGACGCAGAAAGTACTACTTGTCCGCAGGCCCTGTTAAAAAACCAAGGCTGAACCAGTGATAAAATGCTGCTCGCAATAATTTACTGCATAGTCACGATGAAAGATGCCAGATGAACTGCCTCTTCTAGCAGCATCCACTCAAATACCCAATAACAGCCAAACCACAAGCCTGCTTCTTGACAGTGAAAGTGTGTGTCACTCCAACTGGGACATTCCTGTGAAGATATGTTCTTTTTATGTGTGTTTTTTAATAAAGTCTGGGCATGATAGCAAAGATAAAATAGCTCCAGCCATAAATTTATAATTACAAGTATTCTAGATGAATTAAAAGGTAACTTCATGAGCAAAAATTAAATGGATATGACATGTAGGGAACTTTACTCAGCTGCATGTAAAACACAGTGATTATATAAAAACTAGACCCATTTAGGACTTGTACAACATGGACTTTTATGATATTGCTATCTAATTTTTACAAAGTAAAACACATACAGTATATAATGAGGATGCACATATGAGTATTAGGGGCATGTTTACTAACATTGGAGATAAATATCTGGAGAAATTTCTGGAGATGTTGCCCATAGCAACCAATCAGATCTTTGCTTTTGTTTTCTAACTTGGCTGTAACAATTGCTGATTGGTTGCCATGGGCAACATCTCCAAAAATCTCTCCAGATATTTATCTCCAATGTTAGTAAACATGCCCCTTAGAGTGGTGTCTTCTGTGTTGTGTTTTACAGGCACAGCATTCACTGGGGCTCATTTATCAACACTGGGCACATTTGCCCATGGGCAGTTACCTATAGCAACCAATCAGTGATTAGCTTTTTAAAGCCAGCTGCAAGTAGAACAATGAATGCAGCAATTTGATTGGTTGCCATGGGTTACTGGCCATGGGCAAATTTGCCCAGTGTAGATAAATGACCCCTACAGTGTTTTCTTAGTTTAACACAGTGATGCCCAACAGGTGACCTTGGTGCAGTATGCAGCCTCTTTATGCTCAGTTGCACCTTCCAAGGGTCCTTTTAGGATGCATACAGCATACAAAAAGGACTGAGGCCCCTTTCTATATGCATGTTGCCCCCCCCCCCCACTGGCTTAGTGCATTATAAACTTGATTGTATTTAAGTTAAGTTATAGTTAAGATTTTACTGCAACTTCCAGCTTTCATTTTTAGCCCTCACATAAACAAATCTATGTACAGGAATTTTTCTCTTAATGATCATTTTCCTGTAATTTACAACACATTTACTCTGGTACAATGAAAAAGGTTGAAGGTTTCTAGTGTAATCTGAGATACAGTTTAAAAGTTTCTTATGCATGCCTTAAAACATGTTTGGTTTAAGGGGAACCAGTGAAAATGTAGCAAATGTAATGGAAAAGGTGAGGCAAAATCTGTGTGTATGTTAGGTAACTGTAAATAGTGGCACAGGTATACACTTTCCCATATACTTCAGTGGCCTTTAAAGTTAGAGGTCACAAAGCAAAAGGGAGAACACAAAAACAGAAAAGTACCTGTAGCAATGTGGAAACATAAAGGCCAAATAAGCTCAGCAGAATGATAATAATGTTAAAATGTAGCATCAGTGTTCCCCTTCCAAACACTGCTTTTGGTTTATTTCAGATCCAAAGAACTCTGTAGCCTTTTGCAACAATGCCATTGTGTGTTTTTAATGCATTCTCCACCTAGTGGCAGAATACAGAATATATTGAATATTAATATATTTAAATGTTATGGCTTTGGTTTAAAATATATACATATATAAAAATGACATTTATAATATAAAGCAAATGATTAATTTAAACAAGGCATGAGTCATTGTTATAAACGTGGATTATGTTTTTTATATTGTTTGGGGAGGGGGGGGAAATCAAGTGGTAAAGTGTTCAGTTTCTGAGGTGGAGGCAGAACTTTGAATCTGAATCTGAAATAATTCTAAAGAAAAAAAGGAGAAGTAAGGAAAATGTTCATTTATGTGGCCATTCAGTTGTTTTAATAGCTGTCAGCAAAATGGGTGGAATTTGTTCTGGATAAAGTATCCTATAAAGGTAGGGAAACAAGTTAAGCTTTACAACAACTAATTGTTTTTAAACCTGTTTATGAAAATGTAAAAAAAAGTTGTGGTTGTTTTACATTTTATATCAGTATAAAGTTTTTTTTCTATTTTTGGCTTAAAGAAAATAATTGCTTTATGTTGGAATGTGTGTATTACAACATTTAATGCAAGAGTCTTTCAGTTGTTCTTTTATAATTTTAAGTAGTGAGCCTACTCGCTGCACAGGGAAGCTGCAACTTTAATCCCTCCTGAACACTTTAGATGTCATTACTTTTGGTTTAGTGGATATGCCAAACAATATTTTTCCTTGTTCTCTTTGCAAACATCCGTTCTGCCAGAGCTGACCTTTTGAACAAGTATTAAATGAAATGGCACCATACACTGATACCCTCAGAAACAGCTTTGAGAGTCAAGCATTATTCATATCAAAGTAGCAAAACAAAATGTACTAGGTTAAACAAATAGCCTAAAATGTGAATACAGACTTAAATAACTCATAACTAATTGCATTACTGGTTTAAAGAAAATATGATAGTGAATTTGTATTCAGAATAATATCTTTGCTTTTTGTTTTGGTTATCAAGCTAAATTTTCTGTTTGCCAGGTATCCCCTCACAGATATTACACATGGATTTTATTTGTAATATTATGCATGAATTATTGCACAAGTGTCACTGTCCATTGGAAAATGTTTTCCCATGACAGAATCCTTTTAAGGAGATTTGTCATACCTTGTAATGAGACTTAAACAGTATGAAGGACTCCATAAACATGTGACTGAGGCCTTAGAATAGATGTTTTGGCCCTCTAGTCACCCTTTGTTACATTTCAGCTCATGGAGATCCCAAGATTTATTGCTGCTGCTGATCAGTATTGTTGTGTCAGATATTCGTCTGGTTAAGCTCAATGTTGACTACCAGAGAGTGAAAGAGGCACAGGACAGATATTGCTTACAGGCATGGCTACAGGGAACCCCCTTGATCAGCTGCTTGGGGCACCCCCTAAAGCAACTTATGGAAGCTTTTGACAAGTCATTAGTTCTTTCAAATGCAGAAACACCATTATTCTCCCTGGGGTGTGACAGAGTTTCTTTAAGAGAGATCTTGCCTGAAGGATTAGAGGAATGAATTGTGGTCAGAAGCAGGAACAGAACACATAGTTATAATAATAGACTGGTGGGTAACATTTCCCAGGAAACTTAAGTAAAGCATTGTGAAATACAGCAGTCAGAGGTATAAATTAACAGATTTGCAAATTGTGTAGAATAGAGGTTTTCAGCCTGTGGCATGGAAATTTTAAAGCAGCAAATGCTTTTCTGCTCTTCTGAATGCTCTTTAAATACTAAAGCAGGGTGACTGTGCTGTGTTATAATCCAAAATTTGAACAGAGGGGGCCTCAAAGCAAAAACACCCGATGTGCATTTTTGTATGAGTTGTTTGATTTATTAGAGTGCTGTCAGATTTCCACTTGGGCCCATATTATACTTACTTCATATGGACATTAATAGAGGTAGTAGGGTGGTGCTTATGGTTGTCTGCCTTCCTGAGACATCATTCTTTTTGCTCTCTGTTTCAAAATAAAATCTAATCAAGGGAATTACTAGTAAGTTTGAGTGCAGTGCAGTATTTAAAATTTTGCCCTGACTGTAACCCAATATGCTGAGACTGTTAAGCTGGCCATAGATGCAAAGATCCAATTGTACAAATTGAGGATTCGTGCGATTTTCAGACCGTGCGTGGAGAGTCCCGACATTTTTCATCAGGCAGAGATCGGTCTTTTGGTCGATCGGACAAGTTAGAAAATTTCTGTTGGCTGCCGATAATATCTCTGCGTGTATTGCCGATGGTACGATTTTCAGTTGGAAACTATCACTAGCTTTGTCGGACGATTGCTGCCAGGGGCAGAACATCGGCTTATCTGTTCTTTAACTACTTTATTTGATCTGAATGGTAAGACTTTGATCTGAATGGTAAGTGGCATGTCGGGAGATGGGAAAGTCCGATCCTACGTTGATTGGTAAGATCGGATCTTTGCGTCTGTGGCCAGCTTTACTTTAACATGGCTAATAATTAGTTTTCTGTTTTGACCCACACGGTCAGGAAGTTTTCCTGGTATCATTGTGGGTCAGATATGGGAGAGTGATGTCCATTCTGGGATTTCCACTTAAGCTAATGTCCCACAAGACTTATTAAACAGCCTATCCTAGCACCCGTCCGCTTGTTGCGTTATGTGCACTGAGTGCATTAAGGAGAAACACCCATATACTAATACATGTAGTACAGGGGATAATATCCTTAATACAAACTATAATTCTTCTTTAGCTGTTGCTTAGTGTGTTTACATAGTAACACCAACTGCTTCTGTAATCCATATAATTTATAACAGAAGAAACATCTAAAATATAACAGCAATATGCACAGTAACATATGGCTTAGTACAGTGAAAAATCTTCAACACTTCTTTATATGACTGAGCTTTTTCACACATTTATCTGTTTAAGATAAGTGCTTTAATGTCCGATAAAGACGTGGTTGGTAAAGTAAAGCAACTGTTTGATATTTTTCAAGATAACTTTGGTCACACATTGACATGTAAGATATAAGAAAAATAAAGGCTTTCTGTAGTAAATTATATATGCTGATGTTAAGCTAATTATTAATAGAATCATAAAGTAACTGTAAGCACCCCTATATTATATATAATAGTTTCTATTCTATGCATTCATATGTATACATAACAACCTTTAATTTGTACTTTTGTCATTTAAAATTGGGAAGTCTTGCAATAACCCCTGTTTTGTGAAAGTTATGTGCCTTTGTCACGGACCCTTCTTGACGTTTCTGTTCAGTATAGCAGTAATAAAAACTGTTTGTTTATGATGTGCCTGGGTATGTATTTTAGTGCTATACAGCAGGTTGTCTGCTTTGGTATGAACTGATTTATCCATTGCTTATATAATTTACAGGACCTTAGGTAGCTTTCTACTGGCTACAATCCATTTAGGTCTTCCTATATGACTATAGAATGCAATAACGGGCCAAGTGATCCTCCAAAGGGATACATCTGCAATACAGCGAATAACAAAATAGAGAGTGAACAGATGGTCATATAAAACAGAATGTGAAAAATATAGCAGATTAATGCAAATTTGTAAGGCAACATTAAGGAGAAACACTCAGCTAGATGTTATGCAGCACTATTAAAAAAAAAGTGATAAAGTGCCTCTCTCTAAATAGAAACCCTTATGATTAAAGCTGCACTATGGGTTTTTTCTCTTTACAGCCTTATCATTGAAAAAGAGCATCTTGACTGACTAGTTTTACCTGATCCAAAGCAAGTATATTTGCTGCTTATCTGATTTCCGAGTGAGAAGAGGTCATTGCTGGTCATCCAGTCAAGTTTGTTTTGGATTATCTACCTCTTGTGCCCTTTATATCCTGTACTTTTAAATACTATTTGTACCCTCCCACCCAATCCTGCCTGGACTGGTATGGTCACAGTGCTATCACATGTTAAATTATACAGTAATGTTTTATCCAATATGCTCTTAAATTAACACTGATGATAGCATATTTTTATCCTTTATGTAGCATTCACAGACAATGAAGAACTTTTAAGGGTCAGGGCACACAGGTAGACTCGGGGAGATTAGTTGCCCAGTGACAAATCTCTTCTTTGGGGCGACTAATCTCACAATCCGGCGGATGGCACTCGGAGCGATTCATTTTCCGAAGATGCACGGAAAAAAGTTGCTTAGAATTTGCCATTCTAACAAAATTATTCATAGATTTAATTGGTTAGTTGTTCTATCTACTATCCTCTTACATATGTATGCATGTATATTCGCCGACTCTGGATGATACTGCTAGAAAGAAGAAGATACTTTCTCACAATGGTTGTGTTGTAAGTTACTAATGCAACAAATATGGTTTACAGCAAATTAAGTGTAGTTTTAGTGTAGTTTAGTTGTAGATGTAGTCCTTTTTTTTTTTTTTTTTTTTTTTTTGTATTGTATGTCACTTTGGGTAATTCACAAAATAAGTATAAGAAAAAGCTCTGGTTCACTTAAAACTTAAATTTATTTCTCTGGAACACTTTATATAAAGATTGATACAAAGAAGGTGATACCGGAAATAGAGTAAAATGTACTCTGAGATGATACTTTAGCTTAAAGACTATTACAATGTTTTATTTTTGATTATTATATTCTACTTGGACTTCCTAGTTTTTATGGTTCGAAAAGGCCTGCAAGGAGACAATTTGCTTTATATAAACCTAGGCCTAGTTTCTATCTTTATACAAGAAATACTGTATCTTTAACTATGTTATGTTAAAATGCCGTATATGTTATTAAGCATTTAAGTAAACAAGGCTATGTACATTATATATATATATTGACTTTTATGCAAAGTCTGTGTTGTAAAATTTAAAAATTGCCCAATAAAAAACATTGAAATTAGAATTTGCCATTCTATAACATACTAAAAGTTAACTGAAACGTGAACCACCCTTTTAAGACAGGGTAGTCAAAAATCACCACATCTTTGCGTTAAGATTGTGTATATTGCAAATCACCCTGTCTCTGCAACATTAATAACTGCTGAATACAGCTTTAATAAGGCATCTGTTTTCTCTATTTGATGTCATTTCTATGTTAGCATGGTACTGAGTACTTGATTTGTGTAGTTAATATATATGTATCTCATACTAAGCTTTCCAAAGATTGATGATTGATAATGAATTGGTGTTACCTCTGCGGTGGTTAATATTTTTAGAAAATTCTGGGTGGCATAGTAGATGGTCTGTGCTGGACCTTCCTACTAGAGTAGAACCACCATTTTACATTTTTCAGGGGACCAGAAGCAAATGTTGTAAAATCCAGGAAAATGTAGAATCAGGGAAATGTATAATGCATAGTATATAGGTGGGACCACAAAACAACAATGTAAAATGAGGCAAAACTTAAACTCACGGGATGTAAAATGGGGAATCTACTGTATTTAAATTGGCTTTATAGTAATTTCATGCCTTGCCTTGTGTGCCAGTTTCAATCTGGAATCAGACAAGTTTTATTCATATCCTGCATAACAGCTCCAGCTTATTTACAAAGCAAACAGTTTTTCATTACCAAGATTTGTGCTGCTGTTTTCTTGTCTCCCCCTCCTCCTTTCTCTTGTGTCTTCCAACCAAATTAGGTTTGCAATCCATATTAGAGCTTTGTAGCAGAGCATGGCATTCATGGATCTCTCTTTCTTTGCTGATCAAGCTCCTCTGCGTCCATTAGCAGTGCTATATCCAAAGTGACGTTTCTATACAGACCGCCCGCTGTTTCATTCAGAACCACAAAACAGCCTGAAATGGCTTTCTTCCTCCTTCTTATTTTTTTAACAAGTTGCAAGGAGTTAATGGACTGTGCTGGCCCCCTGCAAAAACCTTTAAGAAACTTTATTAATAGGGTTATGAGGCTGGGACACCATAGTGTGTGAAGATTTTATGGGTTACTCAGCTTGATGAATAAAAATATGGATGCACAATTAAAGACATATTCTAAAGCCAATTGCCTCCTGGCAAAGGCTCGTTTCTCCTTCTTCTTTAACAATGTCTTGGGTGATGCATGCTGCTGGGTCCATTGTCTTAACTTCCATTCCTCTACTACAAAGTAAACATATCAGTCACCTTTCACAGTAGCACATCTTAGTTGGTCCTGTCATTCTTTTCTAAGCTCACATTTTGCCCCTTGTTCCCCAGCACAGCCATTATTCCACTAGGCAGGAAGCATCTTGTTTGATGTTTTTTTTATGCTGTTAAAAAGCAAGGGGTAGCAAACTTTTCTTATGTCAGTTCTGATATTATCCTCCACATTTTTGATTTTTTTTTTAATGATAAAGAATTAGTAAGTTACTGAATTTTAAGTAAGTGCTAATATAGCAAAACAAATATTTTACTCCTTTAGTAAATTGATAATATTCTTCTTTTCGGTGGGGGGAGGGGTCAATCACAGGTGATTACAGCATTTTTTGTTGTTTGCTAAACCCATCATTCAGTTTTGAAATCCTTTAGCCCTGATGGTTAATGGAATTATATTAAAGTACATTTTTTTTCCTATAGTTATTTCCCTCTGCCACTGGCTTGGTTTCCAGTGGCAGAACCCCATGCCAGCCTTTATAAATGCCTCTCCTACAATATCTTAAGGAGGACTTCTTGTGAGGAAGGATAAGAAATTACAAATTTCATAACCAAAAAATTAAAAAGGAGTTTAAGGGCTCTTACTCACTGGCGTTCTGACCTGCGCTCCCCTGCGTTCCGTTTTTTGGCGTTCAGCCGCAGGGGAGCGCAGGAATAGACGCATGTCATTATTTCAAATGGGGCTGTACTCACTCAGACGCGTGTAGGCGCCGAACGCAGGTTGAGACGCAACATGCTGCATTTTTCCTGCGTTCGGCACCTACACGCGTCTGAGTGAGTACAGTCCCATTTGAAATAATGACATGCATCTATTCCTGCGCTCCCCTGCGGCTGAACGCCAAAAAACGGAACGCAGGGGAGCGCAGGTCAGAACGCCAGTGAGTAAGAGCCCTTAAGATGCATGTAAAACTTCTTCCCAGACCAAATGCTAGAAGTCAGCTTTTTTAATTACATAGCACCATATCATCCATAAAATCTGTGTCCTTAAAACAAATTAGCGCTCCACGCAAGTCATATAATTATCATGTTTCACAGGAGCTTAAATGAAGGCCCTGTAAGGAAAACTTAATGCAGTAGAAAAGAAGAAGAAAGTGTAAGAAAAAAAAAGAACTGCATCTGAAACTGAAAAATGGAGGGTGACTTTTGGGGTATTTTTTTAACTAGTGTAGTGTATGTTAATTGGTATGAAATGTAAGTATTAATCACATTAAAAAAAAAAGTGAAATCTTTGTACCATAATTCCTTATTATATTATTTGAACAAAGATTATGACATTAATTTAATAATTATAGACCAGGGATATCCAGCCTGTGGGTCTGCAGCAGATGTTGAACTAATTCAGTGAAAAACCTGGGAGATTCTGGGAGCTGTAGTTTAACAGCAGATGGACAATAACAGTTTGTACAGGATCATTCAGTAAATTGCTCTGAAAACCTAATTCCATGACAGAGTGGCACACATAACAGACTGTTGTTATTGATTGTGACTAGAAGCCATTGCTGCACTCAAAATGTCACGTGTTCCATTAGCTTTAACAACCCTGGCATATCACTCCTGATAAAACTGTATCACTCTTTCTGTGTATGAACCCCTGTCATCTGCTGTCATTTTTATATAAGTGATTGATTAAACATTTCTAATTTGCTTATTCTGTACCTAAGAATCCTAAATGAGAAGTCAGCTCCTTTATGCCAGTGCACTCTTTCCTGTCTGTTTCATTCTGTGGAAGGACTTCTCCAGAAAAAAAAACCCACCTCCTATTTGTTTTTTATAAACTGTATTCAAAGAGAAGTACCCATAAACTTTATTGCAAGCTAAAGTATCTGCATAAAAGCCAGTTAATTGAAAAGTGGGAGGAGACGACTGCCAAATTAAATGTTTACATTAGCACAGCTGTATTGTAAAAACATTCTGCCCCCCTGCGCTTTGTAATTATAAGATATTTCTAGACTGTGTATCTCGACAAAGTTTATCTCTACTGCCAAGAGTGTTTTGGCACTGAGCATCTGTAATTTTGGCAGTCAGACACATGCTCTCATGCGCAGGCGAATCTAAAATGGCTGCCAACAGTTATCCTGAAATGTCGTCGGTCCAGAGACGTGTGTGTTAAGGGCAGATGCCAAAGGCGTTTTAGAACTGTGCCCTGGTTTGAAACAATTCAGCGTTCTGGAATGCAGTAACAGTAATACAGTGCTACCTTTACAACAAGGAACAGCAAAACTGGCAAAAAAAAAAAAGATTGCTGGGACTGCCTTGTAAAGGAACAGCTTCACACCTACAGTGTACAGTATATAAAGTACATGGTTTAATGGAACATAAAGCTACACAATTATCCTCTGTATGTATAAATATGTATAATTATGAACATTAGCTGTTTGTTTTAATTTAGCATTGCAAATTCACACTTTTGTAAATTAAGGTTAAGGGTAGGACTACATGGACGTTTTTGGCTGCAAAAAAATGCCAGCGTCAAATCACATGCGACGGAAATGAGGTAAGTAATGGAAATGTCGGATGAAGTCGCAGCATTGATCCAACGTGTTGTGTCGGATCAACACTGCAACACCATCCGACAATGCATTCACTTACCTTATTTCCGTCATATTCGGTTTGACACCGGCGTTTTATTGCAGCGTGCCAAATCGCGCAGAAAACTTCCATGTAGTCCTACCCTAAAACTTACTTTTCTGTAAAACCTCCTGCACAGATGCTCAGTGCCTCTTGCACATATACTGCAGCTGGTTTTAAAAACACCCAGAAATATGCAACCTGTTTCAAATGGATGTTTCAGGACACTGTGTGCATTAAGTTAGCAGTATTAAGTACTAAATGCAGGTGTGAATGAGACTTTACTTATGATAACATTTTACCTTTTAGACTCTCGTGGGGAAGGTCCTCTTATTTATATTCTTTATATATATATTTAATATAATATATAATATGTATTTTTTTGGGAGGGGGAAGAACAGCCTGTTCTTTTGGTAATTGGGCTTCAAACTCAGGTAACCTTTTGCACTTCCTGTAGCCTCTCATAGGTTCAAAAATAACTGCTTCAGTTGAGTAATGAGAAGTCAGTTGCAGAGTTATTTTAAATTCTTGGGATAGTTTCAGTGACACAGAGATAAGTAGCATACTACAGTATATATGGCCCTCATATCATCACATAAATATGTTCGGATCCCATTGTGAAGAACACTGATTGCAAGCGATTGCAAGCGATGCTTTAACCTTTGCCTGGCTGGGAATGGAATGATGGCTGCATTGTTCAGTAGCAATCACGGGATGCAGACAATGAGCTGTGTGTCACAGTGGTAGCTCCCAGACTGCCTGCTTGGATGCAGAGCAATACACGATTCCCACATAAAAAGAAAAGTTTACATTGGAATTCAAAACAACAAGGACTTGGCTGTCCTCTCTGTAGCAGGCATTCCAAGACCCACACGCCTTAAATCTGTAATTACCCTTGCTGTGTGGATTCCTACACATGACATTGTGAGAAACTGATACGCTTAATGCAGCTAGGCACAAGTAAAACAAAATGGAATTAACCCGTGTGCTACCTGATGGGCTCATTAAATCAATGTCAATGTCATTTTGCTTTTCAGCTGAAACCCCCCTCCACAGCCCACTGAACTAGAACTCGCGCTTAACGGCAAAATTTACTTATTGTGTATGAGGCAGAGATGTTCATTCCAAAAGAAAATGCAATTATGTCCCACTTTCATTCTCTTCTCTTTGTCATCAAAAGACAATCCAGACAGCTAATGGGTCAGCCGTGACCAGCTGGACAGCCACAAGCAGCAGGTGCGCGGGGTCCAGCTGCACCGATCAGCTGATTGGTAGCTAAATATAACAGCAGAAGAGGTTTATCTTTTTCAGTGGCTGCTAATAAAATTAGTTATATATTTCGGTTGTTTGGGTTATGGAATTTGAGGGCACAGATACAGTATGTCGCTAATCATGTATCTAGGAATAAAAGAAAAATATGTGTGCAACTCATATATACATGGTATATTAACTTTAACATTTCGAATACAACAAATACCACAATATCTTGGCACAGATCGTGGCACAATTTGTGGCCTTCAGTTTTATCTGACTGCATGGGATACAGAACTGAAGTGTGAGTGTGAGGATGAGTTGAAAGTATGGCAAGCACAATATTGTGATATGAAAACAAAGATCTGTAGTCTGTATAGCATTTGCACTCCAAATAATGATAATAATATGTACTGTTTCTGTATTGTACATACACATGAGCAATCTTACTTGTTGCTGTGTTAAGGCATGCCCTGCTTGTATTTTAGTAGAAAAGTTTGATGGCCTTTACAAATATGGGTTAAGATCATCAGTCTCTACAGAAATGTACTCACAGGGTTACATGTGAGTTATGAAACCAAAAACAAAAGATAAAAATCAGTCATTAAACGTACTAGACCTCAAAACCAAATCGCAGATATGCTACATTTTCAGAATGTAAGAATCTTTTCTAAGCCCATGTTCAAGTGCAAGGTTTGGAATTTCTATTATGTGTAAACTTGTAAATCTCAAAGGTTACAGTTTGTTTAGACTATACAATGACGAAGCTGGCCTAATACATGCCTTGAGAGAAATTAATAATGGCGTGACCAAAATGTCACAGTATTTTATTAGGACTTTATAGCCAAATTATGTGAATTATTAACTTGTAAATAGAGGTCTGTGGAATGAATCCACTTAGACTGTGAAATCTCAGACTTTGCTTTCAGATGGGCACAGCACATTCTTTATGAGATAACTAGGACACATAAACTGGTTGATATCCTTATTTAACCTCTTCACCCTTTCCCCATCGCTCCCTCCTTTCGTAATAAACAAGGAGTAGTATGGCGTGTCCTTAAGTGACAGCCTTATCTCCAGTTACACTACATTATTGTAACAGCAAATTTGTTGTTCAGAACAAACTATGCATTAAAATGCATGATGTAAAAATTGCTTTAATTTAAAACATATGTAACAACTCCAATTTAATTTTCAGTTAATATCTTAAAACATTCCATCCTGCTTTCAGGAGAAACTGGATCAACAATTTGTAATTTTACTTTTAAAACCGTTGTCTCGTTGCTATGTTTTTACGATCAGATATACCTGTAAAGTCACTAAAAGGGTACAGTTTATACAGTTTAATAATATAAACAAACCACATCTCACCTTTTCACTTGCTCATTGCAGAGGTTTATTTTTAACCCCTTGTGAATTGTGGCATATAGTTACATAGTTACATAGTTAAATTGGGTTGAAAAAAGACAAAGTCCATCAAGTTCAACCCCTCCAAATGAAAACCCATCATCCATACACACACCCCTCCCTACTTTTAATTAAAATTCTTTATACCCATACCTATACTAACTATAGAGTTTAGTATCACAATAGCCTTTGATATATGTAAAATGCTTTTGCATTTCTTGGACATGTAATTTTGTGTAAATTTTCCCCATTATCTCTCTATGATTAAAATCCTATTTTCAGTGTTCACTTTGTTGAATTGACCAGGGTGTACCTATCTAGTACTGAGCATGGAGAGGTATGCCTTGTCTTAACGGTTTGCTACAAAGTACGCTGTACCTTCAATATGGCAGTGTTCCAAGCGTCATATTTTGACACAAAAGCTTGTAAAGTTTTGATGGAGAGAGGGGGACCAGGCAAGAACAGCCATAGTGCAGCTTATAGTCACATAAAATTTCAAATAAATCTATATTTTCTGTTCTGGAGATTGTGCCACCTAGGGAGTAATAACTGTAAACACCAATACATTACATATAATTGCTTAAGTGCTTTAAACTGGCATTAATATTTGTGAGGATGATTTCCTAAATTCTGATTTTCTGGGGGATTAATCTGTCTGGAAAACAATAGATTTTTCTGCTCCCAGAGATGAAGCACAAAATAAGGTTATAATCAACAAAAGCATAAAAATGCAAAAAATGCACATTAACTCTTGAATTAAAGTTACAGGATTCTGGGAGGGATTGTTTACAGATCATTTGTGTGTGTCATATCAGGACTATTTCACTAAAGCACTGCTGTGTGCCCTGTTTAATGCTTAATATATTTATTTTGCAGTGAATGCTCCAAACATTCTATAAGTGGCTTGGGTAGGGTTAACAATTTGATACCTGCAATAGATATTGCTTTTCACATTTGAATTACTTTATATTATAATTTCCACTAAGGCTAAGAATAGTTATCAATGTTTATTAAGCATTAAATTACTTTTCATTGGTTATTTATGCATTTCTTAAATGTGTTAAAGTCAATTTTTTTTTAAAAGCCAGTTTAGCACAATGTTTCCAGTACAGAATAGGCTGCTGTCTTTTCATCAACCGTCTCAAGACTGGGTTTGTGTATGTATTTCTTTAGCAGACTGTCCAGTTTCATTTTTTGTTAGTGTTACCGAATCCAATTTTGTGCTAGAAAGCCAAAGCAGTGTCCAATAATAATGTCCGTATCTTTTAGTTACTAGCAAACAGAACACTGAAAGCCAAAATAGCAGTGTGTAAGAATAGTTGGCAGTTCAAACAAGAGAAGAAAGCTTTGGCCTTGGCATATAACTTGATTGGGAATCCTGAGATCAGGGTGTTGCACAGTAGTTTGTCGCTTGCCAGAAAGTTGGGCTTCCCTACTGATTCAAGTTTGGCAGTGATATGGCTCTTCACCCTGTTGCCAGTCTAGCTGCCAAGGAGACAGGACCAGTTCTGCACTTCCTGTCTTCCTCTTTGTCCTGGCTGAGGACACACTGTAGTGAGCCAAGTGCACTGTGCCAAGAACTCTTTCCAGCAATGGTCAGTCATCAAGGGCCAACATCACCTGTGCCACTGAGGAGCCAAACACTGACAGGCTTTCAGGATTTTAAAGCACTAGCATCTGATATGAAGCTCAACAATTCTGAATTGTCTATGTATTCAATTTACATGATTAAAAGTGGAATTTGTGTATTTATCTATCTACAAAGTTTGCGCTAGAGGAAAAAGAGATTGTAGCATTTGTTTAATAAGTTAGGCATTATCATTTTAGTTTATAGCTAATTCTTTGTTTAATGTATTTAGAGATGAGTAAGTAGACCTGGGCGTTTCCGGATAATGGGTCTTTCTGTAATTTGGATCTCCATACCTCAAATATACTAAAAAAATTATTTAAGCAATAGTTAAACCCAGTAGAATTTTTTTTAGCCTCCAGTAAGGATTAGATATATTTTAGGATATATATATTCTATGGGAGATGTCCATCCCATAATTCGGAGTAACAGGTTTCATGATAATGGATTTCATGCCTGTATTCCTATAAAGTTTCTTCCTTCCTAAATTAGTACTGTGTGCACCTAGGGTAAATCACAAATAGGAATGCAGCACAACTGTGTATCACCTTTAAGGGGTAGTTCAATTTTAAAGGTGTGGTTCACCTGTAAGGTAACTTTTATTATGTTATAGAACGACCTAAGCAACTTTTCAAATAATGGTTTTCATTATTTACTTTTTACAGTTTTATAGTTATTTGTCTTTTTCTTCTGACTCTTTGCAGCTTTCAAATGTCGCCGACTCCCTTCTAAAAAGCAAATGCTCTGCAAGGTTACAAATGTATTATTATTGCTCATTTTTATTACTGATCCTTTTTTTTAGGCCTCTTCTATTCATATTCCAATCTCTTATTCAAATCAATTCATGGTTGCTAGGGTAATTTGGACCCTATTTACCAGATGCAAATTGAAGAGCTGCTGAATAAAAAGCTAAATAACTCAAAAACATTCAATAATAAAAAAATGAAAACAAATTGCAAATTGTCACAGAATATCTTATAGTAAGACGCATCTCTGTCCATTAATTAACTTTAGAGGCGATGGGGCAATTTTGAAATTTGAAACTGCCTTTGGGTACAATTAGTGGATGAGGGACTGTTTGAATGTAAGCTCCATGTTTGGCCTTAAAGAACTGAGTGAGAAAGGTTAACATTGTAAGCTTTTTGGAGGCCCTTATTTAATTTGTTTTTGAGTCTAACATTGTTAGATTGCAAGCATTTGCTAGCAGAGTGTTTCGCCAGTTTTTTTTAATGTTGTGTTCCTGTAAATGATGTCTGCTAATGTATGAAAAGAGCACAAAAAGCAAAGAATATTAAAGACCATCAAAGTGTCCAATTTCCCGGCTTGAATCGTGGGGCTTCTTTATCTCATTTTTGGGTAGCACAGTTAAACTAACAAACTCTAAAAGTGTGAATGTCATGAGATTTATTAAAAAATCTGAATAAAAAAATTTAGAACGGAAAATGACACTGAACTGTGCGCTAAAAAAAATCTAAATACCTTGAAAACCTAAAAATGCGAGTTTTTTTGACAGTTCTCAAAAAAATGCAAAAACTCATAAAAGTCCAAATTGATTTAGAGCGGTCCAAAAAGATCAGCACAGTTCCCACTGACATTGTCTATAGGACCCTGACAACTTGCACCTGTCAAACTTTTGTCTTAGTGGTTTTCATGGTTTTTACACTTCATAAATCTTGAATTTGAGAACTTTTTAAAATAATGAGAAAACCATACATTTTTAGAGATTGGTAGAAAAAAATCTAAATCCAATTGTTAGTAAATGACACTTTGTTGTATTATTCATAAAACTTGAATACATTTTTGAGTCAGAAGTAAGTCATGCTGAAATATGTACTAATAAATGATACGACTTGCTTGGACATCACAGTGAGACACCTTACTTTTGGAGATGGAAACACAGATAGTAATGTTTCTGCCATGCAGTATTGTTCAATGTCTTTTTCCAAAGCGAAAACACAGGTCAGTTTTCTTTTATTAAAATTAAATTATGCATGACACAGCATAGGGAGTGTTGTGTCTAAAAGAATGATCAAACCTGAATCAACAAACCTATTCTGTAATCTGTGCTGTGATGAGAAAGGTTCCTCTGATATACATAAACGTTGTGGTCAACTCTTTTATGTGCTGTAACTTTTTCCTTTTTCCTTTGGATTGATGTGTTGTTAGATCCTGGAATAATTCTGTGCTATGTAGGTTTGCATACAGCATTTCAAAACATAGTTCAAGATTTTTATGTTGAGTAGGAACTCATATGATGATAACATGCAGTAGTAGATATGAAGCAGCAGCACTTGGACTTCAGTGCTCACATAAAGCCCACTAGCTACAGTAGATTCCTATCCATGTACATTATGTACTTGTCTTGACCTCCATCTCTGCAGTAAAATGGGTAGCTTCCTAAATAAATTTAAGCTTTTAGGCCATGTGGACTCAATGTGTTTGTTTTGACATTTAGAGTAAACGAAAGCATTTTAATATTCACAGTGAACCATAGATGATGCTAATGCAAACAAACTATATATCTCTTGGGACAGCTGTTAGCAGTCTTAGGGTAAGGACACACTGGACGATTTGTCGCCAACATTTTTAAAAAGCAAATTGCGGCGACATATTGCTCGTTTTGTCTCTGAACAAAACCAAATGAAAGACGCCAGCTCCTGTGCCCACAGCACGTTTGTGAATCGCCTGTAGCTCCAAAACGCACCGAGACCCTTTTCCGAGCGATTTATCAGAAACAGCATGTACTTAGAAAAGCACTGAAATCTCCTAGACACGCACACACATACAGATAAGTAGCAGCAATTGTATTCAAATTACAATGCGAACGCAATGATGCAAGAACGCAAAGACGCCAGGTTACAGCGGGAAGCACAAACCGTTTCCGGTTTGGGTGGAGCACGTACCGCACAGAGTAATGGGATACAAATCGCTCTGTGCCAATAGTCGCTGTGAATCGTCTTGTCGCCGCAATTTACTTTTTTAAAATGTTGGCGACAAATCGTCCAGTGTGTCCTTACCCGTAGTCCTTTCCTCAGACATTGTAAGTTAGCAGTTATAGTGTTAATAGTTTCACTGCTAAATTGGCAAACTCTTTGAAAGGAATTAAATTCAGACATTATCGGTTAATGCTGATCACAGTGGAAGATGACATTTCTCACTGAGTAGTGACTATTTAAGGCAAATGATCCAAGGCTGCAATTTAAAACTTGAAATGGGATTACCGACTTTTTAAGATCGGCTTTAATCCTCAAGTGACACAGACAGCCTGACCCTAAGATACCCATAAAGGTTACGTTAAGCCTTAAGGGCAGAGACACACGCTCAGATTTGGGGAGATTAGTCGCCCGGAGACAAATCTTTTCTTCTTCAGGGCAACTAACCTCCCCAAACTGCCTTCCTACCGGCGGGATGGCACTCGGAGCGCTCCGTTTTCCGAAGTCACCCGAAGTTGCCTCACGAGGAAACTTCGGGTGACTTCGGAAAATGAAGCCAGTGGGAAGTCGGCAGGGAAAGGCAGTTTGGGGAGATTAGACACCCCGAAGAAGAGGAGATTTGACGCCGGCGACTAATCTCCCTGAGTCTGAGCGTGTGTCTCTGCCCTTAAATAACACAATGTATTCTTGAATAAATGAATGGGAGCTTATCTGATTCTCAATTTTGATCTTAAGAGAGATGAAAGATAAAGAAAAAAAACATTAAGATAACAGAAGAACTGATAGTCTCATAAATACTTTGGTGCCTGAACACCATACCAAACCTCCTTGCTCAAGCAAAGCCCCTCTTTGTGGCCAAATATAGGAGATAGAACATCATACCAAGTCTTACAGTTCATCGAGAATGCAGAATAGCTTGCATTGCCAACTTATATCTGTTGACAGATGTATTTTGGTTTTATCAACTTGTTTTTCTTTATTTCATGTTATCAATTTCCAGTACAAAAATTAAGAAGGCCACATGAAATGTAATTCCTCTGGTGTAAAACAACATTACTGTGTGGAGCCTTTTCGCTACGGTCCTGGTTTCCTTCACAAAATAATGTTTAACAACAAATGATATTGTAAACTTTGCAATATTTAATGCACAGTTTTGCAAGCTACCGTAACAAAACCATGAAACGCCTTTTTGCCGCAGATGGATTGTGAAACACAAGAAAAGAAAACCAGTCATGCAGATTTTCCACTGCTTTGCTTACAAGGATCTATTTTAGCATACAGTTATTAAACACAAAATAAAATGCTGTCAGTCTTAAATAAACACACTCTTCCAGTACATGTGGTTATAATAAAGGTCATTAGCATCTGTGAATGAAAGTAATTTAAGGTTACTTTTAACTATCAACCAATGTGTGCAATATGTAAGAATGGATTTTATTTAACATGACACAGAACATTTTTGTATTTATTTAGAAAATGTTTTTTTTTTTAAACGTTTCAGTTTACCACCTGCAGGTAACAAGTTGATGCGTTATTATCATTATTGCAACCTGCTTCATCGACTGCAAATTGTAAAGGGAATGTTGAAAAAAATGAGTTTGTAGACATTTAATTAGAATTTTGTAAACAAGTCTATGCGGCCATTGGTCTGTTGTTAATTTGCTTTATTTAGCTGTCTATTTTACAGTAGCTTCTAAAAATTTTGCTGGTATATACATGTACTACAATAATAATAATACACATGCCTACACATATCAATGTGTCTTAACAACCTTATTTTAAAAGCAGATGTCCATCTCCTCTCTACGCATGGAAGATTTAGGCAGTACAATAGCAAAGAATTTGCACACAATTATAGCATATAAAAAAAAACACAAGAGCTTGTATGCAATTAAAATAATGCAAGCCACTTTTGCTGAGTATTAATTTTGCATTGAAGTGGTTAATCACACATTGGCCCCCTTGCCCCATTTTAATTTGCCACAAGGAAATCTGCATTCCTTATTTTTGTGCCACACAGACATCTGGAGAGTCTTTATTCCCTGGGAAAATATGGTAGGCAGTGCCAGCTCCTAGGCACATAGTCTCTTTTTATCTCACACTACTCAATTCTGTCCTTCTGGGCACTCCTATTCTGCAGCTGTTAAATCCAGCAATGAATGACTGCCCAGCATAGGCAGATGGTTTCCTCCCTTGTGCCCTTCCCTTAGCACGTACGCAGACACACATGTGGGCTCACTTCCACAGCTGACAGCTCTGTCATTCCATAAACTGGCAGGTGGAGATGCCCAGGCCACAAGGCAGCTTAGTCTGTTTATTCAAACCACAGATTAAGGATGCCCATCCCTGCCCAACCACTGCTGAGCTGGCTAAGCAGAGATCTTCAAATGTCAAGTCATGCATATAACTGTTTTAATAGTGCTGTTATCTTAAGACTAAAATTGGCCCCCTAACCAAAAACATTGATTGAACCAACCTTTTGTACCTCCCACTTATAAACATGCTCAGGGTATGCATGCTGAATGCGCAGATAATGGGACTGTATGGAACTGTATATTAGACATTTGGCTAATAATGTTGGAAATATTTTCCATGATATACTCATGGCAAGAATGTTAGCATGTAGGTTACGTAGTACCCCCTATGTTTGGTTCAAGCTATGCATCAACAACTGGAGGGTTGATGAATGGGACATGGCCTTTTAATGAAGCAAACAATTCATTCAATAAGTTCCTGACACCACAGGCACTAGCACTGATGCTGTTTTTAGAAGCATACAAAGTTAAAGAAACACTGAGGATGTTAATGAACTTCAGCAAAACAAACACCCTCATGCCTCCGTGCACCTATGATATCTATTTAATCCTGGTGCACCTGGAGTTTGGAAAGCAAGGCTAGCATTTGCAGTATATCATTCTGCTGCTGCCTAAAACTGAAAGATCATACTAGTACTAAATATTTCAGAGGTTTCATTGAAGCCATCAACTTCTAGAACTGTTCAAGACACTCAAAAACAGAATTTCAGAATTGTCAGCAGGTCTTTAGTTCTCTCGCCATTCTTTTTCTTTTCTATGTTTTACTCCTTTTTTAGATTCAATTAGAGGTTTGTATTGTGCCATGTGAAAGAGTAATTAATGTGAAAGTCTAATTATGCAAAGCTTCTTGCACAATGTAATCAACTCATCGGTACCTAGAAATCTATTCCGCACATTTGTCTAGTGAAACAAGGGAGCTTGCGTCTGTTCGTCTACTTTCGACAGTTCATCAGCACTATAAAAAAACTTTTAATGCTTGCAACACAAAAACACTTACCTTTTACTCTGATTTTCTTTACAGATCCTGGACAATCAGGAAGTCCAAGCCACAATGATCCTGCCAAGAATCCACCAGGTAAATATAACCCCCGGAAAATTTACATTCTAAAAATGTCAGAGAACAAAGGTGCTACTGTGATAGCTTAAAAGTCTATAATTGGTCAGCAATCTGCTTTGCATAGGCAATGGGTATAATCAGCACAAGCAGTGATTATGTTACCTCTTTATTGTAGCAAATGCTTAAACTGTAACTTCATTAATATTCAGTTAATCTCAGCATATTCTGAAACAGGGCAAGAAGTGAGAGCTGTGAAGAACACAAATTAAAGTACTGATTCTTCTACACAGGATTTGGATAGATAATAGATAGATATAAAGATAAATATAGCGTTTATGATTCATTTGTGACTGCCTTTTAACAAACTGGAAGAACACATTAATAGCTGCAAACTACTAAGAATGTGTATGCAAGGACATTTAATGAAGGTATAAAAAATATTAGAATCCAGCCAGTAGAAACAGCATCAATGATACATTCTAAATTTTGAGGAAAGACTAACAACCAGTCAGTGACATGTATAAAAAAACACCAACAACAAATAAACGTCATTGTGCTGCCGGTTAACTTGTTTTAGATGAGAGAAAACTAACATAAATATGTAAAAAATTACAATGCAAATTACTCCAAGGGTGTTGCAGATGTACTGTGCTGCCCAGGATTTCTCTGGTACTGCATATCCCCTAAAGCTGCTGCCCAGATCAACCCATTCAAAATTATTGTCCAAGATCTAAAAACAGAACAACTCGAGACCTTTCAAGAGGGTACAAGGACATCCCTTGAGGTTAGAAGAAGGATGCGTTTATCTTAAATAACAAAAAAGGGGTTATTTTATTGATAGCTTGAAGCTGTGACATTCTCTTGAAATTCTCTGAAGCAGTTAAGCCAAAAACTGGTTGGATTACGTTTTTGGAGTCAGGAAGGATTTTCCCTTCTGGGATAAAATGGAGGGGTTTTTCATCTCTGTGTACAAGTTAGGTACAGTCTACTATTGTAAAATTTTGAACTTGATGTAGATATGTGTTTTTTCAACTCAGCTACCATAAAACTACGTAACAATCCCTACTGGGATGTTCATTTGCAAATGTGCTTCTTCTGTAGTCTTTCCTTGCAGTTGGTGTAAGTTCAGAGGGAATAAGATATTGATTGAGGTATTCAACATAAGAAGGCCCTATTTTCATAAAGTCTAGTGAGGTAAGGTTAGAATGAAGTTAGTACTGCGGTTGTTATCCATTATACATTTGACAAAGATTTCCAAGAAGGGCAAGGGTTGTTTGCATGCAGGAAAAACATGTTTACTATAAATGATAAAGTCCTGACAAAACCTCCACTGGTCAGTACCTTGCATCATAGGAAAATGATTTATGGGGGAGTAATCATGCAGTGTTAATTGTTGACAAGTGCATTGATTGGAAATAGTTACTGTTTCTAGAGAGAAATACAGCTATTAATTGGTATAACTTCTATGAAGCAGGTTTTATTGGCAGAAATGCCATTTCCACATTCCTTAAAGGAGAAGGAAAGCTCCAAGACAGTTTATTGCCAATAGAATAGCCACAATAGTGCAAGCTAGAACGCTATATTTATTCTGCAGAATGCTTTACCATACCTGAGTAAACAGCTCTAGACACTGTCTCTGTTTGTTTAGGATAGAAGCTGCCATATATGCTTGGTGTGACATCACTTCCTGCCTGAGTCTCTCCCTGCTTACTAACAGCTCTGAGCTCAGATTACAGTAGGGATGGGAGGAGGGAGGGGGAGAGGAGCAAACTGAGCATGCTCAAGGCCGTGCCCTGGAGGTTTAAGCTGAAAACAGGAAGTCTGATACAGAAGCCCATGTGTACACAATAAAAGCAAAGAAATGTGGTGTTTCTTTTGACAGAGGACTCAGAGCAGCATTACTTTGAGGGTTTACTGGTGTATTTATATAGACCTTTCTGATAAAGCTTACTTAATTTTAGCCTTTCCTTCTCCTTTAATACCAGTACTAAGACGAAATGCAATATACAGGGAGACAATTAGAAAAGGGTTTGCAAATGTTTGAATCCATATATATTAGGGAACTTTTGGCATTCTAACAAATATTACATTTTTGACAAAAGATATGGCAGAATCCCAAAACTAAATTAAAAGCTGTACATTCAAAATGGAGACCAAATATACTTAACAATCAAAACAATTGTTGACTGCAAGTCATTATTGTATTATTATTATTATAATCAACCGCTAAATGAATGTCTAAATTTTTAATATCCCTAGTAAACTGACCTACTTTTCATAATAAAAGGGCACATCTATTATTTCTTATGGGAATGGTGCCCTGCCTTTCTGTTGCTTTCCTACTCCATTCATCATTCTTTTCTGCATGAGGGGTGGGATAATCACTGAAGCTAATTTGCAAAATTGTGCACGCAGGTGAGATATCTTGCATGCATGAATGTTAATAAGCTTATTAGAGTTCATTTGCAGGATCCCAGGTGATGCTACTAATGCATTTCACACCAGGGTCTTATACAAGCACTAAAGAACCACTCTTACTCTTACCACTCTTCCCTGCCGTTATAAATGTGAAAATTTGAAAATTAGACATTGGAATAGGTGAATAGTCCCCATTTGTTTTGAACCATTGGTGCTACCATAATCCTCAGCAAACCACTGCATCAGCGGGTAGTTGACTGCTGGGAGTTGTGAGCTAAAGGTTTAGATACAAAAGGTCACTCATAGGAAGCTTTAATTAATACATATCCTAAATAAATAATGATACCTTTCTCAGATTTTCAATTTTTGTGAGATTAAAGGACCTGGTCATTTATCGCAAAATGTATTTGTTTGCTTATTTAATTCCAAACAACACTACGATGTCTGAACAGGCCATCAGAGGCAATGAGCCTAAATGGCTTAATGTTTAAATTATGTCTGGAAATATGTTTATGTTAGAGATGAAGAAATAGTAAGTGTAAGTGAAAGGAACAAAGGGAAAGTGAGCTGTCTACTGATCCTTCTGTTCTTGGTGTTTTGTAATAAACCAGCTTACTACTTCAAATGAGGCAGGCACATATTCAGAAATGAGTTGGAAGAATTTGAATAAAAAATCATTTTTAAATAAGTTAAGAACTAGCCCCTTTCCTTGTTATTATTACCTGGTGTAAACTAATTCACACCAAATAAAAATATATTTTTTTAATTGTGCCCCATGCTATAATGATTATTGTATGACCTTTTTGTAACTTACTTCCATTAATTCGCCCTTTAATTAACTTTTTATGGTGCAAGAGTCATCTTATTTGTATACAAAATATTCCATCGCTCTATGTCTGTAATTATAAAGGCATGATGTCTGCCAAGTTAGCTTTACTTACTATTAAAGGAAAAGCTTGGCAGCTAATACTGAAATGACAGACATTTCAACATGGATCTTTCAAAACTTCTGTTCTCTTCTTTGGTGCTTTATAGTGCTGATTATGACCTGTTTGAGGCACCTATGCAGCTTGGTGCTACTTTTCTTTGAATGACAACAGCACTTGCCAAGGCTTGAAAACTATTGTCTATACATTATTTATACAATACACACCTTCATACACAGCGTGAATAACAATCACACCTCCAAATTAAATGTTATAGTGATAAATGAAGAGGGTGACATCAATAGTTATTGAAGTTATTCATACAAAACGTATCTTCAAACAATTCTGATCTATAAAAAATGATATTAATCTTATTTATACAGGTAGGTGTGTGTGTTTACCGTGCCCAAAAGTATCAAATCCCTATTGTGCATTAACTTTGCATCCTGTATAAATGATGTGTGCATTGCAACTGTTCTATGGGTAATGGCAATTATTAATTACTCTAAAGATCCTGTTGCTGGAGAATGTCCAGTATTGAGTATATAGTTAGTATATATACAGTTGTTTTAAGTTGGCTATACATGAGCTGAATCTTACAAGTCAGCAAATGGGCTAACTGTATTGTGTTCTGGCCAATTCGATTTCACAAATTCCTGCAAGAAAACTAATCAGATTATAAAGGGAACAGAAGTGAAGTTTGGCCTCTTCTACTTCCTCAAATCTGGTTGCCTCATGCAAATTCCAATGCAAATTCCATCCATCTTTAATGGATGGTCAAGTTGTCACTCGTAGTCCCCACAGACAAAGGCATGGCAATAAGTAAATAAACCGATTCAATTTTGGTTCTGGTGTGATTTGTAAGGCTCGTAGACAAGTAACACAATAGTATATAAAAGCTAAGGCTGTTGTTTAGTATTTAAAGAATGAGCACCAGCAGATAGCCAACTTAAACTGGCCACTTGTTTATTAATAGGCTTGTCCAATTCTGTAATTCTCATCTGAACTGGCAATTGATCCATCATTTCATATCATCAGACTTTATTTTCATATCATTAGATGTTTTGTAGTAGGGCTGCATGGTACAGTATGTAGGATTCTGCTAATCCGTTATTGTTACGTGATTTCTTTTTAGGGTACCTTGAAGACAGTTTTATTAAATCTGGAGTCTTTAATGTCTCAGAGCTTGTGCGAGTTTCTCGAAGTAAGTGAACACTAGAGCTTTCAAATAACACTTTTTGTAAACCAAAAGCGTGTGTTTGTGTATCTCTACTGTCTTCATTCTTAGATGATACTCACCAAGAAACAACTCTGCTGTCTCTTATTGGTCTGTGATTCTATCTATATTAGTCTTTCTGTCTATCTGCCTATCTCTGTTACTTACTAGAAACTATTTACAGCTCATGATTTTAGAAACTGTAGTGAACAAAAGTAACATTTGTATAGCATCATATTTCATATTTTACAGGAAATTGCACTTTGAAAAGTAAAACTGGCCTGTTTTCTATTAATATTATGCCATAATAACATTTTCCCAGTTTAAAGTTCATGCAGAGGTCCACTGTAAGGGTATAATCTAGCGACATATTTCTCTGAGTGTCCCACTTTAAAGGCAACATGACGTCATCATTAGAAGGGTAAATTAGCTTTAGGCAATCTGCACAGAATTCTTGTAGATAAGTTATCCTAAAAAAACATGATGTAAAGGAAAAACAAAACAGAAAACCTTTCTATGTGTGTGCACTTAACAACTACGCACTGTCTGGAATGATATAGTTGGAAAAGGCTGTATAGCTATTGTTGAAAGGGAAATAGAACACTAGCCTAAAATGTCTCCCTATAAAGCATTAACTGTAATAAGGCATTTTTCCAATTCGTGTGCTCTTTGCTGAAGCTGCTCTTTTTAGTTAGAATGGTTATCAAAATTATCGATTACACATTTCATATATCTGCTTGTGAAAACTGCAGTTAATACAGGCTTCTTTTATCTTGCAACTCTTCATACACCACAAGAGACTGCACTTTACCACAGCCAATAGAAGTCCTACATTCACTCCTAGCCAGGAGTTCTTGAAGTAGTTAACACTGAATAATAGAGAAACTTTCTACATTCTCTTAGCTGAAATTTATTTAATGTTCAAATAAAAATCCCTTTTCTTTTCATGGTGATTTGTTTTCTTTTGGTTACTGTTAGCCAATTTAACTTGTAACAGCGCTGGTGTTAATTGGTATGAGAATATAGCTCTAGACTAGACTAGGAATCCACCTCTCACCTACCTCTGCCTTTCTATGACAGTTAAAAATATAGACTGTATACTGATTTTAGTGAACTCAGCTATAAGGCTGTTGTCCTGCATGTAAACAACTCTGTTTAGGTGACAATTAGAAGATGTGTTATATTGCATTAGTAGAAATGTTATGATTTTCGCTTAATTTACTATGTAGGATGCATACAAACATTTATACAGCAGGTTGCTGAAAAGTCTTGTGATGCCAAAGGTTAAAAGATGAGCTTATATTACATGAAATGCATAAAGTCTATTATGAAAATGTTTCTACTGTTCTATTTTTAATATCCCAAAGCAACTCTTTTGCAGCTGATTACGCACCAAATAGATAATATTAAGATTTTGCCAAACACCGAATCCTGTACAAATTATTCAGCCATATTGTTGGCAAATGCCACAGCACGAAAAGTGAACTAAACCTAAAGTATGAAAACCACTGAGTTAGGGTTGCTGAATTTACCATTTTAAACATATTACTGAACCAAAGAACTTTAACTTAAACCTGTGTAAGGAAATGTAAATGTATATATTAACACATATATATATTATATATATATATTGTACACAATGAAGATATCACTTAACCATTTACTCATTCTGGAATTTAGTAGACTGTTTGGGATATGCATTTTTTCTTTTTTGCAAGGCCTGGTTGTAACACTTCAGGGCAGATTCATCGAAAAGAAAAATATTTTGAGTTTTCTCACCTGCAGTGCCCAATTCTATTTTCTCCCTAGTTTCTTCTCACATTGAATATTTCTTGCAGCAACTCTCTCGAGTGTAAACAGGCCCTAGAAATGTTTGTTGTGAGATGTAGATAGTTGCCATATAATTCAGTAGTATTGCAACTCAAGAATTCTCCAGAATTCTTCACTATTCACAAGTAAATTAAATGACAGAAATATTTCCTTTCAAACCCATGCTAACAGGTCCATTGGTTTGAAAGGATTGTGGGACCTCTGAACACCTAATATGTTTTGACAAGAAAATGCTGGCTAGAAGATGTCACAAGATTTTATAAATAGCAGAAATGTTTTTTTTCCTTTCGATAATTAATTTGGGAAAAATTTTTGACCATCATTATATCTACTCTGTTGTTTTTTACTGTTGCACATAGTTGGGAGTACAAATGGTTTTCCTAGATGCTTAAATATAGCAAGTGTTCTCTGATATACTGTGGAAGACTTTATATCTGTCTTTTAAAACTCTCTCACAAAATAAATGGTAGATACAATATAATTTTTTAATCTTAAATATCAATGACTTCTGTTTTATTTTTTTGTGTTTTAGCACCCATAACACAGGGTTCTGGTGTGAATTTTCCAATTGGAGAGCCACTAAGCCAGCCATACTACCATGATATGAACTCGACAGTTAGCTTACAGAGGTCATTGTCCTCCCCACCGAGCAGGTAAGCATGTCCAGAGCAGTTTTTGGATTACTAAAGAGTAGCTTAATGTACAGTCATATGAAAAAGTTTGGGAACCCCTCTTAATTCTTTGGAGTTTTGTTTATCATTGGCTGAGCTTTCAAGTAGCAACTTCCTTTTAATATATAACATTCCTTATGGAAACAGTAGTATTTCAGCAGTGGCATTACGTTTATTGGATTAACAGAAAATATGCAATATGCATCATAGCAAAATTAGATAGGTGCATATATATGGGCACCCCAACAGAGATATTACATCAATACTTGTTGAGCCTCCTTTTGCAAATGTAAAAGCCTCTAGATGCCACCTATAGCCTTTGATTAGTGTCTGGATTCTGGATGGCGGTATTTTTGACCATAAATCTCTCTCTTTGATGGCTGCAGAGCCTGCTTCAAATCATCCTATACATTTTCAATGATATTCAAGTCGGTGGACTGTGATGGCCATTCCAGAATATTGTACTTCTCCCTCTGCATAAATGCATTTGTAGATTTTGTAGTGTGTTTAGGGTCATTGCCTTGCTGGAATATCAAACCCCTGCATAACTTCAACTTTGTGACTGATGCTTGAACATTATCCTGAAGAATTTGTTGATATTGGGTTGAATTCATCCAGCCCTTAATTTTAACACTCTGCACTAGCCACACAGCCCCACAGCATGATGGAACCTCCGCCAAAAAGTAGGTAGCAGGTTTTTTTCTTGGAATGAGGTGTTCTTCTTCTGCTACGCAAAGATCTTTTTGTTATGACCAAATAACTAAATTTTTGTCTCATCAGTCCAAAGCACTTTGTTCCAAAATGACTGTGGCTTGTCTAAATGAGCTTTTGCATACAACAAGTGACTCTGTTTGTGGCATGAGTGCAGAAAAGGATTGTTTCTCATTACCCTGCCATACAGATGTTCTTTGTGCAAATTGCGTTGAATTGTAGAACGATGTACAGATACACCATGTGCAGCAACATGTTCTTGTAGGTCTTTGGAGGTAAACTTTGGGTTGTCTGTAACCATTCTCACAATCCTCCGCATATGCTGCTCCTGTATTTTTCTTGGCTTGCCAGACCTCAACTTTACATCAACTGTGCCTGTGGCCTTCCATTTCCTGGTTACATTCCTTACAGTTGAAACTGACAGTTTAAACCTCTGAGATAGCTTTTGTAGCCTTCCCCTAAACCATGATACTGAACAATCTTTGTTTTCAGATCTTTTGAGAGTTGATTTGAGGATCCCATGCTGTCCCTCTTCAGAGGAGAGTCAAACAGAAGCACAATTTGCAACCGGCCACCCTTTCTCGTGATTGGACACACCTGCCTATAAAGTTCAAGGCTTAACAAACTAATTCAACCAATTTGGTGTTGCCAGTAATCAGTATTGAGCAGTTACGTGCATTCATATTATCAAAATAACAAGGGTACTCACATTTTTGCACAGACAGTTTTTCACATTTGATTTAATTTCATACAACTGAATGCTGCGTCACTAAAGATCTTTGTTTAGAAAACACCACAGTACTCAGATGTTTCTGTGAAATGAAAGACATACCACTGTTATCTTTTTTTGTTGAAAGTGGAGTAAATTATTATGCAGGCTGAGAGGGGATCCCAAAAGTTTTCATATGACTGTATATGGATGTCAACTAATAGTAGTCAACACAGTCACTGCCTTTAATTCACAAGTGTACATTCCACAGTAGACCTCTTTAACATTGGACAGCACTTACATTAATGTCCATAAAATTACCTTTAATACAACTTAGTTATTCAGGACCTGTTTTTTAGTGGTTTCATTAAAGTTTTTCCCTTACTCATTATAGCAAACGACCCAAGACCATTTCTATAGATGAGAACATGGAACCAAGCCCAACAGGGGATTTCTACCCTTCTCCCAACTCACCAGCAACGGGAAGTAGGACATGGCATGATCGAGATCAAGGTAAATGGGATAATCACCTTACTTTTTGTGTTTAGCCTGTTTTTAGTTCTTAATTCCCTTTTTTAAATTTTTTCTTTTGAACCTTACCGTTGCTCTTTCCATATATATTTTTATTTTTTAAATAATAACTTTCCCACTAAATTTAAAAGTTTATTCATACCCAAGAAGTGTTTTTTTTGTAGATTTTCTACAGTTTTGCCCCTTACCCTTGCTATTTGTACTCTTTTTTTCATAATAGCAAAATGAACACAATTTCTATTTGAGTAGCATCTACATCTGTAGAATTTATTTTACTGCTGATTCATGAAGACTGTAGTTTCTGATAAAATGTATTATAAGTGACAATGGGAGGACTGATGTTAAACCAAAGTGTAGTTTGTACAGTAAAATGGTATATGGCCACCAAAAACAAACTATGACAGTATGAACTCACACTCACATGCAATCTGATCACCCACCTTTGTAGCTAAATTGTTTTAACCTAAATAACAGCTGGTGGCATACCCTAATAGTGGATGCATGTGTCGCCAGCATTACAGATTGATATACCCCAATGATACAATTACAACAGCATTATAACTCGTGTATGATAATCCAATAGATGGTATGGAACACATTTTTCAGAAACAAACTATGAACCTCTGAATTTTAGCTAAAGTTTTAATTTATTTATTATTTATAATGTCCAACCTGAGACATGTTAAACATTTTATACATCTGATTAGTAAAGTGATGTGCTATTATGGGTCTACATGTCTTTAGAAGGTGCATTTATATTTATTAAAGTTTTCATTGTAGGTTCTTTGATAAATGCTGTTTATCCATCAACCATTCTGTGTTTAAGAGATAAAACATCCCCTAAAGGAAAATGCTAAAAATGTATTTATAATCTACCACTCAAATAATGTTTTTTGCAAATATATTCTTGTCTGAATGAGCCACCAAATAATAATATCTTTGTTGTGCACTTAACAAGTCATTTTGCCTCAGGATTGCTGACACTTCACACTCGCTAGTCATTCACGTTCCCTAATAATTATCTGACAAAAGATCTTATTTTATAAAACCCTTAAAATTTTTCCTTCGTAAGACAGTTTGTAGGAAAGCAGCTGAGAAAAACAACTTCCAGAAATGCAAACTCTTTGTAGTATTAATGACACTAGTAAAGTAATTTTTGGCTTTAATAGATTTCATCTTCTTGCAGTTATGTAATTGTATCTTCTACTTTTGACTTGTAATAGCCATAGTGAAGACATGTTCAGAGCGTTTTTCATTACAAATGGCTTCTCACAAGTTGACAGTAGGATTAGTCCTGTAAACTAGGTGTATAACAGAATGAGAAGCTGGATCTGAGGCTCATACAATCTTTTAAATGGGATACCATCATTATTTGCATAATGAAAAAATGTCCTAAGCATTCTGGAAATAATGTCTAGGATTATTTTCTTAATCTTGTGCAATTATAGTGTAACAATTCAGGAGAAACACAGGCAGATTCGGGGCAATTTAGTCGCCTGGCGACTAAACACCTCATCTTCTGGGCCACAGAAGGCACAAACGGGAAGACATGCGAAGGCTGTGTTAACTGCATTCTCTTGGAGCAGAAGACATAATACATACATGCTTATGTTTAACAACCCTAACAAGAGCTAGAAAATCAAATAAAAAACGAAATAAAAAAATATGAATTTTCACTGTTTGGTATTAAACTGCATATCTGTGTGTGAGCATTTTAAACATTTTAATTAGTTAAGTAGTTACCTAGAAAGTAGTTAGAAATAAAATCTATTATTGGGATTCTGGAACTGACGTTTCCTATCTGAAAAAATGCAGTATTCCCCTACAATGATTCTAATTGTATAGCCTATAAAGTATGTTAGTACTTAAGGCTTATTGCTTTTAAAAATCAATTGAAATTGACTTTAATGCAATTTGCATGATTACTCTGTCTCCTTGGTATAAAGCTTTTTGAATATTTAACATGGATTGTTTTTCGCAAAATCCATGTTAAAATAAGAAGAAAAGGATGGATGAAAATAAACTTAACCTCTTTTATTGTTTTGGTTTTTGCTAGGAACTCAAGCAATCTATAGTACAGAAAAATACCTCATCCTGTAGGACAGTTGCTATATTCAAAAAATGAGACTATATATTAAAGGGCACATTTAGCTTTATATTAACATTATGTATGATAAAGTTATATCTTCAACAACCAAAAAACAGATGGACTGAGAGGGTACAGTTTTGTTGTTATAACTATTTTCCAATGTTTATTTTTGTATATTTCTTTTCACACTGTGTGAAAAGAAATATACAAAAATAAACATTGGAAAATAGTTATTGTGAAAAGAAATATACAAAAATTAACATTGGAAAATAGTTCTAACAATAAAACTGTACCCTCTCAGTCCATCTACTATTGAGCTTTCATTCTGATTTCCAAACTGCTTTCTGGTTAAGGTCTAACAACCACATAGCAATTGAAATTCCAGGCTTGATGGTTGCAGAACAAAATGTTGAAATATTTTTTTTTTTTTTAAAAAAAGCACAATCTGATCGTTAATTGTTTTAGAATATTGCTGTTTACGTGATATTGGTCAAAACACCCTCTACAGAAAGGGGTATAATGAACTAGAAAATGCACATCAGATGAAGGCAACAAAAATGTTATTGATGTACCCCATGTTACAAGCAAGGCTTTTCCATATTTATGCTACAGAGTTCAGGAATTATTGGCAAGTTAGAAACCATTACCACATAACATACATGCGAGAAAGTTTTGGCCTGAACATGAACTCTGAGTAATTAGGGAAAATCAAATAATTAATAGCAGTAGCACTATTTTTGAGCAAAAATATAATTTACTTTAAAAGGCATATTATTATTGCTCCTTCCACAGAATTACTTTATATTTTTTTTTATTGTACACATTTTCAAAAAGATTTACATGGATATCAAAGTATTGCTTGAGAGATTTAATGAAGAATAAAGATCTTGTCCTTATATAGCCTGCTGTAGAGTAGCATCCAGCCTAAGAAGCTTGTGCTTTTCATTCATTTTTCAGGTACAGTTCTAATAAATTAGTAAAATAAAAAAGTACAAACTTGATTCATGAGGTTGAAGCTTTCAAGGTTGCCCATTCCTTAAGAAGGCAATTGGCAGTTTCCAGTAATCTATTACATTGGACTTCAAAGCCATATTTCAAACTATTAACATGCAGTTCTCCACCCATTATGAAAGCAAGTTTCCAGTATCTTTAAAAAGCCATTGAGTGTACAAATGCAGTTACTCATGGCAAACAATCACATCTTTGCTTTTATTTTTAACTTGTAGACTGATGAAAACGAATTGCTAATTAATTTATATTGGCAACTGCACTATAATCCTATACATATGTAAATGAGCCCTAGAAAGTAAAGTAAGAGCTGAAAAGGTAGGAGCTTACTGGTTACTGATTCTACCCCTTTTTCACATGTTGCAGTGCAAAAATGACATGTTTCATGTATGTCTACTTTCCAGGGAAGCAACAGCAGACCCAGTGGCTGCTGTAGTTCCTTACAGAGGGGTCTGGTGGGGGACCATGCTAATGCACATTTTCAGTATAGATGTAGGTGTGATATAGGTCTTCTGCCCCAAGTTCTGTGTGTCTGTGTAGAATTATAAATATTTTACCATAGGGACCAGTTACTAGTTAAGCTACCACATGCTAAAATTCTAATTTGATCTTCTGCTTTTATATGTCAATACTCTATGAGTTAGTAAAAGCTATCTCGTTTAAGAGTGAAGCCGCTGCAGTTTTTATTTGAAATACTATTTTTGGGATGCCATTTATCAATATACCAGCTGCGCAGCCAACTACAAAATCAATAAAGGGAATTTGCTTCAGAGTTAAGTGGTTTGCGTTAATGAAATTATTCTTCATGGCCTCTAAAGGAACCTAAGACTAATAACTCTGAAAATGAGATACTTCATTGAAGACAATTTTAATGGGGTTATTATACCATCTTGAGCCTTTTGCAAAAAATAAGTATCTGATGCATTCTCATGGGTGCATGAAAGGTGTGCCATGCAGATTATCTATTTGTAAGGTGTTAACTCTGCAGGCTGGCATTCCAAGTTTGTAGTGAAGTGGTTAATTAAAAGTTTTTATGGAGTATTTCAGCTGTTCACCAACACCTTCAATGCAATGTACTTATGTTGTGTTATTTTCAAAGGGCTCACTTAGAGATAGGATTGAAATCAAGCAAACATATCTTTTTTCATTCTGGCAGTTAATTACTCCTGGTTGAAATGACATCATTCAACAACTGTTACGGGATCAAGTCCATATGCCTTGTCATATGGGCAAGGAACTATTTTAATCACGGCTTTAGATAGAACTGCACAGATTCATTATCTCTGGGGCACTTTTGGTTAGGCACAAAACAGCAAGACACTTTGCTATTGATGCATTGTAAAGGACACATTTCTGTTCCCATAAATGACTTACCACTTACCTTGCTAGAGTAGATAAAAACATTAAATATGCTTTGAATCTTAAAACTAATGCATGTTTTAAGTTGTTGTACAAAGGACAGAGTTAACATTTGTATTTCTGGGATGTTGTATGGGAATTAAGAACTTGCATACACCTTAAACAGCTCCTTAATTATTTCAAAGATATATTGTATTTCCATCTATTAAAATTGATTGTACAATCAAAACTAATTGTTTTGGGGCAGTCACTTGACTTCCCAGTAGCCTCCCCACATCTGTACGCCACTCCATCAATGATGATATTACACACACATACTGTAGGCTAGACTCCCTTACCACTAGGTGATATTATAAACATGCACATGTGATGAGGTATCTGATAAAAAATGAGGAACTCAAAAGGCACATTTGCTGTATATAACAATTAAAGGCATTGCTTGACCAATATAATTAATGAACAGCCATGCATTCTTGCTGGAGCTTATTGGTAGGGCTAATTTTGATGATTTTGATACCCATTATCCATTATCAAGTAACACCCAACTACGAAAGAGCGATTTACTTCTGATAATTCCACAGTAGTATTGCCAATGTAGGTAGTTTTGTGATAGTAGGAAAGATGTCTAACAAAGAGGAAGTAATCACAATTGATTACTAACAGGTACCAGTTAGTTGTCCTTGATGATACTACAAATAAACATTTTGATTTCCTTTTATTGTGCAATTCAGTAATGTTAGTGGTAACAGTTTTGATTGGTCACACGGCCTCCCCTGGTTTAGTTAAGAAGAATGCTGACACTATTGAAATACTGTAGTTGCCTCTAATCTTATCTCTAAGCCAATTTTAAATAACATAGTTTCCCTTCCAGAGCTTACGGCTGAAATATGTTTATGACTCTTGTAAACATCCTGAATTTATATTAGCCTAGCATTGTTTAGCATAATACCTCTAGCAATGTAACTACATGTGGAGAAAATACGGACAAACTGATTTTGAGAAAGCAGAATGTATGATCAATGCTAAGGAAAAAATCCACCTAAGACATCACAAACTCTTGCCTGCTCATTTTCTTTTTGAGATTGGATTTAACCTTTCCAAGGACATTCTCTCTTGAAGTTTTGCGCAAACAGTTTATCATACCAATGGTCTCTATCCCCATGTTTCTTTTCATTCATGGGGACAGCTATCTTATATTGGTCCAGTATGGTTTGTCATGACATAATCTCTTTAAAGTACTTCTGAATTTATACCCAAATCTGAAACATTTATCCATGCAGGTCCATGCTTTTGACAACAAGATTCATAATCATGCATCTTCTGTGTTATTGTAACAAATGTTTGCCCTCACTCAACCATCTTCTCTCTGTTCAGCATGATTATCTACAATATATAATAGGGGAATCTGTTATGTGACATTTGGTGCTGTTTTCTCAAAATTTCATGTCTCGTGTCTAAATTTGCCAAGCCATTAACAACAGCCTATACTATAAAGCAAACATTCTGCTATGGTAAGCTGCTGCAGAACGAAACACTCACAGCACATGGAACTCCCTCTATACCCTATATAAATAAGTTACCCTTTTTAATTTTTACTCAATGCATTTTATTTTGTAAGCAAACCTGCACTTAATCTGCACTAAAATTTTGAAAGATTCATGTATTTTGTTGTTCACTTCACCAACATGACAACCTTTAGCTAGTGTTAAATGGGAGTTTTACGTCTACAGTAACCATTCGTATTTCTCTAGGAAGCATCTAACACCACCATTACTATCAGTATATCAGCAGGCTCCTAGGGTTCTATCTAGGAGCTACTATCAGAATTTTAGACAACCAGTCACCATTTTTACATAACAGAAATTTAGTCCCATGGCGGAAGCCAGAAAGGAGTACCTGCACTAACAGTACTGATCTGAAGTAATAGTGGAAAAATCTTAGAATGGAATGCCTTGAGTTAAAACTTCTGGTGTGACCTGCTCAAGGTATCCACACAGTTTGGTACAAGTTTTTGTGGCATTTCAGTTTAGTCCATAACGCTTCCATTAATAGTATTTAGAAGCAGAACCATTGATGTGTTTAAAACCAAAACATAACTTTAATCTCATATGTTTGTAAAGTTTTTGGAAACCCAAGCAGGTGCCTGGAGAGAGCAGGTGTGACTGTGGATGTCTGAACTTGCCCCATATCACTAGCTGACTGGCGCAACGTCCCTGTAACAGGTGGCTAGAGGCACTTGGCTGACCATGTGATGTTTGTCGAGGGAGCTTACAGGCATGGCTTGCTGCTGCAGGCATGGGAAGATGGCCTTTTTTATTGCTTTGATGAGGAAATTGCCCAAACGCATGTCTCATTAGTGTTTCTTAAGGTCCTTTTGGAAGCGAACAACAGTTTAATTAAGAGCTCCCGTAAAACACGTTGCTGCATACTTTTTTCCCCCCACGGCATTTTAGCACATCAGAGTCCACCCGACTTGCCTCAGGCTGAGTCAAACAGATATACATCTGGCGTACCATTTGTGCAAGCTGTCGATACATACGCTAAGGCTCACACCATGCTCCCTTCCGTCTTCCCTTCAGATACAGTTCCTTGTCGAGGGATCAGTTGGCCTGACTTTTTCATTATTTACACAAGTGAGTTCACTTTGATGTGGTGCTGGGAAATTTATGGACCACCAAGGCCCAAGGATGTGCATACTATCCTAATAGTAATTTGAGCCTATTATGTGGTTTGGAATGCAACTCCAAAATATATTCCTCTTCTCAGAAATTCAAAGGCCAGCCAGGCTTTAGAAATGAAAATATCTGTCTGCCAAAGTTAGCTTATGTTAGCTTATGTTTTTTTTCCAAGTACAAAATCAGCTTTCACATGAAAACTGATAATTTCACTGATATCTAATAACAAGGAGCCAAGAATGTGAATGGGTAATAGGGCACATGACGGGGTTAATGTCCCTGCTTCCCAAACAACAACTGCTGCTAATAAGGCTGTATTGGTCAACTGTAAAGATCTATGCTGTCTTCCTTTACAAATTGAAATGGCGACTATTCATTTCCACAGCACCATTAAATGGTTTTCTGCCAAAGTTAGAGGCAGCACATCTGTAGACCAGTGCCAGAATTGCTGATTTTGTATCATACCCCTGCTGCCTTATAATCTAAAATTATGTCCTTCAGACAGCCATTCATCCCAGTAGGGGTCTTTCTTTTGGTGTTCGGTGAGATTTTATTGCATAACTACTTCACTGCCAGACATGCCTTCTGTTCATTGCATGATATCAGAATCCCGCCTTTCCGAAAGTAGGCAGAGGAACAAAACTATAACTAATTTTATTTTTTAAGAGGAACTTTGTTTGTAGATTTACTCTCATATATCAAATCCATCACTGTGTTTTGCCGCACAGAACTGGGCACTACATCTAAAAACAAGCTGAATCCCACTGTCATGAAATTATACAGATTTATTGTTACATGTGCTTTCCACCCAGGGTGCTGGAAGTTGTAATCCATTATCCATACCTGCTCCTGGGAATTGGATCTGGGTCTCAGTTTATAAGTGGCTGGCGTACTATTTTGTATGAGAAAAGTGTAACTTGTGAATCTACAGTATGTAACAATTTTAAGTAAGGGATTACAGGGTAGAGTTTTGTCACCTGCACAAAAAGAACAATGCCAGTGTTTTCGCTGCTCAAAGCAACAGAGTGAAGATACAGGTACGTATATATTACTTGACTGGGCAGTGTCGTCCATATTAAATACTAGGCTTGCTGCCATAGGTGGAAACATATTTTGGTGCAGATGCTCTCATATAACCTTCTGCAATGGATGTCTTATACCTTCCCAGTTGCGGGTAAATAAATGTCACAGTAGTCTGGAGTAAATGTTTTACTTTAATGTGGATAAATGTTATCATAAGAGATTGGAAAAGTTAAAATGGTAAAAATAACAAGATTTCCTTTAGATTTTCTTTAGCACCATCTATGAGTTTTAGCTAAAGAGCCTGAACTTGTTTACATATAATACTATTCTCAGTCTTATAACACTTCTATTTTCCTATAGCAGTGCACGAGGAGCAAGTTTTGCTATATTTGTTTTTTTATACAGGAGTTAATTGCCACATTTTTCCCTGTGATTAGGAATGAAATGTGATCTTTTATATATTCTGTCTTTTGTGATGGCCTTCACGCAAGAGAATGAAGTAATTGTGCCTTGTGAAGGTATTCTGTTACTGACAGTCTCGTGACAGCTCAAGACAGACACAATATGGCATTCAGAGCCGATGTATGTAGGCCATTAGTACACTTGTCCATTTCTTCAGACAATAATGGTTGGATGTTTTACCAACAGTAGACAACACACCAGGAAAAGTTTGACAGCACTCAAGACAAATATTTGGGTAAACTTTCACTTTTTGTCCTATTGGCTTTTTTTTCTCCACCAGCCCTGCTCTAGTGGCTACGAATTCATCACATATTAACCAATTCTATGATAACTTCAAGTGAATAAAATATTTTAAGCAAATACTTTCACAATTAAATTAAGCATGTTCTCCATACATTAAACAAACAAAATCATCTATGTTCACTACATAAATAATCTTTTAAATCAATCAAGTAAATTAAGGGATTTAGAAAAAAATTTAGTGTATAGAGATGCTACTGCATATGGATTGAACATTTTCCAGTTATAGACATGATGAATAACTGTTTTTGAAAGTATCAAACATACAACGTATATATACACATTCTCATTTGTAGAGCACTCCAATACATAGTCAACACATGCCTGGGTGCTCTCTCATACATCATAGGTAAAGTATTTCAGCAACAGACGCACTCCAGGACTTCATAATGGGGTGAAATTTCTTGTCAGCATTTTGAATGAAAATAAGTCTGCCAGAGTTATTGTCAATATTTCAGTCCCATATAAAAAGCTTATGGGGAAGGTCCCCATAGGCTAACATTGGTGCTCGGTAGGTTTTAGGTGGCAAAGTAGGTAGTCAAAGTTTTTTTTAAAGAGACAGTACTTCGACTATCGAATGGTCGAATAGTCAAACGATTTTTAGTTTGAATCGTTCCAGTCGAAGTTGTAGTTGAAGGTCGGAGTAGCCAATTGGTTGGTCGAAGTAGCCAAAAAAAACCTTCGAAATTCGAAGTTTTTTTCATTCTAATCCTTCACTCGAGCGAAGTAAATGTGCCCCTTAGTGTTTTCCATTTCATATGGATGTCTTAAGCTGGGCATAGACCCAAAAATACTATTGTACGAAACGGAGATTCGTATGATTTTCGGACTGTGTGGAGTGTCCTGACATTTTTCGTACCAGTAGATTGGTCGCTCAGTCGATCAGACAGGTTGAAAGATTTAAATTGGGTAATGATAATATCTCTGCATGCATTGACGATTGTGTGATTGCTGTCTGCCAATAAATGACCAGAGAATCATGTGATTTCTCCTCTTTATTACTTTATATTATCTGAATGGTTAGTTGCAGTTCTGAAGATTGGCACGGACGATCTTTCGTCCAACTGTAGGCTATAAACTGCAAGTCTATGGGTAGCTTTAGACCTGCTTAGCTACTGCACTATATATGGACAATATTCCTAGATGAGAGCTTCATGCTTGGAAAGCATCACTGATCCTCATATTCTTGTGTCGGAGATGCATAGCAGCCTTGGTATTGGATGGTTGTCAGGTGCATAATTTATGGCAATATTTTCATTTTAAATATAAATTATTTTAAAGCTTAATCTGGGAAATGGGAACATTTTAATAATTAACCCCCGTAGTACAAAATACTTATGAAAAATAAAGCTTGACTACACCATGTATCAGTATATACCATGGGGAAAAAAAGTTGCAAAATCTAACAATAGTGGAAAAATTGTAGCTGGTTTCTGTATAGCACATAAGCCCAGTGCAAGAAAATGTTAAACAAATAAAGGCCACATTTTAGTAATGTATTTGGCTTAATAGATTGTGTTAGGCATTTCGCTGTAAAAGATGTAAAGAATAACCAGTGTCACATGTCAAATGCAATGGTTGAATACAAGTTTATAGTTGTAATTCGATGGTACTCTGCTTTGGGCAGAAATCTACAAGGTCTACAGGTCTACAAGATAGCAAGAAAAATTTAAAACTCGATCCCTTAAACACTGCATTTAAGGGACTTGTATTATGTGCTCTAGCACTTTGACAAAGGCTGGGGATCCAGCTGAAATGTTAGGTTTGTTTTCAAATAAATCACCTTTTAGATTCATAAATCCCCTAAGTGTGTATTTCTTCTGTGGTGTTCATCCCTCAGGTGACAAAGTGCTCAAAAATACCTTCTTTTTAGAATATGTGTAAAACACATCAATTATGTAATGACTTTTTTTTTTTGGAAGGTGAAAGGTTCAGTGATATGAAGAGCTTTTTCTTCTGATCACTCAGGGTGGGAACATAGGAAATAGTACAGTTTGCTGAGGCAGGATTTGGATGAAGGGGTTTGGACAAAAACTAAGAACACAGAATGAATGGATTATTTCAGACAGCAGTGATTTTCAAACCCATATTAGTCAAGACAAGACCCAAATGGGTATCCAGGTACAACTGGCAAGTCTTCTTCTTCAAGATTAACTAAATTTTAAAAACAGGGTTGTGCACCATAAGTTTTAAACCACGTAATATGTTTATGCGGTCCACCATTAAAAGCCAGCATTATAGAACTAGACTAGACTGGTTGTATACAACTTAAGCTAATGTACAAAACATCATTTGTCTGGAAAGTGATTGTTACTTGTTATTAGCTAAATATTAATCACTGATTATTCATGCACCTAATTGCCAGGGAAAGATAAATAATGTGATTATTCCTTATTGCTGAATCAATATGACATTCCATGTGTGCTGAGTGGGCAGAGACTGTGACATTACCATGAGGGATAGTTATAGTGGAACCAAGTGAAACATACAAAATTTTCTGAACATTCCTCAACTAGAAGCTACATCAAAATCTGAACCCCAATATCAATGATGATACATTGCACTTCTAATACTATGGAGCCTTGATTAATGTTGTGAGTTTACTAACTCACACTGGGTTTCAGGGCCCTATTCCATCTGCAATTTTTGCTTTTTCCTTGAGTGGGCTTTTGTTAAAAAGAAAAGGTTGGCAGCTTTTAGGGTTTTTCATTATTTATTTTTTTACAAGGCAGTAGCTAGACTACTTGTCAAAGCATTGAACCAGAAACCTTGGTGTCTGCTCATATATGGTGAAACAACATATTGAAAAAATCTGGATGGGAGAGCAGTGGTTAATACCGTGGAACAAGTATGAATATTTGTTAAGGGATTTATTAACATAGCTGAAAAAACAAGTGGTGAACAAGCATCTGATTTTGTGCTGTCCACAGTATCTGTGAACCAATGGGTAAATGAATTTGTCCAACAATACGCCTGTCTGGTATGTAAGGAATGTGATTTTGGTTTAATCGGCTGAAGACAAGCAAATTGTTACTGCCCTCATTTATAGATGATTTGTGCTTGTTCGTCTGTCTACCACAATGAAGTCTGAGAACATAACAAAGTGGAGCATGTAGCAGTGAATGATGGCAGATGTTTACAGCAGGTCAAGAATGGGTATATTTTAACATTTACATAACTGCGCTAAAGAGTGGATAAGCCAGTACAAATCCAGGACACTTACCCTATTATATACAAATTTATCTGAGGCTACTTACTGATGCTGGATTCAGTGTGCAAACACATACGTGTTTTGATGTTGTATTGTGTTACTCAACAGATATGTCCTCTCCCACAATGAAGAAACCTGAAAAGCCATTGTTTAGCCCGACATCTCCACAGGATTCTTCATCAAGATTGAGCAGTTTTCCACAGCATCACCACCCAGGAATTCCAGGAGTAGGACATAGTGGTAAGATAATAGAACAACTCTTTTGACTTTTAAAACATACATTTAAAAAACATCATATAATATGTATATACACCAGAATCACATAAGAGTGATATATTTAAATTTAAGAAAAACTCACAATGTTTATGCAAAACTGCTCGGTTGGTTGTTACATGGCAGATCTTACCCATCCTGCCTCTGTTACAACTTTATCTAGTTTAGCTGATTAAAGAAATAAAAAAATATTCTTCAAGGGAAAAATTATTTTATAGTTCTAGTCTAAATGTGTAAACCACCCATTCTTCAAAGTATACCCCCCAAAGGTGGCTACCACTTTACATGACTGAATCTTCTAAAACATATGGAACCGTCTGCTCACAGCCCATGTCTTATGTTTATGGTTAGCAAGACATGCCAACTGTAATCACATTTGGTTTTACAAGGCTTAGTTTGATACATGCTTTTATTCACATTTATGTTGTGCAAAGTGGATACATGAAACCATTAACCCTGCCCCATTCGCAGGCACAAAATGAAGAATGTGTATCCATAGAACACCTTTTATGCCGAAAAAGGTTTAGGTGCAATGCTTAATTAATCATCTGGCATCAGTGGTGGGAGTCTCTAGTGACCTGTTAATTTATCAGTGACCTGATAATTTATTACCAACAAAAATCACAGAAATAATTTTTCTACCAATAAATTATTGTTGGCACTTCTTTGGTGCGGGTATATGAGCCCCTCAGGCATTACTTCTTACCATTGACCCCCCACAAAATTTTTGCAAAAAACTTTAAATTTTTTTATTAGAATAATTTGGAAGATTGTTGAGAAAAAAAGAAGGTGCTTGTTCATCCTGAAAGTTGCCTGTTTCAACGAGAATTAAACATGCTGTGATAGTGTATGATTATTTTGTGCCTTGTACTCTTTCTTTTCCTATGAAATGCAAAGAATCAAGGAGGATTAATGTATGCAGATTAGGTTTACATTTTTATGAACATGTCTGAACAAATAGAATGTTCTACAACAAGCATTCCCAACCTCGGAACCTTAACATAGCTGGTTTTTGAATATCCTCACATGAACTCAAGCGGTTTAATCAGTAGATGAGTCACTACAGCAGTAGATCCACGTGTACTAATGATATCCACCTGTTCTTATGTGGAAAAATGCACTGTTGGCGTTTTCGTAGACTGAGGTTGGGACCCTTGCTTTAAAGTATTCGTCATGATTTTTTTCTTGACAATTTCAGATGTTATTTGTACAAAGTTAATTTGTTATTATTATCCTTTATTTGTATAAGAGCAACATATTCAACAACACTTTACACAGAGATCACACATCACTGCCTGCCCCAGGGGAGCATAATTTTATATTCCCTATCACATTCACGCACAGTATGATCAATTTTATCAGAAGCCAGTTAACCCTGCTTGTATGTTTTAGATTGTGGGAGGAGTAACTGGAAGTAGCCCACACAAGCATAAAAGGAATATGGCAGACAGAGCATGGTATGCACAAGGAGCATAGGGCAGGCAGAACATGGCACACACAGACAGAGTAGGGCAGGCAGAGTATGACACACACAGGGAGCATAGGGCAGGCAGTGTATGGCACACACAGGCAGAGTAGGGCAGGCAGAATATGGCTCACACAGAAAGCATAGGGCAGGCAGAGAATGGCACACACAGAGAGCATAGGGCAGGCACACTAGAGGAGGAGACAGGGAAACATATCAGGACCACTCTGATATGAACAGTTCATACTGTGCTACATACAGTGACACAATGCTAGTGTCCCTCCAACAGTTTGTATGAAATGTGAGCAGGTGAACAATGTGGGCACTGTGAACAATGCAGTGTTTTACTATCTGAATTTGAGATTAAACAATGCAGGGGCCAATTAATCTCAGCATTGATACATTTTAACGTTTACACAAGGTAAGTAGTCACAGCAGGCATGTGAGGGGCTACATAAGGGGGGTCACCAGTTGGACAGCACTGCTCTAAACCACGCAATTGTACAAATTATGTAGCCAGTACACACAAGAAATTGTGGAAAGCAGGTGAAAACGCACAATTTAGTAAATATTCTGGGCCAACCACATGAGAACACAGAAATAAAATGGTTTAACAGTGTGCTCAAAAGATATTTTTGTGATCATTGACCAAGATGAAATCAGAGTCACAGTTATATTTAGAGGAAAACTTAGCTTTCTTTTTGATATGCAAAATCATGATTGCAACCCCCAAGAGCATTCAAATATCCTATGTGAAGAAGAGAGAGATTTATCAAATACATCATATGGATACAAGAAAGAGTGACAGCAACACTGGTTTTGTGGCTAATATGTAATTGAATATCCAACATATCTTTGGTTTGTGACTCTTAATTTGTACTTCCATTCTAGTTATTTTGCCAATACAGGCTTACACATATTATGAACATGCATAAGACCTAGACCTGTGCTTTATACTTTGTATGGGTATAAAATGATGCATTTGGGATATTTGTGTTTCTTCATTACAAAGATGTAGTTTTTGTGCACTTGTTATTAAACTAGTAACACAGCTATTACGCCTCATGGTGATTGACAGTCTGACACAGCTATCAACCCTTTATATGAAGCCATTATCATCTGACTATATTCGAAACATTAATGAGGCTGAAATATGGAAATGATCCTTATCAGACAAAACAAATCAACTTATATGCCTTAAAAAAAGAGAATGGCCAAATGTTATCTATGGTTATAATAAGATTTGTTTCCTATTTTTGTCCTATATTGATTCTCTATTAACATAAAACACAATCTGGCAATAAATACAGTTTGGTTCTGGCAAAAGAGAGCTTGCATCAAATTCATGAAATACACATGGCTATACCATACATAAACCATTAACATTTACTGTACTGCAAAAACAGATTCATTTGTTGATTTTAATTTTGTTTTTTTATAGGGCAGCTAACCTATAATGGTATATATCTCTTCATGTTTAGCTACCTGTATATTCCTTTAAAGAACATTAACTTGTTGTGACTTTCTAGCATTTATAGTCAAAAAACACCAGAATCCTTTTACTGGCAAAGGCTGTTAATGGATACTAGGAGTTTATCCTCACTTGTAGGAATATTCATTAACCCCCTGAGAGGGGAAGGGTAAAGAGTCAAGTGCAGAAAACTAATGCTACTAAGCTCAGTATCCATTATCATATGGTCTTAATATTCCCTGGAAATTCACTGGATACCTGACTAGATATTACCATAGACTGCATTGTAGAAGTAATGGTAACCACACATAAAATTGCTATAAGACTATCTTAGTCTGTTTGTTAATGCTATGTCACAGACATTTTGAGAGGCAAACTGAAGAATAAGTATGACTTGAGGAAAAAGTGATAAATAATGGTAGGCCTCCTTAAAATCATCAATTCTCCAATACCCTTTGTGACAACATGATTCATTATTTACCCTCTATTTTAAAGACTGGTCTATAGTGGTCTATTCTGGCTATGCTTTTAGCTGCTGGTGATGACTAATCTTCCAGGGTAAGGTTAAGGATCTAAAAATGTGGATTTTGTTATCTTTAAAGGCTCTGGAGAAAAATACTTAACCAGTGAAATATGTTTTCCTTCTGAGAATTATGCTTTTATTTCAAGCATAGCTAAATCAGATGATGGTGTAATTGCAGAAAGCTAAACAAGGCTCTGAGCAGTCCAATCTGGGAAAGTTGGGCTGCTAGTTCTCAAGGGATGTCTGGTATTTTGTCTTAGATTTAGCTGCAAACAGAACAAAATAAACAATTGTATGAAGTTTAGTTGGAGATTAAATGTTTGGGGAATAAAATAAAATAATTTCAACTAATTGAATAATATATTTTTTTTCAGTCATCTCAACCAGGACGTCACCCTCCCCTTTGCCATTTTCAACACAAGCAATTCTTCCTCCTGCACCATCTTCCTACTTTTCTCACCCCACGATCAGATATCCTCCTCACCTGAACCCCCAGGATGCATTGAAAAACTATGTTCCTTCTTATGACCCGTCCAGCCCTCAAACAAGCCAGGTAATAAAAATGTCTTTTTTTATTATAGTATTTCACTTACAGTAACTCTTTTTAAACACTATTTTTGAAAATTACTGTATACATACTTATAACCATGTTATGATCTAAAAGGCACTCAGCTGAAGACCAAAAAGGGTGCAATTGGTAGTATGGGTTGGCTATCCAAAATGTGGGATGCAAATTTAAGTCTGCCTTTAGACAGTGAGATTTCCCAAATCAGACCTTTAAAGGGGTTTTGCAGGAATATTACAGTAATTCAAAATAACCTCAGATACAAGTGCAAGCACTAAGTGGAGCAAAAATGCACAAGTGAAGCAAAGGTCTTTGTCCTCTATTCTGGAAAACAAATACCCCGGACTATGGCCTATGTGCAGAGCAGTTTGCATATATTATAAAAACTTAGGCTTTTTTTTGCATTTTGCACCTATTGCATTTCCTAAGCAAAATTGTAATTAAATTATGTCATAGATTCGTTCAAGACCAATACATTTGTTGGCATCATTAAAGGGGATTCCATCCAAAAAACAATTTTTTGAAAAATAAAATTTTTAAATCGTTTAAATGTAAACACTTGTAATTGCTATTGCTAACAGTATCTGTCTGACTGTTCTTTTTATAAGTACTACTGGTTCTGTCTCTTTAAATGATGTAGCGGAAGTCAGTTGATTAACAGACATCAAGGAAAACTAACTTCTGTTGCACTGTTAGAAGAGTCACAGTCAGGGAACAGACATGAATAAACAAACACTGTTTTTCAATTTGTAATACATTTATAAATAACTTTAAAGCTATTAAAAATGTTTAATTTATATTGGAAAGTTGCTTAGAATTAATTATTCTCTCATTATGCAAAAAACAGCTTTTGGATGCATTTCCCCTTACATTATCATGTAATAGAGCAATTGATTTTGGTAAAATGCCTTTTTCTTGTGACAGTTGTTCTGACCAGCAGTAGATAGAATAAACACAATAAACAAACAAACATACTTTTTCCATTTTTGATGACACCTCAGCCATAATAGGTGTTTTTATTTTTGATACTAGTGTATATATATATATACATACTGCTCCAAAAATGGAGCTTGAAGACATCTGCAGTGACATGCCATTAAAGGGCAATGGTAATAAAATCTGATTTTATTAGACAGAACATGTTGAAACATTCACACAGCTATATGTAATAGTTCCCACACCCTTACAGAACTTATATAAGATTGTTTTTTCTTTAGTATGGGAAAATCTATATTCCCTTGTGATTAGTAACTTCCTGGAAGACAAAAGAGCCAAAAAATGGTTTCTGCAACGAATTGTGCTGCAGTTTTTTTCTGCAGGCTTGTCCCTGCTTAGTGGCAATTGGGAGCTAGGCAAGGGGGTAATGTTATAAAAGTCTAAAAAAACTGTTATTGCATTGCGAATGTCAATTGCGCACGCTTAAGAAGTGCTTGAAGGTGTCGTAATCTTTTGAAGCAAACATAACGACTTTTTGGGTAAGGAGTTTTATTATGTTTACTGCGCATTAGCGCAAACTACAAGATTCGCAAATGGTTTTCCATTGTCGGAAGTGGTCGCTAAACAGTTTCCACGTTCGCAAGAGCAAAATTTGTTCGCACAAAGGCATAACTTTTCACATTGCGAATAATTTTCTGTTATCGACTTTTATTACATTTCCCCATTAGTATATTATAAGTTATCAGAGGTTACCCAGAGGTGACAATTAAAACTATGCATGATGGGACATGTTAAAATATTTTTAAGGGGGAGAATCGGAATATCCATTATTGCTTCTGCGGGCTGAGGAATGCCCAGTGTCTCCATTTTCCTGTAATATCCACCTGATTACAACATTAAAAATAAATAAAAATGGAAAAAAGGGGCAAGGTTAAGGTATAATTTATATAGTGGGATGGCATTGAATGCAGAGTTTTCCAGGTGTCAACAAAGTTTGGGCAATATTATGGGGTATTTAATTTGCACAGCAAACTTGCATAATATGATCTTCAATATAATCTTCACATGAATATAATATATACAAAAGTGTGTTCATTGTAACAAAACAGTCATGCTCTTGGCTGCAATTCTTACTGTTTAGGATCAGTTAGAACAGGCCTTGCAATGTGCTGTGTGTAGTCTACCAGTTACTTGAAAGTTGTATAAAAACATTCTGGGTCAGTGTAAGGTAAAGTAAACTACATGATTCTTCTGGCCCTAATTCGAACTCTTTACTTCAGCAAAATTGAATATCACAGCATATGACTGTTTAGTTTCTATCACAAAACAGCAAAGAACGACAGACTCACAGTACAGTCTGGATGATATATACAGGGAAGCATATTTTTCTTTAGGGAGGGTACACATTAGAAGTCATATGGGATATATCCACCTCACAAAACGGACAGCCAAAAAAGAAACTATTAAGAGGTCACTTTGAAGAACTGCAGATTTAAAACTTGAAAAAGGATAAAGTTTATGCTTGTCATCAGATAAAACTTTGGGGTTGTTCAGCTATGTCACAGTTGCTGAATACCAGAGTAAACCTCATTCCTAAATAGCTGTATTATCTAAATGAAGCGATATACATTTAACTGTGGGAAATAGTTTGGGTATAGACCTTTACAAGATTAGTTTTTTTTCCCAGAGCTTTAATCATGGGTTTATTTTATATAACATTTTTATTTGTCATAGGTTTTTTAACGCTGCAAGAACAGTTCTAATAAATCCTGCACAAAAGAGATGAGATTGTTTAAGATAATATCCCTGAAGTCCACATATTTCATATTTTAAAACAAAAATAATACAATTAGAAGTTCAAATTAATTGTAATATCAATTACCCTCTGTTATAATAAATACGCCAGAATGTGGAACAGCCAACAGCTCTCCAGGTCAGCCATGGACATAACTGTATATATTCTCACATTGTATGTGGTGTTCATACACATGGTTGGTTCAGAGCAATCCTGCTCCCAGAAAATGCAGGGCTTGGTTCAGGATCATCTTCTATAAAAAGGAAATGTAAGCAGGCTGTCAATTAACACTAATGCATCATATATCCATTCTGAATGCTTCTCCAGCACTTGTGAGCGCTGATACAGTATATTTTCGATTTAGAATGGAAAACCTGCTATTACTGGGGTAGTTTACCCAGGGATGGTAGTCCTGAGTTCTAGGACTAAAGGTACTTCAGTGATGTCAGCTGTAAAATCGGTACTATGTTTATCGGTACTATCTTTATACACCATTCCACAAATGGGGATTAATATCTGTGCTGGGGAGAAAAACATGTTTAATGCATTAGTCGCAAATGATGCATTAATGTTTAGATTTTATACTGAAAAAAAACAGCATAGCTCATAGTGAATATTTTCCTTTTATGGTCACATTGACATTGACATGATTGGTTCATGGACATACTAGCCAATTACAGTGCAAATTTAGACATGACAGATACCCTTCAGCATTAAAAGAAAACTACCATTCATAGTGGAAAGAATAAACAATTTCCCAGCATTTATAGTTTTATTCTGATATTTCAAAATCCTTTTGAGTCTGGCAGAATTGCTACAAGGAGTATAAGGCGTTTGGCTTTTTTTTCTAGTTGGACAGATGGTAAGCATGGGTAAGAATCATTGTTATTCTATACTTTCTTCCTTTAATCTGGACAGTCAAATTTATAGTACAGATATTATAAAAGGCTGTTCCTTTGATATACATCTCGTATTCACTTATTGAATTTAGTTTGGGTCAAAGCCAGCTTTACAAAGAATATTCATTAAGCTTGTCACATCACATGTCCCATACTACATGACTATTACGGTAAATGTCACTTTGTTTAATTCCCTAAAACTGCCATAACTCAATATGCCGATATTCTTCATTATTTATATTTCTAACCTTAGTCACCTGTGATATGAATGGGCCTACTTCTATATTCTATATTTCTATGTAAATGAACTCATGCTCGACACTTTAACATGCATTTGCATGGAGCATTCTTGTGGCAGTTTCTCAGGGGCTTTATTCTAAATGGAAAGTGGTTGCACTGAAGGCTGCCTCAACATGGAGCTTTTGATAATATAACTATTTATGTTTGACTAGTTCCCTTGTAAATACAGTGCAAGTTCTTTCTATTGTTGTGTATACTACATTTAGGTATGACTGATATGTGTATGCTATTTCTCTGATGCAGCAGTCCCTGATAAATACTTGTGTGTCTGTCATCAAAGCTGTCAGTTTAAGTTAGCATAGCTTGTTTACACAAATGTAAACAGTAACACCGTGTAGTTAATACAGAGACATCATTGTACACAAAATGTTTGGACAAATGTGTTTTAAAGTAGTAACACACAGTAGGTTATGTATTAAAGCATTGCTTCACATAACTGCGTGAATAACCCTTAAATATTGCTTACAGGTCCTTCAGCTTTACAAATCAGCTCGGCTAGACTAAAAGTCGTCAGTGCCTATTCATTGAACTGAGACAGTATTTAGTTAGCGCTAAAAACAATAACAGAGTTCAAGCTCATTTTCTCCAAGAAGGTTCAAACTCAATTTGTTCATAAGGATTGAAAAGAAACTGACGTGCATGCCGTCAAAGTCTTTTGCTTATTGTACTTTGGAAATAGGCCTGTTTGTATTGATTTTAGTTTTCAAAATATTCACTTATGGAAATAAATGTACTATTTAGTTAGTTAAGTATTTAGTCTTCTTTAAGCTACTGAGCACTGTGTAAGCTCCAGCTATAAAAAGGTCAATGAAAGTTTACAGATGCTTTTAGGCACACGCTCCAATTCAGGGAGATAAGTCGCCCAGCCACTAATAATTGCCTCACAAGGAAACATTGGGCGACTTTGGAAAGCCGAATTGATCCAAGTGCCACCCAGCCGGCAATTTACATTCTAGCCTGCGGGAAGACATTTTGGGGAGATTAGTTACCCGAAGAAGAGGACATTTGTCTCTGGGCGACTAATATCCTCGAATCGGAGCGTGTTCCATCACCCTTTGGGGCAGATTTATCAAGGGTCGAACTCAAGTTCATGTGAGTTATTTAGAACTCCCATGAACTCAAAATTTGAAGAATTGCAATTTATTAAAAAAATCTAATTTTTGAAAATTGGATGAATAGGATCGACCAGCAAATGCGAATCGAATTTGAAAGGAATTTGAATCGAATTAGTTTCTAGTTTTTTTCTCCAAAAAAAACTCAAAGGTCAGGAAGGCTGCAAACAACTCCAAATTGATCCCAGGAGGTCTTCCATTGGCTAAAGCAGTCATTCGGCAGGTTTAAGGTGGCGAATAGTCAAATTCAAGTTCTTAAAGGGCCAGTGTATGAGGAATCTTGTAAATCCTATTCAAATTTTTAATTTCAAATCGAATTTTAACAATTACCTAGTCGAATTTCACAGTTTTAAACATAAAAAAACTCAAAAATTAGATATTTGGAATTCGAAATTTCTAATTTTCACTACGACCCTTAAAGTTATGGCACTATACATTAAACGGCTCTAAAACAAATGAGATCATCTATAGATAGATAATCATAGCTTTACAAAGTCTTCTAAATAGAAAACTGTTTAAAAAAAATGCTCGAGGAATGTAAAGGTCAAATAAATCCTTAGATTATTTTGGCTATGATATTTCGGTTGCATTAGTATGGGTACTCTCTACCCCACATTCTCCATTGTCCAATGCTAAAGTGGTGTGCAATGTGCATGCGGGGCTTTAGGCTCATGACATGACAGACGCATGACATCCCAAGTAGTTAGAGGGCACATAACCAGACTGATCCAGTAGGTAAGTGAGTAAAAAGCATATAATGCATGGTGAACCCTGAATTTATATTTTCTAGGAAGCCGTTTAGGCTAATTGCAAATTTAACAATTGTCACTGTGTATTGAATCCAGCAGATGCTGCTAATGCTACAGTATGGCGACTGTTGCATAAATATTTTTATTTTATATACAAATGAATATATGTGAAATAAATGTAAAACCAATAATAATGCAATAGTGTTAAAATGTAGTATTTGTGAAAATTAGAATTTTGTTTTCTGTGCTATCAAAGGTTTAACTAAGCTTATATTTCTCAAATGACACAGTTTTTCCTTATCATTAAGTATGGCTGCCTTACATGGAAAATCTATGTGATATGATATCATCTGAGCTGAATGTGTACCTTTCCTGTTTTCAAATATCTCTGAATCTCCAGTGCGGAATAAGTTTATAGTTACAGCAGATGGAAATAGCAGACACCATGCCAGCTTTTACCTAGAATGAACTGTTCCTCCCCAGCCACTCTCAGTAATGTGCTCGTTTAGATTGTTAGGACAAGCAACTGAGCTGTCTTGTAGTCCCCGTAGCAATTTTGCGGTGCAATTACATTACCGCTGCACTGATTATAGTGAAACAGCTATGCCATTCAATCGAACATGTAGAAAAAATTAGTTTAGAGCCACAGAGCTCTTGAAGGTTTCAATGAAGGAAAAAAATGGGCAATTTTCTTAACATGGTTTAACTACTACAAATTGTGTAATGAACAGGGCAGACGCTCTACAGTTCTTATTCGTGATGCATTATTTTATGAGATGAAAGCACATGGCGTCAAACATATATGTCAAACACGTTTAGAAAGCAGCAGTTTGAAATTATGTAATTGTACATCAAAGAGCCCAGATGCCAGGATTCTTCAAAAAGTCAGACTGTTCTTCAGAAAAGCTTAGACTTTGCCAAGCAGAACATGTGTTTGCACAACTTCTTTGATTGCTCTTTCAAAGCAAAGTTAAAACCTTCAAATGGAGAAGGGTTGCATCACATGTATTTGCATTACCTGCTCCTCAAATTTCTCTATATACACTATAAGTTGGTTATTTTGGGTTGTTAAAGCATTTTTGCAGGAAAAACCATGTTAGATTGAGGAGGCTAGCCTTGCAGAGAAAGTGAATTCTTCATAAGATTTTGGTCAATTATTCTTATGTTTGGATCAGAGGCAAATAAAAGCGAATAATTTCTACTTTAAACTCCAAGCATGAAACATACAGTATAGCTAGCCTGTGAAGGCTAAGAATGGATGTGTTAACAACATGATATACCTTTTGTGGGCATATTATTGCAAGAAAATGTTTAAACATTATTATGTTATGGAGCTATTGTTTTATGTAATAAAACTTGATGTGTAAGTAAGCAGAATATATTACCATGCAAGAGAGAAATATGTATAACTAGACTCCGAGCTTTTAATACAAATGTTCTAAGATTTCTGTTTTTAACAGTGTAACTTAAATTATGTCGTTCACCTGTTGTGTGTTTCTACGCTCTTATCTGAGATAGATGTGCACAAGGATGTTCATTCAGTGTTCAAGGATGAAGGGTTATCATGGCTAAAAAGATGATTGCAGACTTGATTACCATCCAACACAAATGGCATACCCCAAGGCAGCCCTAGAACTGTGCTCACAACTGCCTCAGGAGCTTGCCAAGTTGCCAGATGCCTTTATTGGAAAGCTTTCTGCTGTATTTTAACACCTGAGTCCTTAAATGTGCAACCTTGTAGTCACACACAAGCTTGGTTTGACAAAGCCCAATGTAGGATGTGCCCTGTGTTATGCTCCCAAGTCACACTGTCTGTATTAAAAATATATTTTGAGCTTTTCACATTTCTTTAAATGCTTCACAAAGCAAAATTCAAGAACTTGTGCTTTTTGAAAAAATGTTGCCTTGACTAAAAAAAAGTATTTGTTTTCTTTTTGAATTGTGTTTTATTGAAAAAATACAGTTTAAATAAATAAAATGGAAAACGTAACAATATTATTTACTACTATCAACTCATTTATATTTCTACCTGAAGCAAAATAAGTGGTTTTCTCAGGCTAACATCTTCTGGGTCTGAGATGCAAAATGGTCATTTCCATTCTAAGGAAAATAATGTGAGTTTTCCCAAGATAAAACAGACCAAACAAAAAGTAGTTACAAAACTAGTACAGGTATGGGACCTGTTATCCAGAATGCTCGGGACCTGGGGTTTTCCAGGTAACGGATCTTTCCGTAATTTGGGACTTCATGCCTTAAATCTAGTAGAAATTAATTTAAATAAACCCAATAGGCTGGTTTTGCTTCCAATAAGCATTAATATCTTAGTTTGGATATATCTTTTTTTGGTACAAGCTACTGTTTTATTATTCCGGAGAAAAAGGAAATCATTTTTAAAAATCTGGATTATTTGGATAAAATGGAGTCTATGGGAGACAGCTATTCCGTAATTCAGAGCTTTCTGGACATCAGGTTTCCGGATAAGGGATCCTATACCTGTAGTAGTATACAAAACATAAGTGAGAAATAGGTTAATTGTTAAGGGGAAATATTTTAAGTTTTGTATAGTTTTACATTATTTTTGTGTTCCTCCCTATTCTCACTATGGAAAACAACTGTGATTGACTTATGTATGTATTGTTCTGATTAATCAAAGCCCCTATAAAAGAAATGTACAGGGATGTGCCCACCAGCCTGTGCATAAGTGGCACAACAGGCACTAAATGTACTAAGCTTTTTGTCTCTCATATCCTAATAAATGGTTTTGTATTTTTAATTACTTTTTGTTTGATTATCTTGGGAAAACTCACATTTTCCTTTGATTGCATATCTGTAGACTGTGATGAACTGAGAGACTTTTCCTGTATCTGTATTTGTTCTTTGTTTGGACTGTGATACATTAGTATAGTGCTTTTTACTTTTACTTAATTTTTTATGTATACAGCACCATTTTCCTTTTTTTTTTTGCTTACAGCTGTTCTATTCTCCCTGAAAGGGCACATGCATCCAAAAATAATAGATAACCATACTGAATCTACTCATGTGGCCTACTGCAAATAGGCACCTCTCTATAGCAATATAATATGAAGCCTGTCTGCTTGTCTGTAAAGAAAATGAATATATAATAAATATAACAAAGAGCTTAAAAGTAAACTCTGGAGAACCACAGCAATTTTTGGTTCTAAAAAGTTTACTTTTAAGCTGAATTGGAAGTTTCGTGGCTGGACAGTGCTGCTACTCTTGAAATACATGGAGTGTAAATTTAAATTTAAAACGACTTGTAATATAACAAAGAGAAGTTATTGATCCAGGGCAATATTTGATTTGCCATTTTAGGGTCAGCAAGGACACAGAGCATTCATTAACTTCCCAGAACCCAATCTGTGTTATATTGTTTTGAGTCCCCTCTATAAGGCATAATGATGTGTTTCTGAGAGCCTACTCTCCAGCCCAATAAAAATGGAAAAGGGTAACATGATAATAAAGCTGCTTAAGTCTAAAGAGCCGATTCTATATTAATTAATTAATATATTTTCATTTCTGACTTTTATTGCTGTTAGAAATATTTATTTTAAGTGTTTTGCTTGTATTTTACAAGTTGGATATGTTCTGTTATGGTTTGACAAATTGTTTCTGTATTAATGAAGCTGGCAGTTGACATTGTAACTGTAAATATATTATGCCAAGCTGGCATCCACACCCAAAATCAAACAATATCATACTAACAGAAACTCGTTCAGGTAGAAGAGAAGGCCCTGGCTGTAAAAAGTTTCAGTATAAAAAGGTTAGGGTATATGGGAAAAAACAAGGAAGTAATACAAAGTAAGCTTGGCAGTAGTCCTTTTTATATTTGCATAACTCACGTGCTTTGTTAAGCTTATCTAAATTTTCACCACAAAAGAAACAAGCCTTGTTTTAGAATTGTTGGGCTATACCATTCCATGCAGAAGCACAAATGAAGAATGAGGAGACAAGCCATTTTTCAGTTTGAATAATTGTTTGTAAGTTTAAAATACAGTTGGGCATTTTATTTTGTCCATTCAACAAATAAAAGCAGGGAGTTTATAAAACAGTTTATTTATCAAACTTTGTCTTTTTTTTGGGATGTGCATGCCCTAAAATGTCACAAAACCCATATACTAATATATATAGTTCATCATGCTTTTTTCAGCTACAACCTCTAGAAGAACCCGGTAAGGGCCAATTGTGAGGGAAAGTGGGAAGTGTTTTTAAAAAGTGTTGAATAGTGATTTTTGAATCCTCACATTGAGATAATTAGTGTTGATGATGCTATGTTTTTGAGTATGTTCGTTAGAATATAATTAGAATCACAGTTAAGTTATATAGACAGCAGTGACCAAGAAGTTTCCTGACTTTTAAGCAGTCACAGCAGTCAAAGTGACTAAAAATATCCTTATATTATATAATAAGGTGTGTCTAGTGATATAATATATATTTTACAAGTTTTTTGTAGCTATTGTATTATGTATCTGAGACATGCCACATTCATGAAAATGACATTTCTACTCTTACAGCCTAACAGCAGCGGGCAAGTTGTCGGAAAGGTGCCCGGCCACTTCACTCCTGTGTTGGCGCCATCCCCACATCATGGCGCAGTGAGACCAGTTACCCTAACCATGACAGACACTAAACCCATTACTACATCCACTGAAGGTGAGGCATATTCATTCACTAATAAGCTCTATGTTTAGCAGCTACTCTGTACTTTGTGCAAACATAGTTTGTAATCCATTTTATCCCATAAAAAAACTATGAAAGGAACCTCTACGAAATGTTCACATGTTTACCTATTTTAAGGGAATTGAATGGAGAAAAAAACCTGATGTGAACAAATGGAAAGCATATTTTATAAACACTGGGTGCTGACATTGTTATACTATCACCACAACTAACCAGGCAACGCATAGAGAAAGGAAAAAATGAACATGTATATATAGTACAATTAAATTCTTTCAAGTAAACTTCAACAAGGCCAAATACATTAATACAGTGTATTACATTTAATGTATTCATCACCATCATAGTAATTTTAAGACAGCGTAAGAGCAATGATCATGGATTGTGTGTGCTATATATACAGGGACAAAGCCTCCCAAGCCCAGAAAGTCTCTGCTTCTGTCAAGTCAGCTAGCAAACATTGACCTGACAGTCTCACAAAGTAATATTGTAAAAAGCCATTTTATTATATACCTTTGTCACAATATTTATGATACTACATAGTTAAGTCAACAATGGGACTAGATGACAAATATAAAAAAATTATTTTCAAAATCTTTCACCTTTTAGTTAACTTTTAGTACATTATAGCATGGCCAGTTCTAATAAACACTTTATTTGTCTTCATTATCTATTTTTTATAGATTTTTTAATTATTTGCCTTTTTCTTCTGACTCGTTCCAACTTTCAAAAAGGGGTCACTGACCCCATCTAAAAAACAAATGCTCTGTAAGGCTACAGATGTATTGTTATTGCTACTTTTTATTACTCATCTTTCCCATTCATGTTCCAGTATTTTATTAAAATCAATGCATGGTTGCTAGGTTAATTTAAGCCCTTGAAACCAGATTGCTGAAATTGCAAACTAGAGAGCTGCTGAATAAAACTTTAAATAACTCAAAAACCACAAATAATACAAAATGAAAACCAATTGTAAATTGTCTCAGAATATCACTCTCTACATCTTACTAAAATATAACTCAAAGGTAAACAACCCCTTTAAAGATTGGTCTGTACAGATATGTAGAAATTCTACTCATATTATTTAAATATTATAGCCCACAAGACAAATGACCCAGATGGCAATTAATTAATGTGTCAGGGGAAGGGGTTTTCTCTTTAAAGTTATAGAAGGATTCAATGGGAAACAAGCTTGGCCCCAGTTTTCTATTTATATTTGAAAGTACACTTTCCCATTGAAACAACAACCCAAAAATGTAGAGTAGGTAACTGCGATTTTTTATTATGCCTCAATATATCGGTGATTCATTTAACCATATCATATTACATCTTCAGGAATGTAATATAATATAGGATTTCAAAGGTAAAAACATGTTCATTCTGAAATGATAGTAAAGATAATAGCATTAATTGAATCATAGTGGAAAGGGTCAAATTCATGCCAAATGTGAAAACATTCATTTATCTTGTTTTCCTAGTTTGCAGTTACAGAAAGCGGTTGTGCAAAGCAAACTGACACTGTAAAGGGTTAACAGGAGTGTCAAGAGACTAGCTAATCTCTTCTAATTGAAACTTGCTTGAGGGTATATAAATGTTAAAATTCATGCTAACTGGGAAGTATGACAAATGTCTGATTACATGGATTTAATATGATCCCTGCAACATTGCTTTCCTAATTAGGCCCTGGAAGTATATAAAGAATGCTCAAGATAGAAACTTGAATTCTAGATGTTTTTTCTTTCTTATTTTTTGACCACAAAGAAGTGTAACATTTTATAATTGTGCATTTTATATTATGCTAAACTGCAATGCTAAACTGCATACATACATAGCAACAGCACATATTTATACCATATATGAGCTATAACAGAACGCAAGGCCCGTTTGACAAAATTTCCATGACATTTGAGTGATACATCTCAAAGGATCCAGAAGCATATACAATACCTTACTGTAGTTCATAATGTATTTTTGAGTTACATATTTGTACCTGTATATAGTTTTAAACGTTATACCACTTGTGAGGTATGCAATGGTACTGTTAAATATCTGGCCAATGAAATGTGATATGATATTAAGGCTAGGTGATGGCTTAACTAGGCCTAAGGCTAGTTAAGCCATCACCTAGCCTTAATATCATATATTAGGCAGGCTTTTATATATTTTTAGCAGGTACAGAGTATACATATTATTTAATTTTTTTTCAGTTAGCAATTTCATTATTTTAATAGGTACAGCTTTGAGTTTGTGTCTTTCTTTTTCATGCATCTGGTTACTTTTCTTAAAGTAGCATAAATTGGGCAATTGCTAAATACTTTTATTTCTATGTGTCACACAATTCCGTATCAAACACTGCATTGTGTGTTTTATATAAACTTGTTGATCTCAGCTTTGGCCAGTGATGAGATTTCACAGTGGTGTGCAACATGATGTATGCTAGAGTGTTGAGACACGTATCTGTGCTTTTTCCAAAATGTTTGGCAACAGGGCAGGATCCATGTTAGCCAGATGTTTTCATTTTCTTTGCCTTTGACACAATCAGAAATTTCAAAACTTTTCTTTATTGGGGACGTGGCAATTATCATCTTATGGTATAGGCAGTGAGTATGCCAACATACTTACTCCCTCCTCCCATCACTATGTTTCCTTGTTACCTGTAGCTTTTTGGATAGTTTCAGTTAAGCTTCATATATGGTTTTTATAATAGTAACTGTAATTGATATGATATGCATGAGAGGCCTTAGTGAAAAAAGTTTGGTGTCATTACCGTACTTAGTTCTTAGCATGTTTCTGTGCCTACAGTTTTCTTGAGATTTACAGAAAGTAAAATAAGCATAAGACCTAAAATTTCTGTTATCAGTGAGTGTTCTTTCCAGATTTTAAAATCACTTTCATCCATCCCAACTCTTTATCTGATTAAACATTTTGTTTGACCTTTCTGTTTGTTTAGCGTTCGAGTGTTTAACAATGAATACATTTATTGAACACCTGCGTTTGCATCTAGGTGACACTGGCTTACAGGAATGCACATTGCAATTTTATGTAAACACTGGTTGACTCTCCCTGAAATAGTCTCAGTCATAACACAATGCACCTTATTGACTGAAGTACATACAATGGGTAATATGTGTAAAGATGGAATCATTCTGGTGTTAGGGCATTTAGCTTTATGAAATGATTCCATTTCTGTTTTATGGAACCTTTCTTTCATATATATACTAAGCAGTGACTCTGTACATCCATAGTTCATCCAACTATGGCTAAAGAGGTAGTGGTTTCTGAAAAAAGTAATTGATAGTGGGCTGGAGGCAGCAGGGTTTTATATTTAGCATGCTAAATCCTTTCTGATGGACAGAAAGCATTTTAAAGTGATACTAACACATTTACCTTGCTTACCTCTTTGCAAGCAAGGTTGCTAGTTGCACTTTCTATTTGAAATGAGTAGAATTTCTTGTTAGTATGTTCGGCACCAGGGGCTTTTATTTTCTGCCTCTAATGAAGTGCCTAAGGCTTTTTGTGAGCAGGCCACTACGGTTTAGGGTGGCAAAGATCTAAGGGGGCATGCCGGCCGCATCTGACCTGGAAACTGGGCGGAAGAATTTGACAGTTATTTGAATCTCCCGCCCATTCCCCAGTGCCGGCGATCAGGGAGTGGCAGCAGCAGGAAGTAGGTAAGGAATTAGGAAGCGAGATTCCCACCTTGTATCCGATTTAAAATGCCCCAGCGTTTTGGTATAACTTTAAAGGAAGCTGCTTGCTTCCAGCTTGAGACACTTTCTCAATAGAATCTAAAACAAAAATTATTGGTTTAATTTTAATGGAAGAGGCCTCTGCCTTGGTAAGCAACAAAGTAGCCCAGACCTAGTCATATGTATGAAAGCAGATAAACAGAGAAGGAATATTCTGTGCTGTGATCTACTGTGATCTACTTCAGACACAATTCTGTCTAATTAAAGGAAATTAAATTGTTTGTGTACAAACAAAAGTTAAAGCATTCAAATTAATATTGCTTGTTCATTTTCAAAGGAAAAATTATAATTTGGTGCTAATGATGTTTGATATTTTGATTAGTTCATCTGCTTGTTTTCTTGTTTCAGCCTATACAGCCTCTGGCACATCACAAGCTAACAGATATGTGGGACTGAGCCCAAGAGATCCAGCCTTCCTACACCAGCAACAGGTGGGCCACTCTCACATCAGGTGTAATGATTTTGGTGATGCATTGGGATGGGTGCATAAAGGTCTGCATGCTGCCACTCATAGCTTGGATTAAACAAGATCCTGCAGTTTCCTGATCATGACTGGGCAAGACAAATCCCAACACATTTAATTGAGATAAAAAAAAAAACTTTACGTTAGCTTATCTAGTTTATCCATGCCATTGCTATGGCAATGGGATACAAGACTAGACTGGAATACTTCCCACAAAGATATTTTCCCATCGCCAAAACAAAAAAATGTGACTCATCATTCTATGATGTTTCTATTTTGTATGACTAGTTGGTGTACGTGAAAAATGCCACAAATATTTTTTTCTAATCTGAAACAAATCTGTGCGCATTTTATGTATGGATTTATATAGCATAATTGAATATCCACAGAACTGTACATTTGTACAATACACAGCGCTATGTATTCAGAGCAATATTGAGTGCAGATTATTGGAGAAGGGTGTTATAGTAATACATTCCTAGAGTATGAGATATGTCATTTTACCTTGGGACTCTTTATTTATAGCTCTTTTATTTTAGTTTTGACAGAACATTTTACTTACTGCTCTAATTTGTTCCTATTAACAGATGCTTACATGGGGCTTTCACACCATTAATAGAAAATTGCCTGTTGTGATACCCACTGCTTTGATAACTGCTTCTCAGTAGAACCAGTCTCTTCCATGTGCATCATAGTCCTAAGGCTAAACATATGAACACTACTACTCTAGGGGCCATATTTGATCTATAGAATGCTTATGTTCCATGCATATAGCAGCAGTTTAGTGAAGGTGGCCCTTGGGTGCCTATATAGATTAAAAAAAAAAAAACAGTTTCTAAACCCCTCAGCCCATATCTGGATACTTGCAGCAAAATCTATCAGAGAGGGAGTGAGTATCCCTTCCCAATCTGATTGGCGATTGCACTACTTGAATCTGAGAGGAGGAGGAACACCTCTGTATCATGTGCTGAGTCAACCCTGCAATTTGGCTATCCACTTGTGCACCATCTTCTTCCTTTTTCAACTGTCATTACACATTCTGATGTATTAGATTTCTCTGAAGTTAAAAAAAAACAGAATTTGCAAAAAACAGAACAATCTATTGATGCTTTTAAGGGAACATATACCATTACTAAAACTCCCTCAGTCTCAGATCTTGTAGGCAATAATGAATTTCGGGCTAATAATTTATAGTATTATAAAAACTGGCTTTATAAGAGTGTAATATTTACAAGAGTGTAATGCACTGCACATTCTTTTTTTTACCCAATTAATGCTGTGCATGGATACCATAGGCAATGCATACCACGCTACCTCTTGTGGAACTGCAGCTGACAAAGTGGGTTCATCATGGTGTTTTTCTTTCTGTTGTAGTACATACTGTAGCACCACTTTTTGAACACTAGATAAATAGGCTCTAGCCACTAAGATTTTAAAAATCCTTTTTTTTCTTTTCAATGCTAACTGAAGTTAAGGTCTTAAATTCAAAGAGGGCAGTGCCATGTTACCTTGAAATAAAAGGGGGTAATTTCGGATAAATAATCAGAAAGTAAGGTTTTTTTGTAGACAAGCTTACATTTTAGGCTAATTTTCCAGATATTTTGCCATAGACTGGTTCCAGAAAGAAACTAAGATGCCAAAACTTTAGAATAAGTACATTATTTTCCATTTAATTGCTTTACATCTGTGTGCCCAGTTTTGACCTGGCAAAATCACATTTCACTTTCTTTATTTCTATTGCACTTTCCTGGGTTTCATGGCTTACATTACAATTTGTGTTTAATGTAAATTGTCAAAACATGTAGCCTTGGTCAGCTAGCAATTTAATTGGCCATTTCCACTGCAATTCTAATTATGAAACATATACCTTTTTTCAGTGAGCTCTCAGTGCTTAGTTTTTTTTTCATTACCATATTGCTGTAGTGCCATGTGTCTTGTTATTTGAACAAGAGGTGTTAACAGTTCCACAGAATGACAGTTACCCAAACAAACATGGACTCTCCCTGTGCTTCTGTGGCCTCAGGCAAACCATAAAAATGTGCCCTAACAATCAACACCACCAAGGGGGGTGAAAACCATAGCTCTTGAGCTAAACTGAAAATAGAACTCATATCTTTCTTGATAGACCTGAATCAATGCAAAAATATATTCTATCAAATAGCAGAACAAATAGCTTCACAGAAAACAGATTGAATACTTTCTGCCACCCTCCGTCAGTTGGAACAAGGTACTTGGCTTGCCTATACAGTTAAAAGAAAATAATGCCTCTGAAAACAAATCTATATTATACACAGTCAAGCAGAATCTCACACACGCTCTTAGACAAACAGCTTCTCACACACACACACTTGTGAATATTTACATAGTTACGAAGAGAACATGCACAATAAAATAATCATATACATACAGAACTCAATATGCAAACACAGAGAAAACACACAGAATCCTCTGAAAAACTGAGCACAGTCAAACAAATGCTCAGATGCATATAGGCATAAACGTACAGCAAACAAGCATAACGATCCTTAGGCACAAGGACAGGCTTTATATTTGTGTAGTGAGTCAGTGTTAATTCGTGCTGTGCTTTAGTAAGAATGAGTGTCCCAGCGAATATGACACTGCTATTTATCTGTGTGTGTGTAATAAATGTAAAATTCAAATGTTTATAATGTAATAAAAGGAGCAAACAGAAAATTAAAGTACAGGTATGGGATCTGTAATCTAGAATAGTCGGGACCTGGGGTTTTCCGGATAAGGGGTCTTTCCCTAAATTGGAACTTCATACTTTGTCATCTTAAAATCAATTAAATATTAAATAAACTCAATCAAGCTCACCAATAAGAATTAATCATATCTTAGTTGGGATCAAGTACACTACTATGCTTTTATTAGAGAGAAAAAATAAATAGAAATGTGTTTTAACATTTTGGGGCATGTTTACTAACATTGGAGATAAATATCTGGAGAGATTTCTGGAGATGCTGCCCATGGCAACCAATCAGCAATTAGATTTAAACAGCCACAGCCAAGTTAGAAAACAAAAGCAAAGATCTGATTGGTTGCTATGGGCAACATCTCCAGAAATCTCTCCAGATATTTATCTCCAATGTTATCTCTCCAGATATTTATCTCCAATGCCCCTTTGAATTATTTAAGTAAAATGGAGTCTATGGTAGATGACCTTCCCATGATTCTGAGCTTTCTGGATAACAAGTTTATGGATAAGAGATCCTATACCTGTACACTTTGGGTGTAATTTACATTACCCTGGGGTGCAAGTTCCAGAGTGCTAAGTTTTACAAAGTCCCATAAAAAGCAGTTGTGCCCAGGGAAAAACAGAGTTCCTGGCGCCCAGCATCATAAGGCACAGGTGAGCCCTGTTCTTACCATGTGGGCAGGACCTTGTTGCGGCCTACACCTCCTGCCCCTCTGTAACTTGCGTGTGTGGATGAAGTGCAAGGGGATTGGTAGGGGTTGCCTACATCCCTCCGTCTGTCCTTTTTGTATAGAGTGGTACCTAACACCGGTGCTCTATTCAAGGTGCTAGTCAGAGGTCTCTGTGTCATGGACCTTTTTTTCACTTTGACACAGTGTAGTGCAAAGTAAATGACCCCTTTTGTGGAATTTTCTTACAAGGCACTACAAACAAAACCTATATTCAAAATGGTTTACAAGATTACAAATGTAAATTATTACCTGAGTAGCAAACTAATAAAAAAATCATTGCACAGACACAGACATTGCATTAGACACAGAAGAAAGAACAGAAATCCCTGCCCTGCTAGTATGCACAATATTTTAAACCCCTGGAGGCTATCAATTTAGGACCAAACCCAGAGAAATATTAAGCATGTTTTTCACAAGTATTTATGCATATCCCTCTCCTTGACAGCTTGTTCATAAGTTGTGGAATACAAAGGCTAATATTTTGTTAGATGGAACATAAACTGTACTTGTGTAGTTTGTCAGGCTTGGTGTACTTGCTAAAGTTTTTGCCACTCCCATCTCCCTGCCTTGTGCTTCTTTAGAGCCATAAGTAATACTAATACTAACTTTCTGCCCATGTAGCAGTGCCACATAAGCCCATCTTGTTTAGAAGGGCTTAGATGGGCCAAGGTATTGCGTGTATATTCAGTTCTTATTAACTCATCACAGCTTTACAAATTTCCTTTCTGAAGGCAGTTTCATCTTAAACCTCCAGGGCAGGGCTTGAGCATGTTCAGTTTGCTCCCTTCTACCTCTCCCCCTCCCTTTCCCCCCCTCTTCCCCCTCCCTCCTCCCCTCCCTGCTGTAATCTAAGTCCAGAGCTATGAGAAAACAGGGAGAGACTCAGGCAGGAAATTATGTCACGCCAAGCTAATATGGCAGCTGCTAACAACCAGAGAGAGCTTCTAGAGCTGTTAACTCAGGTATGGAAAAGCATTCTGCAGAATAAATATAGTGTTTTAGTTTGCAGTATTGTGGCTAATCTATTACCAATAAACTGCTTCGGTAGCTTTCATTCTTCTTTAATAATGCAGTCCTCTGTAGCTTATTTTTGCAATCATCTGATATTGAATTGACATGCTGCAGTTCATATAAAAGAAGATGACTAGTACTTTGAGTGGACAGTAGGAGAATTCCCTTTAGCATATGTCACAGAAAGCCATATGCCAATTACTAGACCCATGGCATTAATGGCAATGTCAAAAATGGAGAAATATTCACTGTTAAATTGCAAGTGAACAGTTACATGTTAGAAAAAGAGCATTTGCTTTAGATTGTGAAATAATCTGGATAAAGGATACCATTTTATTTGTAAGGCTAATGAAACGCACAGGTATTTCTTTTAGTCATCAAAAAAGTAGAAGTAGGATTTCAAACAGAGATATGAAAACATTGAAATAAATATCTACAATTACTCCAACCATATGACTTTTGAGGGCTTGGAATGGAAATAAAATATTGAAGCCAAACCACAGTGCTTTAATGATCATTAAGGATTGTTTAATTTAACTTTAAATAGTACAATTAGAGCTATTAAAATCTGGAAGCAGACTGAACAAATACATTTAAACTGCACATTGTTTCTACCCAGTTAAAAAGAAAGCTTACATTTATTGACACTCTTTAGAAAATTATCCCCTATGCCTTAATTACTTCCATTTAGGCAAGTGTAGCCAACAATTAATACATTTGATGAAGGACACTTGATCAGTAAATTTTTAAAAACCAAATAAAATACTAAATATGAATTTATTTCAATTAAATATAACCTACAGTATATTAGCTTTTCTTTCCCTTAAAATTTGCCTTTATCCAACACTGAGTCAAATATCCAACATGAACTCTGAGACGTCTTAATTCTCCCTAGAATCAATACTGTTGCAACAAGTCAGCATTAAATCTTGCTGCACGCATAGCAATTGCACTTAAGGCCCTCATTATTTAGGGTAACCGAAGACTTTTAAACATTATGATAACAATACACTTAATAAAGAAAAGGGTTCTCTTCAAATTTATGGTTGAGTTGCAGTGCATGGCTGATTGTGCAACCAAATGTGAAGTACTGTAGCAACCGTGAAAATCCTTGCTGTATAATTCAGGTACAGATTTGGGAGATTGCAATAAGCATTTACTTTAATAGGGACTATCATATTAGCTCATTTTGAAGTGAATTATTTAAAGACAATAACTTGCAATGAAAGGTCTTCATACGTTTTCCACTTTCACTTCTGTTCCAGTAGTTTACTGCTGCAATTCATATCTTTCACACCTGATGCCTAAAAATACAGAGACAGGCTATTTTTAATATTTGGTAACTGTCAAATTCCAATTTTATTCTTAACCTTTTTCAAGCTGATAGGTTGCATGTGGAAATTCCTGGTTTACAGTTCATACATGCAATACTAATGCAATATTTCTGACCCCTAAGTCTACAACCCCCCCCTCCAAAAAAATACTATTGTTTGCTGTTTCCCTTGCCAACAAAGTAAAGAACAAAAAGAGGGGAGAAAAACCCCCCACAAAAACTGCTTTAATTACTTTGTCAGTGTAAACCTTGTCCTGTGCGGCATGACTAAAGTGAGATTGATTTACTGTGTCCTCTTTCTGCTTTCCAAAGATTTAAAAGAATCCACTCTGATGGTGGCAGCTTCTAAATGCATTTGGTTTAAACTCTCCCATGATGGATGAAATGGAGAAGCGGGCAGTACAGGGAATGCAGACAATCAATCATTTTATATTAGCTTATAGAATTTCTAAATTAAGCAGTGGATGATTTTAGCAGTGCTAAAGCCTTTTAGACATCCCACAACCCCTTTTAATATACATTGACCCCTTTGGATGAAATACAGCCACAGGTATTCTGAGATTCATGTGCAGTGGGTGGGGGTAGGTATTAAGAAGATTTATACCCCTGGGAAATGAGAGATATTGGCAAGCACATTCTTGAGTGCTTTTCTCCCTAAACTGTAATAAAACATATATAAATTATAGGAATAACAAGGTAAGTTGGTGCAGGGACCATGAGCCTGCAAGGGGATATATACTGGGCCAGTTTAAAAGAAGATAACTTTAGCCAGTGCTGCAATGTACATCATACCACCCTACACTTTTCTCATGACACACAATGTATTACAATGCATTTACAAATAGGCTATTGTTTTTAGTCTAGGTAACCAATTTGTTTTTGTATTCTAGATGACAAGAAGCACAATACATTAATTACCTAGCCATGTGGTTAGCTACAGTGTGGGAACTCATACCTCCCAATTTCCCCTTTTTTCAGCGGGATAGCTCAGCCCGCAGTCTCTTACTGAAATGTCTCAAGTTTCTCTTGAACTCTTGCACTGATGCCAGAAAAAGATACAACCTTTCTAAAACTTGTTTAAATAAAAAGCTTTTTGACAGAGAGCACAGAATACTCAGCACCTGCACTTAGATACAATTAGATGAAACTTAAGATAAGCAAAGATACAATTGTAACTATTTAAAATAAGCCTCTTGGACTGCGACTTACAGCTTAAAGGGCAATTTCACATTTATATAACAAATAAGACATGGCCCTAAAACCCCCAGAAATGTGTTCAGACTTTCTGTAACCTGCCAAATTTTATAAAATGGATATGGTATTTAGGTGGTGTGGTTACAAAATGGGTGTGGTCAAAACATTTCACCGTGCTACCCATGGCAGAACTTTTTGTCCCTCTTTCCGATTTTCAAATGTTGGCAGGTATGGGAACACATTGTTGAGCTGACAATGGGTGTTCTTAAAGGACCAGTAACATCAAAAAATGAAATTGTAATAAAAATAAAATTCAGTGTTGCCCCGCACTAGTAAAACTGCTGTGTTTGCTTCAGAAACATTACTGTTATTTATATAAATAAGCTGCTGTGTAGCCATGGGAGCAGCTATTCAAAGGAGAAAAGGCTCAATTTACACAGCAGATAGCAGATAAGCTCTGTAGAACATAATGTTATCTGTAATCCATTACTTATCCTGTGCCATATAGCCGTTTTTCAATTTCCACCATTGCTACACAGCAGCTTGTTTATATGAACTATAGTAGTGTTTCTGAAGCAAACAGATCAGTTTTACCAGTGCAGGGCATCACTACATAATATTTTCATTACTTTAAAACACTTTCAGTTTTTGGTGTTCCTTTAAAGGACACTAAATAAATACTAAATAAAGGCAAAGCTCCAAGAGTAGAATTGTTTCCCATGGCTGACGGGCATATTGCTGTTTTTTTGGGATGAGCACTAGTGTAGTCCATGCACAACCCATTTCCCATTAACATGTTTGTATATTTTTCAACCTAGTATACAAGGATTATGATGCAAGTTTTGTTTGGAACTTGTGTCTGAGTTAACAGTCATTTGCAAATTAGCTAGTTGCTACTGCAGGTGCCTACAATTATGCTCCAATTCTAAAGGTGGCCATATACATAGAGATCCTCTCATTTGGCGATTTTGCAAAATGATCGGATCTCTTCCCAATATGCCCACCTTGAGGTGGGCTATATCATGCTGATCCGATTGTGGGCCCTAGGGCCCACCGATCAAATCATACGGACGGGCTGATCGCGGGACCACATCAACAAACAGATGTGGTATGCGATCTAATGGGATTTTTACCCCTGCCTGATCGACATCTGCCCGACTCTCAGCCAGCTATCGATCGGGGAAGCCCATCGAATGGCCCCACACACGGGCCAATAAGGTCTGTCGGCAGATTTTATCGGCCCGTGTATGGCCACCTTTAAATATAATGCTAAACTGTGGATAAAACATGGGTGACTGTGTTCTACTTTTGCACTTTGCACTTGCTTCACAAATGAGTCCCATGGGCTGACTAACAAACACAGGTGCTCAATTGCTCAAGTGCAATTTAGTTTTGAACAGTTTTAAACGGGTTAGAAAATGAAAGCAACTGAAAAGTTGCTTCTTGCAACTGCACTTTTTTAATATAGTGCCTATGATTTGTGATATGCAAGGAGCTGATGCAACAACATTTTGTTAGGTGGCCAGTCTAAATCCAGTGGCCTAGAACAGATAGAGGGGAATTCATAAAAATGGTGTAAAATTGTATTGGAGTAAAATGTTTGTTTAGGCCATAAATCATCCAAATTTGCTAACATCTTACCTCCAGTTTCACATTTTTTTTTTTAGTTTTACATTTTTTACTCGTTTTGTAAAATGTAAAAAAATTGCCAATCCAACTCCATTACATTGATAAAAATGAATTATATCTAGTGTTATATAATTATATATATAAGGTTTTATTGATCGTGTTTCGGTGCACTGAGCAATGCTTTGACTTAAAAGTTTCAGTTGCAGCAAAAGGCACTTTCATATATTATATTTTGAAAATGTTCCTATTAACATATCTGTTAAATTAAGCATAATCTCCCATTTTCCTACCCCCTGGCTGTTAAGTTATAATGGGAAGCCGCCTGGCCTGTAGTTAATTTAACTGTCAAGTGTAAATATTTTGCTTCCCAAAATGCTGTTACTGTATCTCAGAGGAGAACATATTCAAAACATATTTTGTTTTGCAACAAGCAGGGACAAATCAGATGCATTCTTACACCAGCTAAGCTTTTACACAATATCACAGTCTTTATTACCGCATCTGACCTTTCCCTGCAAAATATAAGAGAGGGAAATCACTTCATCCAGGTGCATCCTCTGGTTGTTCATTTATTCTGCATAGGTTTGAACCATTTTGTAATGATGTATGCAGCCTAAATGGATCACTGAATAAAAAAACTTTTACATTTTGTTAAGAGGACGGCACTAGCTGAAGCCCTGAGAGAGTAGAGCAAATGGGCTTTTTAATGAAGCCAGGAAGCAACCTATCAACACTGGGGAAGCTCTCATTGTGTGTCTTATCATAAATGACAGTTTGACGTAAAACTGGAGCACATGATTGCCAGTGAGGTATGAAAATGGATAAGAGGTCACCTTTCACATATGCAAGATGGAAAGGAAACACATTTGAAGGAAACCTCAGTTTAAACAATGGTATTATGCAAATGATATAAATGTGTCATTTCAACAGTTTAACCCATGCTTGTCATCTTGCAGAATTAGTGACAGACACTACTGGAATGTAATTATGTCAAAAAAGCGAAGGAAAATTATATAACGCCTGCAATTTAAAGCAGAAAAAGAGTCCAGATTAAAACACTTTGACTCCCAGCCAAAAAGTGAATCCTGTTGTGACAAAAACATAAATGAGGCTTAACCCCGTGGCTACAAATTATTAAATTGCAGAGGACATTCCAAAGACTTTGCGTAGACCAAGGGGACATTAATAAAATAAGCATAGCTTGGGAAACAGCATGCACATAGTTTCTATTTTCCGTTGCACTGCTGAGAGCTTTACAAAGTTTGCAACATTAAGTAATTTTAATAACTGAGGTAGAGGATGATAGATTTAGGCATGTTATTTTTTCTTACACTGTAGTTGTAGTAGTATTGTTCTTTCTTTCAGCTCTTTATGCTGAAGCTTTATAGGCTTCATTTATGTGGTTGGGATTTACCATGATTAATTGCAATCTCTAGCCACGATGAATGAGGACCCTGGTTTATAGTGATGCTCTTTTCACTAGTGATGAGACTGGGAAGAAGCTGTTACAGTATGGTGGCAGGTCAGGTGTGAGTCTGACATCAGTTGCCTGCTATGACTGGCCATATATGTGGATAGGTGCTGAAAGTTCGCTTTGCTTTGACTTTGCATAGACCAACAGGTGTATGAAAAGATTAGTCACAGGCAAAATATTTTCATCTTTTAATCTTTAGCTACTATATTGGTACCCATGAGTCTACAGCCTGTTCGCCTGTGCATAGGCCCAAAATGATTGCATCTGATAACTAATCTTGTAGAAGCCTGGCTTATTATTGAGCTACTACAGGAATCTTGTTTTGTAAAAAAAAAAAAGCCCACTAAATCACACAAAAGTTATGATGGCAAACTCTCATTCAATTCAAAGTCCAGTTGAAAATTGCCTTAGAATTCCACTGTCTGCATACTTTCCTGAGTCAATATTAAGGTGAACTCACTGTTTAAGAGGCCCAACACCACAGTTTAGTTGTATTAAACGCATAACTGAAGGGCCATTTTCCACATTACATTTGCCTACTTAATTTCGCCTATGTCCCTTGTGAATAGAACAGCAGATAAAATGAAGTGAAGCGGAGCTTACATTTGCTGCTCCTCTGATTTCTTGATCAGTCAATGACTAAACTGAACAAGTGGATGCATAGTCAGATGCCCTCATGGCCTGGCCAGTATTAGGACCCCTTTATAATTAAAAGTTCTGGTGGTTGACTTCTTTACCCCCCATCTATTTCAATGGATGTGTTCATCACTACTTCATGTGCATGCTGCAGCTACAAGATGATCTATTCTCAACAAACTGTATTTTTATATGATGTTTTACCTTAAACATGTCATGTCTTTGGTACATAGACACCAGATGAAAACAGCAGCAGTCAAAACTGCCCTGTCTGACTGTCATTGCTTCTAATGTTATTCATTGTGAAGTGTCGCATCTGCAGCACTTGTAGATGGTAATCAGACCTCTGCTCGAAAAATGCCTGAGCATTATTTTAACCACATTAGAGGTTGTGAAAGGTAGACAGAGGCAGTTGGACCAACATGTATTCTCCCATGTAGTGGTAAAAATGACATGTTTGCATTACCCTTACTTTTTCTCTCGGGATAGCTTTCTGATGAAAATATTGCTTTAATTTGATTGCTTTTAGACTAATATCACTATTTAGTTATAGTAATATTAATGGTACCCTTTTTGTGTAATGAATGTCTAATATTTAAAATATCATGTATTTGATAAATCATGTCTTAAAATTCTTTATACAGAAGTTTAGTGAAAAGGATAATGGTCAGTCCAGCTCTACTCTTTCATAGGGCACACAAATAACTAAGGTCACCCTAGAGGTGGTCCACACCCAAAGTCAACCCATGTAGCCTGCTTATATATATATATATATATATATATATATATATATATATATATATATATATATATATATATATATATATATATATATATATATATATATATCTTTATATATCTCAAGGGTGATAATAATAGTAATTCTCCATTATCCTACTAAGGTGACAGAAGGGCCCATACTTGTGCATCTGCTGAGATCAGACCCATGTTTATTGGTCATGTATGTATCACTAACTTACCCTATATGCCTTATGGGCTAAATACAGTGAGAACTGTTATATTATCTTCTGATTCAATTTAACATTTACCTATAGACTTCCATTGGGTTTTCAAACCAAGAAATAATTTTTTGTCTTCTGAAATTTGGCCCAGTATTTATGTTTTAGTTTTTTAGACAGATGCTCAGCATTACTATTTATGGCTACATATCCATATAGAAATGCAGAAATGATCATCATCTTGATTTATCTAGCAACAGCAAGTTACTAAGTACTTTACAATTATAAATTGCTGTATGAGATAATAAAAAATGCAATGTCTCATCAAAATAGATTTATATGTTCCATCTTCCATTTTGTGGTGGTGCTATTGTTATGGCTACTATTGTAAAGTAACTTGTCTGGCAACTTAGCAATATAACAGCTCTCACTTCAGGATGAAAGACAATATCATTAGTGTGCTATCCTCCCTCCCATAAAAATCTACTGTAAGCCTAAATAGTCTGTGCCCTGTTAATTCCTTTGAAGTTCTCCAGATTTAAATTTAAGATGAGCTATCTCAGAGTAAGCTAACCTCAAGGTTTTGTGGCATTGCATGTCTTCGTTTAAATACTAAAATAAACTGCAGTACTTTTGGATACGTGTCTGACTGCTAGGTTTCAATTGACAGCTGAGGATTTGTGACTGGACCATGAATCAAAACGGCAGGCATTTATACCCCAGTGCCAGTGACGATACATTGGGAATAACTTGGCAAAGGTAACATTTTAATTATTTCCAAACCTCCAGTACAAATTACACTGAGATATGCAGTAGTACTGTTTAAGCCCCCCACTTACACCCTCCTAAACAGTTATTTAAATAATGCAATTAAAATACTCATTTCTTCCATTTGTCTAGTGCTAAACAATATAACAAACAGCTTCCATTAGACTTAACCAATGTCTCCATGTGATAAATATATTAGATACAGGATAATTTGACATTATACAGTAGAAATATAATAGTTAAATAACTTGTCTTGTATATTAAATGTAATTGGTCTACCATGTTTACCCTGTTAGATGTTTTCAGTACAAAGTGCGATAGAGGAGGTGTTTGTGGGTCACTGATCTTTGGCCTGAATGATTATTGTTCAGTTTGGATCTCCACTGCTTATTCAGGTCAATAGCTGTGCATAAGTGGGATCTCAGAAGTTTGTAAAACCAGCTGCCGAGGTGCCAGCATATGCACAGATAGTTGGACAGTAAGGTCGAAATTGCCAAACTGCATGACCATATGGGTTAAAACATCACATTTTAACACATTGAACATATATTTGGAAATTTCACGAAAGTCAAGTAATTAGAAATCAATAGGCTATAGTGTTAATATCTATAGTGTTAGATATTAGTGACTTTACAATAGTCAATAAATATTTTACACTACATTAACAAGGACATATATTTTTGCACACTTGATAATATTTTATCGCATACAGCACAATCTGTACATGCATCATTTGGCTACATTACTAACCTACTAATAGCTAACAGCTTTGATTTAGCCATAATATCAGGTAAGAGAAAAGCATGTATTGTTTAAATCATCATAGCATAAAGCTTACTAAAAAAACAAACTAACAAACAAACAGCTATCACGCATGCTAGTTCTGCTTATCTAGTAGGTGAACACTTTGAGGGTTATTTATCAAAGGTCAAGTTTGTTAGTTTTTTTTCTACCTCAAATTAACTCAGAACTCAAATGTTTGCTTATTTCTGAAAAAAATCCCATTGGAAATAACTCAAATTAATGCAATTGGGTGGGGGGGGGCTCAAGTACTCAAATTGATCAAGTTATTGGCTTAAAAAACCCTAAAATACCTCTAATTTTTGAGTTTTCGAGCGCAAACCCCTGAAAACCCCACTGAAAATCATGAAGACTAAAAACATCTTTAGATGGTTCAAGGGACCTCTTTCATGGACTTCTACATGATCTTGACAGGTTTTAGCTGGTGTATTTTGGGATTCAGGCTTTTTTGCAGCTTCAGGGTATATTAAGGGGCCCATTCACTCGAGTGAAGGAATAGAGGAAAATAGAGGGAAAAAAATTTGATTTTCGAATGTTTTTTTTGGCTACTTCGACCTTCGAATTGGCTACTTCGACCTTCGACTACGACCTTCGATTTAAGCTATGGTCGAATATTCGACCATTCGATAATCGAAGTACTCTTTAAAATTTTCTTCGACCCCCTAGTTTGCCACCTAAAACCTACCGAGGCCAATGTTAGCCTATGGGGAAGGTCCCCATAGGCTTTCCAATGTTTTTCTGATCGAAGGATAATCCTTCGATCGATGGATTAAAATCCTTTGAATCGTTTGTTTTGAAGAATTTAATTCGAATATCAAAGTCGAAGGATTTTGCGCAATTCCTTTGATCGAACGATTATTCCTTCGATCGTTCGATCGAAGGAATTGCACAAAATCCTTCGACTTTGATGTTCGAAGTCGAAAGATTTTAATTCAGCAGTCGAATATCGAGGGTTAATTAACCCTCAATATTCAACCCTTGATACATATGCCCCTATATCTCGAAAAATTTGAGGTTTTTTTTTATCTTTCAAAGTTCAAGTTTTACTGAAACTACCCTTGAAAAACTCGAATTTTTCTGGGAAAACACAACTTGACCTTTAATAAATAACATCCTTTATGTCAGAATATGAAAAATTATAGGATCCTACAGTATGAATAATTTGGTTTATGAAAAAAAAATGTAACTATTGATTTTTGTTGTTTTGTGCCAATGTATGATTATATATGCTGAAGGTCTCTTTAATTGTTAGAATACAGGCTTGGTAATGGTAGTGTTTATTTATAACAATGTATATCATTGATATGGATGTACAGTACGTGCAATTTGTAAACAGACTTCATAATGTTAAAAAAAATGTTTTTTGGTTAAAAAAATAGAAATTTTCCATATGCATTTCAATTTCATCGTCACATGGAGTATCTTAGCTGAGTTTTAACTGTTAGGGCCCACTTTAAATTACTCTATAGGTCTCCCTTAGAGACTTTTACCAGAGAGACTTCCAAAGCCAACAGTAAGGCTCATTTATAAACAATGGGCAGTAACCCATGGCAACCAATCAAATGATTGATTTCAGTGTTGAATCTATAGCTGACTGTAAACGCTATTCACTGATAGATTGCTATGGGTTACTGCCCAGGTGCAATTTTGCCCAGTGTTTATAAATGAGCCCCAGTGTGTTTGGTAATATGGGGCTTCATGTTGAATAACCTATCAGTGTGAGGAAAGCTACAAGACAAGGCTGTTTTAAGGGTGTGATGAAGACTAATAATGTATTTTAATCAGTTTGTTGGTCCTGGAAGATCTCATTCAAATAGAAATAATGATATTGTTTTGTCCTACTGCCAGTTTTTTCTTTACTGATGCTGTCATACAATTAATTAATGACAAAGCTTGCTTTTTACCTATGGAAACATTTAATATCTTGGTAATAAGGTCAGTGCACTAAGTAGATAAAGTTATAAATGTTAAAAAAACACACACTTGCCAAGATAGCAAAACCTTAATTTTAATACCTTAAGAATAATGCATTTATATTACACAAATTCAAGTGCATTATTCAAATCAAGGCAATACAGGGCTGAATGTTATTCTACAATAGATTGTTATCATTAACAGCCAACTGTAGGAGTCCTTAAACTTCTTTTTATGACATCATGATATTACTACGTGGATTGGATTATCTCTGTATTGCAAAGAAAAAAAACTGTACATGGCTGTTGGGCAGCACAGGGATTTAGTTAGATATTCTAGATCTAGAAGGATTATTTGTAAGTGTGAGATGTCTATGCAGTAAGAAGAACATTGCTTGTTTACACCCTATAGCTTCCACTTTGTTGCCGTGGAGGTTTCAATTTTGAAGGACATGAAATTTGAGATATTAGTTCTGGAGAGCACAAGATGCAGTACACTGTAAAAATCATTGTTATGCAGAACAGGCACTAATTTCAGTGGTCTACCCATTTCCACATCCATTCTATTACTTCTCTAAATTACAATGATGGTTAAAAAGAAGAGAGCATGCATATGTAAGAAGGGCATGGCACATGGCTATGTATAGATCTATGTATCTAGTTATCATTCTGTTCATCTATAATCTACTCCACTGTCTCTGTGTGAACAAGAGCCTGTGGTTGATTCATGTAGGCCATGAGTTGTTTTATTATTATATATTTTTGTTAAAAATAGTATTCCTTGTAGTATTTGGGATAATGATGATCATCTACCTGTAAGTTTGGTTTTTAAATTTATGGTATTACAAAAGTAACATTGTAAAATTATTATTTCGAGAATCTTAAACTGATGACTAATTATAAACAAAAGGAACACCAAGAGCCCCAATAGTGTATTATGTATTGGTAAGGGATAATGAAATAAGAGTAGATAACATATACTCACAAACCAAGGTTACCAATAGGCAACCACTGTAAAGGCAGGTGGGGAGATTGTCCTGACCCCACTCAGTATTAAGAAGTAGCTTTCTGTAGATAGAAAAAGGGTATCAACCCTCCACCCAGGTTACTAATTATTGACATCCTCACAGGCCAACTGCTGTCTTTTTTGTTAATAGTGTATATTCAAGTACCCAACCTTCATGACCCTGTTTAAATTCACACTTAAATAAGTCATACATAGGAAATCACAACATTATAATCTGTGACTAATAAATGGACAAACAAATTGGACAAATAACAAATGTTTATTGCCCATATAGAGAATTAATTTCCAAAATATATTTTATGTCAGTGTTATCAACTTTTTCTACACTGCTATAAATGCATGCTTTTATTGAAGGATAATCTAATAACAAAGTGCATCCATACATGAATACAAAAATGAAACATACCTTCATATGCATGTAAATAATTTAGGGAATACTTTACCCTCTTCTGTAAAATTTAAGGATATTATAAGTCCACAGGTGTTCCATGACCATATAAAGCCAATAGGCCAAGTGTTTTTATACAGGTTACAGAACTCCAAAGTGACCCGTATACTTATACTTTACACCAGGGGGCACATTATTTTTATAATACACAAATTTCATCCAACCATGTGACACAAATTACTTCATCAAGCACCAATTATTATTGATGTATATTTAAAAAAAAAATGTAATGATATAATTTACGTGATATTCATGGCTCTTCTGTATTACATGATATAATGATAATATGATATAATAGTAATAGGTTTATGCTGACTCTTCAGCTTATATATATAGGAACAAGTTGCTGTTTACAGCTGCTGCGTCTGTATAGATTGCTTTGTAAACACGAGTATAAGCATAATTGAAGAGGCATATTAAATTTAAATGGATGGCTTTCCCCCTAAAATTCTGACTTGCTTCAGGTAGGCCAACACAAGGCACAGCTGCTTTCTGCTCTTCAATATGTAAAATTATGATTTATAATTTATTGTTTTTAAACTCCCCATACCAACCAAGTAGCATTTTCAGGGTGAAAGATAGTACATACATAATTTGTGTCACAGTTTTTATTGGTGTCCAAACCATCATGTATCTACTGTCAATAATATTGCATTTTATTCTTGGGCTGTACATGGAAGTTTGCATTCACTAAGAGTCATCGACCAATAAAGCTTACACACTAAATTTTATTGATGAAGGCTCAAGGAGGCAACACCCATAAAAAGAAATGGTGATAAAATTCACCCACGTTCCTTGGTTTTAGCCTTTTAATGTTTGATTAAACTGAGCAATAGATTTGCTATAATCTTGTAAAACAAGAACTGGGCCTAAGTGAAATATATAAATATATATGTATATTTAAATTTAACAGCTGCACTGTATTGGTTCAGTAAATTAGTTTCATGTAAAATAATCTAAATATTTTTTGTCTGTTGTAAATAAAAGTGCATATATTAAGAATGCTAGAAAAAAAATAGCTAGTGGTTAGAAACTGGAGCATGGTAAAATAAGACTAGATAAACCCAAACAATATTACTTATAAGCCTCCACTTTCATCTTGTAACTTTTCTCAATCAACAAGCTGTCTTGCTTTAACCCACAGTTAAGTTTATATTACATGACATGTCCACAGATTGAAGTAGAAAATGGTATATCTGGTGTGTGTGGACAGCCAGGAATTGACCATAAATGATCATTACACTAACAAGTACCAGTCATATGGGGAGAAAAATGTGGTTTGGATTTTCAAGACATGTTTTTCTAAGGCTTTCTTAATTTTTCTGGCAACAGATTAGCTGTCACTTTCAAACCACACAAACAGTAATCTGTATAAAAGTTCATTTTACTTTAGCTCCCTCAGCTGACGCCTAAGCAATTTTTTACCCTGCCATAAAAAATCCTAGATTTCAGCAATTTTTATGAATCTCTATGGGGGTTATTTACTAAACTACTAATGCAAAAATCACAAAAAATTTGTGATTTTTTTTATAAAATCAGGCTTTTAAAAAATCACAAACTTTTCGGAAATTAATTAAACCCTGAGAATGGAAAAATCCGAACCTGAAAATCCAGCATCTCAGACCTGTCGTTATTGCATATAAGTCAATAGGAGAAGTCCCAATGATTTTGTGATATGCCCTGGGTTTTGTGCAATACCCCAAACTTTTCGAATTTTTCGGCTGAAAATTCCATAAAATATCGTAAAATACGTGAAAATCGATGATAAATTGTGAAAATCTGATTTTTTACCGCAAAAATTTTTTCGGGAAAATGCAATAATAAATAAGCATAAAAAACCAAGCTGATTTGATCAGAGTTTGTAGCAAAAAATATTGAGATAAATTCGGACTTTGATAAATAACTCCCTTAGTCTAATCTTTAATACGTTAACAGATTTTATTGGGATATTTATAATAATTCTATTAGCTGTATGTGTGTTCAGCCAATTTATCACTTAAAGTTCACATACTGTATTTTAAATATGGTATGGTATGGCCCCACTTTGTTTTAAATTATGATTGCTTTTCATAGCAGCTGTTTAGCATGCATTAAAGCAGCAGCAGTTTAAAAATGTGTTTTGCAGTGTCTCTGTTATATGAATAACAATATATAAACCAATAAGGGTTCTTAGATTATGCACAGTAAGGAATGAAAGGATTTTGCAATATTTTATTGGTTAAAGGTTTTTTTTTTTGCTGACAACCATCCGCAATAGATATTTTTTTTACTTGTTCAGCACAGAGGTCCCAAGATCCTTTCCAAATATCTGTATTGTGCTCTGGTCAGGACCCTATTCTGCCACTTTACAGGAAATGGATCAGCAAAACATTAAAAAGCCATTAGATAATCTAATTTCAAATGTAATCTTTGAATTAGTCTGTCATGAAGCATATACAGTAAACATATAATATGTAAGAAGTATGTTTATGCGCAAATCAGTAGGAGCTGCCAAGCATTTATTTGTTTTTGTTTTTTCAATTTGTTTTGTTTTTAAACTCTTTTTTTAAGTAGCTGTGATCACGTCTCTGGCCGTCTGGTAACCAGGAGAAACCAGACATGATGTAATTCCAGATTGAACTTGAACTTCAGGGACTTAAAATGTGGGGCAGTGGGAACAATGGACCATAGGAATCCGTAATGTCCATTTAGCAGAGGACCATGTTGGGAACACTGCGTTTACATTTATGGGAGAGAAACAGCAGGATCTGTTGTGTGATCAGAATGAGACGATCCAGATACAAAATGTCGACATAAAGAAAACAACTTTTTTCCCTAGCAAATGTTTTCTTCTGTCTCTTGCTTTCTCTTTGAATCTGCAGATTCCAGCAGGATTTTAAAAAAAAGTTTTCTTTTTGCAGCAAACCACTTGCCTTCTCTAAGCAGTCTTTGTTCATTTAGGTAGGACAAATTAGGACAAAGTTAATCTTATGTTTCCTGTCTAATGATTTTGTGGCAGAGCTGCTAAAAAACAGAGAGGATCACCAAGTCTGCAAAGTCCAAATTAGGTGACCCAACTGTGAAAAAAAAAATTTAAAAAAAAAAACGGTCATAGATGTATATGGTTATATTTGTGCAGCACAGCTCATGTTTTTAAACTGGATTTTGGCCAATTTATTAGAACGTTAATGAAATTAGCTGTGTTTGGAAAAAGCACTCTCTGCTCCATTTTCACATCACACATTTTTCACATTATTCATGTTTAAGATTCTATTTTGTGATAAAATTGAGTAAAATTTGTATGTATTGGTTATGGCGGGCATAAAGAGGTTGTGAAAATATATAAATGAAAGGTCATGGTGGCAGATCCTGCATAATTAAAAGTGAAAATGAATGCACACGAGAACAGTAAAGGATAAGGAAAGGTTATGCAGGGCCTACAAAAACATGGGGGAAAATGATGCATACAAAATAGTGGAGATGGTATATAATAGAATATACATTGAAGGAAAACTAAAAAAAATGGCAAGGCTTCTATACATAAATAGCTTTCCAATTAATTATACATCTGTAACCTCTATAATATAATGTAGCGGAAAATCTATACCTTCGACCTTAACACCCCCAAGTTGCCAATAGTTTGTGACCATGTGCCAAATAGAATTAAATGGTAGTTCTTAAAACAGATGAAAAAATTTTGCAATTCACGTTTATTATATTTTTTTCTGGTTTTCAAGGTATTAGCTCTTTGCTACTGAAAAAAGGAAACAAGTATCATGTTGCTCTGCTTAGAACTGCCCAGAGAAACCTCTGATGACTCTTTTCTGCTCTTCACCTTAATTTTTTGAGCAGAGAAACCTCACAAGAATTTCCTAATTTCACTTAACTTATTTCAGTCGTCCAAAATGAACAACAGGTGGTGCTGTTGTTTTGAATTCATTATATTAGCAGTATAAAAACTGCTATTATGTTGAAAACTAGTGTAAAACTTAACATAAATGGTTTGCATTTCCTTTAACGGAATTTTCCGTATAAAAATAAAAACTGGGTAAGTAGAGGTTGTGTAAAATAAAAAATGTTTCTAATATATTGAGTTAGCCAAACATGTAATGTATAAAGGCTGGAGTGACTGGATGTCTAACATAATAGCCAGAACACTACTTCCTGCTTTGCAGCTCTCTTGGTTTCCACTGATTGGTTAACAGGCAGTAACCAATTGGTGACTTGAGGGGGGCCACATGGGTCATAACTGTTTGCTTTTAAATCTGACTTGGTTCTGTTCTGTTATGTTAGACCACATAGTCTCTCCAGCCTTTATATATTACATTTTTGGCTAAATAACTATAATATAAACATTTTTTATTTTGCACAGCCTATCTATTTACCCAGTTTTTATTTTTACACTGAAATCCTTTGTGTAAAATGATTTGGCTAAATAACTATAATAGAAACATTTTTTATTTTGCACAGCCTATCTATTTACCCAGTTTTTATTTTTACACTGAAATCCTTTGTCTTATACATATTTCTATAATTTCCAACCTACAAAAATAGTGACAGTGGATTTCATTACAGTTTCATTTGTATTTTTTCCAGTTGCAAGCACTATTTGGTAGTCTTATTCAAGTATGAACTACATTATCCAAAATGTGTGGGACCAGGGGCCATGCCTTAAGGCTACTCAAAACAAGTTACAATGAAGAATTGTTGTTTGTTTAGCATTGACGTTACCTTTTTGGTTCTAAAGTATTTTTGAAGTGAGGTTGCCAATTGGTTTTGTACAGGGATTCCCAATATTTTCATTATCCTGCTTACCAATAAATTGCAAATTAGTCCTCACACCTTTTGGAGATACCTGATAATAGGAGTCTGTCAGCAAATACTGCATTTATGTTACAATATATACTGTATTCTGCTATATATATTAACACTGGCTCAACAGAAAGCAGTTGTAACCTGGACAATAGTAATAATTTTTTTCTTAGACAAATAAAGAAATAATTTCACATGCAATCCTTATATTGGGCCATAAGTTGTTATGGTCTCACAGGGCTTGTTCTCCAAAACAGTTGCACATATTAAATACGTCTGTTTACCTTTTTACCTGTAGACACTATAGGGGGTTATTAACTAAACTCCGAATGCCAAAAACCCAAAAAATTTGTGTTTTTTTTAGTATAAAATCTGAATTTTTAGTGGGAAAAAAAACCAAAAAATTTTTGGGATTTATTATACCCCGACGATAGAAAAAGTCAGAAAATCAGGCATCTCAGACCTGCCAAGATTGCATATAAGTCAATGGGAAAAGTCCGAAAGATTTTTTGATCTGCGCTGGGTTTTGTGCAATAACCTGAAGATTTCGGGGATTTTAGGTTTTCGGGCAAAAATCAGGTGGAAAATCCCAAAAATTCCTACAATTTGTATTTTTCATAATTTTTTCCCACAAACAAAATTTTTGGGAAACTGTATTAATAAATAAATAGAAAAAACCCGTACGGATTTAGTCAGTTTTTTTCAGAAAATATTGACATAAATTCGGCCTTTGATAAATAACCTCCTTAGAAAGAAACCAAATAATACAGGTCATTTTTAATAATGAAATAATTTTTTGGATAATATGATGTAAACACTCCTCCTTTTGTTTCTTTTGCAGTCCTGGTACCTGGGCTAGTTTGGTTCCTTTTCAAGTATCGAACAGAACAGGAATCCTGCCAAGCAGTGTCCAAAATTATGGACTGAATTTCGTTGCAGAACCCTTTCTTCAAGCGGAAACAAGCAACTGAGGAAAATTTCTGAAAAATACACAAAACTGAACAAAGAGAAGAAAGGACGACGGGGAAAAAAAAACAAAATGAAAAAAAAAACTTAAAAAAAAAAACTTAAGAAAGAGAAGATAAATTGACCAGCATTTGCAGCACTTACAATCACTGATTCCTTTAACCTTTATAAGTACTTGCAGGACCTGTGACACATTGCAAAGCAATGCTTTTCAGGCCTCTAGAAACATAAGGGGTTAACGCAGAAGCAGTCATGACACTGAGAGGGTGGCAAATATATTTTCACAGATGGGTAGAATGGAACTCCTGCTACACTAGCCTTTGTTATCTGATGTCTGCTGGGAAATAGGCACTCTTTCTCCATGACCGTATATTTTATATGAATTTTCTAGATGCCTTAATAATTGCATGATAAGCTAGTGCTGTTTGGTTTTAGTCTTCTTGTTGTTTACGCATGGGAACATTTTCCCAGTTTTTCTCATGAAACAAAGGCTGTGAGGTAGCAACAAAACTGCGAAAAAAAACAGGCCTCAGGGCCCCCCCCACATACAAATCAACTGTTTTTTTAAGGTTGTCATATTTACAGCATGTAAACAAGATAATTACATAACTTTCAATCACTGATATCAGTCCAGAAGAGATCTAAGTTCAGTGTGCTACCTAATCTGCAACGTCAGAGAATCTGTGCCCATCAATGCCTTCGTACTCGTACAGGGTTACCAGCTTAATGAGTCAGTGGTGGAGGTGAATTGTCTGGCCACAATCGAATAGTTAGAGGCAAGCGCTACTGAGATAAATTCATTATGGGCCATTAAAAAGAGTCAGAAAGCCCTCAGACTCTAAACAGAGGGCATGAAAAAGCTAATATCTGTTCTCCGCTAGAGGGAACCTACGTTTTTCTAGGTTCTGCCTCTGGTTCTTAAGGGTAAACATAGAAAAAAAAAGTGTATTTTATACCTTCAGTGAATGAGGGCTATTTAAAAGAAAAGCGGCAAATACAGACAACTCAAGTGTTTAAGGGAATGAAATGAATAGACACGTAGCACTTATCATGGTTAGGCTGCCCCTAGGGATCTGAGTGTTTTATTTATTTATACGTTCTAGATGTATTGGGATAAGAGTCAGCACTAATAACAAGTTACAGGCATTAAGTTCAAGTTTGCAGCTTGCAAAGAGGAAGCAGTCACAGTAAAATGAACATGCACTTTTGCTGAAACCTGCCATTCAAGCTGTGCTGAATCTTGCACGGTGCTGCCAATAATGCGCTTTTCAACAGAGATTATTACACGTGATCACACAGAATAGGCATCTCTGTTATAAAAGAACAATATTATTAATTAATCTCTCCAGTAGATCAGATTTGCACGGAAATATAATGTCCACTTTACGTGCCTTGCCTTGAATTATATAAAAAAAAAAGTGACATCACTCCACTTCCTTTGCTGCATTTATTATCATTTGAAATCTATACCATTTTTATGGCAGAATATTTTGTACTCCAGAGGGGGAAAATTAAGTGACATCCTGGATTTTTTAGACAGTTAAACCTTCTCACATTTATAAAACATATCATGGCTGTGTATAATTGCCGCTTAAAAAATGTAATCAACCAGCAATATTTTCAGTATTTTGGTGTTTTTTCTATTAACCTTTCATGTTTTTCATCTTCCAGTTAATAATGGGAAGGAGGGAGGGGGGCAGGTATGGGGTTGAAATTTTTACGAATTATGCAATACCAAGTTTTGCCTATGTAGGTAGTGCTTTTAGCAGTATTTGGTTATTTTAGGTAATTTCGCAGATAAAAAAAAAAAGAAAAGGACAAAAAAACAGAATTTAATGTATGTTTTTTTTTTTTCAATTGACCAAAGTGGGTACTGCTGTTTTTGCAGTGTGATAAGGTCCTTTTGTGTACTGACATGAAGAGGGAATTTTGTTTTTATATATATGCGTATAAATATATATATATAAATATATATATTATGGGAGGGAGGGAGGGCGAAATGAATACTAAGGTCTTTACACTGCTGCATTAGGCAGCATGCCCATAGAGGGGTCCATGACTGCAAAGTAATGCTTACTGGGGTGCCATTTTTATTTTCATGCAGAATATTTTTTTCAGATAGAATTCAGTTGGAATTTGTATCGTTTCACAGTGCTTGTCTTTAAAACACAACTCCCAAAATATTTTTCATTTGGACTACATGCTGCAGCATATTTGTTTTTATGGAGTGACCACCAAAAGCTAATCAGATAGTCTACAGCATTTTTCGCCAGCACTGTATTGGTCAGTAGTGCTGCTTATGATGGTTAATTTGCATAATGCCATTCTTTAGGTTATAGCTCAGTTATCTGATATTTTATAACCCTTGGTATAACTCTATTTATTACCGTATTCTAATTGATTTTGATGTAGTAATTACTTAAACAAATCCCAGGCAGCCTATCAAGTGCCAATCACTTTTATATCAGCTAGCATTATATGGTGATTTTGTTTGGCTCACTCAAATGCATTTTGTGAAAAAAAATTGAGTAGCACAGCAGGAACATGTCCGAATGCAAATATGATCCACAGAGATAATTATCTGGTATACCAGTACTTGCATTCATTTGTTTACTGTACTGGGATACACGTAAGGACAATCAGTATTGCACAGAAACCCCTTTAAAAAGGCAAAATATATTTGAGAATATTTGACATCGTTAGTCTTCTAAAGATATATTTAATGATCACTTGGAAAACCTGGTAGGGTGCTAGTGCTTCCACAGCAGTTTACATGCTTTTAGCACTGAATATATATTTTTTTCTATTTTCAATAAAATGCAGTCTTTCATGAGATCAAATGTATTCCAACAAAATTAGAAAAGAACTGCTAGGCCCAAAAATTGCCTTTTTAACAGATATGTTTTTTGTTTCAATGTTGTTGCTATTCTCTGAGTGTAAGTCAGAAACATTATATACAGCGGCTCCTCCTAATCAATACAGAAACAACTCCAATTTTATGTGCACTGTACTGACTCTGATATTACTTTGCAGTCCTGGCCTCTTTGCCATTGCCCCTAATTTTTTGTGTCCCCTAGTTTGACATGAACATTTACAGGCTTAGTTATTGAAAGGGAATAACAGAAAAGGAGACTCTACATAATCATCAATCATGGCAAAACAATTGAACTGAATCAAATAGTATAGCAATATAGCTATGGGGAAATATTCAGCTGGGCAGCTTGGAAAAAAAAATATGTGAATAAATCTGTGAAGCTGTTAAGTAGCAAGAAGTGAGGGTCTTTGTAATGAACCGTATAGACAGTTATTTGTACACTGTATAGTTTTAAGATTTTCTTTGAATTACATGTGCCCTCATTTGTTAAGCTACCTTTTAGCATTTGTAATGGGAATATAATTATTTCCATTTTTAAGTAAACAAGAATATTGCTTGTTTTGGAACTGGACTTGGGTTAAAACTCGCTGGTTCCTTAATTTATGTATTAGAATTTTCTTTTTTTAAGTTTTAAAAATACTGTCCATGCTAGGGATTGTTTCAGATCTGCCTATGCTTGAAAAGTATAGGTTACTAATCTAATTAAAATGTAAATGGAGAAAAGTTATATTTTATGAAGGTTATTTTGTTGTATTTAGTATTTGAAAAGTTGGTTTTTGGAACATTTCAGAATGTTGAAAGCTACACTGTCTTTTTATTAGTATATATGTCCTCTAGCAAACAGAATTATGTGATTGTTACATGTTGGTATTTAAGATTAGGTTAAAGAAAAGCATTCAGGAAAGAGCAAAAAAGAAATAACAGAACAATACATTTTAGTGTCTCACACGACCATGTCCTCAGGGAGCATAATTTTGGGTTTGCAACTTGTAGCTTCACAAGGACTCTATGGAAAGTACAGAACATATCCATCAGTGACACTACCCATTATATTTTGCATTTTTAAAGATAGGCTGGTGAAAACAAAATGCCAGATGGGGATATCTGGGTATGGTAGATAACGATCAGATCTGTTAGTCTCTGTTAGTGGATATTGCTCATCACTTCTTACAGTTTGGGCACTTCCATAAAACGTAAGGGCTGTGTGGAATAGAAATGGCTATAGAAGGTTATTCAATATTACTTATACATAATTCATGGACAATAAAATATATCTTTGCTGGCAGTTAGGCCCAAAATGACATCCAGTATAGTTTATTATGAGGGTTTTTTGTTAACATACACCCGCTTCATTCTTGCTTCCTGTTTTTTTTTGTAATAAATTCCACTGATTTAAATTTCCAGGCTGTGCAAATGTACCAGAAATGGCCCACAACAGAACATTCTACTCCATTTATATTGAAGGAACAAATGTCGTCCTTCAGAATTGCACTTTCTGCTAGTTTCCCTGTTTTGTTTCCCTGTTCCCCAACCTAATTGCATAGGCCTATTGGAGCACTGCAGTTGTAGTGTAACAACTGGAGTTGCCCTTTGGCTTTTCACAATGATCTGTGCCTCAGCCAATCTTATTGCCATGACAACCCTTTGTATTGTTTTCATGCCACATCTTTGTTGGTCACATTTTTATTACATAAGGGGGACAAAAGAACTAGCTGGATACGGTCAATTTTTACATTTTTGTTTTGCAATTTTTATTTCCTTCAATGGTTGTAAGTAGTTTTTCTATGATAAAAGGTTCAGTAGTTATTACTCTTTAGAAATATCTGTGTGTTGCAATTAAAATGTATGTTGAATTAGTAAAATAAAGAGCTTTAGTGTCACTGGCTGTGAGTTGTTTGACTTAATCTTTTTTGTTGTGTTAATTGCATGATAATTACAATTTTATTTTATCAATGGCTTTTATGGTAGGCTATCAACATCAGCTGGTGACACTAAAGCTGGTGTTTGTAAAACTTTATTTTTGAAAGAATGGTTTTTGGAATTGTGCTACAGGGACTGATGTAGCAACATGTATCTTATTTGGGAAGGAAATTTGTGTGTGTTTTTTTAAGAAGTATGGCTTATTGTGCATTTTTCATTGAGGGCATTGAAGTTGCACGGACTGATAAACGTTAATGCAAAATGAGAACGAAAAAAAAAACCAGCAAAATGTTTACCAAATACTCAAAATAAATTAGCAGTGCCTGTTCAATTTCACAGTCTCTGTTGAGTACAGTTGTAAATATATTTCAGATAGCATTTTCTTCTTCACAAATAATTAATTTGAAAAACAAAAACAAAAAAAAACAACAAAAACACTTCTACATCATATAGAATACTAGGGAGTAACTCAGTCCAAGTCCTGGACTTCTAAAATAGTTTAATTGGATGAGGCAATCTTCAACAAGTTTGTTGTGCTTCTCATATAGGACTTTTTTGGAAGCTTGGGAGAAAGTTACCCCAATATCAATGATATTTCTCTGAGAACAACCTTTTGTAGGACTGTGTGTTTCTTTAGATAATTTAGTACAACTGTAGGTGACTAGTAGTCAGTTTATTGCTTGCTAGCTACACACCAGGGTTGATCCATTTTAAAACTTTTGGCACATATCTTTTTAACAGATGATCGATGACATGCTGATCTTGGGCAATATTTTTCGTAATTGGGCACTTTCATTTTTATCAGTGAATATCTTGAGCACTAGCCCATCTTTGAAACTCTGAGAGCTCATATTTAGTTATTTTCTTCCTGTGTGCTGAGATCTCTTCATTCAAGCACTTTAACTGATTCTATTTGTGAAGAAAAGTCCATCTCAAGGTTTACTGATAGTCTTGAAGTGGGCAGTATATGTTTCCAGTGGGGGTGGGGGCCAGTAACACTGATTTCTCTGAATTCTCTATTATATGGACTCCTACTAGAACACAAAGACAGAAATTAAAGTTTAACATGTCAGGGTGCTGAATAATTATGCTCTTCTGGGTAATTTCTTCATATGTAACAAATTAGCTCCATTTTGCCACAAGTTTTAATCTGGTGTAAATCAAGCTTGACTTATGTGATTGTTACTGTTATATCCAGCCTATACTGCTAGCAGCTGCTCATACTGCAGTCAATTACTGGAAGCGGATATATTTCCTATGCAAAAACTGTTTAAACAATAAATGAGCTATGCTACAGACATTGCTTTTATGTGTTTTCATTACATTTACTTTTCAAAGAATTTGTCAAGGTTATGTCCATTAGGGGTGCTGTAAAGATGCATTTTGCTGTATTACAGGCTGGACCTGAAAGGGGGCTTATTTTGCTAAATTAATGTATTTCCTTCTTACACATTTTTTTAGCTTCATAAATTATTAGGGTACCTACGCAAAGTAAAATAATTTAGCAATTTGCATAATTTTATTTTTTTTACATTAATTACCATTGTTCAGGCTTTATTTCTTTGTAATTATTTGCAAGTATAATAAATTGTTTAAACATAAGTACATTTTCTGATAGGGGGATGATTAAAGAAATATCCGATGATGCTTATCCTAATTTTGTTTCTCAGCAATCAAATTTGAAGTTTTTTTTTAATCTAGATCTGAAACAATGGGCCAGATTTAGCAAAGGTAGCAACAATTTAGTTTGATTTTAATTTAACCTTGAGTTGCATACATTTTTGATAGATTTTCATTGTGAAACATTTTCACAACTTCTTTTGACTAGTAAAATTTGAAGCAGAGTTGAAATTTTTTGCCAAAAGATGTTTTGGTGAAAACCATTTTGTGGTAAATGTGGAATTTAGACAGAATTTTTGATGAAATGTTGGAGAAAAAATTTGCAAACAAGTTTGGCAAAAAATTGCAAACACTTTTTATAAATGTGAGAAAAAATTTCAGGCTTCAGGCAAAACAGAGAAAATGCCATTCAAGCTTCTACAAATCTGCCCAGTCTTTCTCACAAGTAAGTACCTGTACAACATTTTATCCAATATTTTACTTATAGACATGGTTGACTCAGGACATTACATTGAATTGTATCCAAAATGCACAATTTCATTGTAAAATCCATGGCAAATAGCTAGACTATTATTCCTTTTTTCTTCAATCTATGAAAAACCCTAAAACAGGCAGTATTTTAAGAATGACACCTATTTGATATGTTAAATATACAATACAGAATCCATTTTACCTTTCTTAGGATTTGCAGAAGCATATTTGAACATAATCAGTTTCAACAATGTCATAAACAAGCCTTGTTTTCCAAGATTCCCCTTCATTTTTATTATATACTTAAATTGAAAAGGTTGATTCATCTCGCTTCAAATGTTTATTGTATCTGGCACGACCATACAGTGAAATAAAAATTGAAGAAGCTTCATAAACAGATCACTAATGTTCTCATATATTTCTTTTCTGAAATGAAGTGCATTATAAGATTTGTGCTCATTAGTGCTCCTATTGGAAGCTATACGGAAAGAGCACTATAAATTTCAGTAGAATGGGTGAGGTAATTCATTTTCAATAGTGCAGTAGATTTAATTGTTTAATTTGAATGCTTTAGGCACAATGGGATTTTTAAATTTGTTCAGCAATAAGTATCTTGATTGTTGAGGAACTTACCTTATAAGAATGTTTGTGCTTAAGGCTTTCAGATAAAATTTGATTTGTTTTAGTAGCTGAACAGCAGTGCATTGGGCCTTTTAAACCAGTGTTGTGATCCAATGAGTGCAGAAACAGTTTGGCGAGTATTCTTCCATGCTGAAATGCATGTGTTTGTATGTTTATATTGTTTCTACCAGGGGCACACTGACAGAAGTTTATTTTGTGCTTTACACAATTTTATTCAATTGTTATATTTGTCCTCCCATCCTTCAGCAAGGCCAGACAAAACAGTCACTGATTAATGAAGGTGTATTTTTGATTTCAACAAAATGAGGTACGGTAAGGGGGTTATTTATAAAAGGTTGATTTTATGAGGTTTGTGGATTTTTTCTACCTTGAATGAACTCACAACTCGAATGTTTTTATTTATGAAAAAACGTAAATGTAAAAAACTGTAATGAATGCAATCAGGGGGAAAAACTTGAATACTCGAATTGATCAAGTTATCGGCAAAAAAAACTTTAAATACCTCTTCAAATGGTTCAAGGAATCTCTGCCATTGACTACGTGACCTGAATTTTCAGATTCAAGTGAATATTACATTGCACATTTTCGCTAAGCAAAGGTTTAGCGTTAACAGCTGCTCTAGAGTTTCATTAAATATTCTGTCGCAAAAAGGGTATTTACGACTACGGAATTTTATTTCATCCACTGCAAACGTTCGCAAAAACTATTTGTTCACAAACTTTGCAATGAAATCATTGAGGTCTTTAATCAGTCAAAAGGGACTTAAACATGGTCACTAATGTTCTCAAGCATCTCTGCACAGGTTTTTTGCGCTAGAGAAACATATTACATTCCCCCTTAAATACTGTTATATGTCAGATTTCAAAATTGAATATAAAAAAATCTGTTTGCTCTTTTGAGAAATGGATTTCAGTGAAGAATCCTGCTGGAGCAGCACTATTAACTGATTAATTTTGAAAAAAAAAAAATTTCCCATGACAGTATCCCTTTAATGAAATCATCCATTATGCTTTAACTGTTCTTTATAGAATAAAAGGCTCCCAGTTCTCTTAGACTGATACCTCCCTGCATGATTTTATTATTTTGGGAAGTGTCTTGAACACATTGATGCATTATTATCTGGTTCCCACGTCGATACCACTATAATCCACCATTAATGTAAATAGGCTCTTAGTACTAATGTAAGTACAGTGTGCTCTTAGTACTTTGCTTAGCCAACATTTATCTCCCAATTCTATCCTATATAATATTCACTTAAGCACTCATTTATCTTTATGTCCTTTTTTGTGGAAACTGGAGCCAATATTTATGGCTACTATTGTTCATATTGCATTCTCCTTTGCACTAGTTAGGCTAACTTTTAGGTAGGATTATAAATTACTTTAGAATATTGTGGACCACACAATTGCCTACTTGAATACTAACTTTCTTTTTTTTTTTATTAACAGTTTTTGATTTTCCAGGTTAAACATTAGAGAAGCAGATGGGGGGAGGGGTAAAGAGGTAGACAAAGAGGAGGGGGGTGGAGCATCAGCAATGCTAATTAAAAAAGGTACAGTTTACACATTACAAGGGAAGGCATATCTCTGAGTTACAATTCATAGAAGCTGCAAAAGTTTGTTCATAAGTGGTGATTCTTTGTACTTCTGCCTGGATTGATTCCATATCCGGAAGATAGCATTTTTTCCAATGTCTAGCCAGTAGTGTTCTACTAGCAAAGATGATATGCAGAACTTTGCGTTTATGTTGTTTCTCCATATCCTGAGGGAGGATGCCCAGTAATGCAAGGTCTGGCAGTAATGAAAATGGATGGTCGGTTACCTTTTGGATTAAGGTCTGTGCTCCTTTCCAGAAGATTTTGGCTTGTGGGCACGTCCACCAAATATGAAAAAAGGTGCCAATGTCTTCTTGACATCTCCAGCAGGCGCCTGACGCGTTTGGGTATGCCTTCTTTATTCTCTCTGGGGTAAAGTACCATCTATACATCAGTTTTATAGCTGTTTCCTCATGGTTGAGTGCTTTAGAATATTTAGTTGTTAGTTTAAACAGGTGTTCCCATTCTTCTCTAGTTATCTCCCTCTGAAGATTTTGTTCCCATGTTTTCAGGGCCGGGAGGTTGTCTCTATCATACAGAGATATTAAAGAATTATATGCAACAGTTGTTCCTTTTCTTTTATTCGGATTCGTTAGACATCTTTGCTCAAACAATGTCGGAGGTGAAACTGTTAGCCATTTGTTGGATTGGAGATAGTGCCTTATTCGCAGGTATGAATATAGTTGGTTTTGGGGGAGTTCATATTTTGCTTGAAGTGTTGAGAAAGTCCTGATGCTATCCTGGTTGTATAAATCACCTATTTTTTGTATCCCCGTTTGGGACATGTGTCTAAATCCGGTATGGCTCCTTCCAGTTTAGAATACTAACTTTCTTTTAGTCTCCTTTCTTTTTTATTGTTTTTCCAGCAGAGGCAAGATTCACAGTTTTGTTACATTTAATCAAGGGTCTAATCAGTGACTTCAGTTTAGGGGGAGCATTAATCTAGTTGCTATATACAACATGTTTTAAACCCCTCTGGTACAGCTCATTTGATAGAGGTTGATACATTTAGTCTACCACATGGTGTGCTCTGAATATCTGTTGGAGTATCTCCCCAAGGTCTAAACAACCTGTTCAACAATAAGATTCTAGTTGTAATTTTTAACAACCAGTGACACCATAGTAAATAATTGTGAAATATGTGTATGGGGATCATTGTGGTGAGCATTTATTTTAATACTACAACAAATGTGTAAGAAAGTCACATATAATATATGCTCTGAGAGTAATGGTAAACTTCAGTGCTAAGGATATGTAGGCACAGAGCCAGGTCAGGCGCCCTAGGCAACCTTGCCGGTCCCGGCGCCAGCTGTATGTGCGCATGCACGAATTGCTGCTTGCCACTCATGCGTGAATCAACATGCACAGCATTGCAAGTACATTGTGCAAATACAACAGAGTCGGGCAGAGAAGGGACTGGACATGGAGTAGGCGACAGAGTGGTACGTGCCTGATGCACCTCCAGCTTTGCACCCTAGGCATGTGCCTTCTCTGCCTATCCATAGCTCCGGCAGCATAACTATTCCAATACTATACAGTCGGAATACATTGTGCTTCCTCTTTCTGTTTTGACTGGATTGCATTGACTTTTCAATATCCTCTCTCTCAAATTTTCTTTAAATTACAATGCAATGAAATATGCACTTAAAGAATCTCTAAGCAGATAAATGTGTACCAAGTTATGCATTAGTATTAATTAATCAGAAATGATAAGAACAATAAGCCAAAGCAGACAGGTTATCCAGTACTGCAAGGCATTCCTAAAAACCTACCAAAGTTTTATCAAACACAGGGAATTATAAACGAATTACACATACAGTAAATGCTTCAAAAATGTTTCTTTGTATATACATTTCTGTTTAACTGGTCAAGTATTCACAGGGCATGTTCAACAATAGGACACATTATCTGAGCTGCCACCATATTATCATCTGAAAAATATGAACTGGCTTGTTTTACTGATAACAGCAGCTTTGAGGCAACCTCCTTGTCTGTGCAAGTCATGGCAGATAAAATGCCCTGTATGCCATAGTCCTTGGGATTAAAGCGTACATTATAAGAGCTTTCCTTTACTAGAGTTAAAGAGGTGTACCAATAAAAATGCTATATTATTAGACACTTAATATTCTATTAATATTCTATTATATATATAATAATTGCAATTAAATCATGCACTGCCATTTTGTGAATTGAGTTTATATTGGCAGAGGTTAGTGTGTAGATGGTGCAGACAAATACATAGCTTGCTGCTACTACAAAGGTCAAATCCGCCTCACAGGCAGACCTCCACCATCTCTCGTAAGCAGAGCTTGGGTGTCACTGTCCTTCGAATTTCAGCACAGCATATCTGGAGAATCAATAAATGCTTACAGGAGGGCTGCCAAACTCCCTCAATGCCGTTTCATCACCATTGTGACTTTCTCAAGCATTGTGGTGAGACACCATACTAATTGACCTTGGGCTATTAGAAAATTGATACTAGTTATACCAAGTTTACTGATTTTTGTATTTTGAAGCTATTCATCTCTCATCCTACTCACACAGCACTGTCTTAAAACCAGAATTGAGAGGCTTTAAATGAGAACTAAACCCAAAAAATTAATATGGCTAAAAATGCGATATATATTGTACCATATTGCCCCAGCCTAAAGTTTCAGCTTCTCAATAGCAGCAATGATCCAGGACTTCAAACTTGTCACAGGGGGTCACCATCTTGGAAAGTGTCTGTGACACTCACATGCTCAATGGGCTCTGAGGAGCTGTTGACGCAAATTATGAAGCAGAAAATGAAGCTTGTCTGTAATATAAGCTGTTGCTACAGGTCTGATTATTAAATTCTCGTGCTAATTGCACTGGTTTCTGTGCTGCGATGTAATAATTATCTGTATTAATTATTAATCAGACTTATATTGTGACATTTCTATTCTGTATATACAGTATATTATGAGTCAGTCCCTAAGCTCAGTAATTGACAGCAGCACAGAGCATGTGCAGTGAATCAGCAGAAAAGAAGATGAGGAGCTACTGGGGCATTTTTGGAGACACAGATCTTCCCTGCTAAAGAGCTGTGGTTGCCTTGGGCTGGTACAGAAGCCCAAAACATAATGTACAACATTTCTAGCCTACTTCTTTATTTAAGCTTTACTTCTCCTTTAACTCTCACTCAGGGAATCATGGTAGGAAGCATGCAATTTACACCTTAATGACCTAATGACTTTTTGGCTCTTTTTAGCCCTTCTCATCTAACCAGAATGGTCCCTGTTTGTCACTCATCAATATTTATGGTTTGAAGAAATATTTGAAGAAAGAATACCAAATTAATGATCATTCTTTGTATTAAACAGAAGGCAAATATTAGTACTGGTGCTTGGTGGTGGTTGTAGTCTTTTTCCTTTTGTGAATTATGCTCATACATTGCCGCAGGATGAAGATGGTCCACTAGCAATATCATCTATCTATCTATCTATCTATCTATCTATCTATCTATCTATCTATCTATCATCTATCTATCTATCTGTCTATCTATCTATCTATCTATCTATCATCTATCTATCTATCTATCTATCTATCTATCATCTATCTATCTATCTATCTATCTATCTATCTATCTATCATCTATCTATCTATCTATCTATCTATCATCTATCTATCTATCTATCTATCTATCTATCTATCTATCTCAGTTTCAACCTTATTTTCTATCTATGTATAAATCAGCTGATCAGCTAATTTAAACCCATGATTTAAAAGGACGAACTGGTGAAGTTAGGTTTGCTTACTATGGAAGACAGGCATTCAAGGATATGATAACCATACAGACCTTTTTATGGGAAACATGCAGATCTTTTAAACAGATAAAGAACCTTTCTTGTGACAGATTGACATGGGTGCTATTTAATGATTTTTTTTGTAAATGAATTATATGAGCAAACTATTACTATTATTAGGCAGTACAAAGTACATACTAGAATGAGAGACCTTTGGGTTAAACAAATAGGCCTGACAAACATGTCCCCACCCCAGTGATTTTCACTTTCCTTGCCCTTTAGACTAATGGCAGACAAATTGGAATTGGAAAGCAGCAGACTAGAATTTTCGCTCTCTGGATAAAACAACTCACCATTATAGGCTAATGTCACACAGGGATTAAATGTGGCCTTCTCAAGAATGCAGGCTGAGAAACAGCTCCTATGCTGGAATCAGCCCCTTACCTTGCCTGTATCTGTATCTATTGCGCCGGCCATTGTGTGGTGGATTTCGGCTCCCAAGTACAAACACTTGCATTTCGGCACCAAAGTCCGCTAAGTGTGTCTGCATCTGGGCCAATGCAATGGTGCAGGCAAGCAAGGTAAGGAGCTGATTCTTGGGCAGCGGTTTTCAGCAGGCACAGTTTCATCCCAGTGTGACATTAGACGTAGCTCTAAAGGGCAATAGGCCATAAAAGAACAATGTTTGCTACTTTTTGCAGTTCCTTCCCTGCTATGCTTTGCTCTCTAGTCAATCTTTAGAGACACTTTTTTAAGTTTGAGCAAGATGCACTTAAAGATGTGCAACATAACTAGCAAATATAGTCATTGTTTATAAAGGAAGGCATATTGGCTGTTCTCTAAAAGCAATTATTTATTAGCAAACAGGATTTTCTTGCACAACAATTATTGAAATCTGCCCTCGCGTTTTCTTTCTCTAAATTGTAGGTATCAGAGGGTTGGTGAGGATAAGAGGAAGAAGCTTGTTTTACACTAGTTAACCCAACTCTCTCTTCCACAGTCTCCAGCATGTCTTAAACTATTCATTCACTTGTTAGTTAGACAACGGTCACCATAACTTTTTTTGGAGATATTTAAGGCTGCTGTGCAGAGATGGGCGAATTTGACCCGTTTCATCAACGAAACGTCACTGATGCCCTTTAAAGTCTATGGGAGTCAAAAAATTTTTTTTGACGCGCAACGCCATACAAAAATTTGCCCATACCTACTGCAGTATATTACTTCATGCATCAAAAACATTTATTACATTTGGGCAACACTTTGTGCAGCTTTATGTTGAGGTTTGAACTGGGCTATGAACACCACCGTCCTAATGCATTTTAAACAGATATTTGCCTTTGCCCTTTATTATATGTGCATCCTCTTCCAAAATCAAAACTCTTCCATATTTCCTGGCATGGCAATTGTTGGCTTAATTTAAGGCAGTTGAAACAGCTGCTCATCTGCTTTCCAGCCACACGATAAAGCTGAGTGATTTCTGTGTAGCAGCCAAAGAGGAAAATGAATGGTTGTGTGTTAGTGCTTTACCAGAGGAGGGGAAGCAAGACATGTAAATGAACAAGATTCTAATGCTACGGATGTGCCAATATTCACACCTGCCTTCCTAAATTGCTTGCCTCTCTTCTCTAACTCTCTTGTGGATTTTAGTCTTGCCAAAAGAAAAAGTTATTAGAAGAAAGCAAATTATGCATCTTTTTGTCAAACTGTTGTTAACTCACATAATAAAATGCCATTTAAAAATACCTCTGCTTTTTCGGCTTTGATTGAGGTTACAAACCTCACAATCTTTTTACAATAACGTTAGTGGAGGCCATTTATGTTTTTTGTTCTCATTCTGTGTCAAATATGCTCATACAAATTAAACCCTCCAGGATAGTTATATAAGAGTACAATGGTTCTTTTTTGCCCCATCTCCTTATACTTACGTTAACAACCACAACCAACTGGTATAATAATATGTATACATTGTTAGTATTGTGCTGTCAAAAAAATAAAGATCTTTTATAATATAAAAAAGTATGTTATTTGAAGATAATGGTATTTATGGGAGATATCCAGCTGGCTGATTCCTGTTGCTGTGACCTCAAAACGGCTTTACGTTGGTCTTGTCATTTAGAATTTTCAGTACTGTTGTGCAACATACAAATATGACTCCATAAAATGGTTCTGTATTCACCTGCTTTCTTTGTCTTTGTATCTCAACATCTCAAATTGTACCTTACCCTGTACAAACCCTATAAACTTATTACATTCTAGCCAGCGGGAAGGCTTTTCTTGGAGATTAGTCGCCTGAAGAAGAGGAGATTTGTCACCACCCTTAAATGGATACCCTTGATCCTAGATCTTAAAATGAACATTGGGACTTTGGTTTTTTATGATGTTTTTTAATACCACAAATTACCATTATTTCTTTTATTTTCTATAATGCCTGGCTGGGATTATTATGTTGTAGTAGTCTAAAAGATAGATAAAATATTAAAAAGTGAAACACATTGGGGCCCATTTATTAAACCTCGATTTTTTATGGTCGAGGTTTTTAGGGGGAAAAATTTTTCATGGAAATTTTTTTTTAGAGATTTATCATACCCCAAAGCTGCTAAAAATCCAAATCTGAAAATACGCCATCTCAAACCTGTTGTAGTTGTAGCATGACATCGCTTGATAATCTGAAAAAGTCTGGGTATTCATCCAATAATAACAAAAAGAGTTTTTTGCAACGAAAATTCCATAAAATCAAGTTTTGCAATGTTTTTTCACTCAGATTTTTTAGAGAACAATGATTGATAAATGAGTTCAATTTGTGTAAGGGAGTTAGGTCAACTTTGTTTTCAGAAAAATTTTAAGAGATTTGTGTATACTTGGAAACGCAATGCATTAACTAACACACATTCAATATCGTGCAGTGGACTAAACTTATTATACCTTTATACCCTTGCATACTTTACCCAATGTTATATAGTACATCAAGCAAAATAAATAGTATACAATAACACACATCTCCATAAGGATAGGATAACACTAATTTTTTAATTCTCAAGCATTGATAATCTTATAGGTGACAATTCCTCCACTAGCAGGACAAGTTAGAGACAAGTTAGGCCCATAAATCTTTGAACAGAGAAACCTTTTTTCTAATTCTGGTTCTGTACATTACGACAATGAATTTTAAATGAAACAACTCTGATGCAGTTGAACTGCAGACTTTCAGCTTTATTTCAGTGGGTTGAAATGTGAGGAACTAAAGCCTTTTTTTTTAACACAATCACTTCATTTCATGGGCTCAAAAATAATCGGACAAATTAAAAAACTATAATAAAATGTTCATTTCTAATACCTGGTTGAAACCCATTTGCTGGCAATGACAGCCTGAAGTCTTGAACTCATGGACACCACCAGTTTCTGGGTTTCCTCCTTTTTAATGCACTGCCAGGCCTTTACTGCAGCGGCTTTCAGTTGCTGTTTTGTTTGTGGGCCTTTCTGTCAGAAGTTTAGTATTCAACAAGTGAAATGCATGCTCAATTGGGTTCAGATCAGATGAGTGGCTTGGCCATTCAAGAATATTCCACTCCTTTGCTTTAATAAACTCCTGTGTAGGGATGTAGCGAACGTCGGAAAAAAAGTTCGCGAACATATTCGCGAACTTGCGCAAAAATGCGAGCGGTTCGCGAACGGTTCGCGAACCCCATAGACTTCAATGGGAAGGCGAACTTTAACATCTAAAAAAGACATTTCTGGCCAGAAAAATGATTTTAAAGTTGTTTAAAGGGTGCAACGACCTGGACAGTGGCATGCCAGAGGGGGATCAAGGGCAAAAATGTATCTGAAAAATCTGCCTGTGTGTGCTTGGAAGAGATAGTGTAGGGGGAGAGCTGTTAGTGATTTCAGGGACAGATGATAGTAAGTTTGCTGGCTAGTAATCTGCTTGATACTGCTCTGTATTGGAACAAAAAAATAAATAAAAGCAGTCCTTACAAGGACTACTGTTATTGCAGCAGTCAGCAGATGAGATCAGAAGCAGGACAGCTGCCCACTGCAGCTACATACAGAGCACTGCAGTAGAAGGTAGATTACTAGCCAGCAAAGCTACCTAAGCTTAAATGTCCCTCAAACCCCTGCAGACTTCTGTCCCTCCAATAACAGAGCAGTATCAACACGATTACTAGCCAGCAAACTTTCAACTGTCCCTGAAATCACTAACAGGCAGCAGCTCTCTCCCTACACTATCTCTTCAGCACACACAGGCAGAGTGAAAAAAACGCTGCAGGGCTTCGGTTTTTATAGGGAAGGGGAGTGGTCCAGGGGAGAGCTTCCTGATTGGCTGCCATGTACCTGCTGGTCTGGGGTGAGAGGGCAAAAAAAAGCGCCAACAATGGCGAACCCAAAATGGCGAACGTCGCGCGACGTTCGCGAACTTCCGGCGAGCGCGAACACCCGATGTTCGCTGCGAACAAGTTCGCCGGCGAACAGTTCGCGCCATCTCTACTCCTGAGTTGCTTTGGCTGTATGTTTTGGGTCATTGTCCATCTGTATTATGGATTTTAGCAGACAGTATGTCTCTGAACACCTCAGAATTCATTCGGCTGCTTCTGTCCAATGTCACATCATGGATAAACACTAGTGTCCCAGTGCCACTGGCAGCCATGCACACCCAAGCCATCACACTGCCTCCGCCTTGATTTATAGATGATGTGGTATGCTTTGGATCATGAGCTATTCCATGCTTTCTCTTCTCTTTTTTCTTGCCATCATTCTGGTAGAGGTTGATCTTGGTTTCATCTGTCCAATTAATGTTTTTCCAGGACTGTGCTGGCTTTTTTAGATGTTTTTTTTTTTTTTTAGAAAAGTCCAATCTAGCCTTTCTATACTTGATGCTTATGAGTGACTTGCACCTTGCAGTGCACCCTCTGTATTTACTTTCATGCAGTCTTCTCTTTATGGTAGACTTGGATATTGATACGCCTACCTCCTGGAGAGTGTTGTTCACTTCTTTCTTTCTTTCTTTCTTTCTTTCTTTCTTTCTTTCTTTCTTTCTTTCTTTCTTTCTTTCTTTCTTTCTTTCTTTCTTTCTTTCTTTCTTTCTTTCTTTCTTTCTTTCTTTCTCAGGATGTACCAAACTGTAGATTTTGCCACTCCTAATATTGTAGCAATTTTTCTGATGGGTTTTCTCTGTTTTACTTGGTTTACCTGCATGGATCCACATAGTGTTTATATAAAATATATCTGGAACGGTCTAATTCCTATGCCGGACGAATGGCTAGTGTCAGAGGGTTGATATCTATTATCCCCACCCTCTATGACGCCATAACGCTATAGGGCCCAAGGCAGGATGGACTATAAGGGCTTATGGTCAACTGTGGACAATGGTCACTCATATAACTTATTTAAGCCATACAAATAAATGATCTTAACTCTGTTACTTAGATTCCAGAGTGTCAGCAGAGTGTCAGCATGTCTCTTATGCCCTTATGCAGAAGTGTTGCTCATTAGCTGTCTGTACCACAATGGCTATGTTTAGCTAACAGATGTCTACGAGGCTGTGGACAGTTGGAACCAGAAAACTCTTATGTTGCAAACTGCACATCTTACAGGAATGTATAAATATATATGCCAGTAAGTCTCCTCGCTGGACCATGTATGGTATTTCCTTATACCCCTTGTCATAATTACTGTAAATGCCTTCTGAAAGCTATATAACACTTGGACCAAGAGGTGTGTCTTTGGTGAGTCCTTGGGTGACATTCTGTGTGTTACTCCAACATCTTACCAAGACAAAACTGTTATGTTGTATTCTGTATGAATAAATTGCCTGACTATTACCAAAAGTTTTCCTTTACTGAGTTTTGTCTTACACGAGGTCAAAAATGGTACTACTAAAAATACCATCAATAGCACCACCCTCAAATCAACTCCAGGGATTTTATCTGCTTAATTGATAATGAAATAACAAAGGAATTGCCCACACTTGCCCATGAAATAGCCTTTGAGTCAATTGTCCAATTACTTTTGAGCCCCTGAAATGAAGTGATTGAGTTAAAAAAAGCTTTAGTTCCTCACATTTTTATGAAATCTTTTTGTTCAACCCACTGAATTAAATCTGAAAGTCTGTAATTAAGCTGCATCTGAGTTGTTTAATTTAAAATTCATTGTGGTAATGTACAGAACCAAAATTAGAAAAAACGTTGTCTCTGTCCAAAGATTTATGGGCCTAACTGTATCCTTTTATTCTTACTATTTGTACTGATATTAAAAAAAAAGGAATTCCAATCATCCAGAATAAACTGCTTTCTTATACGTATATTAAGCAGTATGGATGCCTAAAAAGCAGTAATTAACCTTTACCAGAGCCTTTAGCATCAGGAACTTTTAATACACATTTACATTGCTTGAACTAAACAGACTCTTTTGTAGTAATTATTGCACTCACACTAAAAACGAGATAGTGGTCATTATCAGAGGAACGCTCATGCAAATTGACCATATTGCAAAACATCTGGCTGAGTTGCAGATATAATCTCTAGGATTTTGGGCAGTCTGGCTGACTTTTTCCCATTCGCATGATGTCAGTAGGACAAGGTTCCTTAAAGCCTAAATTTGGGTATTATAAATTCTTTGCCACATCTGTGCCTTCAGGGGAATGTAACACCTTATTTTGTAATATTCTGACTATTCTGCACAATATGATTGTTTACATTAAGGGGCTGTGTGTATGAAAGCAGGGGAAGGTCTGGGAATATATTTTGCAATCTCTCATCCTTGTGGATAGCATTTGATTAAGCATGTAAGGCATGAAATGTTTACACTGTCTTTATAGTAAGAGGCCCATTTATCAAAGGTCTAATTTTAGTGGAGATTTAAAAGTCCAAATTATTTAAAAATGGTCCAATAAGACCAGCACAGCTCCCATTGGCTTCTATAAGCCCTCGACTGCTTTTACCTGGCAAATTATTGTATTCGAGTTTTTCATGGTTTTTACACTTAATAAATCTGAATTTTTTGGAGTTTATGGTAAAGAAAAAAAACACACATTTGTAGAGATTCATGAAAAAACTAGAAATCAGAATGTTAGTAATCCTACCCTTAGATATGGTTCCATAGTAAATGTATAGCCTTTTCTGTGTTCCTTATTCAAGGGTGTTTTCACAAAACTGGCCAGCCATCACTCCATATGTGGGTCTACTGCTGATATTTGGAAGCTATTGCTTTCTACTTTGTGCAGGGGGGTCAAACTAGAAGTTCAACAATTCTCTTGCAAAATATATTTGGCATGCGTTGATTTAAAATAAGAACTACATTCATAACAAGCTTTACGGTGAAATTATTGGTTAATAAAAGTATGTTAAACCAAAATGTGGGAGTATTTGCTTCATATACAATGCCGTGGAACCTTTCCAGCTAAATAAAATGAAGCATCTGCCATTCTTAGAGAATACTGAATTAAAAAGTTACTTCAATGCATAAAATTACTGTTCTGTCTGCTGCAAAAAACAGCACTGGTGAATGGTGTATTATATGCCAATAAATGGACTAGTTGTTTCCTGTATACTATGGATTAATTATGGAAATTATAATAAAATAACATGCAGTAAGAGTAATAGAAGAAGCAACGTTGTATACCACCTGGACATAAGAAAAGAATAGCTGAGGCATTAGCTGCCTGCAAGGACTTGCATGGTGCTGTGCTGGATGTTTCTGCAAGAAAACCTTGACCAGATAAATTTGAGGTTTAATAAATGGGCCCCTAAGTGTAATACTGTATAAAAATACACCATAAAAATCATGACAGTAGTTATTTTAATACTAAAAGATATTTTCATAAGCTAACGTGCATTAGACCCCTTGTGACTGGTCTATCCAAGCACAGGTCCCACTTTTGCACCTAGCACACCAATTATATATCCACGTTCTTGAAATTCAATTATATGTTAACTGATTTTGCCATATTTTCTACTGGCTGACCAGATCATATCACATCAATAGCAGAGCCCAAGTTGCTTGAAAGTAGAATAGCCCTTCCCATACATATCTTCTCATGCTGATGTTACTACAAATGGCTATTGTGAAAATTTCACTTAGAAACAATAAACGTAGTCTGGAAAATTGGAAATGTGGGTATATAAGACTGGGATGAGACAATGAGTTGATAGGTATGCGTTAAAACTAAGAAGATCTAGATATTTTATAATTGTATCTTTTTGTCCTATAGTAACTCGATGAATTACTCTTTCTTGAACTTGTTTTTTTTATCAAGCCCTGTCCTTTCCTTTTTAATGTTATGGTTTATGCATTGGAAACCAACATGCAGGGTTGTAATGTTTGGGTGAACAAAGGACTACAGCATCCCACTTCGTTTGTACACCACTATCTGCTGTAATGGACAGTTTAATATATGTCTTTCTTGGGTAGAAATAATTACACATCTGTCTTACAGATTATTCTAAGTCTTAAAGGGAAATGGGGGGCCTTATTTATCAAAATCCAATTTACTGAAACTTAATAAAAAGTTTAATAGCAAAAAATCCCAATTTTTCTGATAATTTAATTTAATCAAATCAAGGAAAAACTCTCTAAAATCAAGCAAAAATCCAAATTGTATGATTTTATGGATCTACTTACCTGAATTGCTCGATTTTTTGGTGTTTTTTCCTGCAAATTTTTTAGATTTTCCCCCAGAAATTCAGAAATATTCAGATTTTCAGGCTAATTCCAGTGCAGACCACAGAAACTTTCAAATAGGATAGGGACCTGTCCCGTCTACTTATATACAACCTCTGCAGGTCTGAGATGCCGGATTTTTGGATTCTGACTTTTTCCATTCTCGGGGTATAATGAAGCTCGAAAAATTCAAGTTTTTTTCCACTAAAAATTCCAATTTTATAGTAAAAAAAAACTAAATTTTTTCAAGATTCTGACCTTTGGACTTTAATAAATAACCCCCTAGTGTGTAGTTGGTAGATCGCAAAGTCTTTGTATATGCAAAGACTTTGCGATCTACCAACTACAGGGCCTTGGACAAGAGCATGAACCATGGTAGTTTTATAATCCTGTGCCCATGTCATATACAGGCTTTGAGAGGCTTGTACCTCCAAATTATTATGAATAAATAATTTAATAACAAAAAGGAAGAATCATTCATTTCATTATTTTTTTGCAGAGTGTGTGCATTAGATTTGTGTCTCTCATTATGTTGACTTTGTGATACACAACAGTCTTTGTTACTCCTGGGTGTATAGTATCAGGTTTTTCACCAGTATTGGGCAGTTTTCCCTCTTAAATATGACATTTTTCATAAACTGAGGTTTGCTATCTATCCTGTAGTAAGTATCCATATTGAACATGTCTATGATGCAAAGTGCAAAGAAATGGTCTCCAAGGCTGTGAGTCGATTATTCTTCCATATGTCCAGGGTCTTCTTGTGCAGCTGCACTGCTGGTACCGTGCATTAAGATGAAACATAGGTAGGAGCTTCAGAGGCTGAGCATGTCCTTGTGGGAGATGTCAGGCCCAGTCTGGATGTCACAGACAAATACACATCTGTCTCTTAGTATGTACAGCTATCTTTTCAGCATGTTATTGATATAAGAGGTAACTAAAGATTCATTGGTGAGATGTGTTTAATGGACCTAATATTTTACTGGAACAGATGCTTAGGACATAGACCCACTAGCATGGTCGAAAAGGTTTAGCACAGCTGCCACTCTCTGCTGTCAAAATAACAAACCCTAAGTGAATATGTAGATTAAATTCACACTTCATCTCTCTTCATAAAGGGCAATTTTTCAAGGTCGCTATCCAGATAAATACTTTCTGCAGAATTTCGCCGTAGCTCTTGTTGATGCTTATTGTGGCCAGCTGCTGTTGGAGCCGCGTTGCCATCTTTTCCGAAGAGATGATTCTATTTAAACCTTTAACACCCGGCAGCTACTGTAGTTCATTTGTAAGCAATTATCAAAGGGAAATATCGCAGATTGAAGCAAAATGAGCATTTCTTTTTAAATGTGTTGTTAACTATGGATTATGTAAAAAATCTTTTCCAAATGAGAATGAATCATACCCCAGAGCTGCAGATGTTTTGCTAAGAGATTTTGATGATTAAGAATGGGATTTAGCTATTGCAAGCCTAATAAAAGCAGGTTGACTGTGTCCATGATCTCTGTAAATATTTGCTTTTAAGAAACATGTAAAATGCCACCAGAAAACAGCATCCAAAATATGTAAATCTCCTTTATATATGTCTGAAGTGACTTAATTCCTTAAAAAACAAATTACATCGACGTATTAATCCGAGCACAGCCTGCTAAACTATTGTAAAATCCTCCTCCAGCTGCCAGGGACACCTGTCTACATGCTGTTGTCAGCCAGTGCTGCTGTTAGCTGGATCCACACGCTAACACTACAGAGAGCTCTGGCACTGGGAATTATGTGGGGGATGCTCAAGAATCCTGTATTTTCACCTGGGCAATATACTAGAGATGTTAAGTAGCTGCTCAACTAAATAATAATAATTAGAATATATGAATATTCTGCTCAATAAACACCTTTAAAGGTTGACAAATACAGATATTACAATTACAGAAGTTCATCTAAAAACGAATTTAGTAATACTGTATGCATTGCATTTCATCGGTTGGCAGGGACTGTGTCTTCCAACGAAAACAAATGAAGAGACTTTTACAAAAGTAGGGTCTGGTTTTTTAGATTTAAATCATTATGTTTTATTCACAAATGTTGTGTCTTCCACAGTTGTGCATGATACACCTTAACACAAGCTCTGTGAAACACTCAAAACATATTGAGAGTGGGGTTGTATCATTTCCAATGTGATTGCCATTAATAACAACATTGACATTCAGTTCGCTTGGTATAAGTCATTTACAGCTATTGACAAGTAACATGCTATAGGAACCCTGGAATTACTGCCACCTCCAGGCTTGCAGTAAATCCAGGGTACCCTAGTATCATTGTGTGCACTATCCAAACAAGTTGGGCTGGTGCATTAACATTTTCTGCAAGGACTCGCAAGTGAATGGTGCATGTGTGGGCACAAGTACCATTTATGAAAAGTTTCAATACATGCTCATTGCTGGAGCATTCCTAGGTAAACCTCATTGCCGTTACACAAACCCTTTAATTTCAGACAGAAGAAGAAGAATTTGTATTAAGCTTTTCATCTATCACAGTGATCCACCAACCAGTGGCTCACAAGCAACATGTTGCCTCTAACCCCTTTGATGTTGCTCAAGGTGTCCTCAAAGCAGGTGTTTATTTTTGAATTGTTTGAAGGCGATTTTTGTTTGCATAAAAACCAGGTGTGCTGCCAAGTAGAGCCTCCTGTTGGCTTCCAGTCCATATAAGGGGCTACCAAATCGCAAATCACAGCCCTAATTTGGCATCCATGGGACTTTTCATGCTTGTGTTGCTCCCCAACTCTTTTTACATTTGAATGTGGCTGACTGGTAGAAAAGGTTTGGGACCCCTGCTCTAACAGCATCATGGTTGGTGCTTCCAGAACAGTTTTCCTTGGCATAAAGAGCAGCTTTGAAAGTGCTTGCTTATGTATCTGTCATATCTGTCTTCATCTTACTTTTACCCAGGAAGTAGTGTGGCAGCATGGTAGCCAATTGATATTTTATAGTTTTTTGCATGGAGCTTTGGTTAGTGATGTTTGTATTTTTTAAATATTCGGTTTTAGTTAAAAAGTGCTTTTTAGGAAGCCTATGAACTAAACTGTGGACCATCTGGGAAGTTGTTTTTTCCGGTTTAAGCTATGAAGAGGAGGTCCTTTCACTTTCAGTATATGTTAATAGATGTCATCAATCATAAATTCAGACTCCAATATGGCATAAATAGATTTGCATACTGTGCAAAAAAAATCCCATGGCAGAGCCTGTCTGATAAAAAAATATTTTCTGAGCAAATGAAAATGCATTATGTCTTAGGGTAGATGATGTGTATCCTCTGAACAGAGTCCTACAGGTAAGTCTTTTTATTGCAAATACATTTGACATAACTAGTTTCCATCACAGATTTTGAAATCTGACATGGGGCTAGACATATTGTAAATTTCCCAGCTGCCCCAAGTCATGTGACTCGTGCTCTGATAAACTTAAATCACTTTTTACTGCTGTACTGCAAGTTGGAGTGATATCACCCCCCCCCTTTCCACCCCCCAGCAGCCAAACAAAAGAACAATGGGAAGGTAACCAGATACAAAATATAAAAAAATCTGTTTGCTCTTTTGAGAAATGGATTTCAGTGCATTTCTGCTGGAGTAGCACTATTAACTGATGCATTTTGAAAAAAAACATGTTTTCCGATGACAGTATCCCTTTAAGTATAACCATTTACAGTCTCTACGAGTCTAGACCAATTATTGGATCATGACGTTGCTTACCATAATAAATGCCTTCATGTGGCAATTGTTATATGTGTTTTATTACTTTCATTTTTTTCAGCCCTTGTTTTCTGACCTTCACTAACTTTTTGGCCATTCAGACTTTTAGAGGTTTTTGGCTTTTTGTCCAAAAAATTTGAATTTTTGAGATTTTAGAGAAATTTTTATATTTTAGTGCATCACTCTGCAAATTCCAGCTCGACAAACATTGGAGACCAAGGTGAACTGGATCAGAGCAATGGAATCCATTAGGGACAAGCTCCTGGATAGGACATACAAGGGGGAGCTAGAGTGGTACCCGTGGGCCCAGTACTTGGAGAGTCGCCAACCCTAGATCATTGCTTCTACATGAGGAATATGTAGAAAGATGAAAGATCCTTTGACCCTGGACAAAGATATTCAGAAACAAGTATATATGGTAACCCTCCCTCTTTATACTTCTCTTATATTGCTCTTCTCTTTCTTTTCTTCCCTCAGTCCCCCCTTCTCTTTCTGTCCCTCAATTTCCCCCTACCCTATTTAATGTCTATTACGGCTATATGATCATAATGCAGATACAGGATATTATCAGAAGCATTAGGTACAGGTTACCTGACGTTTGAATGAAAAAGAAGTATAAAGCTATTTAATAATGACACATAAGCCGCTGTTTTTATATGCTGTACTTTATTACAAACTTTTCTTCTTCTTTTTTCTGTAAACATTATTGAAAAGTAATAAAATAATAAATAGGAAAAAAATGGGCCAATATAAGTAGAAATTAAACATTAACCTGTATATGAATAGTTAATTAATTCAGTGTTTTTTTTCTACATGCAGATTCTTGACAAAAATGTAAAGCTTGCCACCTAAAACCCAATGGGCTTTTAATTTTTGAAAAAAACTATTTAATTTTGCAGCAAGCCAGAACAATCAATTGCCTAAAAACTTAGGAATGCAGACGTTATTTCATCAGTTAGTTCCCTAACAAATGGTTGAAGGTAAATAAATCTGAATGAGGTCTGTCACTATACAGTATATATCATTTAAGACTATTATCACTTCTACCCATTTGTAAAGTGCCAACCTACCCTCTACTGTACTCATTTTTTCAACAGCAGTTTTTGTTTGTATTGTTTTTTATTCAGATAAATAAAAATACCTTTCATGGCATTCATGATTTAGAGAAACAAAGTTTAATTTTGCTTTCAAAAAGCTCTAATGCCACTAGAATTTGACCTTAAGTAAATGGGCCTATGACTTTCCTTTATTAATTAATATCAAATCAAATAAATATGATCTTTCCTATATTTATCAGGTTTGATTGGCATTTGCATTTTTTGTAAGACTCCTCTTTTGTGCCTAAAATAATTTAAATATTGTTGATTTTTTTTTTGAGAAACGTTATAGTTATTCCACCCAACTGCTAAAAAGGGAGGGCAACATTGTTTTACTGTAATAATACCGTTGGGAGATATGTTAAAAACAGATGGTCCAATAAATTACAGCCTAAACTAATTTACCATGAGATTTCAAATGTTGGACTTATTAAACATTTTTTTTAAAAAAATAAAGGAATCTAGAATGATTGTATACTGTATTTAAACAACGTTAAAACAGTGAACCCTTAGTAGTCATAGTATGAGGGCAAAAAGTGTTTCATGTAAGAAATAGGCGAAATTACATTATTTCATTTAGTAGATTAGAAAGTAAGCCGTATGTATTATATTGCTCTGCTGTGAGAGGTCCACAAACTCCTGATAATATGCAGAGTGTATATTATATCTTATTTTGCAGCTGAGTTACAAGAGGTCATTTAAAAAAAGCATAGCCCAAAAATTCCCACCATAACAATTCCAGAGAATGCCTGTTTTTTTTCAATATTATTTAGACATGTCTCGTCCACAATCAGTTATAAAGGCACTTTGCCTATTGACAAATCTGTGAAAGTTTTCACAAGATAAAATCACTTTTCGCTCAGAAATTATAATTGAATAGTCTAGAAAAATTCTGACACTAGAATTTATGATTTCTGAATAAAATTATCCATATTTTATATACTCTAGCACTAACATATTTTACAGTCCTTTATGAAGATTGCATATCATGAACTGGCCCAGTGGAGCTTACAGTCTTACAGTCCTTATCACATTGACACACTATTAACTAATTAAACAAATAAACTATCCTGTATGTGCTAGGAGGGTAAAGCATAGTACCCAGAGAAATCCCACACCAAAGTCTTTACATAGATTACATCATAACAATACAGACTCCTATGTAATTTTGTGCAGACATTTTTTGATTGCCAACAATTTAATGCAACTTTTTTCTGGCCAGGCTTTTTGACACCAAAAATCCAAAAATGTTGGACTTTTTGGGATTAATTATGCGACAAAACTGTGACAATTCGAATATGAAAATACTCCGGCTAAAACTTGTTGAAATCATGTAAAAGTCAAGTGGACTTTATTGTCATTTCAGCCATATACAGTAAATACAGTACATAGTAGAAATGAAATGACATAGAAACAACGAACGTCTACAATTCGAATATCGAAATTTATCATGTACTGTCTCTTTAAAAATTCAATGTTGACTATTCAGCATCTATAAAATGCCGAATTGCTGTTTTAGCCTATGGTGGACCTCCTTAAATCTATTTTGGGGTCATTTGGTGGACTTTAAAAAATCTAAGCTTTTTTTTTTTAAATACAGTACTTCGAATCAAATTCGATTTAATACAATCTGAATTCAATTCGAACAATCAAATACAGTCTATTCACCCAAAGTTGAAAAATTCAATTTTTTTAATAAATGTCGGTTGGTCTTGATAAAAACTCCTATAACTTCGAAATTTGACGCTTGATAAATCTGCCCCCTAGTGTCTTCTTGTAGCATGGTAAAGTAAGGTCCATTTAGGAGGTAGCTATATCAGCATTGCCTTTTTTTCTGAGGATGTGGAGGGGACTAGTAGGTTGAACTGAATGATTTTGTAGTCTTTTGGGAATAACTCCCTTCAGTCACTGACCAGTGTTTTATACTAGTGACACTCCTGTAAGTCATGCCTTCCAACATTTAAAAAGTAAAAATTGGGACATTTTTGGTCATTTCCTTGATCAAACCTACCATGCAAAACTGTGTCCAGACTCAATTCATCTGAACCTATTCCCTCAATTAGGTAAGGCATGCTCCCTTTGCAGTCAATGGTTCTGTGTTTACCACTCAAATCAGATCCAATGGGGGTATGCTGTAGTCAAATAAAGACACTTTCATGCAACATTTAGGGGCATATTTATCAAGGGTCGAATTTCGAATTGAAAAAACTTTGAAATTCGAATTCAAAAAGACCAACCGAAATTAAGTCAAAGTTTTTTCAACCGAAATTAAGTCAAAGTTTTTTTTGGTCGAATAGGTCAGTTTTTGATCAAATAGGTCCGTATTTGGCCAAATTCGGCCAAATAAAATTAATAGCGCATTCGATTGAATTCGATTCAAAGTTTTTCCCAAAAAAAAACTTTTTTTTTCAAAGTCTACCAATTGACTCCAAATAGGTTCTAAGAGGTCCCCCATAGGCTAAAACAGCAATTTAGCAGGTTTTAGATGGCGATTGGTCGAATTCGAATTTTTAAAGAGACAGTACAAGATTAGTTTTGAAATTCGAATTTTTGAGTTTTTTGAATTTTTTTCAAATTTGAATCAAATTTGGACTATCCTCTAGTTGAAGTACACAAAAAAACTCGAAATTCAAATTTTTTTCATTCAAAAATTCAACTCGACCTTTCATAAATCTGCCTCTTAAAGTTCGCATGTGTCATTTCTTTGGAGAACCCATAAATCAAGCTTATTCCAAAAGAAATACATTTTGCATACAGAATTCTTTTTGTTTTGTGCGTTACAATGGAGAAGCCAGGATTGTACTGCCCTGACACGTGAATATGCAAGCAGGTTTTTCTGTATGTGCTCTTACCATTATTATACATCAGATATTATGCCTAAGATTTATTTGACATTAGGAAATCTGTTGCCTGACTTTTATGAAGAAAAGATGCAGCTGCAAAACACATGGAACTGTCTCCGATTGAGCAGAAAACATGGTAAACATAACAACAAAAAGCAGACACTCCATCTCGGGTAAATAGTTGCCAGCACAATATAAAGTTTATTTAAAAGACCAGTAATAGTGATAGGCGAATTTATTCGCCAGGCGCGAATTTGCGTAGAATTTGCGTGATTCGCCGCCTGCAAATAAATTTGTGAAAGGCCCGCGTAAATTCGCCCGAAAAAATTCGCCCGCGTGAAAAAAAAATTTGCAGCATTGAAAAAACCGGTCGCCGGCGCCGTTTCGTGAATTTTTCGCCATTTCACGAAATTCGGTAATATTTTGGCGAAACGAAACGGCGCAAATTCGCCCATCACTAACCAGTAACATAAAAGATAATTCTTAAAAAATTTCTTTCCACTTAACAAAAAAAACCCACCAGGACAGTTTTAACTTTTAATTCGCAAAGTTTTTATTAAAGGAAAACTATACCCCCCAAACAATGTAGGTCTCTATTAAAAGATACTGAGTAAAACAGCTCATGTGTAAAACCCTACTTCATGTAAATGAGCCATTATCATAATAATATACTTTTTTAGTAGTATGTGCCATTGGGTAATCATAAATAGAAAATTGCCATTTTAAAAAATAATGGCCGCCCCCTGAGATCGTACGATTCACTGTGCACACATACAAACCACATGTAAGGTCACATGAACCAATTAACAGACAGAGTTCTGCCTTTTGCTTCCTCACTTCTTCCTGTTACAGTTAGTGTTGTAGTATTTCTGGTCAGGTGATCTCTGAGGTAGCACAGATAGAGTCACGAAATGGTGGTTCAAGGCAAGAGATGTAAAAGGGCAATATTTATGTAAATATATATTCCAGTTTGGTAAAATTCTTTAATATGTCATTCAATTTGATATAAACTATCTGTTGCTTAAGTATTCATTTTGGGGGTATAATTTTCCTAATTCCTAATTATTAATTAATTATTCTCCATTGTGCGGTGCTCTCCTCCCTGCCTTCTATAGGAGATAGCCATGGAGGAGAAATCGAGTGCCGCAAGATGCATCGTCGCCCTGTTGCTGTTTCTGAAGAGGAGCGCAAGCAGAGAATCGATAAGTAATTTTTTAATAAAAACTTTGTGAATTTAAAGTTAAAACTGCCTTGGTGTTTTTTTTTTCATTAAGTAGAACATATAAATTATGTTACTGGTCTTTAAAGTTAAAGGGATTCTGTCGCGAGGAAACATGTTTTTTGGCAAAATGCATCAATTGATGGAGCCCCTCAAGCATAATAATGCATTTAAATCCATTTTTCGAAATATCTTTTTATATTTAATTTTGAAATTTGAAGTGGGGTTAGACATATTTTTAGTTTTTCAAGTGACCTGACACTTAAATTTGCTAACAATGCTCTCATGCCCCACCTAGTGGAAGATATGTGAGTAACACTAAATTGTAAAATACCCATGTCTGTCCATGACTTCTCCAGCTACCGTGAGTAAGAGAAGCAATAGCTTATCTGAAAGCAGTTGCATTGTGAAGTGCTGGCTCTCTCTGAAAGCACATGATCAGGCACAATAACCAGGGATAGAAACACATTAATTGGTTCAATAATAACATTTTAAATGAATATTTATAGCATTGTACACAGTGTAAAATCATGTCGGAATCCCTTTCAATCAATTTCTACAGAAGCTATATGCAATTTATAAATATATATTGATCCCTAAAATGAACAGTGCAATGAACTCTAATTCTGAGGAATGTCAAAAAGCTGAGTTTCTGGAGTTTGGCATTATTACCCGGAACACTTTGGTTACAGTTGAAAACCTATCCTTGCTCAAAAATGCCACTTCATGTTCATTGTTTTTGGTTCCCTATTCTTATGAATCACTGCACATGCTCCTGCTTGGTACTCAAATAGTATGTGACATATCCACAATGGCATCCTCCAATCCTATTGCACAGCTTTACATTGGTGCACAGGTGGGAGGGAATGGTGGCAATTTCTTGAGTCTGGCAGATGCTGTTGTGAATTGGTTCAGGAGGCCTGTTGTTAACAACCCTAACATGATTTTACTCCTTTTGAACTAGAATGTTGTGCACTAACAATACACATTTTAATGAGTTACATCATCATTGGATCTTACCTGAGATGTAAAGACAAGGCTGCAGACTCCAAATCCATTATTGTTTTTAATTTTTACCCTGCTAGAAAATTGGTAGTCTTACAGCTTTGGTATTTTGTCTAAAAATTATGTTTACAAGTATACATGCAGAGCTTACTTAATGTTTACATAATAGGGGCAGTAGGGAACATTTAATCTTTTCATTCAACACCATGCAGCTTCAAAAGAAATATGTACTTAATATATTAAAGTTTCTTCATGTGATGTCCTGAGTTAAACTTACATCTGTGCTTTCAAAAATAATCTAAGGCACTGACTTGCTAAGCTCAGATGGGGAAGCCCAAATGTCAAATTTTAGTGGTATTAGAAGTTATTTGAAACCACAATTAAAGTATTTCTGTAAAATCACAAATGCCATGAAAGTTAATAAAAGATCTGAAGAGAAAAAGTACAAATGGTGAAGTCCAGTGAGTGCAAATGGTGAGTACAAGTGCTGAATGGTCCAAAAGAAAAAAATCTGAATATCTCTAAAACCTCTAAGAATTTTTGAACAATTATAAGCGGAAAAAAAGTCTGAATGGCTAAAAGAAAAGGTCCAATAGAATCAGTGCTGCTCCCATTGACTTTTATGGGGCCTTGACTGCTTTTACTTGGAGAAGTTTTGTATTAAAGCTTAAAATAAATTAAATAAAATTTTTTACAGTTTTAGAAAAAAGTAAAAACAACACATTTTTAGACAAAAATAAGATTTGGGTAAAAAATAAAAATACGTGATTCGTGAATTTCTCGCGAAATTTGTGAAACGGCGAAAAATTCGCGAAACGGCACCGGCGTCTCTTTTTTGAATTTTTTCAGGCGAATTTATTCGCTGGTGGCGAATCACGCCCATCACTAATAAAAATCTGAATGTTAGTAAATTGGTCCCATAATGTTACAGCCAAAAGGACTGTGATTAATAGTATCTGTTGAGTATAAATTAAATACTTCCTTATATATAAATAATAAAATACGGAAAGTACCCCAAAGTTAATAATTAAGGTTTGCTATAGTGTTGATTAAGAACATCTAAATGTGAAGCCTTGCCCAAAAGAGAGGGCCTTGCTGTAGAGGTAAGATGACATATTTGGACAGGAGACAAGCCCCCATGATGAGACCTGTAGGAATCTGTAAAAAGAAAGAACTTACACTCGCACACCCTGGCCGTCCAGAAAAACGCGAATCCCAGGTGCTCGATGATAGAGGAATTTGGCAACCTCAGAAGCAACGTAGAAACAGAACACACCGGCACAACATGGGTACTACTAGCTGGTATAACCTTGCTCGTTTATTGCGGATGCAACGTTTCGGGGCGTGACCCATTTCTCAAGCATTGAGAAAGGCTTGAGAAAGGGGTCACGCCCCGAAACGTTGCATCCGCAATAAACGAGCAAGGTTATACCTGCTAGTAGTACCCATGTTGTGCCGGTGTGTTCTGTTTCTACCTGTAGGAATCTGCCACATACAGTTTTCTTTATTGAGTAACATTAGCTTGTAATGGATAGTGTGATATAGTATAAAAGTAAGTGGAAGCTGGAAAGATGGAATGGAGATAGAAATCAGGTGGCTAGTGTCAGGCACCGCAGCTCTGTGCCGGAGCTTGCGGTTGCCTTCTCCGAATGATTCAAAAGCCGGTACATGCGTAGTGATGCTGTGCAGTTATACTTACATCAACCCGGAAATAATTTTGCCATTCTCCGTGTCCAGTTTCTCAGTCCTGATATTCAGCCATTTTGTTTTTGGTTCTTCTCCCCTGTTACCCAGCTCGGTTGGACAGATTTTCAAGGCTTGACCCGGCGAATTCTGACATTGGTATTTCTCACTTCCTGTTGGCTCTGTTTCTCAGATGGTGCTCCTTAGCAACAGCTCAACTCTCCTTCCTCCTGCATATGTGTGAGTTAAAAATTACACCAGTCCGTATCATTTTCTGCCTGGACTTTTGATATTGTTTCAAGAAAGTTTTTTGTAGCATTGGTTAACCCTTGCAAGCTCAAACAAGCGTTAATTATTATTTAGAACTCAAGACTGTGATTAACTGTTGCTAGTCCTTACCAGCTTAGTCAAGACGGCGATATTAACCCTTGTCAGCTGTGCTACACTTATTTTTCCTGCAAAGCAACTAATTCCTGCTGAAGATTGTGCTGTTAACCCTTGCTTGTCTATGTTGCCTGGCTTGGCTTGCTACTACATTACTCTATTGACTGTATAAATATCTACCTAATTGGGGGGGCTGAAACAAGTCGTTGGCTCCTAATTCTGGGACTGGTTACTTAACCAAGGTTGCAACGGTCCAGGATTACTTACCTTTGCGAGTCTGCCTGGCTGTGTTGAGTTACACCATCTCTTCCCGTAAGCAGACTCATCCGATGCAGGATTTACTTCTCTGAGTACCTGTAGGAAGAGGTCATCTTTAGGAACACATAACTCCGGTTGGAAGCATTTCCCGGTACAGCTATACTTTCCTGGAAGCTCAGGCCATTCTTCTGTAGGAGTGTGGGTCAGCGCTCCCTGAGATTCCTGTGGACTTTTTCCGTTACCAGTACCTGAAGACCAGAGTCTCTATTCATTTTCAGGTATAATTGTTTTCTTGCTGCTTAAATTCAGGATTCCCCACATTATTACATTAAATTCCTAACCGCTAGGTAGCGACGGGAGGAGATAAAATCAAGAGAGTAATTAAGAAATTGCAGGTGTAGTAACATTGCAATGTTTACTTCAATGTGTGTTTTATACAAAAACCAAGGGAGTAAAAACAGCAAAGTGGTCAAGAAAGATAGAGGAGAGATTAGAGAAGAGCTACATCCTCAAAGGAAGTGAAAGAATGAAAATTAATAAGGGACACCGATATCCAATTCCAGCCCCGATAATCCACAGTTCTAAGTGCTTGTCCGAAAGAGAATCTAAAAGAAAAAAAGACTGTACAGGCCCTGTCATCTGGAGAAAACCCCACAGTAATGGGAAGTAGGCTAAAGAATTTAGAGAGGAATGAATAGTTGAAATTTGTGACAGATGGAATGCAAATTCCTGAGTGTGAATAAAGTGTTTGATAAGATAAAGATGACTTTATGATTATAAGTTCTCATGTGTTAATAATGGCAAAAGACTAAGAGCTTTTAAAAAAAAAAATTAAGGAATGTCAGGGAATAACAATAGCAGATGAGTATGATGAAGATTGAGGGAGAACAGGGTGTAGAGCAGCATCTCCAGTCAGCAGTAAATATAAGAGCGATAGTAGGAATGAGATTTGAAATGATGGCTTTGGCATAACGATGCATGTGAAGGATTTAATGATTTAGCAATACATAAAACGTTTTCTACATGTACAATGTACAAATACAGATTGGCATTAATAAAACAACAGACTTGTCTTGATTTATGGGTCTTTAGCCTCCATTTTAAACTTATAAAAAGTGTTTGGGTGATTTATGAATGCTGGCAAGTGTGATCATGCTAAAATGCATACAAATGTTGCACTTGATTCCATACATTAAAGTGGCAGGTTTATTAAAGGTCACTTGTATTTAACCCAAAAAGTTTTTAAGGGTAATTTTGAATCAAAACTCTAATTTTCAGTTAAAAAAAGCACACTTTTTTCGAGATTTATTGTACCCTGAAGCTGGAAATAGCTTGAATCCAAAATACACCAGCTAAAACTTGTCCAGGTCATGTAAAATGGCGGAGGTCCCTTCAACCATTTGAAGATGTTTGTAGGTTTCAAGATGTTATTTTTTTTTTTTTTGGTGAGTTTTGCTTAAAAACTTAAAAACTTCAAGTGATTCAATTTTTTTTTCGGAGATAATTCTATGAATTTGAGTTTTGGTTTGTTCACCCCGAATTCACTAATTTAAGTTTTTCCATTCAAGTTTTTTTACTAAAACGAAAAACATTCCAGTTGGGAGTTCATTCGAGGTATAAAAAATCTCACAAACCACTAAAACTTGACCTTTGATAAACAACCCCCTAAAGGTATTTGTGCCCAAGCACAGTCATTGCACTTCTGCATAGTTGCAGCAAGCTACATTGCATCTACCCTACCTTTTCTGCTGAATAACGTTCAAATGCGCTTATTGACGTGGAACCCTGGAGCTACCCTGTAAGTGGAGGTAACTGAAGGGAACTTGCATCAAAAGAATCACAAAAAAAATTTTTTTAATGCAAATTGATGGAAGTGACCAAATTCTGAAATTATTATTTCGAAAATGTCAGTGGCGGCGGCCATGGTTGCTGCGTGGGTATTGGTGATGATGCACTGACGTCAGCGTGCATACGTGTGACGTCATGATGCCGAGTTTTGGCGCCAAATTTGAAATAAAAAGACGCCCAGGATGCCGGTTCAATGCCAGATTATAGGATTTGTTTTCTGCATTCCTGGGCGTTCTTAAATTCTTCCTAAACTTGATTCCTGGACCTTTGACCTAGCCTGAACCTTGATTTTGCTCCTATTCTGACTGCCTATTGAACTACTGCCTGGATTCTGACTACGACTACTCCTGATCCCTATTGGTTACCGTGAACTTGGACTGGTCAAAGCTTCTTCGTTGGACTTCTCCGCTTGCAGCCAATAGGCCCCTGACAACCTGTAATACAGGCTGATGTACTATCATTTTAAAACAACTTTTTCCCTGCTAAAAAAGAAAACACATTTCACACAATTTAGTATCATTGTCATTGGCTTTGTTATATGAGAGTACATTCTTTCCAAAATCTCCTTTATAAGGAAATTTAACCTAGATCAAAAACATTTTCAGCAACTCATCCAACGAAGGTTTATTTGAAAACCATTTTGTTAAATGTCTCAAACATTGGTTTTAGTAAATCAGCCCCAATAGTGTGTAAGCTTGCTTTATCAGGTCTGTACACAAAACTCCATTTGAGAACTATAAATAAAACATACTCAGAAAACCCATACCGTTTGTGCCTTGGAGGAGGTACAAGTTTTCCAGGTCGATTTCTAAGGATTGTTTGATTAATAATACTACTTTAATTGCATTGTCAAGTTGCACCTGTTTTTCAAACCTTCATAAATTAAGTCCATAGCGTGCCTACAAAAACATATTGCAGACTGCCTCTGAGGACGGTTAATCAGGGACTAAAGTAGCTAAGAAGGTCTGTTACATTCCTTTAATGTTTATGCAATTATAATAATTCTGTTGTTTTACATAATATACTGACATGCATTTATACACTGGAGTAAGTTGAGCACGCAAGTTAAAATCAACCATGTAGTAACCACACCTCATATAAAATATATTGTTGAATGCTTGAATAATATTAGCTTAAATTGCTTTTGTATGTTGCTGGATTGCACTGTAAATTGCTTTTTTTTTTAAATTGTTTCATAATCTTTACCACATTTTTTGTGCAGGTAAGTGACATGACCTAAAACATGTGACATTGTGTCAAATCTGCCCGCAACAAGCTGCATTCCTTGGATAATGAACTTCATTATCTTACATATCAGAGGTGCCATGATACAGTATTAATACACTGCTTTCAGGCAGCAAATGTGTTGCATACTGTAATATTGGGGGGTAAAGGGTCTCCAAACTGATACACACATCTCACACACACTTATTTACAAACAACACACACTTATTTACACACAAATTTACCAAGCAGCGGAAAATTTGCCAGCAACGGCGTCGCAGCCATCACAACACTCTCAGACTACGCTAATTTCCTAAAAAGTTGTGTCCAGGGCACCGAATGCTGGTATATTTTCCTTAGCGTTACTTCAAAGCGAAGATGCGATAGCGTTCAATTCTGCCTAGCGCAACTTCGTTATAGGTCTTCGCTCAGGCTAATTTTCATGCAGTGGGAAATTAAAAGTTATTATGTTGCAGCAAATATATTACATTACACAAGTCCAGGGAACCTTAATAAAGAAAATAGAGTTGTTCTAATGCCGTACACATGAGCCCACTGTATAGTTAATGTTCATTATGTTAGAAAATCACCGCTAGCTTCTATCTCCTTCGCTAGTGAAGTGACGCCTACGCCCATTAGTAAATAGGGGAAGTCCCTGCAAATGGTAATGCTGGCGAATCTTTGCCAGCGTTAGTCACTTTGCCCTTTAGTAAATCTGCCCCATAGGGTCACCTCTCCTCAACTTCCACTGAGGTGCTTTCCTATACACTACCCCTTGGCCAATAGAGAGCAAACCCACAGGATATGTTCACAATAGTGTCTGAAATTTACTAAAAGGCGAACTTTGTCAGACATTAATTAGCAGCGTATACGTTTATTCATCGAAATGCGAAGTTATGTCTCTGCAGACGAACGCTGGCAAAAGCGTCTCCAACAAAAATTTGTCAATGCGAGAATTTCATAGCAAACTTTCCCTACCATTGATTTCTGGCTAGTGAAATTTCATTAACACACTTCCGCTTAGGTCAATTTGACTAGGGCGGGTACATAAAGATCATATATATATCTTTATTAGTTAGTGAGTGGCCACTTATTATTAAAAATATCCAAGGTATCAAAATAAATAAAAAAGAGATCCTCTGTTGTCCTAGACATGAGCCCACCCTAAAACAAATCTGGAATGAGCTTTAAATGGTTAAAAAAAATACAGAAAAATATATAACAGTTACATCTAACATCGTCATTTGATGCCTGCGCCAAGTCATCAGTCAAAGTCATACTGAAACAAACGGACAGACATTTTATTCTGTCATTCTATATGCAGATGATATTCGCCAGAGTAAAGATCATGTACACATTAAAATATTGAAATGAAATTGCTTTCATTCATGTCACATTGGTAAACTGGCTTCCGTAGTCACATGTCCTGCTCTATGACAATGTGCCTGTATAGGTTCATCACAAACAGGCATATACAAGTCACAGAATGGCAAAGCTACAAAGAAGAATGAAGTACATGTTTGGGTGCACCTTTGAGATCTGCATCCTTCAAAGGATGTGGAGTGACATCAAAAGAAGGGACCCGTGAAGCATCTAAAGTTTTGCTCCCCCTCCCACCTTCAAACCCCTGCCTTGCAAATGGTGTGCTGAGGTCGGCCCGAACCTGCCTGACCCGGAGGTAAATCCACAGGTCCTGTGGGTATCAGGCTGGCCCACACATCACAACTGAACACCCCTAAGAAAGACCCTACCTTCCCCTTCCTCTGGTGTCCTTAACCAGCAACTGATGACATCAACCACAGCAGACTGAAGGAAAGAGTCAGAATAAAGAAATTCAGCTTAGCCCAAAAGAAGGGACTATAGGGAATCATAAGGAGGAAGCTAAAATCAGCAAATCAGCAAGGGGGGGACAAATGCATAACATAGTAATAAGTGTAATTTAGTAGTATGTAAGCAAAGCCAGAGATCTTTACAATGTGAGGCACTGCACACAAAAACGGTAGATTTTAATGCATAATGTACATCCTACTTAAATTTATACATATAGATAAGATATTAATAGTCACCTCAGAGTTATGTGACCAGTATAAAAGCACGAGGCCTGTGGTGACTTATAGTACTGTACAAATTACAGTAGGGGGTTTATTGCTCACTATGTAAAAACTTCTTCTGAATATTAGTATAGAAGATATGGTAAAATGATAGTAAAAGTATTAAAACAAATTAACAACAAAAAATGGAAAGTCTTTGAATACTGATGCCAATAGATACAGACTGATTTAGAGAATGAGCCAAAAATATGAAGATATGCAACTTACCAGTGGGCAACAGGGGCCATGCAGAACACACAACAGCGACAGCATGGCTAATTAGCAGCAGGAATAAATAGCATGGGAAGTTCAACATACAATATAAAATCAAAAATTGCCAGAAATGCTAAAACAAAGAGAGGACAGGACCAGAAAATCAATCACTAAAAGTGTTATGCAGGGACAATACTGTTTTCCAAGATTCAGACTATGTATGATAACTAGGCATTAAGGTAATGCCAGGTCCGAAAAATGTTTGATGGGAAATTTACTTTTGGCCTATGCAACCTGGGGATTCTGTGAATAAATAAAAATGAATGTTGCATGACATATACCACTATAATAATTGGTCCCACAATTCTGTTGTTCATGGGGGTCCTATTTGGGTATCAGGTCACTGAGAACTTGTACCTATGGCACTTATTGTACAGAATCAAGCAGTTATAATGCACCAATGTAAAGCAGTGAAACTGGAGGCTTAAAAGCAGCAGCAAAGCTGATAGGGCTCATTTATAGTCGCAAGTGCAGTGGACAACTTGTGCTTTTCCCAGGAGTAAGTTGCACTTAAAACAACTTTCATTAATGGTACCATCATACCCAGCCATTAGTTCCAGAGTTCCCTTTGTGCCCTTCATCAATAGCTGCAGCAGATTTGCGCCTAAAGAATCAGGTGCAGATATCCATTTTGGCATCTGCAATAATGCTGTATGTAATTCGGGGGGGGGGGGGACGGTGCAACATGCGAAAAAAAACATAGCAATTGCTCTTGAAATTGCCCTTTGTTCACTGAGCCTCAGTAAGCCCTTTATGTCTAAATAAATAAATCTAAATATCTCAAAGTGTATCTGCTGGAGTACAAAGAAAACATTTAGTAAATCTATAATAGTAATACTTTCATAAAGTATTTACTGGCACTTCTACTACATACTCTACACTTACTCAGAACATGTAAAACAGTACACAGGTATACAGTAATATGCATACGTCTTTAAGTTATAAACATTCAACACCCAATACAAGTCTCAATTATAAACATATCCATATATGGGTTCATTTACAAGGGTTAAAAAAAACATCTTGCATCTTATTTGTGTGTCAGAAATGATACTGATACATTGGTGAACATTCTAAATATATCGCAATCCACGCACAGAAACAGATTGGTCTTAAAGAGCTGACACTAATCATATCAATATTCATTTTAAAGGTTTCACACCCACACTATGCGCCCTATTTACTGACATTCAGATTTCCTTTTTGTCATGAATCACATATTTTTTTCTCTAAATATTAGTTTTTTTTTAACTTCTCTAAAACATGCGAGATTTATTTGGTGTAAAAAACACAAAAAACTTCAATACATACAGTAAGCAATCGAGGTCCCATAAAAGTCAATGGGAGCTGTGCTGATCCTATTGGAATTTTTTTTTATCCATTTAGGGGTTTTTTTTGCTTGTAATTATCAGAAAAACTTTTAGGTTCTAGAGATATTCAAATTCTTTTTCAGATCGTTAAGCAGTTTTTCCATTCATACTTTTTATATTTGGATCTTTTAATAACTTTCATGGCAGTCATGTTCTTTAATTGTTGTTTCAAAAAGCTATTGTACCACTAAAATTTGAACTTTAATAAGTGGACTTCTATGTCCCTGTCAACTCCTAGGACCCATTTATTAAGATGAATAATCCTATGAATTCTGGGTTTTCTTCCAATAATCCAAAAAAGTTAGAGTATTTTTACTAGTTTTTCAATAAAATCAAAGTTTTGGAGCATCAACCAGACAATACGAATTGTCACAATGTTTTGTAGCTCAGATTTTCCGAGAATAATTATTGATAAATGAGTTCAATTCATGGAATAGAGTTTGGTTGACTTTTTTTCATAAAAACTGAGATTAATTTGAGTTTTAGTAAATAACTCCCCTAATGATACATTGGCTTTCAGAGGCCACTCCTGGATATCCTTATTACTCTTTTATTGACACTCTTTAATAAGTGGACTTCTATAACCCTGTCAACTCCTAGGACCCATTTATTAAGAATCCTATAAAGTCTGGGTTTTCTTCCAATAATCCAAAAAAGTTAGAGTATTTTTACTAGTTTCCAACAAAATCGAGGTTTTGGAGCATCAACCAGACAATACGAATTGACGCTCGATTTTATCACGATGTTTTGTAGCTCAGATTTTCTGAGAATAATTATTGATAAATAAGTTCAATTGGTGGAATAGAGTTTGGCTGATTTTTTTTCATAAAAACTGAGATTTATTTGAGTTTTAGTAAATAACTCCCCTAATGTTACATTGGCTTTCAGATGCCCCTCCTGGATATCCTTATTACTCTTTTATTGACATCATTGACTTATAAAGGTCCTCTTCAAAGATCCCAAGCAAAGTCATTTACTATCTTCAGGGTAGGGTGAAAAAATAAGCACAATATACAATGTTTTGTGCAGTTTACTCCCTGCCATGCAAATAGCAGGATTAACATTTTTGGAATACAGAGACCTACAGTCACCCCATCACTAAAGGCTTTGGAAAGGCATGAAGGCATCAGCTCCCACCCCCTGACCATCCCCTATCTTGCATGTCAGCATACAGTAGATAGTGCCTATGGCTGATGTTCTCTGGAATGTAATTATATTTTGTAGATTTCTTACAGGAAAGGCCATTCTAAAAAAAAACATTGATGGTGCCGGTGGTTATGGTTTTCCCAAATGCAAAATAGGCAATGACTTATCACAGGTATCAATGAAGAACGAATTACAATTGAAACCCTTCTTTTAAATGGAGTCAGTTTTTTTAATTGGACTCTATAGAATAACCATTTAGCTAAATATAGGCCAGTGTGTTAATTACCAAGATTTCACCTTTAGGCAGTTTGTTTCTGTCAAACTCATTTTTGTCAATGCCGACAGGAGTTAAAATGATAACAACGAAAACATTATGAAACAGACTGGTTTTATTTATCCGTTCTGTCCCCAGAATCACTAATCCAGGTATTAACTAATTGTTTTTGAAATGGTAGAATAAGTATTGATACTTTTTTTTCTCCCTCTTCACTCTCTAGTACAATTACAGCAATTCTCCAGAGTACTGGCCTTTCCTATTAATCTGACATACATAAATAGTTATAAAGTTCTTGGGGACTTAATTTGTAATGCTCTGGGATTATTCTGCATAATACGTCTCTGTCTCCTCGCTGATAACTTCTGCTGGAAGTCGTAAATTAAACAGTAAGGCTTCCAAACACATCTGTCTGTAACCAACGGCATACTGGGATTTATACCATTAACACATTCAGAGGAAAGGTTTCAAGAACAGCTATGGCATCAAGGGACAGATTCTCTCTGACCCTCCTGATAGACAATAGATTCCAAAATGCCAGAGTCATTGTGCAATATGAACAACCAGCTGTGCTGTGCTAATGTTTCAAATGCTTGATAAAAACTCAAAATTGTCATTTCTGACTTTCAAAAAGGCGTCTAATACAGAAATGATAGCCATGCATTGTCCTTCGTCAGAATAAGAATAATTTATTACATAGTAATAGTTTGTAATTTGAATGAGGGTGGTCCATGTCAATGAATGTGATATACAAATAAGAACTGAGCACAAGAGAGGCACTGCAGTTCCAGCAGCTGTTGCTGCTCTGTATTTGCTATAAGGCTGTCAAAACGATTTATGTATTTTCCAAGAATTTGATTTTCCTGTTCAACTGCCTATGCATTCTACATGGGTATTGTTGTGCACGGGCCTGGCATGAGCATATATCATTTACCTCTAAGAACAGACTGTACTTTGTGATAGTATGCATTTATGGGTTAAACTGTATCTTCAACGTTCTATACTTTAAAACGTTTCTGGAGGACAAAGTACAGTTTTGCATGTCACATTTTACATATAAGTGAACAAAGCTGTAGTGTACATATATATAGAAAAGAACGTGCATTTATGAAAATGTTGCTAAATTGAAGTAAAATGAATTAGACCTTATTTATGTTGATTTAAAGTATGAGCGCTATGCTTGATGGTTTTATTATTGTCTTCTGAGCATTTCTAAGCTTGCCTGTTTTCAAAACACACCATACTGTCATGTGCTCCTATGTTAAAGGGATACTGTCATCGGACAACATGTTTTTTTTTTTTAAAACACATCAGTTAATAGTGCTGCTCCAGCAGAATTCTGCACTGAAATCTCGAAAGTCGAAAGTTTCTCGAAAGAGTAAACAGGTTTTTTAATATTTAATTTTGAAATCTGGCATGGGGCTATACATATTGTCAGTTTTCCAGCTGCCAGCCCACCAGTCATGTGACTTGTGCTCTGATAAACTTCAGTCACTCTTTACATTGAGTAAGAGAAACAACAGCCTGTCAGAAAGCAGTTCCATCCTAAAGTGCTGGCTCTTTCTGAAAGCACATGACCAGGCAAAATGACCTGAGATGGCTGCCTACACACCAATATTACAACTAAAAAAATACACTTGCTGGTTCAGGAATGCAATTTGCAGTGTAAACAGTGTAATTTAGACTAAAATAAAAACTACACTTTAAAAATCGTTACAGAATCCCTTTAAGGAAAAATACATGGACCATACATTACTTAAATTGGTATATTGTTTATTTATAAAGGTAATGTGCCATGTTAAGAGGTTGAATTTAACATGCTCATCTCTTCATCATTGCTCTCCATGTCATCTTTCTACTCTGTCTTCTGTAAACTCATTTCACTTCTTTTAGCATCACTGGTGGAAATATTGTGGGGATGGCCTGTCCCTTATGGGTCTGCCAGGGGGGACCAGCATAGTGCATGTGTTAAAGGAGGAGAACGGGGAGGCAGATAAGGTAGTTAGATTACTATTCAGTATCTTCCCTCTACTTGTAATCATTAAATCTCTCCTTTTGAAGACCAATGGTGTGGCAATTAAACTATATGCAAATGAATGGTGTGTTTTCCAATGTCCTACCTGAGTTCTACTCCTTCCCTTGTGCAAGCACACAGTTTATTGCTGAACAATATTTTTTTGATTGTAAATACCACCTCAATTCTGAGAAAAGGTTGCATTGTGTGTGTGGGTGTGGGGGGGGGTGGCTAAACAATTTGATTTGTCATTTAATTATATATGAGCCCTATACATTAGCAAACTGCAGTACATCCTTCTTTCCACTACACAAGCACTGTTGGGGTGTTCAGTATTTGAAGCTATTCATTTTCAGGTAAGACATTTCTGAATGGAACTCTTAGGGGATTATTTATCAAAGGTCGAGTTTTTTATTACTCTAATAAATTCAAATGTACTCACAACTCCAATGGTATCAATTTATGAAATAACTCAAATGTCTAAAATGTCAACGAATGTCACTGACCCAAAAACTCAACGCAATTCGAATCGAGTTTTCCTCTGGAAAAAACTTGAATGTGAAGCACCCTATTGCATGACATTCCATAGAAAAGTATCTCTGTTCCACTTGTTGCTTAAAGTGGAACTAAAGATTGGATGATAAATATACAGCAGCTTTCCTTGGCCCATTTGCAATTTATTTTAATTTGTGAAATACACAGTTACAACAAAATATATTTACTCCCAGTAACCTACAATCAAAGACCTTGTATCTTAGCAATGTCAGAAATGTAGTGTCAGAAATGTATCCTCATGCATCTAAAGATATCAATTCTGCTCAAAAGTTGTCCTCCAAGGCCCAAGTCTATAAAAGGATTCTGGTCACTAATGTCTTCAGGACACAGCTTTCTCTTACAGTCATATGTGGGACGATAGTTTAACATACCGACAGATAAACCTTGCAAAAAGTCACATCCAGTATCCAGATGTTTTAGACTCTCTTCATCTCTTCCACCATTTCCCTTTTACCTTACGTAACAGGAATAACATTTTTTGCTTGGAATCTGTTAATACATCTACTCAAAAAAGTCCATCTGCCACCAATATTATCTTTATTATTTTCATACAAATATGTCATTTTTTATAAAACATCAAAATACAAAGGAAATAATCATTTAAATGTGTGTTATAGCAAACATCCAAACTTATCTTATTGGATCTGATGGAGGTAATCCATCATGCACAAATCTTGGAAACATCCACGTATGGCATTAGATAAGATAAGTACAAAAAAAAAATACAATAAATATAATATAATATATTTTCCAGTGACTACACAAATATCCTGCACACAAGAATCCACACATTAATTCATCACTGTGCAAAGACTTCTATACTATTAAAAAATCATTAGAAGTACAAAATCTTCAGTTATGAATATTTTTCTTCCTTTAACAATATCACATCATTATTTGTAATAATGCAACCAAATCTAATATAAAATCTTAAATGAATGGCAAAAAAGATTGTAATACAGTAATATTTAAAAAATCACTAACAAAAGAGATGGGAAGTAGTAGTACCATGCACTATTACTTCCTGTAACAGCACCACCAACAACAGTTTGGCCATTGAGATAAGACTTTCATATAGAGCCATAAATGATGGAAAATTATATAGGTAAAATATGCATGTAAATAAAAATGTGCAATGCAAGTCTATGTGAAATTCATCAGAATTGGCAAAAACGTTAACAACTAGTCCAGCATAGTAGTAAATGCAAATAATAGTAAATAAAAGTAAATGCATAATAGTAAATTCATTCAATAAATTTCAGTAAATGCATCAAATACACAGACCAAATCCAACACCAAGGGGGTTATTTACTAAACCACATTTTTATCTGGTCGGCTTTTTGGGGCAAAAACTCTAATTTTTTCCATGGAAAGAAAAAACTAGATTTTTTCAAGTTTTATTATACCCCAATGTGAATGCGAAAATCCGCCATCTCAGACCTGTCGAGGTCCTTTATAAGTCAATAGGAGAGGCACCTATCCCTCATTATCATGGTCTGTGCTGGGTTTAGCCTGAAAAACCGACTTTTTCTGGGTTTTGGGCAAAAACTAGAAAAAATCAAATGGTTCAGGAAAAAGCTCAGAAAATTCATATAATTTGAGTTTTTGCTTGATTTTATCGATTGTTTTTTTCACAATCCGATTGAATCAAAATCTTTTATGAAAAAATACGCTAAAATCGTGCATGGAAGTTTGGTCCAACTTTTTTTATTCACATAATGATAGATACATTTTAGTAAATAAACGCCCAAAGGTGACAAATTTAATATAGTTTCCTGATGGTTTTCAAGCATCACCCAGCAGTTAAATTTTTGCCAAATTTATTAAAAGGTTGTTTGCAAAACAAGAATATTTTTGATAATTTATTAAGCAGTTGAATACTAGTAATGGGCGAATTTGCGCCGTTTCGCCGAAAAATGTGTGAATTACGCATGAAATTCGTGAAACGGCGAAAAATTCGTGAAACGGCAAAAAATTCACAAAACGGCGCCGGCGTCTCATTTTTGATGCCGGCGCCCGTTTTTGGACACCGGCGCCCATTCTTTTGATGCCAGCGGGCGTTTTTGGCGCCGGCGTCTGTTTTTTCCGGCGTGGGCAAATTTTTGGTGGCGAATTTTCGCAGGCGTTTCGCGAATTTATTCGCTGGCGGCGAATCGCGCAAATTCGCGCCTGGTGAATAAATTCGCCCATCACTATTGAATACCATTCTGTTTTGTGGTCAAATATCTTTCAATTCTGCTACAAAGTCAGGTGATATAAAAAATCTCCATAAAACTGTACAAAAGTTCAAATGTTTGAATCAGCAAAAACTTTGGATCAGCATATTAGTAAATGCAGGGCCACTCATTAAAAGTTTCTATATATATCCCATAGCTCATATCCAGCACTAAAGTTCTTTAATGATCCTTATTACCGTATATACTCGAGTATAAGCCGAGGTACCTAATTTTACCTCCAAAAACTGGGAAAGCTTATTGACTCGAGTATAAGCCGAGGGTGAGAAATGCAGCAGCTTCTGGTAAGTTTCAATCTCATTTTTGGATGACTATTCTTAGGCGCCGGCTACTATTCTAAGCGCCGGCGAATATTCTTAGGCGCCGGCTACTATTCTAAGGCACCGGCGAACATTCTTAGGCACCGGCTACTATTCTAAGGTGCCAGCGAATATTCTTAGGTGCCGGCGACCGTTTTTGCGCTTGACCCGAGTATAAGCCGAGGTACAGTTTTTCAGCATATTTTGGGGGCTGAAAAACTTGGCTTATACTCGAGTATATATGGTAAATCTCCGTTTCCTTCAAACAATGTCAGTTTGCATTCTAAATACAAACTTTTTTTTTTTTCAATTTGTTCATGAGTGTACTAAGATCAAAGAACCATGTTTAGGCTTTAAGCCAGCCGATAAAGCAAAAGAGCTCTTGCATAGTAACACAAGTTTTTATTTTGGGGCTAAATCATACTATATGAAGCACTACACTTACAATTAATGGAATGTTATGTCCTTTTCAAAGAATTTGTGATTATCAATATTTTCTGCTACAATCTCCGATCAAATCGGCTCGGGTTTTTTATGCTTATTTGTTATTACATTTTCCTCGAAAATTTGCTTTGCGGGAAAAATCAGATTTTCACAAATTTTTCGTAATTTTCACCCGAAAACTCAGAAAATTTTGGGGTATTGCCCGAAACCCAGTGCATTGGGACTTCGGATTCAGACTTTTCCATCCTCGGGGTTTAATAAATTCAGAAAAAGTCAGATTTTATAAAAAAAGAAAATACCCCCCTAGTGATTTGCTCGCTCTATATGACACGTACATTGTATAATATGTTTCCATTAAAACGTTTGTTTACATAAAAAGTGGCACAAGATGAGAATATAACTGTATTATTCCACACACACCCACTAAAACACATACAGCTATGGGACCTGTTATCCAGAATGCTCAGGACCAGGGATTTTCCAGATAAGGGATCTTTCCATAATTTTGATTTCCATACATTGTCTGCTAAAAAAAACATTTAAACCAATAGGATTGTTTTGCCTCCAATAAGGATTAATTCCTTACATTCAGTCACTGTGAACATTTCCATTGCTTTGCTGCCCTGAGTCTTATTCTGTCCCCTCCCTCAGCCCCTGCTGTATCACAATTTTGGAGGGTGGTAAAACTGGAGACGGCCTCAGGATGGATTTCTCTAGACCAATGCTGTCCAACTTTTTTGGAATGTAAATAAATAAACTTGGGGCTTTCTTGGATACTGCCGTGCCTTTTTCCCTAGCCTGTCTTTACAAACCCACAGAGAATACCTAGAATATTTATCCAGGTCCTATATTAATATAGGGGAACATTTCCCTAACATTTTCCTTTTTATGTATGCATTTGCATACATTTACTCATAGCAACATAGTAAGTTAGGTTGAAAAAAGACACACGTCCATCAAGTTCAACCTTCAAACTCTATTTTCACCTGGCTAACTGCTAGTTGATTCATCATTGGTTCTGTGAACTTGCATGGCATTGAACAACTCCCCCAGCACAGTGTATGCAACATAAAAAGCCTTCCAAGAAAAATACTGATTTTGAAATAAATGTGCTGTGCATAATTAACATTTGCATTTTATAATTGTCTAATGGACAATATTATGTTATAAAATATGAATGTTCTGTCTTACTACCTATATTACTTTCAATATCTTCTGCATTGATTTTATACAAAGGCAATTTTACAAACGTGTACTGCTGGACTTTGAAGATGATAAAGGTATACAATCCATTATCCAGAAATCCATGTCCAGAAAGGCCCGAATTATGGAAAATCAATCTCCCAAAGACTCAATTTTTATCAAACAATTGATGTTTAGTTATTTTTTTATTTTTACTTTTTCTCTATAATAATAAAACAGTACCTTGTACTTGATCCCAACTAACATATACTCACTAGTGGATTAAGGGTTGCAAACAACCCTATGAATGTTTATCATTATTCTAGCAGGCAGCACAAACACTGCAGTAGTTGTAGGACACAGTGAACATGTTGGGACAGAGTGGAGGACCATCATTTCTGAGTACCATGCACCAGTAACAACTATGTATTTACAGAAGCCGGGTCTGCTCATGGATACAAGCGTTTGGTGAAAATATTAGGGTCATTTAGGGGTTTGTGTAGTCTTCTAGAAGTGATAATTGACCTAAATGATCTAACCCATTAGATTTGTCTACTTTGTACAGATGTAAACCATTTATTGTTAATATTAAAATACATAAACTGCATTGTCACATTTCTGGTGTCATTGAGTTAAAACAAGCATGTGTTTAAAGGATGCTTTATTTTTATACCATTTATTATATTTACATGTTGCATTTATAGTTAAGGCAAAGAGTACAGTTTAGGGAGCTCATGAAAGATAATAAAGAAGCGCATAATGAAAAATAAAGAGTGAGTCTTGTGGATGCATCACATAACCCCTCATCAAGCCTAATTTATTTTTCACTCTAAAGTGGTGTGTGCCAAAAATCTGTCTAAATATTTATTTTACGCAGATGGCACATGTTTATGTAACTGAGTCCAAACCCTCATGTCCCATATTGCTGCATTAACTGCTTCTCATGCACCCTGGTGAAATTTAAAGTATTCCAAAAGCAGGGCTAACAGAGAAAGACGGTACGGTAAAGGAGTCACACAGTTAAACCTAGTTTCCATTGTTCATAAGGAAAATGGTTCAGTAGGGGCAACTTAGATTGAACTTCTTCCTGGCCTCTTCTGCTGGGTGCTAGCAACTCCCACAGACTTAATACCCCTCCCATGCCAACTGATGACACAGGAATTACATAGAGTTTAGATTAAAAAAAAAGAATACTTTATTTAACAAAAAGCAGTAAATACAGTAAACAAATTAGTATAGGAACAAATAGCTTTTTACCTCGTGGTAATACATTATGGGGGGGTATTTCCTAAAACACTTTTCCCATTTTTTTATTAAAACAACGTTGACTTAACTCCCATTCATGAATTTACCTAATTTAACAAAAAATCAGCTCCTGGTGTGGGAAAAAGTCACAACAAAATTGCGAGTCAAAATGAATTGTGCAACTTTTTCTATTTGACGTGCAAATCATACAACTTTTCAGATTTGACGTCTGAAAAAGACGAGTTTTCTTGAACGAAAACCACCCTGAAACCTTAGAAGATCATGAAGGCAAGAAACATCTTCAAATTGTAAAAGGGACATCTGCCATTGGCTTTTACATGACTTTGACAGGTTTTAGCTGGAGTATTTTCAGATTCGGATTTTTAGCAGCTCTGGAGCATATTAAATCTCAAAAATTCGAGGTTTTCTTTCCTCTAAAAAGGAAAGTTTTTTCCCCTATAAACTTGACCAGAAAAAATTGAGGCATAATAAATAGACCCCTACATGGAATGGACTAACAGTGCATGTACAAATAAGCAATATAAAAATCAGATGGGCCTCATGGTTTTTTGAAATCAGATCCACCAGCCATATTTCAGTTCTAAATAGTTTAAGGGGGTGATTTATTAAACTCCGAATGCAAAAATCACAAAAATTGGTGATCTTTTTTTTTTAAATTCTGATTTATTAGAAATTTCAAAAGGGTTACAGAAAAAAGAAAAGGGAAAATACACTTCAGGGAGTCAGATAAAAGAATAAGGTGTCCATTTGATCATACATCATATAATATCACAGTAATATCGAGGGAGCAACATTACATCCCCGAGTGTAACAAAAACCGCTAATAACAACATAAGGTATCAGTTGTAGAAGGAAGAGGAGAGAAGAAAGAAAAGGAAGATTTATGAGAAAAGGAAAAGGGAAGAGATAGAAGTCTTCTCGTCCACATTGAGAAGGGAGATTGGTCGGTACCCCCCCCCCCCGGGTCTTGTGGGTCCTTGCCTTTTTTATGAATAAGGGCGATATGCGCTTCTAAAGCTTCTCTGGGTATGGGTTTCTCAGACGAGATCGAATTTACAGCTTCTAGCAGATGCGGCGTTAGGAGAGAACCAAACTCTTTATAGTATGCGACCGTAAACCTGCCAGGGCCTGGTGCCTTTCCCATCTTAGCATCTTTTATAACCCGTAGTAATTCTCCCGTAGTAAGAGGTGAGTCCAAGTCCTGGACTTGCTCATCTGTGGTCTTATTTAGACCAGCCTCCGCTAGGTATGCCCGTATGCTGTCCAATTTTTGGGCGTTTTGGGAAAGTGGTAAACTGGAGTTAGGAAGTTGGTACAGTTTGGAATAATATCCCCTAAAAATTTCGGATATCTCGGAAGTCTGATGCGTTGTGAGCCCCTGGTTATCTTTAATCGCTAAGATATGATTTTGCATCTGTCGTTGTCTTAAGGCTGATGCCAACAATCTCCCACATTTCTTGCCATGCTCAAAAAATAGCTTTCTGTTTAAATCTATCGCTTTTTCAGTGTAAGAGTTATAGACATCTCGTAATTGTTGTCTCGCCTGCGTTAATTCCGCCAGATAAGAGGGTCTCCCAGTTTGCTTATGTTGTCTCTCTAAACTATGTATTTTAGCTATCAGTTTGTTCATGGTACCCATTTTTTCTGCCTTCTTTTTGGCTCCCAGTTTAATAAGTTCTCCCCTCAATACACATTTATGTGCTAGCCAGATCATCCATCCATCCCCTCAGTTTTATTTTCAGTGAAATTTTTTTTTAAGAGAGTCACTAATTCTTTTTTAATAACCGGGTCTCTAATAATGGAATCATTAAGTCTCCAGGTCGGTTGCGGTCTAGTGAGAGAGGGAACATGAAGTAGGCATGTGACTGGTGCATGATCTGACCAGGTGATCACATCGATTTTGGCCTTCTCCAGCAGTTCTATGTTGCTATGTTTAATAAAAATATAGTCCAATCTACTATATATATTATGTGGGTGCGAAAAGAAGGAGTAGTCTTTAGTGGCCGGATTCAACAATCTCCACGTGTCAATTAATATATTGGTTCTCAGTAAATCTTTAATGGCAGTGAGAGTCCTACTGAAAAAGTTCGAAGAACCGGAAGAGGTGTCTAGTCTCGGGACAAGAGCTGTATTAAGGTCCCTTCACCAAAGTCAGCAAGATCCTGCATAAAATCCTTTAGTGCACTCAACTGGTCAGTCGGTGGCAGATACACAGAAGCTATAGTGAATTTGGAATTGTTTATAGTCCCCTTGACCAAGTTATACCTCCCTAAAGAATCCGTTCTCACATCTATAGTGGAGAAGCCCAGGGTATCTGCGATGAGTACCACAGTACCACGCCTTTTAGAGTGGAACGGCTTGCTAGTATGGATCGTGGAAAACCCTTTGAACCGTAATTTTGGGATATGTCCTAGTTTAAAATGTGTCTCTTGTATAAGCATAATTTGGACACCCAAACGTTTCATTTCCTGATTCAGCCTGTGTCGCTTGAAAGGGATATTTAAACCTTTAACATTCAAAGTACCTACTGTAACATTAGCCATAACGATGTAGTGGTGATGAGAGCCGACCTCTCCCGTCCAGCGACTGACCCATGCGAGGATTGAGTTTTACAACACAGGTGCTAGAAGTGATAGAAAAGCAGAAATAGAATAAGAAAAAGTAAGACATAATCATAAACAATGTCAGAGAACAATAACCAATTCCCGTATGGTAGTAACCCTACGGTCTTATCCCACAGGTTCCCCTCCAATAGGGGGTGATGGTAATGAGTAGCCTTAGCGGGAGACAGTCTCCTGGTCAACACGCATTGAAACAAATTAGAACAATTAGCAGTCAGCATAATAGGCCGTTAAGTAGGGAGAGAGAAAAAATAAATAAATAAAAAAAGGGGGGTGTGAGACACCCCTATTATGGGGGAAAAAAGTAAAAGAAGCCGAGGTAGTGGGCCGGCTACATTACCGTAAACAAAGAGTCATTAACATAGACAGTAAAGCAGTAAACTTATTATGCAACACTCCCATTTTTTTCAGGTCAGCAAAATCTATCCGAATAACATTCTGGCCAGCAAAAGTCACCAATCTCGGAAAAAAAAAAGGGGGGGGGGAGGGTAGTGGAGAAAAGGTAACTTAACAGACCCTTTGGGCCAATTGTGCAAGTAGAAACAGTGAGTTGTCAAATTGAAACTAAAAGTTCGATTTCGGAGAAGCTGTTAAATAAAGCAGAGGATGTGTAGAGTAACAGACCAGTCAACACAGGTACATCTGCAGAACTTCGGGTAACCTCTCCTGGGGGTCGAGCACACCAAGTCGCGTGGTAACTGAATGTGAGGTCTAGATAGCTGTATCCTCCAGTATGTCCTGAGATATGGCCCATGGAGATCCATTCCCATCCGTACAGTTTAACAATAACCAACCTTTTTACCGTTCAACACCGCAGAATCTGCGAACTGAAAGAGGGTCTTCACTCTGTGTTCGAGTGAGGTGTAGCTGTGTGGCTTCTATGGCCACGTGAGGCCCTCTGCTGAGCCGGAATCCAGTGGTCGGTTCATAGCTGATCCAATAGTTCCCCATTGTATGCCAAATCAATCCAAACATTAAGCTTAATGTCAGGCAGATCTAAAGCTTTACAGAAAGATTCAAGTTCTGCTGGTTCCTTCAGTGAAAATTGCCTGTTGTTTTTGGATGCGATTAGGGCAAAGGGGATGCTCCAGTGCAAGGCTATTTCCTTCTCACGTAATGTCGTAGTGAGAGGTTTCAGTAACGTTAGCCAAGCCAGATCTGGAAATATAGCAACATCATAGTTGTCATAACGGACAGTTTGCTGGTTGCGCATCTTGTGAACAATGTCTTCTTTTACAATAAAGTGATATACACAGCAGACAGTGTCCCTTGGTTTTGCGGCTCTCAATCGTTGGGGACCCAGAGTCCTATGGACCCTGTCCAATTCAAGTGGCTCAGTTATGACTTTCCCCAATATGGTATTAAATATAGCACATACTGTGGCGCTCGGCTTGAGTGACCGATTCCGGTATCCCCCGTATGCGCAGATTATTTCTCCGACCTCTGTTATCAAGATCCTCCATTTGCTTCTTTATGAGGTAGAAGTATCTGTGGTGATCATTTACACGGTCCATGACTGTGTTGCATACGGTTTCGGCCTTCTCCAGCCTCACCTCCAGTTGAGCCTGAGCGTCACCTATGGCCTGTAAGTCTTTCCGAAGGTCCGCGATATCAGCCTTGTGTGCCTCTTGAATCGTCTGAGCAACCACATTGAGATCCGCCTTGGTCGGTAAGTTGGCAAATAGCGAGCTGAGGTCTTGCGGCAAAGAGGTCGTACTGCAACCCGAGGCCGTTGAGCCGTTGAGCTTTTAATAAAAGCGGACTTTTAAAAAAGTCACCAATTTTTCAGAATTTATTAAACCCACGAGGATGGAAAAGTCAAACTCAGAAAATCCGGCACCTCAGACCTGTTGCGGTTACATATAAGTCAATGGGAAAAGTCCCAATGATTTTTTTGATGTGCGCTGGGTTTTGTGCAATACCCTGAAGTTTTCAGGCAAAAATCCCAAAAAATCTTGAAAATCGGATAAAAAAATCTAAAAAAAGCGTGAAAATCGTTTTTTTACCCGCAAAGCAAATTTTCAGGAAAATGTAATAATAAATAAGCATAAAAAAATCCAAGCGGATTTGATCAGAGTTTGTAGCAGAAAATATTGAGATAAATTCGGACTTTGATAAATAACCCTCTAAATGTAAATATGATATAGCGTGATAAGTATTGCACAGGCTTCGACACTTCCGCTGGAACTTACTTACAAAGGTCTGAAGTAGTGTAAAATAATGGAGGCAAATCTAACATTCACGTGACGTAAAATAAAACACACCTTGACGTATTTGCCATTTATTTTACACAGCTTTTTACACAAATTTTTTGGTGAATTTAGTTTTACACAGCATTATAAATAGGCCCCTAAGGGTACAGAGTCTGCAACGTGTGATTCATTTGTGAATCATTTGTTGTTGGTTTCAGTGTCATCGTAATTAAGCAAATTATTTAAAAGGGATCTCCGCTTAAAACCTGTTGTGTCCATGAGGAAAGAAAATTTAATTTTTGGCAACTTTTCAGCGTACACAAGTTCAACATTCTTCGATGATTAAAGTTATTTTTAAATGTAATTGCAATTTAAAACAGTTTTTGTCTTTCTTTTTCTTCAATTCTCTGCAGTGTTGGCACTGACTCAATGTATCAGTCAGTTGCTTAGCAGAAGTAAAATCAAGAGTCAGAACTAGCAGCGAGTACAGAAAAGCAAAGGGATAAACAAATACCACTTTCAACGGCCATTTAATAAATGTGTACTTTTCAATGTTTTATAAAGTTACCTGCATAATTGTGACTCATTTCTGTTTTGTGCTAACAACTTGCACAATCTGCTTAACACTGAAATAACTATATGATTATATATATATATATATATATATATATATATATATATATATGTATATATATATATATTATGTAAGATAACATATAGTACATAATATATACATATAACTATTATATAACATTTTTGAAGCAATAAGAATGGAATGGTGAAACAATGCCAAATTACTGTCGGAAAATAATTTCTTGTCAGATGTTTTTATCCTTGAGAAATCTGTTGTTTTAATTAAAGATGCTCCCTTGGTCTGGTGTTTTTCTCAGCTCTTTCTTTTGGTTTATGCACGAGGGATAAACGTATATGTTTGTTTTGTTTCTGAATAATGCAGTGCAACTGTAACAATGTATAAAATGATAATATTTCTGAACACTTATCTCTACATTTAACAATTTAGATTTTTTTTCTTTGCAGTGTTAAACAAGTGCGTATTCTATGAGATCCGGGATCTGTTGGTCTATTCTGTATATATATTTCTGGTTGCTTATGCTGTTGACATTTTAGACTTTCCTCCAGATTTATAAGATCGGAAGAAGGATGATATGCAGAGGAATGAAAATTTTGATTACATCCTTTCAGAAATGAGATTAAATCATATTGTTGACATTTTTGAGAGTTGTAATGCTTGCTTTATAACAGATGACACTGCATCACGTTTTATGTTTGCCGATTAGGTATTTGCCCAAACTCTAAAATAACTGTATCATGGTTTCATGTGTAATTGTATTTTATGCATGATAGATCAAATATGTCCAGATTTATATACAAATGACACATATCTCAAGTCGCTTTACAAAAATAGTGCTTTGATTATAATTAGACTAAAATAGGTGAGCTCACAGCTCATTGCACATAAACTTTCTTGACATACACAGCAGAAGGTTAGGAGATATCAGAAATAATTATGTGTGTAAGCTACCTTACTGCTGCTGCTATTTATGTTGCCTGCCCATAGTTTGGCACATCCTCTATTGTACTGACAAATTGTAAAAGTGCACTTGTGTTGGTGCCACAAAACACTTGTGCACTTGCAATAACAAATAATGTTGCCTATGCCTTCACTGTGAGTGCTCATACATTGAAAAAGATAGACAACCCTCTTCTTACATTACATAAATAACTAAAAAAAGTATTGATATGTCCTATTCATGCCAAAACTATTAAGGTCAAAAGATCAAGAGTTTCAATTCATCAGCAATTAGTAAGGTGATAAGTGCTTTTTGATTCTCACAAGTTCCAGTGCGTGTAACAACTTCACAGCATCTAATTTATAATTAGTGCCAATATAATATTCAAAAATATAAATTTTCAGTAAAGTGGCAGGTGCTAATAAAAAGCACTGGAAACTATCAATTAATTCATGTATGTTGCAGATTCAAATGCTGAATTGTTATTTATAAGTTGAAATTCGTGAAACCGCCTGGATAAAGAATGCAAAAAAGGTAAATTGAAAATTATAGCAGGGTGGAGATATTCCAGAGAACACTACTAACTGAACTGCAAGAAACACACGCTGCAGCATATGTTTCTTGGAGTTATAAGTGTGTCACTGGCAGGGGGACCAGCAGCTTGCACCTGACGCTGCTACAAGTGGTGAGTTATAGTTGAGCATCACCCGAATTTGGTTGTACTACTAACTGAACTGATTACTGTCTAATCCCTAGGGATACTGCCAAGTGGGAAAAAAGCAAGACCCTAAGAGCTGTGGCCCCAGATTTTACCTTTCCTAAAACTGATGTTAAAGAAGCTAGAGCTGCATCGTTCAACTATGATTCGCCCATCTTCTTTGGTTCTTTACATTGGCCAAGACTTTAGGATCTTTATACTGCTCTAGTCTAGCTAACAGCAAAGTTGTGTATGCAGGTGTCTGCACATACAAAAGGCTTTAGAGACAATAGTATGCATTTTTTACTACTTTTTGTTGTCCAATCTTTGTATTCTTTGAGTGCCCAATACTTCATTTGCATTGTTATAGCAGTTGTCTGCTCTCCAATAAGGAAAGGGGACCTACAGCATTTCTGCAGTGCAGAGTTAAAGCATGCAAAAAAATGTGGTAGGCTGAAACTGATTTTTACACCATGCACCCTGCTCTGCACTTTGTAAATGACCCCTATTGTCTGGAAGATCTAAAAGTGAAATGGTGATTACATGGTACTGTATTGGAAACTCCAGAAATGACCCTCCAGAAGTGTGAGTGGTAATATTCTCCTTGCAGTTCTAAAGACTGTTTTTTTACCTTACCTGCTTCAAGCAACAGCAGTGAGTTAGTCACTCTACAACAGATATCAATCGTGGTTTCTTTTAATTCCCTCAATTAATTAATGAATACATCTGATTAACTGCAGCAGCGTGCCTTTAAAAATATCAAGGGCAAAAAATAGCTTGAATAGCAGAGGTAGTTCCTGTATGTGTGCTGAAAATATTTCCCATTTATTTTAAAAACTGTTCTTTATTTGTAAAACTCATCTGACTATGTACATATATGCTTTCCAAATACAAGATAATCATTACAATATTCATAAACTGAAGTTATTTTTAACAGTCCTTAATTTTCTCTCATCAGGCAATTATTTTCATATTCATGTTCAAGATTGTAATTTCCTTTGGAATGTATCCATTTAGAAAGCTAACCTTGGCAAACTAAAATAGTTAAATGCAGCATATCAGATGAAAAAAAATCTTGGCATCAGAACTTGGGTATGGGGTGAACTCAAGTATATGCGGCATTAAAGGAAAATACTATATAGTCAGGTGATTCCAGTTGTGTCTAATAAAAGGGCAGCCAAGTTTGGGAGTTTTACTTTGAAAGCAGCAAGTAAGTTGCAGGTAAAACTTAGTCTCTTTGTAAAATGTATAATGAAGCAATAGAATTCTTAATGAATCAGATAAAATTGAGCATAGGACTGGCCAGATAAGGGATGACTTTGACATAGTTGACCAGCTTAAATATCTTCCGAAATATGGACTTGTCCCTATCTCTGCACCATTGTAAGTAATCAACCTGGTGGTCTAGTGGCTAGCGGGGATGCCTGTCGCATGCATCTGCTTCCCGTCGCTGCTGGTAATTCTGTGTTTTACTCTGCCGGCATTTCCGGGTTTTACGCACAGGCATTATGACATCGTAGTGCAATGGCATGAAATTCAAATGTATTTGAAGGGCCTTTTGAATGAAACTCGTTGCCCATTCTTAGATCTAACTTGTTTGGTTCCTGGGTGCTTATTACTTGTAAATCCTGCTTGTTATACTGGTATTGACCCTTGCCTGCCTGCCTGCCTGACTAATCTGAACTCTTCAATTCTGATCCTTGCCTGTCTGACCTTGCTTGAACTCAGCCTGAACCGACCTGTCTGACCACGCTATTCCATTGGTTCCTCCCGAGTTGGCTCGTCTCTTATTAAGATCTGGCAGCATCCAATTAGCGGAGTGCTCCTCCCGAAGTGAAAGGAGGCTGCTACAGACCGAAGTGGAGCGGAGACCAGAGAGCCTAGCACTTGTTCTGGATTCAGGGTGCTGATCATGACAACCATGCATCTAAACTGACTATGGGCTACAGGAGGGGTAAGAGTCTAAGAGACCTCCTTGTCCGTACAGACTTCAATGTATGGATGAAAATGGGACAGTTGGGAAGTATAGAGGAGGGTGCTCTGATACAAAATAAAGCAACAAAAGGCAGTATAGTGTTGCAGAAATTTTAAATTAAAGGGTGGTGATGCCTTAAGATATATGCAGCATGGATGAGATTGTGAAACAGTTAATGCTGTCTAATGTTGCAGTTGAGCAAGCCAATACTCAACAAAAAGCAACAAATGCCACTGAGCGGGAGCCTGCCATAAGGAGCTAGTTCTACAGTTGCTGCAGCAGATGATAATCATGGTTCAAAAGTCGGCAGAAGTTGCAGAGGTAGACTGGCAGGTATTGATGGGATTGGTCCAACAGCTGGCAAAGAGACCCCAGGAGCCACCTGCAGTCACCCATAGCAATATGACCAAAATCAACATGGCCCGCATCCTCCAAAAGATGACATCAGGGGATGATCTAGGGGCATATCTCACTACATTTGAGCAGACAGCCGAGAGAGAAAGTTTGGCTTAAAGAGTAGTGGGCAGATGTCATGGCACTTTTGTTAACAGGTGAACTGCAAAAAAAAACATATTTTGACATTGACCCTGTTACTTCCTAGGATTATGAGAATCTAAAAAAAGAGATTCTGACTCATCTTGGGGTAACCATGGAACTTTGTGCTCAGAGGATGTACAACTGGGCTTAGATCCCTGCCAAGCCTCCTTGCTCTCAGATGTTTGACCTGATGCGCCTGGTAAGAATGTGGTTGCAGCCAGAGTCCGTAACCGGACCTGAGATCATTGAGAGGGTAGTACTGGATCGCTACCTGAGGTCCCTTCCTGTTGCCCTTTGGAAATGGGTGACCCACAGATACAGCTAAACAGCTTGTGGAGATGGTGGAAAGATACTTTGCAGCTGAGATCTTTCTCACCTCTCCCTCAACCCTCTAGACTCCACACCTGAAAGGGAGGAACTGGCAACTGGTAAGACTGTTCTTGGGGACAAGGGACACGGGTGGTAACAAAAATAAGTCATCCTTAAAGGGAGAGACTTTTGGCCCAAAACCTGGAGGCTGGCAATCTAAGAGTGGAAAGTCTGAGACTTTAAATTTCAGTCAGAGACTGATAAATGTTTCCATTGCCATGATTATGGTCAAACTGCCATTTGCTTGATGAGCTCATGGAATGTGATTTCCAGGAATAGACACAAGTCTCTGTTTGCTACTGCTGCATGCACTGCTATTCCGGTTCAAGAAAAACAAATGAGTAAAGTGAGTGTGAATGGGTAGGTAAATGCTAGACTCAGGTAGTGTAGTTACTTTGGTAAAATTAGACTCAGTAGGCCCTGTTAAGTTCCAGTCAAATGGGTTGTTTGTTGTGTTGGTGGTTTGTATTCATGGTGACACACAGACGAATCCTATATAAACCCTGAATTTTAGAACAGGCCTTATTACACTGACTCACTCTTCAAGGGTGGTACAATACCTGTTGCATGATGCTGTAAATGGGAGGGATTTTTGCTGGTTTTGGGATCTCTGGAGACCAGCGAGTCGGCTAATAATGAAAATAATGTGGATGTCTCTGGCTTGAAGGTACAAAAAGAGAATTTTCGTATAGAACTAGGGATGGGCAAATTTTTTCACCTTGTTACACCGGAAAAATTACGCCCATAGACTTGTATGGCGGCGTGTGTCAAAAAAAAAAAAAGTGTCAAAAAATTTTTGCCGCGCAACAAAATTCTTTTTGATGCCCATACACTTTAATAGGCGTCTGCGAAATTTCGCCAGCAGCGAATTTTTGGCAAAACAAAACGGGTCAAATTCGCCCATCCCTATACAGAACAGTTACAGACCCTACCCTCTTACAAGCCAGAGAAAATGTGAAAGTAATTGATGGGGAATCCATTGAGCCAGGGCTCAGGCTGACCTATCCTCACATGGCTTTAAATTGTACCAAGTATAAAAGAAAATCAAATTACGTGGTTGAGCAATTAGTGGCACAGAAACCATACAAAAAATGGTGTTAGATATTGCTCATGACCATGTAATGGGGGACATCTTGGTGTTGAAAAACTACAGAGATAAATATGCAGAGGTATTTTTGGCCTGGAATGTATTGGCAGGTAAAAAATTACTTCTCTGTCTTCTCTGTCAGATTTCTGCTCCACACACTTTCATAGTCCCTTGGTTCCATTACCCATTATTGAATTACCATTTAAGAGGATAGCCATGGATCAGGTGGGCCCTTTGTTAAAGTCTGTCCAGGGACATGAATATATTTTAGTGATTATGGACTATGCCACTCGCTATGTGGAAGCTTGTTTTGTGTGCAACACTTCTGCTAAAACCATTGCCAAAGAATTGCTTGATGTGTTTGGTAAGGCTGGGATCCCTAAATAAATCCTACTGATCAGGAAACCCCTTTAATGTCTAGAGTAACAAAGTAACTCTGTAAATTGTTTACAATCTCACACTTGAGAACCTCCGTGTACCACCCCCATACAGATGGTCTTGTGAACAGTTCCACAAGACCCCAAAAAGTATGTTTAAAAAGGTAGTGGTAAAAGATGGGAAAGACTGGAACTGCCTATTACCCTAACTTATGTTTGCTATTAGGCAAGTTCCCAGTCCTCCACAGGTTATTTGAGTTACTCTATGGGAGGCATCCTAGGGGGCTCTTAGATATAGCCAAATAAACTTAGGAATGGAAAGTAACACCCCACAGGAGTGTAATTGACCACATAACACAGATGCAAGATCGAATTGCCCATTGTAAAAGAACAGCTGGTCCAGCTAGGCTGCTCAACAATGTACAGTATGTATAACTGTAATGCTAAAATACAGGCTTTCTTACCTGGAGACAGAGTACTGGTGTTGGTCCCCACGGTTGGGAGTAAGTTCCTGGCAAAATGGCAGGGGCCCTTTGAAGTCAGTGTGAGGGTTGGGGAGGTACATTACAAGGTACAACAACCTGGCACTTTACTTAAATCCTGTAAAGACAGGATGTTATTGAGTGCAGTACCAGCCTCTGCTGTTTTTAATGTAAAATGCATGACTCCTCTGCTCCCTGAAGTTACCATTGTGGAAAATTATGCTTCCCAGAAGCAAGAGGTGATAGAATTCCTTATGAAAATAATGATTTTCTCTGACACCCAAGGTATTGAACATGACATTGTCACTGAGCAAGAGGTTCGAATTAATCTCAAACCCTATAGGATTCCCAAAGATGTTGCTGATGAAGTAGCAAAAATGCTTGAGCTAGGGGTAATTGAAGAGTCCAGTAGTGACTGGTCTAGCCCTTGTGCTTGTTCCCAATCCAGATGGTAGCTTTTGGTTTTATATTAACTTCCACAAGCTTAATTCTGTGACTAAGTTTGACACTCACCTAATGCATAGGGAGACAAGCTCATTGACAGGCTGGGTACTGCTCGGTTTCTGCCCATATTGGATTAAACAAAAGGGCATTGGCAGATACCATTAACTGAGCCTGCAAAGGTATAAACTGCTTTAGTCACTTAAGGTGGTTCTTTCTAGTAAAAGTAATGCTCTTTGGTCTACAGAATGTCCCTGTCACGTTTCAAAGTGCCATGGAAAGAATTTTAAGAAGCAGGTTCAAGCTTTCCTGGGTATCACTGGGTATTACAGGAGGTCTAGTCCTTATTTAGCCACCTTGGCAGCTCCCTTAACAGACTTAACAAAGAGTAAAAACATAAAAAATATTTTCAGGCCCCCAAAGATGCATTATGTGCACAGTCAGTTCTTTATTCCCCAGATTTCTTGAAGAACTTAGTGGTTCAACAGATGCATCAGAAGTGGGTTTAGGGCAGTATTATCCCAGCCTGATAATGGAGAAGAGCATTCAGTGGTTACTTCAGTAGAAAGCTCAATAACTGTGAGAAAGTATGCCACTATTTGGCTGTTTGGTCATAAAGTGAGCACTAGAGGCCTTAAGTTAATACCTCTTAGGGAGATGCACTGACCTTATCACAGACCATGCACCCCTAAAGTGCATGGCCCAAAAGAAGGAAATCAACAGATGGGTGAATCTATGGTTAGCCATACTGCAGGACTACAGTTTCACAGTGAGACATAGGCCCTGTTAGAGGTGGGCAATGTTGATGCCCTGCCCTGGGTTCACTTCTGATGGGCCTCAGTTGTTCAAACCACTGGGTTGAAACAAGGAGGGGTGCAGTATGTGGTAAGGTCACTATTAGGATACCTGGTAAAGTCGAGGACAGAGCTTACATACAGTATCTCCCAGAATTTGTTCTGGTTGTGCCATGTGCTGCTTTACCCCCAATTGGTCCCAGCTACCTAACTCCTGGTAGTATATAACAGTAACAATAACAATATATACCTGTATATGTAGCCATATTCTGTAAATATAGGTACTCTAGCACTGATTTTCTTCCTTGTGCCGCTACAGGAGTCCTGTGTCTCCACGACAGGGGAAGGTAGCTGTAGAGGAAATCGCACACCCACGACACCCGTCCAATATTGTAGTACCTGGTGCCCAGTGATGGAGGAATCGGCAAACCTCTCAAGTAGATACGAAAAAGCACACCGGCACACAGGATTTGAAGCTGCAGGGCAAGCCCTTGCAATTTTTTAATGCAGTGCTTGACAAAGGGGCGTGACCCCGAAACGTTGCACCTGCACTGCATTAAAAAATTGCAAGGGCTTGCCCTGCAGCTTCAAATCCTGTGTGCCGGTGTGCTTTTTCGTATCCACGACAGGGGAAAGCAGGTACAACAGGATTTGACTTGCCTCCACCCAGAGTCGGACTGGTCTGTGATATCCCTCCCTGGGAACTTTTCTGACCCACAATCACATACAAAGGACCTCTTGTATTTGTCTTTATGTATTTTGTGGTCACAGCCTCATTGCCTCCCTTAAAGGAAAACTATACCCCCAAAATGAACACTTAAGCAACAGATAGTTCATATCATATTAAGTGACATATTAAAGAATCTTACCAAACTGGAATATATATTTAAGTAAATATTGCCCTTTTACATCTCTTGCCTTGAGCCACCATTTTGTGATGGTCTGTGTGCTGCCTCAGAGATCACCTGACCAGAAATACTTCAACTCTAACTGTAACAGGAAGAAGTGTGGAAGCAAAAGACAGAACTCTGTCTGTTAATTGGCTCATGTGACCTAACATGTATGGTTTGTTGGTATGTTTGTGAGTACAGTGAATCCTACGATCCCAGGGGGCGGCCCTAATTTTTTTAAAATGGCAATTTTCTATTTATGATTACCAATGGCACATACTACTAGACAAGTATATCATTATGAAAATGGTTTATTTACATGAAGCAGGATTTTACATATGAGCTGTGTTATGCAATATCTTTTTATAGAGACCTACATTGTTTGGGGGGTATAGTTTTCCTTTAAATGGTTTTAAAAATTAGTTGCGATCACTACTTTCCCTTGTTTGCCACAATCACATACACATAGAGGAAAGGTTGATGGATTTATTTGCAGGGCCCTGTACCCTTAAACAACCGTTATACATACAACGTGCCAGCCGGGAGCAACTTCATAGAATAATGCAAATGGTATTATTGCTGAACTGCTGAGGGGAAGACCCACTTAAAATATGTAGTAGTTTCATCAGAGTGTTGAGAAGGGCTGAATGACTTTGAAATCCTAAGGAGAGGTGTTGTCCTTTTCCAATTTCATGTAGTGGTGCAATCTCATTGGTCAGATGCTCAGGCCTATGATTTTAGTGTAAATGGATGAACGAATGATAGAAGTATTGGTGTGCCCTGTATTATTTAACATAATAGAATTTATATTACATCACTTTCCCCATAAGTGTTCTGAGCAATTAAGTACCTTTATTCTTTCATTATAACTTTTTGTATTTTTTATATGAGACAGATCTGTAAGGCATATGTTTCCCTAACAGGTGGTTTTAATAGCAAGAAGAATGAAGTTAAAGACCTTTGTGTGCAAATTTGTGTACATTTTTACCATAACTAGAGAGTTCTCTTTGCTGCATGCTGAAATCTAGCTCATTATTTCACCCTCACTAACTTTATAGTCCTAGGCAATCTGCATATACTCCTTTGATTCAATAATAGGGTTGAGATCAGCCTACATAACAGCTGAAACCAATAGATATACTCACCCTAGTAAAAAAAACTCAACTGCCATTACACCGTTGTTTACCAAATTTGAGTGTTTTCTATTGTATGTTTTCTGCAAGAGAAGCCTTTAGTAATAGCTATCCTTGAATCTTACAATAATAAGTAGGCCATATGTGCAAGATATTGTCATCCAGAAGTGTCTGAAGCATTCACCCCAGTTCTGCCTTTCATGGGAAAGCATTAGAAATATACTGCACATGCGACTACCAGCGAGTATGACAGATAAAGCAGCAGGCAGGCTGGGAAGTAAAACGTTAACTTTATTTAACAGAATGTTAAGGAACAGTACAGGTATGGGATCTCTTATCCAGAGTGCTTGGGACCTGGGGTTTTCTGGATAAAAAGATCTTTCTGTAACTTTGATCTTCATACCTTAAGTCTACTAGAAAATCATGAAAAAATTAAATAAACCATTTAAGCTGGTTTTGCTTCCAATAAGGATTAATTATATGATAGCTTGGATCAAGTGCTGCTTTATTATTGGAGAGAAAAAGGAAATCATTTTTGAAAATGTGGATTATTTGGATAAAATTGAGTCTATGAGAGACAGCCTTTCCTTAATTTGGAGCTTTCTGGATAAAATATCCTATACCTGTATCAAGTTGTTAGATTGCAAGCCCAAAACACTTCCACCACTATACTTTATAGTTTGTATCAGGTTCTTCTGGTGCAAAGCTGCATTTGGTTTTCATCAGACAAATTACTTTGTCTCCTCTGTCCAGAACACATTGTTCCAGAAGTCTATACTGTGGGGCCGATTCACGAAGGGTCGAATATCGAGGGTTAATTAACCCTCGATATTCGACTAGGAACTAAAATCGTTTGACTTCGAATATCGAAGTCGAACGATTTTGCGCAAATCCTGCAATCGATCGATCGAAGGGTTTTTCATTCGATCGAACGATTAAATCCTTCGAATCGAACGATTAAATCCTTCGAATCGAACGATTAAATCCTTCGAATCGAACGATTAAATCCTTCGAATCGAACGATTAAATCCTTCGAATCGAATGATTCGAAGGATTTTAATCCAACGATCGAAGGAAAATCCTTCGATCAAAAAATCCCAGGCAAGCCTATGGTGACCTTCCCCATAGGCTAACATTGACTTCGGTAGCTTTTAGCTGCCGAAGTAGGGGGTCGAAGTTTTTCCTAAAGAGACAGTACTTCGACTATCGAATGGCGAATAGTCGAACGATTTTTAGTTCAAATCGTTCGATTTTCGTAGTCGAAGGTCGAAGTAGCCCATTCGATGGTCGAAGTAGCCCAAAAAAACTTCGAAATTCGAATTTTTTTTAATTCGAACCCTTCACTCGAATTTAGTGAATCGGCCCCTGTATGTGTATTTCACATAAATATAAGTTAGCCTGCAAGACTGGCAGTTATAAAAACTTTTTAGGTGGGATTAAGTCTTTATTTATTCTGACCTACTTTTTATTATGCAATACTTACTTTAAATTTGGCCTACCACATACGCTAGAACAAACTTTTATTTACATTTCATATCTTTCAATCTGCTACTGTGCATACTGTGTCCTAAAATTGGTTATCTTAAGTGCTGACCTTATCCTTAAGGCTGAAAGTGAAAGCAACTTTAGATTATTGAACATGGCATTTGATTTTCATTAACAATTGCAGATCAAGAAACTTTAGGTCAACACCTGCTGGTCACTTGCTCTGTTTGGGGAAAACAAACGTAATATAATACACAAATATACTTTACAGTTGGACTTGATTGCTAAGGAAATGAAGGCCTAGCATGACTTTGAATAGTCTGCCAAAACCTTGAAACATTTATAATGAAGTCATTGAATCAGGAAACTGCCCCGAATGCTTTATGTGGGTGGCCTCAGCAGGAAAATATAAAAAAATAAAAGTTATGTGGAGAGCTGTGTAAATAATTAAAGGCGTTTATAGGCCTATCAAACTTTTTTGTCTATTGTTGGAATCAAAAACAACGTAACTGTTTATAATATACTATGTCCAAAGAGCCTGCACTCCAGTATGATTTGAGTTAATATAATTGACACTAGCATTATATCCTTCTCTGCCACACTGTAATGTACTGTAAAGACAAAATATGAAGAAGAATTTTAAGTACATTGAGCATCTTAGAAGATATCACATGACGGCAATGTGCATCTGTGTTCACCATAAACTCCCTAAAGAAGGCATTCTGGGCATTTGTTGAATATAAAATGTATTTTTTGGAGGACAGTGCAGCTGAAGAACCCTGCCATTTCAACAAATAGTCCAGTTACAAAGCTTAAAGGGTAAGTGCTTCTGTAGCTGTCAGCTGTCAGTTCAGCAGATGCAAAGCTCAGTGGGGGGCAAGGTTCAAAATGCAAAAAACACAATTTAGATTTTGTTTATGGTGCAAAAGAAAATTTTCATCCCTATGTTTTTTTACCTGTAATGGATTTTCTTCCCAAAAATTCCAGTGTCATTGTGGGCACCTGGCATATTTTGAGGGATGGTGAGCATTTAATCATTTACTAAAACCATTAGCATACTATTCACTGGGTGCAAGTCAGTTGTTTATATGGATGCAACCGGCACATTAAACCCTGGAATTACCACCATGTCAAAGATGGCAGTAATTCCCTGGTTTTTCAAGGTTTCCATTTGTGCAGTTAAGCTCAATCAAATAGCATAGGCCATACAATTTAATGGTGCTCCCCACAGCCACAAGGTGCAAGGACCATGTATGGGTGCAAGTACTGTTGTGAATTTCATCAATACTACTTTTTTGAATCCATTTCAGCATAAGTGAGGCTTATAGTCTTTTGATTTAGTGGACACGGTACAACAACCAGAGATCCTACATTCACGGAGAATAAGTAGATACTGCCTAAAGTGGGTATGCCATAGTATCCATGTTCCATATGAACCAAATCTAAAGTGGGTATGCCATAGTATCCACGTTCCATATGAACCAAATCTAAGTCTGGAGAGTCTTTCAAAAGAAGTGAACTTTAAATAAGCGCAAACCTGCAAAGCAGAACTCAAAACTGTTTTTGTTTTTCCAGTAGAAGCAATTTGCCATTGTAATTAAAATATATTTATTCTGGAACTTTACAATATTACATTTTAACATGCTTTCCCATTTTATAAACATAATTACACCAAACAGCTCAAAAATGTTCTGCACACTAAACACTAAAGTGCAATAAAAGTATCATTTACTTAAATGCAAAATAGCTTGTACTTTAGAAGCCTTTGATTCCACCTTACATTTTTGAGCATTCGGTATGTTGCATTGGGATGCTGTGCTCCTGCCAAATATCTTTCAGTCAGTGATTTATGACATGTGATATGTTGTTCATCCCAAATGGAAACAGTTTAACTGAAACATGAGAGGCCTTGCACATTCAAAAGCATGATGACAAGTTTCTGTTTGGCTTTCTGGGAGAACATACCGTGCAAAGTTGCCACATTCTACAAAGAGAAAAACAACAGACATTCTTAGGAAAACAAAATTCTGTTTAAATATATTTTCTGTCTTCAGTCTGGAAAAGTTTTCTTCTATTATACATCCCAGTGTGAAATATGATATAACAGAAATTTTATAAAACAGTGTTTCTAGTATTATTTGTAAATAGTAACATAGTAACATAGTAAGTTATGTTGAAGACACGTCCATCAAGTTCAATTTTTTAACTTTTTCTAACCTGCCTAACTGCCAGTTGATCCAGAGGAAGGCAAAAAAAACCCATCTGAATCCTCTCCAATTTGCCTCAGAGGGGGAAAATTCCTTCCTGACTACAAAATGGCAATTGGACTAGTCCCTGGATCAACTTGTACTATGAGCTATTTCCCATAACCCTGTATTCCCTTACTTGCTAAAAAGTCGTCCACCCCTTCCTAAAGCTATCTAATGTATCAGCCTGTACCACTGATTCAGGTAGAGAATTCCACATCTTCACAGGTCTCACTGTAAAAGAAAACCCCTCTGAATATTTAGGCAGAACCTCTTTACCTCTTTTCTTCTAATAGATATGAAGAAAAGAGTATATGTTCACTTATAATGTATTATATGTTTTATATCTAGCTTGTTAGGAGAGCCCTTTTGGAATCAACAGGTAACTCAGTTTCTACTACCTCAGTAATGTTTTTAAAGCTAAATAAATTTACAATGCTAGACGAGAAGGATTTGCTTTGTCTGTACTTATGGAAGTGTGGAGCACAAGGCTGTCATTGATGTTTAGGTGCTCTTAGTCACAAATTTTTTACAGAAGACTTTCAGATACTCCGTATCCCTATCCATTAGCAAACCAACTTTCTGAAACAATTAGGGCAAAGACACATGTGAAGATTCGGGGAGATTAGTCGCCTGGTGACAAATTGCCTCTTCTTCAGATGACTAATCTCCCTGAACCACCACCCCGCCGGCTAGAATTTAAATCGTCGGCAGGATGGCAATCGGAACGATTCATTTTTCAAAGTCGCCCAAGGTTTCCTTGTTAGGCAACTTTGGGCGACTTCAGAAAATGAAGTGCTCCGAGTGCAATGCAGTTCGGGGAAATTAGTCGCCCTAAAAAGAGGTGTTTGTCACCGTGCGACTAAATCTCCTCGAATCTTCTGTCTCTGCCCTTAGAGTTTCCTACACTACTACATTCTTTTATTGTGATAGAAATACTCTCAAGAAACGAACCATGTTTCTACAAAGAAGTTGGTTGTACAGTTGCTTGCAATTTTGGAGTACTAATCAGAGATCACTAAATGCAAATTCTAAACTATTGTTCTAGGTTACTAGGTTACTGTAACAAATTAGACCTTGCTCTTTAAGAGCTGTAGGAAGAATGGATCAGTTTGGAAACACAGTCTGGAGTCTCTCATCTTTTTTTCATATCTCTAAAGTCAATGTGTCCATTTATCAGTGTTGCTATACACTGAGAATCTTTCAGAAATGTATTCAGCTATTGATCACTTCAGAAAGAGCCTTGTTTGCTTGGGACATTGCTATTCTGTGTCCACAAACTGCTGAATGAAGGCATTTTTTCATTGGAGTGTTGTCACTTAGAATTTTCAAGATGGACTATTATCATCAGTCTTCAGATGGGGAACCCAAGAGTCCTTGAAGATTTCCAGATAATAGACACCCAAATCAAGGTTTTCAGTAAACATTTTTGATTGTAATATATGCATTAATTAATTCTGATGGTAGGGGCCAAAGGGTCCATTTTATATGGTGCACAGTTGATCACCGCTCTGATTGCTATTGTAAGTATTTTTTTCTCATGGTATGAATTGAGTTCACCACTGAGACTGAGAATGCTTCAGCTCCATTTACCAGAAAAAAGGGTCATTTCAAAACTCTGCACGCTAAATATATAAGAGGCGCTTATAAGGTACTTATTTGTATGAAGGATAGCAACCATATTGTCTATTCCAAAGAATAAATCCATAAGATTGTAGTGGTATGAAATAGTGACCATATGATCATTGAAGTTAATTTCAGACTGTGGTTTCTGGGCCTAGCAGAAGCCTCACCACATGGCCACCTCTTGCCTGTTCAGAACCAATTGCTGCGGCCCTACCTCGCTTCAAAGCCACAGCTGAGACCCACTACCCATGAGCTGGGGCTTACTAAGGATTGGATACACAGGGATTTCTCCCATTGTTCCAGCTGCCCAATCCAGCACTGATTGAAGTTGTTGAATACTTACTAGTGTTCACCAAGCAGTAAGTTATATCAGAAAACAAAATGTTTATTTTATTTTTTATTTATTATGATCACTCAATTGTCCTTTGAATATACCCAAATAAGTGTGTTTTTCTTTATCAATAAATTGATCCATTGTCTGTGGAGTAATGCATAAGTTTGCTTCTACAGCTGGAACTCTATGCTATACATTATATCAATGGATGCAAGTTATAAGTCTTTATACTAGATACCCAGAAACTCTATTTACATGAATGAATGGACTTCTTGTACTTTGCTCATATATTTCAACAAAGCGATCCACTGGCCCATCTCTTGTTGAAATACTTCACGCTTCATCTGTAGAACAGCAGCATAAACAATAGCTGATGTTAATGGAAAGAAGTGAATTTCAAATGAAAGATTTTTATTCATCATATGTTTAAAAGAAGAGCAATCTCTTCAAATGTCCCCCATTCCATATTTTACAGTACTATTTCAATATATTTGACAGCATTTTGCAGAGTTCAGGCAAATTTACATGGTTAATTCAGTTGCTTTATGGAAAGCTTGTTTGTGAGTTTCTGCAAATGCCCTATGTGATTTTGCTCTGTACGCTTTTGAATGCCAGCCATTGACTTCAGCTATATTTTTCAAGAGGATATTAAATTCACCGAAGGGCTTTGAAAGGAGATATAGGTACTGAGGATTATAAAAACAAGGAACAGGACAAGGGAATTCATTATCAGCACATATAAGAAAGGAGACAACTACTGTAAATGAGGTGTTCGTTTTTCAAAATAGTATCATATGGCACCTGACTAACATTAGAATACCCACAACAAGACACATGTAGGGGAATGTAATAAAAGTCGATAACAGAAAAAATATTCTCAATGCGAACAGTTATGCCTTTGCACAAAAAAATGTGCTTTGGGCGAATTACAGTGAAAGACCGTTTGCGAATTTTATAGTTTGCGCCAATGCGCAGTAAATGTAATAAAACTTCTTACTGAAAAAGTCTTTATGTTTGCTCTAAAAGATTAGGACACCTTCAAGCACTTCTTAAGAGTGCGCAATTAAAATTTGCAATGCGCAATTAAAATTCGCAATGGAATAAAAGTTTAAGGAACAATATTACATTGTGAGATGTGGATTTTTGTTCTTATTGGTGCGAATTGTTTTTTTCTTTGCGACTTCAATTACATTCCCCCCATGGCCTATTTTCTAGTGCAATGCTATTTTTGCACCTGCACTGCTGCTGTGTTGTGTGGATGTAAAGACACTGGAATTTGGGAAATAGAATATGATTTGCAGAGCAGATTTGGATACTTTTTTCCACATTGCACATATTATATATGACTCACTTCATAATACATGATTTACTGATTACCGTTAGTTGACTTTCATTATAATTTGTTTGTTTATCATAAAGGCTCACTCTTGGTCCACTGCTATTTTCAGTTTACAATTTCTACTTATTAACCAGAGGCAAACCTAGCCCCCGCCGAGACCCCCTGTAAAAATCTTCTCTCAAGCCTCCCAGCTCCCTGCCTTTAGTGGTACGGTCGGGTAGGGGGATTTATGTAAAGCTATAGAGAAATCAGACCCCGCAGTCCGGGCCCCCCTGGGGCCGTGGTGCCTGCTTCCTCTATAGTTACTATATGCCACTGTTGCTATAACATTTCCATTCAAGGAGCATCAGGCATCATTTGTAGCAGAACTGGCAGGCAATTGGTCTGTGTGTGTGTGACGGGGGTAGCTGACCGAATTGGGTGAAGATTGTAAGCTCTTGTGAGCAGGGCCCTCTGGTCCTTTTGTTATTCTGTAACCATAGATTCTTAAATGATTGTCTTTTCCCATGCCCCTTTACTCTGTGAGGCTCCACATTATTCTCACCTTTTTAAGGCAGATTTAAATTAGAGAAGTATATATACAGAATCCCCCTGCTGCTCTTGAAATTATGTTTTTTAACACATATTTGATTTCTAATTCAAATTTGATATGCAAAAAGGCTCTGAATAGCCGTGAAATATTGTGTACTTGTTCTATGTATTATTAGACAGCGTTTTCACGCACTTTTATGTCAAAGATTTGTTTTACCTAATTTATTTAAAAAAGGGCCAGCATGATATTTTATTATTATTATTATTAGGTACAGTATATGTGTAATATGTTTATATTCAGTATAACTGTTAAAATCATTGGGCAGAATGTACTCTACTGAGAACTGAGATGAATTTAAATTGTGTCAAATTGAAAATTTTCAAAAGGAGTTTGTGTTCTTTATAACTTGCCATTCGGTTTAATAAAATGTTCCTACGATTACAAAGAACTGTAGAGAAATCTATGTACAAGCGTGCATCAGTTAAAAAAAAAAAAAAAGAACTGATGCACATATTATGCAGAGGGAAAATGAAAATCCGCTTTGTATGCTGTTAATGTAAATGGCATTGGACACCTGGCACTCTATAAACACTATGACACTGTGCAATTGTAAACATGGGCACAATGGTGTTCTTATTCTGAGCAGAGAATCCATCTGCGCACGACAGCACAAAGACAAAAGAGGATTGTTAGCACGTTAAGGCACCTTGATGCAATCATACCACTTGACTGTTTTATTAATTGTTCCATCTGTTAAGTGAGAACTTTCTGACATTGGTTGGTACAGCGATCTGAAACCCCGAGTTCTGCTTCCCATTGGTTCCACATGTGTTTATGTTTGTTCTCAGTAAGCAGAGATTTCAGGGAGAACATAAAGCGCTTCTGATCGATTGTAATATCAGTCAGGCAGAATTGAGGCCTGAGAATGAAATGCTCTTCTTTCTCAGGGCTGTGTGAACCTCGTCCATGCCAGACACATTCCTCTATGCTTGTATAAGAAATCTGCACATTACCATTTCTGTTACATTCATTTTGATACACTTGAATGTTTAAATAGTTCACTTCCCTGTGCAATATTAGGAAAATGTTTAATTATACCCAGTATAAGTAATAATATTATTTGCATTTAACCTATAGAGCACATACATATAAGCTTATTTACTGTTTTAGAATACATTTAGTGAGCATGAACTTTTTCTGCATCCTTAGCATCCTTGCTTAAAATTACCATTCCCACATGAATTCTGTACCCCTTGTTAGATAAATGATTGTCACACTGTTTGTTATAAACTAGGGTAAAGTGCTGTGTAACAAATATGTGCTATTTAAATAAATGATGATAATGAATTGCGTGAACACACCAGTACAGACAATTTCCAAGTGATTCTCATATAAAAATGTGCTACTACTTACAAGGGTGTATCAGGGGCTGATTTAGCAAATTCTTAATCTAAACTCACAATGTCAAATTAAAGCTTCAAAAATGCACATTTTAGAGATTTATACACTGCAAAACAACAACAACTCGAATGTTAAAGTTTAACATCTAAAAGCTGGCAAATTAATGTAGAAGTCAATGGCATTGTTCTCGGCAAAAATGTAAACCATTTTTCAAACTCTTTTGTTTTTTTTGAGAATTGGTAGAACCATTGAAAATGATCGAATTAGATGTATTCAAGTTTTTTTTCACATTCTTATTTTTTGCATTCAAGTTTTTTCATAAATCAGCACACATTCGTGTCTGGTAAGTTTTCAAGTTTCTTTAAATTTAAAAACAACTCTATAATTCACAAATTTAAATTTTCAGAAATAAGCCCCTCAGGGGCAGAATTACTAAATCCTGACTTTTTTTTTTTATTTATCACAGAAAAAGTTGCAGAAAAACTAAGCATGACTTTTCCAGGATTTATTATGCATCTAAACTGTGAATCTAAATTGCCAGAATTTCGTTTACCGAAGTCGCCCAACATTTCCTCGTGAGGCAACTTTAGACGACTTCAGAAAACGAGGTGCACCCATCGCCATCCCACCGGTGATTTACATTCTAGCCGGCGGGAGGCAGTTCAGGTAGATTAGTCGCCCCGAAGAAGAGGAGATTTGTCGCTGGGCGACTAGTCTCCCTGAATCTGATAATGTGTCTCTGCCCTAAAATGTGTTCTGTTTGCTGATAGCTGTACAATCTACTGTCTATTAGATAACAGTAAGTGAAAGAGAATATGTTGTGGTTAACCTTTTAAAATTAAACATCATCCCGAAAACAGATGAATAAGTAGAGACAAAGTGAATTCCTCAAGAAAAAGTCGGGTCATTGAGTGAGAGTATTTGTATATATGAGATCTGCTTGTGGAGTACTTATCTTTTGTTCAATCCTGTTTAAAGTTCACTTGCAGATATTCAAGTTTTTAAATCTCTTCGAAATATTTACATTGGCAGTAACCTATAGTTGCGTAATTGTTTAGCGGAGTTGTTTTGAATAAACTTTCGGATGAGTTGACATCAACATATTAATCTCATGGGTTCTCAGCACATTTTTTATGCAGATAATATAAGGCAATTGTATTTATTTAGCTCTGTTGTGATTCATTTTAGGTTCACAGTAACAAGATACTAGTGGTTACTACCTTCTTATTTGCTTGTCGATATAGAAGACAAACAAATATAGAAACAGGAACTAAAAAAGTAAAAAGAATATAGCCATAAACATATTCAAAAAGTGGAGAACAAACCTCTTTGAGTCCTGTGGACATACGCATCATTTTAATCAGGTGAATTACTGGAAATTTTTAATTTCAGTAACAGAATTCTCACTGGTCAATTCTCTTGCAACTAATGAATGAATGAATGATTGAATTAATTAATGAATGTTTTAGTCAGCAGCAGTCTCATTGGTGAATATTCTTGCATGTGTAATTAAGGTTTTTGTAATCTAAATAAGGGAAGTAGGGGAACTGTGGGACAGTTCTATAGTAGGTTTTCTACACTATAACAAAATAGGTGGCAAGGAAATAAACTTGGTATCACTCATTTAAAGCTCAGGGTTGATTTTCTGCCTAATGCTATTTGCATTGCAGTAAATATAATGAATTTAAGGAAAAGGAAAGGCATATTTAATTGGGGGTGCCAAAAGTTGAGCACCCCTAAATGATTATATATACTTACCTCACATCCCGGTTAGGTGCTCCTATCAGGAGAAAACTGCACCGGTCCAGGGGTTCTTCCAATGAGGACCACAGAGCAATTGGCTTCCTGGGGCAGATACATGCATAGCAGAACGAAATAGGCAGCTTTTTTGTTAAAGTTCAGCTTTTTGTGCTACTGCACATTCGCATCCGCGCAAAGAAAGAACAAGCCGGAAGCGAATCGCTCCATGGTGCCCTCTGGAATAACCCTCTAGTGCAGTTTTCTGCTGATAGGAGCACCGGCCTGCGGTGTGAGGTAAGTAAATAAAATCACTTGGGGTGCCTAACTTTTGTGACCCCCAAGTAAAGAGCTCCTTTCCTTCTCCTTTGAATAGCATCTCCTGGAAGTTTAACCTAGCTTAACTGTTTTTCAGTTTTTCTGAAAGGGAATTTACTATGGTCTACCCACAGGTCGGGCCGACTCCTGCACAAAATCTTCGGGTTGCAGTTCCGGCTTCCAGCGCCAGAATTTATAGACTTCCGCCCTTTCCTTTTGTGACATCACTGTGGGGTGGGGTGCAGGTCTATAAATAGAGGGCAGCAGCTGGGCCAGGCCAGGTGCAGATTGGGAGGGGGCGGGTTAGGGTCAGGTGCGGGTTGAGACCCATACATCACTACCTCCCAACCCTAATCCGGCCCGGCACAAGTCTATAAATTGCATATGCAAATTCGGAATTGGTTCGGTATTCAGCCAAATCTTTCACAACGGATTCGGGGGTTCGGCCGAATCCAAAAACGTGGATTCAGTGCATCACTTATGTTACAGCGGATAAGTGCAAAGTGGTAACAGAAATTTGCATTTTACAAATAACAGATCTTGTCACAATTTTCATTGCCTTTTATGAAGAGGTGAGCAGGAACCTTAACTCTGGGATGGCAGTGTATGTGATCTACTTAGACTTTGCTAAAGCATTTAATACAGAACCACACAGAAGGTTAATTTAAGTTAAATAAAGGGATATTGACCTGGAACATATTTGTAGTTGGATAGAGAACTGGCTAAAGGATAGATTACAAAGAGTGGTGTTAATGGAACATTTCCTAATTGGATCAGTGTTGTTAGTTTGTACCGCAGGGGTCTTTACTTGATCCTTTGTTTTTTAACTTTTTAGCTTAAAGAATTTTTGTTGATGATACTAAATTGTGTAAAACTATCCAGCAAACTGGAGGTTCAGTGTTGATAAATGCAAAGTTATGTACTTTGGTATAATAATACAACAAGTTATACACTAGGGGTTATTTATTAAAGGTCAAGTTGTTTTTCCCAAAAAAAAAACTAATTTCTGGGTTAAAAAAACTCAAATCTTTGGGTTTTTAATGAGTCAAGTTGAGTATGCAGTGCAGTTTTGGGCTCCAGTCCTTAAGAAGGATATACATGAGCTAGAGACTGAGAGGCAGAGACGTGCAACTAAACTGGTAAAGGGGATAAAAGATTTCAACTGTGAGGATGGACTGTCAAGGATGGGGTGCTTGTGAGGGTCCATGATTATGCTTTACAAATGCATCGGAGTACAGGATTGCCTTTGATGAATGGGTTTTACATGCAACTTACTGGAAATTAAGCTATTCTATATATATATATATCTATATATATATATATATATATATATATATATATATATATAATAAGCTAATAAATTGTCAGGTATCCTGTTTTTATTGACATTTTAAACATAAAGAAAATAAAAATAATATATAATAAAAAATAAAAAAAATATATATATAACATAAATGATTAATCAGTTGTCTAATTGAGTAGCAGAAAAGTGTCAATGTTAACCTATTTTAAATACACCATCTTAAAACTGCAGGAGCTGCTGTTCTGAAAAACCAATCAGCAGGTAGAATTTACTAGTAATCTATTTAATTGCAAGCAGCTTATTGGTTGCACTTCATAGTGCCTTATATTACATATGGGGGTTAGAGGCCTGTTTACTATTTTCATAAACTTAGTTTCATTTTTAATGAAGCTAAAAAAACTTGAATGTTTTGCTGAACTGGGAAAATAAATATATAATTAAAGCTGTTAGAGACAATATGCATTGACTTTTACTTGTTTTGCTTAAAATGGAGTTTTATCGGTTTTATTCTTTAATAAACCCCAACTATTCAAGTTTCCAAAGAATATGCTCAGGTATATTAGTGGTCACGTTTGTGTTTTTTCTGGAATTGTGAAAAAAAACTAAAAACATAAATTTTGATAAATCAACCCCTAAATTACTTGCCACATACCGCAAGCAGTTTCTCTGTTTGTCCTTATGTAAAGGCAATGCGATAGTATATGTGTCCCTTTTGTCCACCTTAGCTTCACCTCCTTCAGCTATGCATACTCTTATGGTTACTAATTTTCTTAAAACACCAGCATGCATATGTAGCTGACATATAGGAGTGCACATAGCAGAAAAGAGAAGGGTAACCTAAAATAGACACTGGAGAAGTAACATGGTTTGGGAGTGTATTTAATGGCTGATGACATTTTAAAAGCCACATAGCAGATTCCAAAGGGGGGGGGAGAGTTTTAATCACTTTCCTGCAGTAGGGATGTAGCGAATTGCCGTTTATGTGTTCGCGAACGCCGTTCGCGAACACCGGCAAAAATGCGAACAGTTCGCGAACAGTTCGCGAACTTCGAACATCCGTAAAATCGTTCGATTCGAACGATCGAAGGATTTTAATCGTTCGATCGAAGGATTTTCGTTCGAATCGAACGATCGAAGCCATTCGATCGAATGATTTCATTCGATCGAATGGCTTCGATCGTTCGATTCGAACGAAAATCCTTCGATTTTAGCGGTCGAAGGAATCGAATGGTCGAATGGTCGAACGATTTTTGTTCGAATCGAACGCGAACTCGTATTGGCGAACGTCGCGCGACGTTCGCGAACATTCGGCGGACGCGAACAGTCGAAGTTCGCGCAAACTAGTTCGCCGGCGAACAGTTCGCTACATCCCTATCCTGCAGTAAGTCATACAATCTGTGGTGCCAACTATAGAATTTACATATCTGGGTGTATCATAAATCTATGCAATGCCTTCTGTTGTTGGCATCTTGGGGCAAAGTAGGGAAGGTGTTAAACAGTCACCCAGTGAGACAGTTATTTTTCCTAAAAACTTTGAGGTTCCAAGTAAGCTTTTTACACCACACTTTGAAGTTAGACATGCAAAGGGTAGTATTTCTGTGACGGAAAAGCATTGCTTCTCATTTCATTAATGACTTCTTTTTTACCTTGTGTACCGTATAGTTCCACTGTAGAATTGTAATTTCTGTATTTTTAGGTCATGGTAGAAGGAACTCTTTTCTCATGGGCTTGCAATGCACTCTCCATATGAGTTCAGCTGTATATTCACATATCAAATGTTCCTGGCCACAGTACTAGGTTTTAGGAACATGATATTTATGTTCTGCTTTCACCATTATTTGGTGTAATGCTTTATGGAACTTGGCTCTTCGCTGCATAATTCTGATCAAGAATTAATTTCAATGGCGCCTGCTGTTTTGTTCAAGCTTCACTTGTAAAAAGGCAAATTATTCTACTACTTACTACATTAATGCTACACAACATTAAAACCATGTCAACTGTAGTTTCAGGATAAAATGTTCTCAAAACATTCTAATTCAGCATGAGCCAGTGCAAACTCTTTACTGTTCTATGTGTTTTGATAGTAATTATGAAACACAACAGAGCATAGTTTTTAAGACAGATCGTTACTGACCGTATCTATAGAGTCAGCCAACCGTTGTGTTGCACACATGGTCTAGTCCCTTGGCTTTAACAAATGTCTAAGTGGGCACCATGCCACATAAGCATATGGGTATGTATGTTAGCAGATCAAGAACAGGTATGGGATTACAAAAAAAATAAATTCAAGGGCAGCTTTCCCAGCTGGTTTCAATGGTCCATATGCCTATATTCAAGTATGCTGTTATATTTCACTATTACATGATTGTTATTATTCTGTTTTAATAATTATTAAGAGATGCACTGTTTTTGAAATCATGAAGTCATAGTGTGGGCACCCAGAAGTAATTTCCATGACACAGTATTTGAGCAAGTGAATTTGTACTATAAAGATTTAATTGGTCACTTCCTTGTATGAATACAAGAATCTTGATGTTTGATGGGAACACATACATACTATTGATATACTAAACTAATTGTGTTTCACTCAATTGAAATAGTAGAATTTCAATTATTTATACATGGTTTAGTTTTATAAGCACCATTTCTTCAACATAATATAAAAGTTCCAAAATCAGTCATAATGCTAGCTATGCCAATTCAATTATATAGCTTATATCTTATATATATATTATTATGTATCTGGATATTCTGCACCCATAGTTTTCTTGTTTGTGCTTTCCCACAGAATATATTTCAAGCCTGTGGGGGGGGGGTATTTATTAAAACTTGAATTTATCCCATTTTTTAATAAAACAAAGTCAACCTAACTCTCATCCACAAATTCATCAAAGAATCAGCTCAAAAAAGTTGGTACGGGTAAAGTCTCAACAAAATGATGACGCCTGACGGATTATCATACAAAAACCAGCGCAGATCATGACATCTTCAAATTGTAAAAGGGACATCTGCCATTGACTTCAACATGACCTTGACAGGTTTTAGCTATATGAAGGTATGAATGCAATGAGTTGAAATAGAGAGAAAAGAAAAAGCAAGGACCAACAGATTTGACAATAGCAGCCAGGTCAAAGTTAAAAATGAATGCTGCCGGTTTATGGAAAGAAGACTTAATGGGAGCTTATTACAAATTTAAACACGTTTGTTCTTGATGTGGAGTCAATAGACTGTGCAAGGAAAATAGAGGCACTAGCCAAGCATAAATCCTTTTGGAACCATGCTAACAAAGGTGCCAATGCCTATTAATGTAGAAAATGTGACCGAAGGAAACTCTGGAGAATGGGGTAACGTAATGGAAAATTCGCACTTTAGGTGATCGTTCACCAGAGCAAAAATTTGCCGGGCAAAAGGGAACTTTGTTAGCAATGTACGTTTTTGCTACCGAATTGTCCTCTATGCCTGTTAGTAAATAGGCGATGTCCCTATGGATTGGATTTCTGGTGAAATTTGAAGAAAGCCAGAGCTTTGGTTATTATAGCATTGGACAGGGAAACAAACTAACAGGTCATAATTCAGTCTCAACCAACTCATCCCAACCAGGAATTAAAACTGCTTATACGTGCTGTGGGGAGCATAAGAGTCCTGCAATTGATATGAAGATTAATATTCAAAAACGTGTAGCGAGAATACCATAAAGCATGGGAATAATGGTTGCTATTTGATGTAGAAGATGAGTCAGCAGTGCAGTTTGTAAGTACTACAAAGGATGACGTTTTTCTACAAACACTTTTGCCATTTCTTTTTGTTCTAATTGTATGTAGATGGTACAGCTAATCTGTACAACAGGTTTTCAATCAAGCTGAAGAGTTAGATCAGGCTGAAAAGTCCATATGAACACAGGGGGTAATCAATAATGTTTAAATCTGATTTGTTACAACCTTTATTAAAATGTAACAAGAGCATAAGATGATTGAAAATTGATGCTTACACGGATTGCTTACCTTAAAATTAAATATTACTATGGTGTAGCTGACTGAAGTCTTAAATACATTGCAATTGGTCTTTGTTTTTATTATCTTTTTAATATGATGTTTTTTAGTCTGCAGCTCTGAGGCTTAGAATTAAAATGTTCATTTTTTTAAAAAAATTAGCATCCAGGCAGCAGATTTTAAATAATAATAAAAAATTAATAGTTGAGGGACTCAAAAGAAAAATATGTAATAAAAAATAAGCCCAGCAATAAAACTGATTTGAAGTGAAACTGATGTTTGGTTGCTCGGTTCAGTAGATTCTGACCCATCTTAATACACCTGGAAGGAAAAAATATATCCAGATACCAATTTGTTGTAATTTCCAGAATAATTGGTTCAGTTGTACAGCCCAATGTGAACACTGTGAACACTCGTTCATTTAAAATTTGCCAGCTGACTAAATGAAGAATTTGGGAAAAGGGTATTCTGTTAAATACAAACATAATGGTCCCGAAAGTTATTAGGAGTTGGTAACATGGAAGACTGATTAAACTGCTTACATTTTATTTCCTCAGGGAAGGTAAAGGTGATTTGGATAATCAGGTCCCCCCTTGATTTCCCACAATGCCTTACATGTTGTGTTCTTCTGTGAAGAAGCATGCAATACATTGTAGGAACTGGTATCTAGATTAGAGGAGAGGAAACCTTTCAATATTGTTTCATCATTTTGATTCATCATGCAAAATTTCATTTGTTTCATTATTTGGCTGGAGTTTCACTTGAAATGGCAAAATGGAAAGCTGCAGTTATAGCGTTCAAGAATCACAAACAAGAAGAGATCATGAACACCTGCAAATTGTTTAAGAATGTCTGATGAGTAGCTGTTTGCACAGCAAAAATGTTTTACAATATAGTAGGTACCCGATCAATGTCTTAGAGAATCATAAATATAACTTTTTTCATACAAATACCCTCCTTAAACCCCCATGTTACTGAACTTTAAAAGCAACACACGTGTGAATGTGTAGGTGTGCGTGTGTGTGCATAAGTTGTATATATGCACAACACATCATCAATGAGAACAACTGGCAGAAGAATCTAGTCAGTGGCAGATTTCCAGCTCATCCGTACTGGCTGCAGCTGTTTTTATTCCTGGGTGTGCTTGTGCAATAGTATGTAATCATATTTGCATAAATATAAAGAAGAAGGTGTTGTGGTACACCAATAAACCTATGGTTTCATCACAAATTAAAGGTAATTTTGTACTAATGACGTACAATTTTTGTTAAGAATATCTTCTCAAGCGAAGGAACCCTAATTCTATAATTATAGGACATTGCTTACTGTAGCTTATAAGATGAGACAAAGCCTACCTGAGGGGGGTTCAACTTACATCAAGCAGATCAAATAGATCCACAATAGGCAGGTGTCTTATCAGATATCAGAGCCATAGTATAACACCTGCAACATTTTACAAGTAACACAGGCAGTAATGAAGAGCAGGTGTCTAATTTGAATTAGGAATAAACAACATGTTTACAGAGTGTATCCAGATTGCTTTATCTGTGCCGACAATTTTGAGATGTGCCCTCAAATCTAAATATTTGTTTCCGTTACATTTCTCATTTGGGTATTGAGGCATTATCAGAATTAATATTCTACACTTAGCAATTTAATCCTAGTACCCAGACACTACAGCCTGGCTGTTATAAGACCAAAAAGTACATTGATAAGGATTCATAGTCTCTGTACTTATATAATATTTCTTTGTAGTGCCCCTGCCATGATGCTTAAAGTTGGCCAAATACCTAACAATTACTCCAAAAAGAGCCCTTTTCAGGGAGTTTTGAACGCCTAATCATGCCGCAGTGGGTGGAAACCTAAGGGCCAAATCTAAGACTAAGTTCAAAATGATTTAATAATACAGGTATGTGACCTGTTTTCCAGAGTAAATGGAACCTAGAGCCAGGTAAAGGATCACCATACCTCAAGTCTACTAAAAAATCAATTAAACTTTAATTAAACCCAATAGGATGTTTTTGCCTTCAGTATGATCATAAGCATATCATTACATCTTAGATGGAGTCATGTACAAGCTACTGCTTTATTACTACAGAGAAAAAGGAAATCATTTTTAAAAGTATGAATTATTTGCTTAAAATTGAGTGTACAGTAGTTGATCATCGTAATGTGGCGTTTTCTGGATAATGGGTTTCTGGATAACAGATCCTTTACTTGTAATATCTTTAAACTTTAGTACTAATTCCCCAAGAGTCCATGTGGTCTAGTGATTTTTAGTATTTTGTACATACTTCTTTAACTTCTAATCAGTATTTACTGTTCTTTAGCTTGACTGAAAACGCCTGCTGCAATGATGAATAGGGACGCTATAATATTTATGTTCCTGTATCTAAACCTATGAATCTACTGTATGTGACTGGGGATGAAATAAAATTAAATATGACCCCCAACCTATATATGACCCCAGTATAAGTGTCCAAGGAGGCTCTAGGGTTTAAAAATTCACTGACACAATCTATGAGCCCTTATTTCTTTTCACACTGTGGGGAATTGAAGTAAAAAAAATAGTAATTGTAGTCCTGAGAACCCAAAAGGAGTTGGGGTAGTATGTATGTATGTTTTTATTTAAAAATCGCCACTCATACGCTCAGAGCTCCACAGTAGACTGTAGAACAATACATTGATAAAGCAAACAGTGGTAAATGCAATAATAAATATAAATATATACAAAGTAGAGTTGCATTAAAGATCAAGTGCTAAAGGAAGAAGGACACTGCACCACAGAGCATACAATCTACGTTGGCAGGCATCTCACAGACACAAATAGGATATCAAGTGCTGCAGGTTACGGTGGCCGTCCCTGCATTAGAAGTGCCAGAACTGGGTTACTGTTATGCAGAGAGATCTGTGAAAATGAGATCTGTGAAAATGAGAAAACTATTTTGTGAATTCATGGTTTCATACACTTACTTTAACATTAATGCCTGTGGTTCTGGCAAAGTAACCCAGATATGTGTTGAATTTGTAGTCGGTTTATGAGTATTTGTTATTTGAGATATTATGGGATACTGACTCAGCATTTAAATTGCGTTTATTGCAATTCCGATAGAACAAAAAACTACCTTGGGCAAAATAAGCTATGATTTATATTTTTTTTATTATTTTCTAGTAAATGTTATGATACCCTCTGGAACCAATAAAAACAATGAATATTTCACTGGACATAGATGTTTCTTTGTTTTGGTTCTCTACTTCTGTACTATATTTCTGAAAAAATGCAGAAAATAAATGAAATGTCTTTGCACTATGAGAGATTTTTGTAAAATAAACCTTTAATACAAGCCATTAACTCCACTAATATATTATTTTACTAAGACATGAAAAAGAGGTCATGCACTGTATATTATTATGTTTGTCTTTCTTGCATGGAGAAAAAGAAAACGAAAAAATGCTGTCTCTATTCAATGCTACAGTACCTCTCAATTCAGTGCTCCAGTATTTCCCAGATTAGTATGTGGCCTTACTAGAGAAACTCAATTGACCTTTAACACTGACTGGAAAGATACTTTAGAGTGGTAGCAGGGAGTAAATGAAAAATAGATACAGACGAGGACAAAGAGAGAGACAAAGAGAGTAGGGATGTAGCGAACGTCGGAAAAAAAGTTCGCGAACATATTCGCGAACTTGCGCAAAAATGCGAACGGTTCGCGAACGGTTCGCGAACCCCATAGACTTCAATGGGAAGGCGAACTTTAACATCTAAAAAAGACATTTCTGGCCAGAAAAATGATTTTAAAGTTGTTTAAAGGGTGCAACGACCTGGACAGTGGCATGCCAGAGGGGGATCAAGGGCAAAAATGTATCTGAAAAATCTGCCTGTGTGTGCTTGGAAGAGATAGTGTAGGGGGAGAGCTGTTAGTGATTTCAGGGACAGATGATAGTAAGTTTGCTGGCTAGTAATCTGCTTGATACTGCTCTGTATTGGAACAAAAAAATAAATAAAAGCAGTCCTTACAAGGACTACTGTTATTGCAGCAGTCAGCAGATGAGATCAGAAGCAGGACAGCTGCCCACTGCAGCTACATACAGAGCACTGCAGTAGAAGGTAGATTACTAGCCAGCAAAGCTACCTAAGCTTAAATGTCCCTCAAACCCCTGCAGACTTCTGTCCCTCCAATAACAGAGCAGTATCAAAACGATTACTAGCCAGCAAACTTTCAACTGTCCCTGAAATCACTAACAGGCAGCAGCTCTCTCCCTACACTATCTCTTCAGCACACACAGGCAGAGTGAAAAAAAGCTGCAGGGCTTCGGTTTTTATAGGGAAGGGGAGTGGTCCAGGGGAGAGCTTCCTGATTGGCTGCCATGTACCTGCTGGTCTGGGGTGAGAGGGCAAAAAAAAGCGCCAACAATGGCGAACCCAAAATGGCGAACGTCGCGCGACGTTCGCGAACTTCCGGCGAGCGCGAACACCCGATGTTCGCGCGAACAAGTTCGCCGGCGAACAGTTCGCGCCATCTCTAAAAGAGAGAGAGAGAAATGGAAAGTGGGAAGAAATACATATATTAATGAAGATTTTAATGTGACTACTTTAATGTCCCAAGCCTAAAACATGTCTGTTTTTGTCAGCATCTATCCATTATTTTCATGTTTATTTCACTTCCGGTGATACAAAGTATTTCTATAAATGGTGCCAAAGAACACCTTGTACTGGACAACTTTTTCTCTTATGTTTTGCAGGATATGACTATATCCTCATGTAAAATGGGTTGATCCATTCCTCTGAGGCTCCCCTGGAAGCAAATTCCTGGACCTGTCTCAGAATAATTTGTATGGAGACGCTGAAGTCTCAAAGAAATGAAAACCACAGTAACACACATTTGTCTTTTTTGCTTTTAAAGAACACAATTTAAACTTTTTTTTTTACTTAGCTAATGTTTTTTTTTTTTATCAAAGCCTAACACAAATGTGTATTGTGAGGCAATATTCAAGTAAAAAGAGCTAAACACATTCATATGTTCATTACCCTGGGATACATATTTTAAAGGTGTTACATACATTTCTGAAGTTTAAGAGTACAGTTTATTAAAAGTTATTTATACTTTGGTACTTACTGTCCTCAAAATGTACGTCCCTTTGGAAGTATGATTCAGATCTCCTGAACATAAGAAACATTTTCCTGTTTCCTGTTTTAAACAGAAAACAAAAGACAAAAGTGAAAAAAAGGAAAACCGCTCCATAAAACGGTTCCTTTGTTTTTTTTAGGGTTTTTTTTTACAATAAAAGTGCTAAGAAGAATAGATCAGATGCAGTTGTTGGTGGTCTTCTGTACATTGTATACTAGCCTTTGCATGACCCTGAAGTCTACTGAAAGAAATTTGATGCATTTATATGATTTTTACTGTCAGATATTCCTTAGAAATTCATTCTGCTTTGTACCTTTTATTACGTCCCACAGTTTTAATAATTGTTTGTGTTTGGAATGACTGACAATGGCTAGCAGGTGAGTCACTTAATTACATTTTAACAAGGATGATATCATTTGAGGTGGTAGAACTAAATTAGGACACTTGACTACCCAATTATTTACTAACTCCCCAACTGGGTATTGCAACTCCCCCCTTCCCATGTTCCTAATGGGGCATTTTTGTTTAAAACCAGACAGATCGGGGAATAAAACATGCATACATTTAGCTGTTAACACCCCTCTTTTTAAAAGTCTCTCTATTCTTTCTACACATATATCTCTTCAATACTTAGATAGTCTGTATTATAGGTTCATTTTTAAAACTGAAGTCGATGAATCTAAATCAATGTGTTAATATGGAAATGTGATGGGGCAGAATATTAAACAATCAAAAACATTTGTTTCTGTTCTATAACTAAAAACAAACATATTTTGGTTACCTAGCATTATTTATGCATATGAATGTTTATTCAAAGAAACGTAGAAATTCATAGACGTGCATACATTTTTTTATAATTTGTGGCTCATAAACCGAGGATGCATGCTGTCAATTACAATTTGTATCATGTATTGTAATAGACGTTTGTGGGTCAAATGCAGTCTATTTGCCACACATTTTAAATGTTTCATCTTTAGACCAATGAATACTGCTTAAGCCAGAAGGCAAATAGTAGGAAAAAAAAAGCGTTCTTTGTGCAGATACACAATAAAGCCAGCGTCCACTTCGCACCCATCGCAACACTTCTCCAGGCGCAAATGCGCTCAGACTGTGCCAATTCACTAATATGCAGAGTTTCGTCCTGGGTGCCGAACGCTGGCTACTTTTCACTAACATTACTTTGGCCGTGCGACCATTTAATAGCATTCATTTGTGCCTAGCGAAACGTCTTGCACTTAGGTCAATTTGCATAGGGCAGGAAATTTAAAGTTGTATGGACTTCTTTATTATAAATGTTGCTGCAAATGGTTTAAATTATCATTAAATATGTCCAGGGAACTTTAATAAAGACAAGAGAGTTAATATAATGCCCTACACATGAGCCGACTGTAAAATGAATGTTCCATATTTTTGAAAATGTTAGGACTTTTGCAGGCAATCACGCTGAAAAAAGGAAAAGGCGCCAGCATTTTTTGAATTTTGATGCATTTTCGGCTCACAGGATATGATGTAAGTGAAAATTGAGGAAGATCTAGCTGCTTTATAGCACTTCTCCTGGTCTGAGGTGGCAAAGGCAATTCTGGCAAAAGAGGTAATAGAGTAATATAGAGTTTAATAGAGTAATATAGAGTTTAATAGAGTAATATCCCTGATATAGCATACAGTTTCATTTGTTTTTGTTAAAAGGTTGAGCCTATAAATCAGAAAACAGGAAGTAAATGTATCTTACATATATTATAGTATGTTTTTTAAATTATTACATACAGTACAAGGCAAACACTTATGGAGGGTAATGTTACATAGATTTTTGATAATATATAGAGCTTGGTAGCTTTTTTGATTTTATATATGGGTATGGGACCTGTTATCCAGAAGGCTTGGGACCTGGGGTATTGTGGCTATTGTGGATAACGTATCTTTCGATAATTTGGATCTTCATACCTTAAAGGGCACCTATCACAGCCAAAATCAAACACATATTAACAATCTGACCTGTACAACCTAAACACGTTTAATCAAACTACTATTGTTTTTTTAAATAAAACAGCAGTTTTTAAAAATCCCTTACTTTGTCAAATGGGTTTTTTCACTGAGGAAGCCCATACTTTGACAACAACATGCAAATGACTTCACGAACATGCTCAGATTGTAGCACTGCCTTGAGTATTCTACCCAGAATGCCTAGTTTTAGTAAACTCCTCCACTAGAAGTATAATGCGATTTCCGTATCTTGTCCCCTGCTGGTGACGTCATTATGCAAATAAATGGCACACATTAACTTCCAGAAGGTGGCAGCACTACTGAACAGCAGCTAACACAGAAGTTTGGCTGATTTAAAAATAGCTTAGAAGAGTTGCTAAGCAACCAAGGAAATTCAACTGAGCATGTGCGAGATTTCAGAGCTGTGAAGATATGGGTAGGAGGAGCCAGTGAAATCTAAGATGCCTGCCTCAGCTATAACTGCAGTGGAGATAGGGGAGATTTTGCAGAAGGAAAAGTGAGATGATGATTTACATTATAAAAACAATTCTAACTTTTCTAAAAATCGGATTTCTTGAACTTTCACATAGTGTATTTACTTAATAAATGATTTCAGTTATGATTGGTTCCCTTTAATTCTACTAGAAAATCATGTAAACATTAAATAAACCCAATAGACTGGTTTTGCCTCGAATAAGGATTAATTATATCTTAGTTTTGATCAAATACAAGGTACTATTTTTTTATTACAAAGAAAAAGGAAATCATTTTTAAATGATGATGCTATTGGATGGAATTTTAATGGATTTTAATGGATTATTTGGATAAAATGGAGTAAATGTGAGAGAGCCTTCTTGATATAGTCATATGATAAAAAAAAATTAAAACAAAATGCAATTATCAAGTAAGCTCAGGCTTCTCAAGCAATTTTGCTATTCCTATATTGAAGTAAACTAAGGCAAACACATACAACTGTAATACTTGATTTAATTGTACATCAGAACATCAAATATGTTGACTAGTCTATCAGATTACTGGAGAGGAAGAACCAATTTGGAAAGAAGACACCTCATTTTCCTTAGAAAGCTTAATCCTTACACGTGGATTTCTTTTAAAACAAAATGAGTGGAACAGAAGACTTTGTTTGGCTGGAAACCAAAAGCTATAATATTCATCTTGTTATTCAACTTCACATTAATCATCACAGTCATTTTTTTCAGCTTAGGATATGAAAGGATGGAGTCAATGTTTGAGCCTGAACAAAAGCCAACTCACTGACAAACAGAGAGAGTGGACTGGCAAAGGTTCAGGTATGTGAGATCTGATTAATTGGCTTGATGCGCTGACATTAGGATATCCGCCTTCATTAAAACAAAAAAGAGAAATCCCTGTGGTTTCTGGATTGGACATGTGAGATGTTGATTGGGTCCTAAGAAATTTATGTCAGAGATAGATTGGTAGGTGGATAAATGGTTTGCAATGAGTTAGTCATTATTGTGGCATGTTATATTTCATCAATAGCAAGCATATAAAAATGAGCTACCTATTGACTGGATATGAAATAGTTGTTCTCTGGTGTTTTCATATTTTATTTACCATTTTTTAAAGTTCTTTAAATATTTAAATGCTACTGTAAGTCTTTGCACGCTCAGTTTAAACGGATTATTTGTCAGTGACTAACAATAAAGGATTACCTACAATATTACATTCTATTTTATAATCATATTTCTTTCATTACCTCATTCATGTACCTTAAACTGTGAACTATGAAGTCATGACTTATTGCATAATATACCCTCTGGAAAACATTTGGAACCGCCAAGGACATTGACTGTAAGATTCAAAAGAATGTATAGGTCGTGCTGCTGATATTGATAACTTACAAGCAACAGGATATCACTACTCTGACTACTGTGACTACTGAGCTTACAATAGTGGAAGGCATGAAAAAAGTTGATTTCGAAGTAGAAAGTACTTAAAAATTCAACCATCGAATAGAATCCTCCGACAGTTGAATTCGAAATTGGAGGATTTTATTCATCGTACGATCGTAGTACGATCGCACGATTCGAACGATTTTATCGTTCGATTTTCCTTTGAATATAAAAAACGTAGAAAATTGCTCTGGAAGGTCTCCATAGGCTAACATAGCACTTCGGCAGGTTTAAGTGGGCGAAATATTGAAGTCAAAGTTTTTTTTAAAGAGACAGTACTTAGATTATCGAATGGTCGAATGGTCGAATAGTCAAATGTTTTTTACTTCGAAGTCGAAGTAAATTCAAAGTCCTAGTATCCTATTCGATGGTCGAAGTATTCAAAAAATTACTTCGAAATTCTAACTTTTTGTACTTCGAAAATTCACTCGAACCTTAGTAAATCTGCCCCTTAATTAAATGTCAAATTTATTAACAGACTTACCATCTTTCATAAAAAAAAGTTTGTGTCTAGTGAATCTCACATTAAAGCCATTATTGACAACGTGAACATATAAAAGAGGCCATTGTTCAATGCACATTGCCTGGTCAAGTATTACTTGACTCAAGTATCTATGCAAGCGCATACATTTTAGCAAACAGGGGTTTTTAGCTACACGGTTATTGCCAAGCCAACATACCACATTAAGGTAAACCCCATATGGTGGTCATAACTAGTTACCTACAGTCATATTTTCATAGAATGTGACCTCCTTGCTGATATCATTGCTAATAAAGCAAGAGACTAGAAAATGTGCTTTGTGAATTGATCAATCTCATCTTTTGTTCTCATGTTTGTATAAAAATTTACCAGATCATTTCTATTTCATTTGTCTGTAGTTTTTATTGGCATTCATAATAATAAACCATCAGAATTACATTAAACAGTATGAAAATGTAAGATCTCATTACATGTCAGTGAATATACTTCCATTATACATTATTTATATTTTGGTTTTCCTTGGAGTGCTCCTTTGTGTATTTTTGTCAAACCTCCATGTGGTTGTACTACCCATGCGACCATTGCATTTAAGGTGGTCTTATGCCTTTAAAAAAGGGTGTTGTCTGGGGGATCTCTCCCCTATAAAAGCTACATGGAAACGAATACTTTGGTCAGGAGACACTTTTCCTAATGAATGCATTAGGTACATAGGTGCCCGCCAATGGATAATATGGCCACAGGATAATATTTATGTGGGGTTTGATTGGACATAGATAACTTGTAATAGTCACTATTATTGTAACCTTATAACTAAAACTTTTTGTTGCCTTCATAAGTAAATCAGAATGATTTTGATACATAACCCTTGTGTGAAGTTGCTACACCTATATACACAAAACAAAATGATATACTGCCCATGCTCTTGCACATTACACTAAGGGGCCGATTTATCAAGGGTCAAATTTTGAGGGTTAATAAACCCTCGAATTCGACCCTCGAAGTAAAATCCTTATTTTATTTTAGTGCAAATACTTCGATCGATTGATTGAATAAAAATCGTTCGATCGAACGATAAAATCCTTAGAATGGAACGAATCGAAGGATTTTAATCGATCGAACAAACGATTTTTATTCAATCAAAAATAACCTTAGAAAAGTGCTGGGGAAGGTCCCCATAGGCTAACATTCAACCTAAAAAAGTATTTAGTCGAAGTATTTTTTAAAGAGACAGTACTTCGACTATCAAATGGCCGAATAGTCGAACGATTTTTAGTTCAAATAAAAAGTTTAGAGTCAAAGTCGAAGGTCGTAGTAGCCTATTCGATGGTCGAAGTACCCAAAAAAAATACTTTGAGATTCGATTTTTCATTCGAATCCTTCACTCGAGCTTAGTAAATGTGCCCCATATAGTACTACAGTAAATAGTGATAGATTTACCTTAGAAAAGCTTGTAAAACTACTGGAATGTCCAAGAACATTTGCAAAGTGTTTACTTAACTCAGTCCCAGCTGTCATTACTCTATATAAATTAAAATGCCAAAAGATAAAACCCTTCATCTTTATTTGAATATTAAATATAGATATACAGTATGTTTTCAGGGAATATACTAGTGGGGCCCATTGTAGGGCACCATACAGTCATGTAACGCCTTAAACATTTTCCATATTTGACATCTAAGGATAGAAAGAATTGAATGAGCCCTGGATTTCAAGTTCTTTGGCGGGCCTTAGTATAGTCATTCCAACGTGTTTTAGAAATGTATCCTGCAAATACAATTACCTTTGAGAAATTTTTAGATGTGACATGCAACTGCATATGTAATATGAACTATGATTTAAATATGGAAAACAGAACACAGAGAGAAGTCTATGTCTAAATAAAGGGGCTGCACATAGTCTGAGTGATTTTAGCTGCCTCTGACAGTAACAGTTTTCTTTCCAAGTAGAAGGTGGTAAATCAGACAGTTATTCATTACAGCAATCCAATAACACACCGCATGTTAGTGCAACCTGGAAATAGAGACAAAGGTCAAATGATAAGTATCAGTAACAACTGAGCCAAAAATAGTCTGCACAATAGAAATATTGCTTTCAGGTCTGAGGAACAGTATCCTTAGGAACCCATTTTTGGTTTTTCAGTGGTTCCAGATGCACACTCTCCTAAACGATATTGAATATGATGCAGAAGCCATAACAAAAATTAACCTGTTTATAGTCTTAAATACATACTAGCTTAGGAAATGTTCTAACTGTGTCTGGAGCAAGAGACTGCAATATCCTTTTTTCTCTTTTATCAAATTGTATACTTCTTGATTGATGGAACAGTAACCTACCTTTCTGTAAACACAGCTACGGGGACTCGCTTGTCTGTGTATTTAATTACCTTAGACTTCTTTAGGTCAAATTCAAACCTTGGAGAAGTCTATGCAGGCATTCTGTTCAAAGATAATATCACTTCATACAGAAAGCAGAATCTGGGTGATGAGTTTAGATAACGAAATATAAGTGAATAAATGCAACTCTAAATAATACAGGTAAAAATAAACACAGGATAAAAAGTAAAAGTGTCTTCTTAAGCAAATCTACTATACAAAAGTTTGTGTTCCATTCTTGCTTTCTGCCCTTGGTCAATATTTGGTTTTGGTCATTCCCTATGAACACTCCAAGCTGTTGTTCCACATAGGATTATTGAACAAAAGTTTGACTGATTTTGGGTTTTGGGGGGGAACAGAGGAAGAGACAAATTATTTCTTAAGGTAAGGCAGAATGTTTAAAATACCCTTGTAAATACAAGACAATTCACTGTAACATTTAACCATCTCTGATGAATATTACATAGTAACATACCTTTAGTTTTGATATTTTATTTAACAGTATCTTCCAGTACTCTTTCTGTCTTAGATCCTTTAACATCTTGTTCAGACTGTACATTTAAGCTGATTTATCCATTGTACCTCCAAGTAGACAGGGACTCCTAATTGGAATATAATGTATGAGTGTATTCAGACTCCACCTTCATGGTTATAGACATTGGTTGATTACATCACCTCAAAATAGTTATTTTCAACTTTATATTTGCTGCCAACTGCATGCAGTTTATAAGAACTATGCATGGGAGCCATGTTGGTCCCAAAAGCAAAATCTTTGCACTGTACAACTTATGTACAAAGTAGTATTCCTTATTGCTGAGATAAAATATATTTCAACAAATATAACAATATGTTTATTACATAATAATAAATATAATATGTTTATTAACAAACATGTATTGTGTCGTATGAAGACGCATTTACTAATACTCACAGCTATGAAATATTAGTTACCTTCCAGCAAGCATGTTTGTAATATGTTTCCAGAAACATTACTTTCTGTTTCTATTTATTGTAATATGAATAATTTTAATAATCAATATAAGAGAAGCATTTAACTAAACAAACCTTAACCTGGGTGCATGTCAGCCATTGAGTTATTTATAAATGAACTGGACACATCATTTTAACAAGGATGATTTCAACAATTATTATTTGAATACAAGACTGATATGTCAAGATAAATTGTACAAATAAAGGGATAATGTCCCCAGAATACAAAACAATAGGTAGCAATGTGTAAAGAAGTGCAATGTTCCAAAATAACCTTTTATTTTCTGTTTTATTTTTTATTGAAATGTTTATGGCTTTATGCTTACCTGGAAGACTCCATTTCCTGCTACCTATGTGGCATTTTTTTATTCTGCTAAACAACAGTAGTCCTCCTTTTCTTTTTTAGAAGGAATGCTTGATTTACTCTCAGTACCAGAACCACTGTGTGAAAATTAGGGATGAACATTTTTTTTTACCTGATATAAATGTGGCGAAAATTTTTCACAAATCTGTACCATGCATTTTGTTTTGTAGAAATTATAATTTTTTTGTGCAAAAAATTGTGAGAATGCCCATTACAATTGTACAAAGAAAATGCCCTTTGATCAATGCGTGAGAAAAATGCATGACAAAAAGCATCTATTGACTCCGAAGCATTTGGCACAAGGGAAAAATTTGGTGAATCAACGCCCATTGACTGCAATTTGCATTTTGCCCATGTTTTCAGCAATATGAAATGGGGCTGTTTTTCTCATCTCTATTGAGTAAACAAATGGATTGAACTTCTATAATATATAAATATATTAAATCTGTGCCTTTACTATTATAAAAATAACACAGTCCGATAATAATAATCTCCATCATTCATTGGCCAAATATGCTGTTTTTATTTGTTCACACAATATCCATTTACTTATGGGCATATTTATCAAGGGTCGAGTTTCAAATTGAAAAAACTTCGAAACTCAAATTCAAAAAGACCAACCGAATTGAGGTCGAAGTTTTTTGGGGGTCGAAGTGCTCCGTATTCGGCCTTCTTCGAATCGTTTGATCGAAGTAATATCGCCTTCGATCTACTTCGATTCAAAGTTTTTTTTAACTTCGTCCTTCGATCTCCCAAACTCCCCCAATTGCCTCCATACAGGTTCTAGGAGGACCCCTATAGGCTAAAACAGCACTTCGGCAGCTTTTAGGTGGCGAATGGTCGAAGTCAAAGTTTTAAAGAGACAGTACATGATAAATTTCGATATTTGAATTTCAAAGTATTTTTCAACTTCGAATCGAAGTTGGACTATTCGATGGTCGAAGTACCCAAAAATTACTTAGAAATTTGACGTTTTTAACTTCGAACCTTCACCTTCAACCTTTGATAAATCTGCCCATTAGTGATTACAATGGCTTTATTTTAGATGTTGTAGCAAAAGTGCCTGGTACAAGCATAACAAATACAGTACAAGTATTTCCTTGTGCTTCCACTTGGAACCAACTGTTTAATGGAAGTTACAGTAAAGTGTAATAGCAACATACTCTTTCTTTACACAAATATGTCTGGTTAATTTTTGCCTTATTAAATTATCTACAGAATTCCATTTCACCTCAGTGAGCCATCATATTTGTTAGTAAATCCCACAAAGGTCTAAGGCAAGTGATCAGATCCAGATGTTCATTCATCGACACAGCTGTTCTCATCAGTGTGGCACCAAGGCACATAAAAGTCAGCAAAAGTAAACACTAGGACTTTCTTGCAAATGGGAAGAGATTTTATGATGTGTATGTTGACTTGCTACATAAAATGCACATTTTTAAGAGAGTGGAGGTGTGATCAATCACATGCTAATCTGCTAACATTTCCACCTTTTTAAGTACTGTTTTAGGCAAAACAATTAGTCTCTTTATTTGGTTAGTCTTGGTTTTCATTTAGTGTAAATAAAGTTTTACAGTAAATATAATTAAAAATCTTGCAAGAAAGAAGGTTATACGCATTGCAGCTTTAATTATGCACTGGTCTGGATGCACTAAAAATAAAATCTTCAACAGAGGTCTACTGTACAACCTTTACACCTGACTGGTAGATGCTGTGTGTACTGCCATTGTTAGGAAATTGATTTGGTCCTGTGGATACCAATTTCACTCTCTTCCTTCTCTTAATCAGTAATCCCATATATATCCAGCCAATTAGATTGCACTATGGCAGGGGTCCCCAACATTTTTTTACCCGTGAGTCACATTGAAATGTAAAAAAAGTTGGAGAGCAACCGGAGCATTCAAAAAGGTCCCAGGATTGCAATAATACAGTCTGTAATTGGCTATTTGTAGCCCCTATGTGGAATGGCAGCCTATAAGAGGCATTGTTTGGTAGTACACATGTTTTTATGCAAATAAAGCTTTACTTCAAACCAGAAATTGAAAAATAAGCACCTGCTTTGAGGCCACTGGGAGCAACATCCAAGGAGTTGAAGAGCAACATGTTGCTCGTGAGCCACTGTTTGGGGACCACTGCTCTATGGCCACTGACTCTCCTTTGTGTTGATGCCTCAATGGCCGGACTAAATAGCAAGGGCAATACTTAAAAGGGGTAAGTAGGATTTACAGTAAACATAGCATCATACCACCAACATAGAATTTATTGATAGTAGTGTATATATAGATACAGTTTTTTAACATCTTATAATCCACAAACTACCTGGAGAGTAATGTAATAACTGGAGCACAGCTTGCTCATAGTTCAATTTACCCACAACAATCACCAGTTAATATTTACTGGTGTGCTGAAGTTAGAAAAATACAATATAATAGCTGACATTCAATTGGCCTTTTTAGTCCTGAACCATGAGCAGATAAAACCTACAATTTCAAACATGCTATAATAGTTCCAACTAGTGATGAACAAATCTGTCCCATTTTACTTTGCTGAAAACTTTATGAAAGCGAGGAAAAATTTGCCAAAAACCTTAAACACTGAAACATTGAACACATTGAAATACATTGAATACACTGGAGTCAATAAATGTTTTTCATAGCAACTTTTTCCACGCAAATTACATTGGGGTCTATGGGCATTTTTTGTGGCAATGTTTTCTGCAAAGAATATATTGGAGAGTATGAACTTTTTTTTCCCCACCAAATACAAAATAGGCTCTATGGGTGTTTTCTTTTTGTGAAATTTTGAGGCAGTTTCACAAAAATATTCACCAATGACAAAATTCTGTCACTGTGAAATCATACCTAAAAAAATTCTATAAAATATCACTCATCACTGACAAAGGAATTTCTACTTGGCTGATGCAGAAACAATTGTCTGTTATTAATGCCAAAATTGTTTGTGTGCATTTTAATCAGGCAGCCATTATTAAAAAGCATGCAATACAGAACATTGTGAGGATAAATAATGAGGTCATGCTAAAATTATTTGTATTATCTAAATTGCTTTTTACATCAGCCAAGTGCTTTCCATGCCAATAAAATCAAAGTCATAATTTACTTTCTGATTGTAACAAAAGTGCAAGCCTGTTCTATTAAAATTAGTGTAAAGAAATTGAGCTTCCAGAGGGGGAGGAGATTTTTAAAAAATGTCTTAATTACCTAAAGGGAAGCGTGCTCACTGGAGTAATGTGCACACAGATTTAAAGAAGATATACAAATCAAGTTAGCCACTACTGAATACAGCATGTACCGTTTTTCATTAATAAAGAAAAATTATAGTTAGTTTGTAAAGCTTGGGATTGTTAAGATGAACCTGTGTTGCTCTGGACAATTTTATACCATCTAAAATGCAGAGCACTGTCAAGGTGACAAGCCTGGTTGATTGTAATTGGAAGGGTGTTGTCAAGTTGTCAACTCTCCGTACTTTATGCAATGTACTACTGTATTGTGGTTATCAATAAATAAGTTCAGTTCTGTTCCAATTTCTTTCCCAAACAAAACACAGGTTTCTGAGATATACAATGAAACACCATTGCCACATGATATTTTGTGGTTAATCTTATTTAAAATATAGTCAGAATCTCACCTGTTCTAAGCAAACGTTTAAATCTGCACATCAGACATTGAGAGTATCAGAAGCAGAGTAAGGTTAATGGTGCACAGGTTGTTTTCTTCACTTACATTTACAATGATGTAACAAATGTGAGACAGCAAAAAAATCACTGCTTTATACAAAATATTTTTGCAATGGAGACATATATCATTGGTGTTTTTTTGTTAAACCTTAATTGATGTGAAATATAAAGATCATTCGAATATTCTTATAGATGTCAATCTCTCACATTAAAGAAAGACATAAGATGCAGGTATGCATTGTCTTTTTTATATGCAATAAATATAGAAAAAAACATAAAGAGGCGTATTTATCAAAATTCTAATTTGTGAATTTTAATTTTTTTCATTTGAATAAACTTGAAAACTTGTCATACTTGAATGAGTTCTTATTTATTAATAAAAAATGACTAAAAACCTGAAAAAACTCAATTGCAGCAAATTTGTATTCTACTAATTTCTAAATTGTTCTAAATTTGTATTCTACTAATTTCTAAATTGTTCTAAATTGCTTACATTTTGCCCATTATCTTCGACCTCAATTTGAGAGCTATTAGGTGCCAATTTTTTTTTTTAGTTTTTAGTGGTTACATTTCCCGTTTTGAAAAAACGAATTCAGTCTCAAGCAATATTTAAGAAACCTCACTTGTATTAATGAACTCACTCATCAATGTTTGTTTTGTCCACGAGCAGAAAAGTCGGCAGCTTACCAAATTTTCTTTTAGAAACTGATTGAGGGAAAAAAGGAAGATGGATAAGCTTTCTGGGCCCAAACCCCAACATGACTTCATTAACTCACACAGGGTTTCCTTAAAGATTGATCAAGTTCAAATTAAAATTTTCAAAACTCGATCTTTGGAGATTTATGAAGCACACAAGGCTACAAATGTAAAAATTTGCCATCTAAAATCTGGCAAATTCATGTAGAAGTCACTGGACTCAAGCTCTAAAGCTTGGGCAATCTTAACCCCCCATCTGTTTACCTTCCATAGTTCACATTGACCAATATACTTTAAATGCAGACTAGTGAGGATGTTGTGTGCTGTGTGGCAGTCCAAGCCTCCATGCTATGATTTATTCGATTTTTTTATCATCTGGAATTTTCAAACTGGAATGTATAAGCAAATTACACTTTTTGAGGGGTGAGCGTTGTAAAAATATAATTCTACTTGTGAAAATATGTTTTGTAAAAAAAATGGTATTTTCTGGAAATATTTCACTGGTAGTTCATTATAAATATTTTACATTCTAGCTAAATGTAGCACTCTGTTTATTAGCTTAAGTCATCAGTCATTCACACGCTATTAAGAAAATTGATTTAGTCAGGAATAGGAACGTCAAGACCCAATTCTCTATTTAGACAGTAAACAACAATGAAAAAGGCAGAAGGAACAAGGGCCAAATTCACCAAGGGGTCGTGGGATAACTCACACACAGTAGAATGAATTCAGCCTACATATGCCGAGCGTCAGTGAGGTGCAGCTGCGAAATGTTCTTGTCTCAAAGCTGTATATTCAAACAGTAATTGGTGCATTTGCCGAGATGTAAAATGCCATGCATTAGTTGTGAGCGGCTGATCTAATCAACCAGCTTTGCATACTGACTATCACTTCCTCCTATAACTCACAGATGTTGCATCCCAGAGTGTCACACCTGCAGGATTTAAACAGGTTTTTGTTTGGAAGGAAAACCGAGTGGCAGATGTGTGGAAATTTCAAGGCATTTGAAACTGAGCAGGACTAGTATTTCGGATTTGTACAAATCCCATGTAGTATTACTGTATGGAATAAATGTTTCTATATTTCCACTGAACTGAAATGAATTGCATGGACTCACTGTACACAAAGAGTAGCCTACAGTTAGAATCTGCTTTTACTTTTCCAAAGGAAATGAACGGTCACATAAATTTTTCTGTGGTGGTCTTAAAGTGTTACCACCCGTTATCATGGAATATAATTGTATGAGCATTACCATCCTATTTACTAGAAAAACATTCTCAAGTCAAATTTTGTGTGCTCTCTTACCAGTGAGCATTTGGACTAAGGATTTTACCAGAAGTTGAATTATAAAAAGCAAGTTATTGAATGTTCTGCCATGTTGGCTACTGAAACTGAAAATAGAATTTCCAAACACTGAATAAAACCTAGTATAAAGATACAAACCACACATATTGGCTATATTGGTTATTTAGCACACAATACTTTTATTTTCTAAAAACTGGTCAATAGTAAAGAGGAACAAGAGCAGTGTTATTTAATAGTGTGCATCATAAAGACCACAATGACACCATTCATGAGAGAGGATACACAATTGTTATCCCCTCTGAATGTTCCTTTATAGAGATTAATATTACTATTCATATAGGACATCTTACATCTTTACGTTTTTAAGGGATATCTTTGCCATTTAAGCCCTGGTTTTAATAACAAATGTTATATAACATTATAACTAACCACTATAAAATAAAAAATTACTTTATTTAAAAATTCTAAATATACCTGTAAGTCTTAGACCATGGAGAGGTCATTTTGATTCTCTTTACATCAGATTCACTGTTGTAAAGTCCCCTGAAGGATATTTCTGGGAAGTCCACAGAGTGGTGAGAACGTTGCCAGCTGAAAAAGTGAATCTTACAGGTAGAGAAAGAAAATATAGAAACAAATATCTATCTGGGAATTTAAGTTCATTATAAGCAGAACATGTAACTAAACTTTCTTCTACATTTTTTTATTTTGCTATGCAAAGCACACAATGTTTAGACAAAATAGAATCTTTTTTGAAGTATTCTCTATAAAATTGATATCACACATTGAAGATTTTCCATATATCTGCAAAATCGGTTACTGTGGGGTGCTTTGTAACCAGCAGCAATCCTTTTTATATTGTTTTTATAAATGTCACCTTTAAAATTGTAAGGAATCCCTTCTGGGGGGATGTTGCCTATCATATCAAATTTAAATAGGACATTCATGCTCAATTTCTAGTATATTATAGATGTACCTATTCTAGCACTTCTAGTATATCAGAGATTGGCCTATTCTATGCATTTTTCAGTTGATCCTCTTGTTTCTAGTCTGCAAATGAAAATGCTCACTGATTGTCAGGCATATTGACTATAAGAAATATATTTCATTTAGGCCTCATATTTTGTGTTACTGCCTGGGTATGTAATCCCTAGCAACCATATAGCTGTCAAAATTCCAAGGCTGAGATCTGTACAAAAAATGTAACTTAATACTTAATTATTAACTTAATACCCCTGTAACCTAAAACCTGCCTTCTTTCTTATAGTGAGGCTTTTTAAGGTTTTGAGGTTCAAACTCTGCTTTAAATGATGACATTATTTTTAGCGGGCTTGTAATAAACAAAGGGAAATACACTCTCTTTTTTATTGGAAGGCAACATCCAGGGATGTAAATGGGTTACATGATTTAAATATCTAGGTGTTACTGTATCAAACCATGTTGATGATTATGTTGTAGATAATACTGAACCGGTGGTACAAACCTTTAAAGCTAGAACGAGCCAATGGGTGCATCTTCCACTTACTGTGCGGGTCAGGATTAACCTGTTTAAAATGATCTTTGTACCCAAATTTTTGTATGTAATGCAACATGCTCTCCAATGGCTCCCTCCACCCCCAGTTTTCAAATGCATTGATTCTATATGTTTCCATTCATATGAGCTCATAAACCCCCTAGGGAAAACAAACAGATGATAATGGCTCTCCAGGAAAGGAGGACCAGACCTTCCACACCTGCGGTACTACTACTATGCTGCACAACTAATGTACATACACAACAGGCTCAATCCAGAGTGGTTAGCATTCCTGGTTTGCATTGTTGGGTTCCTGGGAGATACAAATAGCACACATCTGGCTCCAAAGACTTTTGGGAGTAAACTGCTGAGGTTAACACATAAGTGGGTGAATAAATTTGCCAAGCATAGATTTGAGACAAATTTTCGAGTTTCGTCGCCCTCGAATGTTGTCGCGAAACTGGATTGAAAATTTGGCAGTGAAAAATCCGCAGTGACAAACAAAATTGTCGTGCATCAAAATTGGCACACGGATAAAAATTGATCCGCGTCAAAATTAGGAAGTCGAAGGATTTATTGCAATTCGTTCGATCAAAGGAAAAATCTGCGATCGAACGATCAAAGGATTTTAATTCATCGATCAAACGATTTTCCTTCGATCAGAAATTGCTAGCAAAGCCTATGGGGACCTTCCCCATAGGCTAACATTGGTGCTCGGTAGGTTTTAGGTGGCGAAGTAGGTAGTCAAAGTTTTTTTTAAAGAGACAGTACTTCGACTATCGAATGGTTGAATAGTCAAACGATTTTTAGTTCGAAACGTAAGGTCGAAGTAGCCAATTCGATGGTCGAAGTAGCCAAAAAAACCTTTGAATTTCAACGTTTTTTTCTTTCTAATTCTTCACTCGAGCTAAGTAAATGTGCCCCATAAGGTGTGGGATGGTATGGTCCATTGGGATGCATCTAAGTATGCAGAATTTAAAGTTTCTTTTGGTTACAGCAAAAATTCTGTATTATTGCAAGTTCCTAGTAGGCATAAAGTCCACGTTGTAGCCAAGCATGGTGCATTAGGTGTATAATAATTTTAATAAGTGCAAAATTGTGGCCATTTACTGCCACTACCTTATGATGAAAATAAATCAAGTTGTACTTTTAAATTATCATGGGTACAAACTACGACAACATTATGTTAATGGTTACATGGTAGTAATGTGCAGATGCTACATGTTGATAAAGCTATTACAATTCAGCTGGGGTGTACAAAGTGTATGGTTATTAGGGATGTAGCGAACTGTTCGCCGGCGAACTAGTTCGCGCGAACTTCGACTGTTCGCGTCCGCCGAATGTTCGCGAACGTCGCGCGACGTTCGCCAATACGAGTTCGCGTTCGATTCGAACAAAAATCGTTCGACCATTCGACCATTCGATTCCTTCGACTGCTAAAATCGAAGGATTTTCGTTCGAATCGAACGTTCGAAGCCATTCGATCGAATGAAATCATTCGATCGAATGGCTTCGATCGTTCGATTCGAACGAAAATCCTTCGATCGAACGATTAAAATCCTTCGATCGTTCGAATCGAACGATTTTGCGGATGTTCGAAGTTCGCGAACTGTTCGCGAACTGTTCGCATTTTTGCCGGTGTTCGCGAACGGCGTTCGCGAACACATAAACGGCAGTTCGCTACATCCCTAATGGTTATGAGAGAACACAATGTTGGTCTGATAGGATGGTGTTAGAGACATGACATTTTATTAGGGGTCTTAGTCCTAGTCCCGCTATACTGGCAAATTTATTAGGTGTACCTACATAATGTACTAGGAAATATTAAAGAACAAAAAAGTCTATGACAATACAGTACCTAGAAGTGTGGAGACATATTGCAGATAAAATCACATCCGTCCTTTTTTGACAAGCCCTCCATTGGATCTGCTTAAAGGAGAACTAAACCCTAAAAATGAATGTGGCTAAAAATGCCATATTTTATATACTGAACTTATTGCACCAGCCTACAGTTTCAGCTTGTGAATAGCAGCAATGATCCGGGACTGGAAACTTGTCACAGGGGGTCACCATCTTGGAAAGTGTCTGTATTAATTACTAATCAGTCTTATATTGTGACATTTCTATTCTATGTGTACTGTATATTGTGAGTGGGTCCCTAAGCTCAGTAAGTGACAGCAGCACAGAGCATGTGCAGTGAATCAGCAGATAAGAAGATGGGGAGCTACAGGGGCATCTTTGGAGACACAGATCTTTACTGCTAAAGGGCTGTGGTTGTCTTGGGCTGGTACAGAAGCACAAAATATCATGTACAACATTTCTACCTACTTCTTTTTTTAACTTTCCTTGTCCTTTAAGGGGGCCTTGACATATTAAAAAAAATATGAGGAAAAATAGGATCCCTTAGATTATCATGTGATAGAAATCATACATAGGGGTTTCAGTACCTCCAGAATCTCACACAGCTCAGCAGGACCTCCAGGCTATGCCACAGTGCAACCATTCAAGAACCTCTAGTGAAGGTCCTGTACCTGGTAGCCCCTTAGCCTGCATCTGTTGGCTTGAAGTGGCAGACCAAAAAAAAAACAATTTAAAACAAAGTTTTTGTTAGATTAAGAATAGGAAACACAGCTATAGGGAAATGTCTACAAAGGAGGTTGTTTAAAAGAATAAAATCAATATTGTTATACTATTTTCAAAAGACTTTAATAAAAGTGATACAAAATTAGATTATATTAAGGACCAGAAAGAAAACATTCTAAAAATCAATATTGTCCAAATCGCCTACTCAAATTCTTAAGAGAGAGATATTCAAACATATAAACAGGTCCGGATTTGTGGTGGCAAATTATTAGGGGCGGAATTAGGGGGAGCACTGGGGACACGCAGCTTCCCAGTACTCTGTCGGTGGTGCGCTTGCGTTCGCAGGGGGAGTAGCCTGGGAAATACAGCCCTCCATATAAATATTGTATAATTGCAGTATACAAAATATATTTTACATTATATTTGTAGATAAAGATGATAGCATTAAAGTACTATAGAATGTTTTTTTTAAAAAAAGAATTAAGGAGTTACAATAGCAGCATTTGATTCGGTACTCCCAGAGAAGCATCAACAAAGTATCATGAAGAAGGGAACTCACAAAATAAAGGAAGGACTCATTAAAGAATGGTTTTTTTTTAGCAAAATAAAAAAAATATAATCTATAAACATATACAGTACATATTGTATAAAAACAGAATACAAAATTTAAAATATATTTTCAATGATATTTTTAGATGAATATGATAGCATTAAAGTACTATAGAATGGTTCAGCAAAAAATTAAGGCGTGACAAATTTGATTTGGTACTCCTAGAGAAGCATCAACAACATTTCACGAAGAAGGATACTCACAAAAATTGAAAAAGGATTCATAAAAGAGAGTTTTTATTTATTTATTTTATTCCAAAACATTCCTCTTAAATGTTACAAATGTAATTAGTAAAAAAACCCTAATATTTACTTTTAGCATAAAGCCATCAACTCATCTAGATCTAGCCTCTTACTTTTACCACCATTGTCACATCCTCTATTCCTATCACCCACTTCCTGTCACAATCACTATCTTCTCTGTTTTTATTAAACATATTCCCATTACCATCAACCAATCACTACCCCTATGTTCCCTATCATGGTTCCTATAGTTGGCTCTGCCCACCCCACTCTTTATCCATAACTCAATTCTTGTCCCTTTCATTTTTGCTCCCCCTGTCCCTTCACCCCATTTCTATCACTATCCCATGGCCATTCCACCACACCCTTGCCCTACAGCTATTTCTCTCTCCTGTATCCCTGTCCCCTTATCTGTCCCTGAAAATCTTCATTAGCAAATATATATGCAAAGTAACCAAAATACTGCAGACCTGCTCATCTGCCCATCCCCCACCCTTAGTTTATCTCTATACTGCCTATCCCTTACCCTTTCAACCAAATATTAAATGTCCCCTAATCTCCATTTCAACCCCCCAAAAGCTGCTCCATGCTTACCCCCTTCAAAGTAGTTTGGCAAAATCTGAAATTTGATTTCCTCTGTCTAGCACTTTGGTGTGGGGGTCTGTGTAAAGGCTTGAAGACTTGTGTGAACTCAATTTTTTAAACTAAATTGTATGGGCAAAAGTGTTTTCCATTTGAAATGTTTGGTTTTTGGTAAGTGGACTAATAGAAATTACCCCTTTCAATCTTTTAAGTTTTATTGTCTTCGTGTTTGTTTGACTATGAATATTTTTTCTCACAAACATTAGTAAACAAGTCAGGACAATCCAGAAACAGAAAAGAGTTTGTAATTCAGTTCCTTGATCTTCATTAGGTAACCAACCAAATTTTGTATTTAATTTGCATTCAGTGTTTTGATCATGTTGTGCTCTCTCTGCATTTCCTGGGAGGAAAGCTATCCTTTTTTTTTCAGAGCAAAGAAAGCTTTTTAATTCTGTCTTGATTTTTGTGTAATGAAATTTTTGTAAAAAAAAAAAATATAGGACTAAAAAATATTTTGTAAGATAGAGATATATAAGACACATTTTTTATTATATACCCCTAATACAACTAATTTGGAATGCCCCATATCTTCTGAACACATCAGTACCAAATATGTATATGTTTTTTGACTCCAGGCAAAACACTACTGAATTTTCACATACTTTAGATTACAAGGCCATATTCCACGAACACAAATTGTTTATTAAAGGGGAACTATCGCAAAAATGAAAACAATCAATTAAAAATTCTGTACCGTTTCTTAAATAATCAAGTTTATGTGCAATATCCCTCTCTCAGCATCTGTTTCTCTTCATTCTGTCTTCTTGCAACAGTTGGGTGTCATATATTCATTTACAGTTAGATCCAACTTATCTTATAGGGAGGCTCCTTTAACCTAGAAGATGTATTAGAGCTCACTTTATTGAAATCACATGTCTCTCTACATGCAGAATTTTTGCAAAAGGCAGTTATTTTGTTAGATTTTGTTTGTACAGGAATCAGTTATTTGAGTGAGCTCTGATACATTTGCTAGGAAAGGAAGCCCCCCTATAAAATATATTGAATCTAACTGTCAATGAGTATCTGACACCCAACTCCTGCATGAAGACAGAATGAAGAGAAACAGATGATGAGAGGGGAATAGTGAGGATAAATTATTTAGAAACAGAATTTTAATTGATTGTATTTAGAAAGTTTCTTATTTCAGTATGATGAATTTTTTATATAATTTTCATTTTCGCGATAGTTCCCCTTTAACAAAAACATTTAAACATAATAACAACCATCATTATGTCAAAATGTACATAACTGAGTAATCCCTAAGTTCATGGCAATGGTTACAAATAGTGCATGTACCTGTACCAGCAACCAGCCGCTTAAACTCCTCCAGCGCGGTGTGGTGGGTACTCAGGGTTTTAATAACCTACCATCCATAAAGCTCTACTCCGTCTCCCAGAGGTATTTTTCTCTTAGAGAGGACTTTTAAGCAAGCAGGCGCCCAACACCATGTCATCCTGCTATTGCTGCTCCTATCTGACCGATACTCACCATCTGAATGACTTAATTTGTATCCCATGCAACCAGGCCACAACTGTAACAACTAACACAATCCTGCTCACAACCAAAAACAAGGTAGGGTTGGTGGGATATGCTTTACTCTGTATGCCCTTCCTAATTGTGCATTGTTCACAATCTCTATCACACTCTAACTACACCAACTAAGCACACTAACTTTGTACTGGCCTGTCATGTCTCCTTTAGCAGCAGTTACCACTTAGGAGTAAGTTTTTTGGTTAATCCAAATGGCCAAATGTGTGTTTCTACTCAAAAATATCATCTGCAGTTTTTAAAAATTGCCTCAAGGCTTGCATTATACAGTATTTTGTTTCCCACAATTAGGGGCCGATTCACTAAATTCGGGTGAAAGGTTAGAATAAAAAAAACTTCGAATTTCGAAGTTTTTTGGGCTACTTCGACCATCGAATGGGCTACTTCGACTACGACCTTCGACTTCGAATCGAACGACTATTCGACCAATCGATAGTCGAAGTACTGTCCCTTTAAAAAAAACTTCGACCCCCTACTTCGGCAGCTAAAAGCTACCGAAGTCAATGTTAGCCTATGGGGAAGGTCCCCATAGGCTTGCCTGTGATTTTTTGATCGAAGGATTTTCCTTCGATCGTTGGATTAAAATCCTTCGAATCGTTCGATTCGAAGGATTTAATCGTTCGATCGAACGAAAAATCCTTCGATCGTTCGATCGCAGGATTTGCGCTAAATCGTTCGACTTCGATATTCGAAGTCGTACGATTTTAGTTCACAGTCGAATATCGAGGGTTAATTAACCCTCGATATTCGACCCATAGTGAATCGGCCTCCCCGTATATATAAAATATTGTATTGTTTTAGAGAATGTTAAATAACTACAATGGCAATATAGCCATAAAATATTTGTATTCCTATTAAGATGAATGCATTTCTGAACCATAATACTTCCCGTTCTTCCTTGCTTACCTACCTAAGCTGGAAGTTTGTAGAACAACCCCATATTTGTGTACCTAATTTAAAAGTTATCTGTCAAATTGGTAAAAATATACAGCAGTGGGAGTATAAATCTGAGTATAAAACTGTTTTACAAATACATTTTTATTTTGTTACAGTTGTTTAAATACTTAGGGGCTAATTTATCAAATGTCAAATTGCATTTTTTTTGCTCTACAACTCAAATATAAATAGAAGGTGGATTATGAGACCAGTATGTTTAAAAAATGTACAATTTATTGCTTACACACAATTCTCTAAAAACTGGTCGGCCAGGAAACACAATGAATACATTATTAATAGATATGCATAAAAACAATTGCTAATTGAATCCAGGTGGGTAATCAGTCTTTTAATTGTAAGTAATATATGTAATATAGTAACTGCTCCTTGGTTGTGGTGTATGCTTGTAGACTGGCAAGAAGAGCTGTGAGTTGTAGTTCAGCAAGAAAAAAAGTTATTATTATTCAGATTTGAGGTATGGATCAGAACTTTCCCATATGGTGATGCAGTGAAATAGACAGGGCGCTTTTCTTAGTGGATTAACAGGCAGATAGGTGAATGGCTGTAGATGGAAAGCCAATTTCCAAGGAGGTATACTGGGGTGTCCCCCACTCCTTCCTCCTTATTCAGCTGTAAGAGCCCCCCAAAATGTAATTTAATTGATCTCACCAGATTTTTCGTTCTGGGTTTTCCTCGAAGGCGCAGCCAGGTTTGAACGCTCAATAATCTTAAGCCTGTTTACGATTTCTCCACTCGGCAGGTGCCCTTTTCCCGAAGATCCAAGATGGTGCCTGGTTCGTTTCAGTGCGTGCGTTCCACAGCCGAACGCAATCCTCTGGATCTTTTTCACGATTTTACACTGCTTCACTGATTTCAAGATTTTCACGATTTAGCGGATCACAAAGTACCGGCAAGATACAGGTTTCCACAATTTTTTCGATGTTTGAAGTAAAAGCATACAAAGAAAAAAGTCCAACCTAAGGAGTGATCCCACCTGGGTACTGCAACGCATCTCGCCACACTAGGGCTTTCTCAAGCAGTTGAGAAACAATTGTTTTTAAGCATATCTATTAATCATTTATTCATTGTTTTTTTGTTTTTTTAGAGAATTATGTGAAAGCAATAAATTGTAAATTTTTTAAACATACTGGTCTAATAATCCACCTTCTATTTATATTTCTTTCTATTAAATTTTATCCTCAATAGGCCCTTGAGGATTGAAGGTGCGCTTTCTTGACCAGTAAAACAATAACTTTCCCTTAATGTCACAAGACTCCAAATTTTAACTCAAACATTCAATATTGATTAAGGGCAAATAAATGTAAATCTTGAATTAAAAACTTGTAAAAGCTTGCGAGTTTATGTAGAAATCAATGGGAGTTGTCCTGGGCAAAATTAAACCAATTTTTTCAAGTATTTCACTTTTTTCAGAGTTTGTGAACCCACTGAAAATGATGAGCAGAATACAAATTTAATGCATTATTCAGTTTATTCAGTCTAGTTTTTTACATTCACGTTTTTTAAATAAATAAGCATATATTTGAATTTCACATAATTTTGATTTTATTTGTACAAAAAAGCTCTAAAATTTACAAATTTTAATTTCACCCCAGGGTGAATTGAATAAATTGGGACACAATCACTTAGGTTGGTGCTTCAAAATAATTCATGAATTGTAATTCCTTGATTTATTTATGAACTGAGAGCATTTGCACATTAAATGGCTGTAAAAAGGTTAAAACCAGAGGGTTGTCTTTTTATTTAAGTATATTTCTACTCCAAGCTAGCAAACTGCAAAGATTTGGTAAAGTTAGTGTTTTTTATGAAAGCTCTTTAAAGCTTCCATGTTACAAATCTTCCATGTCATTAGGTACCAATATAAAACATCTTAAATGTGTATGCCAGCACTCACTAAACAGTTTGATTCCCAATATGTACAAGATTACAAAAATATGTGGCATGCAGAAACCCCAGAATGAAAATAGCACATACAAATCTATAGAATAATGAATAGAGCCCTGACTAATAAGCTCTGTGGTGTCTATATTGCCATGCAACCACTAAATAACAATCAATGAAAGTTGCACTAAACTAGCATCAACAATTAAGAAAACTTTCCTTTGTTTATTTAGTTATAGAATGTTTAAAATTGTTTGCATTGCAGTGGAAGATAGTATATCTACAGTACACTGTGAATACAGAAAGGTCATTTGGATTAAAAGCAAGTTCAATTTAAACGTCTTTGGCTGTTGTGTCCCAAATGCATAGCCTGCTACATGATTTGTTTTATTGCATTTGCTCATTCTCTCTACATGGAGTAGCATAATAACATTTGCATGACATTTTATCACTGTTATGACTATTTGATAGAGGAATTGCAGCAGCTGTAAGTAATGTATTTGGACAACTTGGGGATCCATGCCAGACCTCAAAACACTTGAATAATTGTAGTCAGGGCACAAATGGTTGAAATTAATCTGGACCAGAGACAAAATAGCTTAGTTCTTTGCTGTATTCCTCCCGATAAAGCTATGGTATGGTCTAGAGCAAGCAGCAATTTATTATAGTGATACAATTTTCTACGACAATTTGTTCTGACGGGATTCTATACTGCTGTACCTTACATTTTAACAATGTAGTAGAGATTAAAAGAAAACTTGTCATCCAGGTTGAAAAGTCTGCATAGATAATTCGGTCTAACTTCAAGGTGATCCAGAGAAGTTAATAAAGGAATCTTAGATTTAATCTTTCATTTGATAGAATCGTTAATGGTTAACACTATATTGTGGTTATTATTAATTTATATTTCTCTTTTTTCCTTAAAAGGCATCCAGGCTTTTCTTGAAATTGCCCATGTCAGTTTACTGGAGGTAAACAGTTGCTCCATTCTGCAATGCTAATGTTAGATTTATCTCCTTGAGATCTCTATGGGTAAACTTTTGGAAAAGAAATGATCAATCCCCTTGTCTGCTAGAGAATAAGCAGAACTTTTAACTTGGTCCACAAGTCAGCAAGCCCTGAATTTTGCCACAGCATAATAACCTAGCGGTAAATTGCCAGTTCATATTTAGTATAACAAAACCCAGCTTTAATGTGCTATATCATACTTTTCTGCATGGCCTCAAATCATGTTTACTATATGTAGGAATATTGTTTGCTACTGTATCTGTCCATTCACAGAATATTCTAATGCATTCTGGATGAGTTCCAAGCTCAGGGAAAAGCTGAAGCATATTACTACCATATGACAAGAAGAACTCTCAGTAACAGTTTGCGGGAGGATAACTCGGATTCCTATGAGCAAATCAGCAAATTTCAAATCATCATGTTGGCATAGCATTAAATACTTTGCACATGAAAAAGAAAATAAAAGGCTCAGAGCCACTGTGTAATATGGTAAATATCATACACACCTGTCAAACAAAACTACAGGAATATCATATTAACAACGAATGTTGCCTGGCAGATGCATTAAGTACATTTATATATATATATTTATATATATATATATATATATATATATATATATATATATATATATATATATATATATATATATTGTGGTAGAGTGACCACAGAGATGGTGATAAAGGTGTGTTTTTCCTTTAATTTCTCCCCAGTAGGAGAGGTAGGCTCCAGGAAAAGTTTACTAAATAGTAGGGATGCACCGATTACACTTTTTTTGAATCATCCCGAACCCCCGAATACTTTGCGAAAGATTCGCCAAATACTAAACCGATTCTGAATCCTAATTTGGGGAAACCGTTTTTTACTTACTTGTTTTGTGACAAAAAGTCATGTGATTGCCCTCCCCACCCCTAATTTGCATATGTAAATTAGGATTCAGATTCAGTTCGGCTGTGCAGAAGGATTCAGCCAAATTGGTATCCTGCTGGAAAAGGCCGGATCCTGGCCGAATCATGAACCGAATCCTGGATTCGGTGCATCTCTACTAAATAGATAAGGGTTTCTCTGTTCAACAGCTATAGTTGCCAGATCCTGGAACCTTTAGGATTCTGGAAGGAACAGGCAAGCCAGCCACTCCTTTCCACAGGTCTCATTTTGGAGCTTATTTTCCACAAGAAGGCTGTCCTGTGGAGAGGTATTTAAATCTAATAAGAGGGTTAGAAATGTCTCTCTCAGCAGAGCACAGCAGGAAGGATACCTGGCTGGGTAAGGAATTCCCAGAGGGGCTGGAGGTGCTGCCTGCAACTGCAAGGAGCAGAGGGAGCCATTACTGTGACTTTGACCAAGAGTCCGTCTGAGAAAGTGAGGGAAGCCAGGAGACTGAGCAATTTTACAAAGGAGTACTGTGAGTACAGGGGTGGCTCCAACTTATCTGGTTTTGCTGGTAGTCCACAAGGATCCCAATATAATGAGGGGAACAAAGGTGTGAAGGTAGCGCTCAGTGGGTAGAAGTTATTTTTACGATTTATGTTTTATGCTGAAATGGTCACCTCTGTGTCTGATTAACTGCCTAACTGTGAAAAGGCAAATGCGTGATGATGCAACGTTGACTTACTGTTTGCCTGCGCCTTGTTGAAAAGTTTGGAAAATAAACCTGTTTTCCCTGAAGAGCTGTGGTCCCCTTGTCCTATGCCTATCTGCCTACCATTGCTAATTTCCCCCAAAAATTACGTACCAGCAGTCATATATATAATATATATATATATTTTTTTTTTTGTTTTATTTTTTTACTCACCTGAGTAGCCCAAAATAGGGATTGTTATAACGCTGTAAATAGACATAAACTAAAATTTGCATGCTTTATGCATGATAGTGATTATTTGTTTATCTGTTAAGGAAGAAAGTATGTATAAAATATAGTATTGTTTTAGATAATGTTAAACTACTAAAATGGTAATATAGCTATGAAATATTTTTATACCTATTAAGAAGAATGCATTTCTGAACCATAATACTTCCCATTCTTCCTTGTTTACCTACCTAAGTTGGAAGTTTGTAGAACAACCCCATATTTGTGATCTGTCAAAATGGTAAAATATACAGCAGTGGATGCTCAATAAATCTGTTCCACAAATACTTTTTTTTTCTTTTCTTGTAAATAATGCTATAACATTGGTTCCACATAGCACATAGTTTGTGTGGGGGTACTAGACTGAGAAAGCAACATCTGATTGGTTGGTATGGAATACTAGACAGGGAGCTAATTTAGCCTGATGTTCATGAGTAAAAAAAAATTATATAGTGAAATCCTGAAGGAAGCTGGAAAGTATATTTGTTAATATGCTAATCTACTTTGAATTAAAAATTTATGTTGGATTTAGCCAACCTTTAACAAGAATTCATTAGTGCTTCATACCAGTGTAGCATTATGCATGAGGGTAGTATCACATTTTGCATCTGCTTGGAGAACCTTCCTTCAGGCCATGATGTCAGTTGCAATTTCTTCAGTTTTCTCATGGTGCCACCATTCAGTAGATTTGAGTTCTGTTCATAAATGAGCCCCAAAAATGTCATGTGAAAGATTGTTCAATACTGTGACTTAATGTTGATTAGATGATACTGACTGCCCATTCAGTCACTCTTGACAGTAGGCAGCTTATTAGTCTAATTATGAGGGGGGCAAAATGTCCACCACCCCGAACAATATATGAATGGGGCTTATCAATCAGAAAAGTTTTGTGAGCACTGCAGCAGAAAGTGCAGTGTGTTCCATGTGACCAAACTAGCCAAAGGTTGCCAACATCTTCAGCATGTAAATCCTGTGTATTGACAGCTTTAGTTGTATGATTTTGGACAACACAATTTTAAATTATGAAAAGCATCAGTTTCATCAGTACAAAAGTGACTGTAACATTATTCTATTGGAATCAGTCAGACATACCAAACGTTTACATTTTCAATCAGTTCAGATTTCTTTGAAGATCCCTTTTCTAGCTTGGTTTAATGTCACTATTCTTTGAATATCCCTTTTCTTGCTTGGTTTAATGTAACTATAGCAATTTGTAGTACATATAAAACCAAATAGCACCAAATGGCACAAACGCCTTCATCAAGAACTCTTGAAGGAGTTTGCTCCAAAACATTTGCTGAATCTCAATAAACTTCACAAAGATTGCACAGTACAAAGTTGCGTGAGTGACATTTTTTAATATTTGGTTGCATAAGTACAGTTCTTCTACACATGGCAAAGGTACCAAATATAGCACCACGTTTACCTTTATTCATCTATACAGTTTCACATATGTACTTATGTTTTGCTTCCAAGCTGTAATATATTTGGACAGCCACATATATAGCATTTTGTATTTGGAAAGGGAATTTATTTTCCTTACATGAATAAGTGTATGTTACTTGTGTTTTTTTGAGAAACTTAAGAGGAAGAGTAATAGTAGCAAAGTTCTGGGAAATAATTAGTGCCAAAGGCTAATATTTAAAGTTACAATAGTCTCCAAACAAAGTGCAAAGACCCTACAGAGAATAGTGAAGACAGCAGAGAAGATCATAGGTGTCTTTTACTTCCATCATGGACATTTACACCACTCGCTGCATCCGTAAAGCCACCAGCATTGTGACTGATCCAACACACCCCTCACACCCACTGTTCACACTCCTGCCATCTGGAAAAAGGTACCGAAGCATTTGGGCCCTCACTACCAGACTGTGTAACAGTTTCTTCCCCCAAGCCATAAGGCTCCTGAATACTCAGGGACCGGACAGATCTCTCTCACACACACACTCCATCTGACCTTACTAGTATATACCACAACGTTATACAGCCACTGTACGCCATTGTATGGATGAATAGCCATTGGATACAATTGTTCTCTATGAGCATATCTGCACTTTATCATGTTCTTTATCATGTTCTTACTACTATGATATCATAATGATACACCCATCATGTCTGACGTCTAGTATTATTTACTTAACATATTACATCTGCTGAGTGTGCACTGTCTTGTCCTGTCCCTGCACTATGCTGTCCTGTCTTGCAGGAGTTGCATATTTTTGCACTTTTTGTCTGTTGTCCGGTACATCTGTGTTGTGTGTAGTTCCATGGTCCTAGAGGAATGTTGTTTCGTTTTCACTGTGTACTGTACAAACATATATGGATGAAATGACAATAAACCCACTTTAGACTTGACTTGACTCTTGATATTAAGCCTTTAATAGATTGTGGATGCTACAACATTAACACAGAATTAAGAGCTTGCTTGCCATAATAATGGATTATGCCTCTCTATGTTACATGTGATCGTATAGGGAAAAACATGGTACCAGTTATGACTACCAAATCAGGCATGAAAAGGGTTCATTCATAGAGCTACTTTGAGCATTTCCGTGTCCAGCTGTTTAGTGCACTCACTCTCCCTTTAATATATCATAACCTGTCTCATCATCTTCTTTTTCCATATGCCCTACTGTACCACTGTGCCTCTTATGGCTCATAGAGAATCTTATCTGACATCTAGGGACCTCTAAAAACTCAGATACAGAATGTTATGCAGGGTATTTTTGAGCCCAACATTAGCAGCTAATGTGAGAGTTCCTGTTAACTGGGTAGGCCAGTGTGACCTGGATATGCCCTGCCCCATTGTAGCATTTTGATTTAGGAAAGCATTTAGAAACACATGGAGATGAATACAGTGGGATGGGCGAATTTGACCCGTTTCGTTTCGCCAAAAATGCCCATTAAAGTCTATGGGCGTCAAAAAAAATTTGTCGCGCGGCAAAATTATTTTGTCGCGCGTCTTTTTTTTTTTGACGCATGTCTCCATACAAGTCTATGGGCGTCATTTTTTCGGCGAAACAAGGCGAAAAAATTCACCCATCCCTAGAATACACCCATTAATCTCAGGCAATTGTATTTAGACTAAAGCTCCACACAGCGCTTTTTTGTGGGATATAATTTTTAGTGAAACAAAGACAAGGAGGGAAAATTAGAGTAAAAAAAAAAAATCAATAATACAGATATAAGATGTGCAATTTTTTTTGTATTTCTAATAATCTTGTAATAAATCGCTGTTTTTTCCACAAATGGCTGTGTCTATCTATGAAATGCATATATCCTATATATTCTCATTCTAGGATGGGAGGCTAAATTTTAGCAATCACTGCACTAACTGTCAAAAGTAATTTGATAAAGGGCGTGTAAGGCCCGAAACATGTTGTATGTTTTGTAGTCTGGAATAAATCACCTTGTAGCAGGCAATCTGCTTTTGGGTTGCTCTCCTCATTTTCTGCAATTTATGGTTACATTAAAAGACCAGCGGTGAGGTCTAAGAGGATAGAAGCATCACTGCATTTAAAATTTGGGCAACTCGCTGAAGTACTGTATCTCATTTTGGAACTGTCAAAAGTAGTGATGGGCAAATCAGTCTTCACCGAATAATTCTCGAAACATGAAAAAATCTGAGAAACGCATTGAAGTCAATGGGCATCAAAATAATCTTGATGCGCAACAATTTTTGTACAGGCGACTATTTTGTCCAAATGCATTTAAGTCAATGGGAGTCCGAATAATTTTGATGCGTACCAATTTTTATGTGCACCCCAATTTTGATGCACAACTGTTTTCTCTCGTTGCAGAGGATTTTTCGGCAGCAAATTTTTGACACAGTGTTGCGAAAACATATGCAGACAGCAAAACGTGGAAATCCTCTGCATATCCATGCCTGCTGACCTGTCTATGATTCGAAGTAGATCTGTGTACCTGCTGACCTAGGCCCCACTTTAAACTTCGCACTCCACACTTGCACTCTGTCACAGCACAAGGAATGTATGTGGAATTTGGTGGGGTGGATGCTCATTGGCAGGTTTGATAAACAGAGTACTTATAAACTGGGGTGGCGCTTCTGAAGTGTCAGCCCCAGTGGGCCCCAGACACCCAAGTCCAATACAACTATTATCAGTTTGGGTGTTTTCAAAGTACGTAGAAACGTACCTTATGGTATCCTTAGTAGTTGTACTATATGGTCTGTCTAGAAATATCTCATATCCAAGTCACCACATTTTTTATACTCAAGCTTGGTCAGGTTAAGCCAGTGTAAGTGCATATATATGACGCTGTGTTAAAATTTGAGGAATTTTTATTTTGCACAAAATATCTTGTATATATGATATATCTTGTATATAGGATATATAATATATCCTTTCATATATTGTTATGGGTCCATGCATGGAATTCCTTTTCTGTTTAAATATATAGATGCGTAATGTACGTTAACTCATTTCTGAGGCACCAGAAAGGAAAGCTCCCACTAAAACTGTAATTTGATGAAAATCAGTTTAGCTAGATTTGATTACATTTTTCATTTAAACTTTATATTTAATGATGTGTACTGAAAGGAAAGCCATTATGCTGGCGTTAGAATTTAAGGCATTCCAGCAAGCACAGAACTGTGCTTTTGCCTCAGGTAGAACAATACCAAGGCCAGCAAATTGTCAGGAAAGTAAAAAATAATGATATGTTATAGCTACTTGCACTCCCGAGAGGAACTTTGACAAACTTCTGATTTTAAAACAGAGGCTTCAGCTACAGTATGTGAGACATAAGTGCAACAGGGTGCTATCTAGCAGGGCATCCATTAGAAGAGGTAGGGTCATTGGCCAAGAGTTTCTTTTGATTTTATATGTGATAGTCCTGGAAAAAGACTTAGCTGACTTAGCTGGCTCCTTTATATCTCTTTATATAGCACTTGCACATAAATTAGTATACAAACATTTACATGTACCTACACAGTACATTCCCATTTTATTGGTGGTCATGGTACATCACTTTTACTTTTATCACCTTAATCTTCTTGATAAAAAATGAAATTATGTAAAATATGAAGACACAAAATAATGGAAGTGGTACTGTATATAAACATATAGCTATTGATATCTGGTTCATATTTAAAAACATATGCAGATCAGTTTTTCATGAAACATGTGTTTACCATCCATGCAACCCAGGATGGCAAAAGAGTTAATAATCCTGCTATATCCAGAGGCACTGAAAGATTTGAATAACATAATATTGCCATAAGCACAAAAGTGCTAATGATCTCAGTGCTTCACTAGGAGTGAGAAGTTTTATTAGGCCTCTAATGGTCTCTAGCAGTGAGCACAATGTACCTGTCTGCAGTGTCAGATTTCCACTCTAACTTCAGAATGTTTACTGCCCTGAAAGGCGCTCATTAATAGCAGATTGAATATGGCACATGCAGGCTAGGAATGAGATTGCACACTGCCCTCTACAGTACCACCTAAAAATAGAAATGAGAAATTCCCTCAAAGCTGTCACATGCAGGCTGAATGGGAAAAGAAGCCTAATTGCATATTTACACCGGGATCAGTCAGCAGAACTGCCTTCAGTTAAATAAAAAAAAAACATTCAGATCATAGCTGATAAACATGATTTATGATCTTGAATTAGACCTTACTGGAGGAAACATCAAAAATATTTAGGAGGAGTAATATTTATAAGAACTAAGCTGTGCTTATAAAACAAAGTTTTAAGACTTACTAAATGAAAATCACTTGAATAAAAATATTTGCATGTTGGAGATATCAATAATGGGATTGAGTTTTCATAATGAATAATGCCTGAGTGTGCATACAAGCAATTGTTGAAGCTGTTGCACAGCCAATTAAAAGTAATGAGTTAATGGCCAGCTTGTGATCGGCTGCGAGTACAAATAACTTTTTTGTTTTACAGTTTATTTTAAATATAGATCATTTCATAAGAACACCGGATCTGTCAGGGAAATGTACAAAGGATAGCTCTGATGTGTGTATTAGTAAGTAAGGACTTATTGAATCCACTGACCTATGTATGAGGATGTTCAAACAAATAAATAAAACTTTTTAAAAAATTATATAGATCATTAGTACAGTTGAGCCCCTGTCCCTTGCTCCCAAAGTAGGTAAGAGAGCACTCGGGATTTCTTAAAGCTGTAGAGGAAGCAGATCCATGCCCCCCTCCTTTCCCCTGGGCCCCCCACCGGGGTCTACTTCCTCTATAGTTAAATCACTGGACATTGTATTTATTTTAGGACTGCATGCAGCACTGATAAGTAGGAGCAAGGAGAAATTATTTTTACTTGTGGGTATGACTTGCAATGCAATGGCAACATTTCCCAAGATAATATCCCTGCTCACTAAGAACTAACATTATTGTATTAATAAGAGATAAATAACTGGGACTGTATAAATGTGTTAATATAAGAAAGTGGGCCATTTAACCAACCTTGTTCTGTGTTTTAAAAGTTCTGAAATCATGTAACAAACTAGAGAAATTTATTCTGCCAGTCCTCTCTGAATACTTCGCTATATACAGTTTAGTTCATATTTATTTGTTCAGAAAGTATGTATAAATAACATTGTCTTAAATCTGATTTTGCATGTCAGGCTGACTTGGCTTGTGCAACAAACCAAATCGTAAGCATTTTAGGCAGCCATTTAGAATTTATGAATACCCCAGCTGAAATCTGCATGACCAGTTAACATAATAATTATTTCATTTTAATTACACCATTGAGACTGTGACTTAAGAACAATGAAGTCTTTTGGAGTACAAAGCCCAAATACTGCATTCCAGTATAGCAAGGACTTCCTTCATATCTTTTCAGCCATAGAGGTTATAGGTATCCAATATAAAAGATAATTAGTTGCTTCACTGCAGATGTGGTCAAGGTTCCATTATGCAAAGCAGGATTAATGTCATATTATTGTGCACTGGAGAGCGGGTGTTTTAGTAAGGCAAATGGAAAAATATGGTCTGTATAGTTGAGTATTTTAATTTTGCGTTAAAATCACAAGCAAATCCCCTACAGCCATTCTGTCCATTGGTTCTCAGGAACATGTGTAATCCATTCAAGACTTCACAGAAATGTTAAATCTACTGACAGAAAATTGATTAGACACTATCAAAGTGAGCCAAACGGGGGAACAATGTTCAGGTTTGTGCCAAAACTTTACAGTATCTGAGTACATGTCTTCGTTACATACAATGGTGGAAACAGCATATTAAAGAAAAAAGGAAATCTTAGGGATGATTAGGGAACAAAGGGTATCTAAACCCTGAAATGATTTTACTGAGCAAGGTAAAGTAGCCCTATCAAAAGTCCATGCTCGTAAAATGCCCCAGAAGGACAACATATTTCTTATTCTAGTTGTCTCTTTCTCTCCCTAGTACCAAAGTCACAAGATAAAGTGAAGTTGTTCTACATGACTTTTATTGTTGTGGTTTAAGGGATTATGGGACAACCAGTTTAGAGTAGGTAATACATCAACAAACAGTACAGATCAGTGTATTTTTTGTATTTCTCTGAACTTCAAGTTTGATCAAACAAGAAAATGTGTAGGCCTGTAGCATGTAGGGTTTAAAGTAGTTTGTTCCTACTCAGATGCCTAGGACACATTTGTAGCAATCACACATGTATTATGCTGTAAGTTTCCTAAACAACTAACCACAGACAAATACATATAAAGTAGTGATTTCCTGTAATAATTTCAATGTACTAAAGCAGAACTTATTTTGTTTATTCCATTCCTTGTTACAGAGTTGACTTGGTCCACTTATCTTATCAGGGGTTGTTTTCTCTGGAAAAAATACACGTGGGAAGGGACATGATTACTCTTTGCAAATACATTAGAGGACATTATAGACAAATAGCAGGAGAGCTTTTTTCCCACAAAGAGGATTACCACACCAGAGGCAATCCCTTTAGACTAGTGGAGCAGAACTTTCATTTGAAGCAGCGTAGGTGGTTCTTTACATTGAGAAAAGTGAGGTTGTGGAATAAGAATTATGTTGTGATGGCAGATTCTATTAATGCATTGGAAGGTGGCTTGGATGATGTCTGGAACAAGCATCATATCAAAGGCTATTGTGATACTAAAATGTATAATTAGTATATATTATAGTATATATTAACTATGTTTAATAGAATCATTTTGCTACTCAAATTTAATTAAGCAGTTGAAACCTTTTCCCCACTGCCTCTTGGGCTCCAACGTATTGCTCTAAAGCCAAACACCTATAAAATAATCTGCTCAGATAATTCTTTAATAATTTTTAATGCATAGTGTGCAGATATTATTTGAGAAAATCCTTGTATCTCTCGTTAGCAAAAATCCAATTATTCAATATTATATGTTTTAAGAGGATGAGATAAGTTGCAGGAAAAATACAGCACTGGTACATTTGATGAATGCCATTTTTAAGGTTAGCATCAAGAAAATGTATTTATAGAAATGTAAATTTTAGTAAAGAACAAATATTTATTCTGGCTCTGAAGAGAAAGCTGAAAACGTTAAGTGATATGATATATGATATACAAATGAACCCTTAGAATGGCATTTTATATACAAAGACAGCATAAGAAAATGGTTGAGTGTATTAGAATAAACCAGAAAAATATAAAATAAAACAATGTTTAGGCTCTAGCAGTGACCTTTTACAGCAGTATGCATTTATAACATACATTTATAACAAATCATGAAATGCAATCAGACATACAATACAAAAGCTATATCTGTTATCAATTCATTTTTCAATTCTATAAATAAAGTTGGCATGCTCTGTTTCTTGGTGTAGGTCTTTTAAAAAGAGAGTTTACCCAAAAGTACAGTCTTCTATAATAACCTTCCACTGTAGAAATGTGTTAAAGGGCAGTATACTGACAAACACATGTTTTTTTCTTGGCTTGGCAGGCAAACTTTCTGTTATTTTCATGTTATTATGGAGGTCCACCAACAAGGCATGTAAAAATCTAAAAACACAAAAAGAAAACTGCTGGGAAATAAAGTGTGAACCACGTGCTTTGTGTTATCTTGGTCTATTATTTATAATACTATGAAACATATGTATAAGAATTTGTCAATATTTGATCATATTACATCACGTTTTAAGGTTAACAGCCTTAAGTTAGTGAGGACCAGTAATACAAACTTAGAACTACCATAACTCAGCATTTGCCTTCTGTTGAGTAACATTCATACAGTTCTCTCAATTTTTTTTCTGCATCAATAACATAAGATGCACCATATTTCATAAAGAGCTGGCAATTGTAAATGGGACATTAAGTCAGGCCGGAATAAGAGAAATGGCATTGTGCCATCTATGTATAAATAAATGTAAATAATGCCTGCTTTCAGAACATTCCCAAGAGTAACATGCCATCTGTTTGATGTTCTGTATCCTGCTCATCACCAAATACTAAGTTGGTATTTGATAGAAGCTCCTTGGACCACATTGTTCATTCACATACCACAATGTTCAGATGTGTTGCACTCTAATTTACTGCACATGTATTGAAACATATTCTGTGCTGTACACTGTGCTGGTAAAGAAATTATTTTAAAGGATGTATTAAGGTAGGTCAGGTAACAGCTAGATGTCCATAAAGTTGTACAATGCCAGACTCATGATACATCCACACATATTCTCCCCCCAGGAATCTATCGGTAACACCTGCATGTAATGAACAACTGACCTTCATCACAAGGACGGACATACATACATTTCCTTCTCTTGTGCCAGTCGTTGGTAAGATTAGACAGATATGAATGTGTTTTATTTATATCAGGTAAAACTGGGCTCATGATTGGTGCATGTATGTGAAGTGTGGCAGTAGTATTTCTCGGAAAAAAAAAACTTCTCTCATATTAACCTTTGTCTAAAAGTCAGTAGAGATATTAAAAAAAGAGCCAATGTGAGCCAAGTATGGCACAATTGCAGTTCCAGTCGGTGCTACATAAATACATCTTTATTAAAGAAAACGACTGAAAACACTGAAATGATCTTTAAAACAAATGAACTAACATTACAACAAAAACCATACCGTTAGCAAATGCAGTTAACAGAATTAGTTTTTCCAGGTATAAGAGGAATTTCCACGTCTTGGAATGCTTTCATATTATGTGGGCAAGATGATTTTAAGCTCTGTTTCTATCCTTCTGCTCTGCTCATTTTAATCTGGGTTCTATCTTAAAGAGGGCATGAACTTCCGAGACAGTTTAGGAGTGGGATTGTCAGTTGAAGAGACTGTTTTTCAGACTGCAAATAAAAAAGAAATATATATCTATCTATATATATATATATATATATATATATATATATATATATATATATATATATATATATATATATATATATATATATATAATTTTTCTCTTTTTTTCTCACTTTTTATTTGTACTTTCAAATTTTATCTTTTTATCTAACAAGGTCACTGTAAATAACCCTTTTTTGCACTCCCTAAATCTCTTTTTTCTAAATGAAACTTGGCTCTTTAATTGAACACTGCCACAAACTATCTCCTTGTTTCACTCCTTTTTTTCCTTTGGATTTCTATGGCCACTGTGGAATTTTATCATTTCCATTCTAAATATTTATTTCATTCTGTACAGTATTTTGTTCTGCTTGGCTATGTAAATGTAATTTATTATCCCACTTCTTTTACCCAAGGTTCTAGTTTCCTTTAAGTCTGAAACAATACACTCTTTTGTTCTCACTGTGAACTCTATAACCATCAGCAGATTTTTGTTTAATATTGTTTGCACTTACATTTTCTTTTAACTTTCTTTGGTGGTCTCTCTCAAACAATAGCAAAAGAGTTTCATCAATTCTGCTGGTGACATGTCTGTTTAAGAGATCTCTCTCTCTCTCTCTCTCTCGCTCTCTCTCTCTCTCTCTCTCTCTCTCTCTCTCTCTCTCTCTCTCTATATATATATATATATATATGTTTTGCAAACATGGAGGATATTATGACACTACATAGAGGATCTGTTTTTTTTGTGGTTTGGGTCGGAAAAGGAGTTATTAAGCTATGTGGATGATTTGATTAAAGTCCCCCCCACATTAGATTCACTTTACATTATGATGAAGATTCTACTCCTTGTGTTGGTTTACAAGGATTTATCGTCAAATAAATTGCAGACCAAAATTTATCAGAAACCAACAGATAGCAATACCATCCGAAACACCTCCTGGATTTGCTCCCTAGATACCAAATGTTACGGGTGGTAAGAATCATGAGCGATGAGCAGGCGAGTAGGATTGCCTTGGATAAAATGGCCACACAATTTTTGGGGCTACTCAATGAAACTTATAAGTGAAGTTAAACACTGGGCAAAGTCCCTTAATCAGATTGAAGTATTAAAAGGTAATGTGAACCAGAAGAAGAAGGGTAATAGTAAAGAGGAAGTAGTGTACTTCACCACCACATATAATGCCCGTGCTCCTCTCACTAAGAGATCTGTTTTACAGCATTGGCCGATCTTAAAAATGAATATGGAATTGACTGCAATCAACAGGAGTAAGATCCGTTTTGGACATAGAAAGAACAAAAATCTTTTCTAAAGAAATAACTCACGGATTCGGTAAGCAAATATAATAGCCTGCAGAAGGGAATACAGAAATTGGGATTGTTTAAATGTGGAAACTGTGTAATGTGTAATACAGGGGGCAGATTCTTGCATCACCTACTGGGAGGAATTACTTTATTAGACACAGACTCTGTTGTGTTGCACATCCCGTAATGTTGTCTATATAATTAAGTGGCCATGTAGACTTTTTTTTTGTAAAACGAACAGACAATTGAGAGAAAGAATAAGTATGCATCGAACAATGATTAGAGCTGAATTGGACCCAAAACCAAAACAGAATGTTAAACAGGATATATCCAAGCAGCCAGTGACACAACATTGGTTGCAGGCTAAACATCCGGCATCATCCTTTAAGTGTATGCCAATTGACTGTATTATGGATCCCCCTGGGGGGGGGGAAAAACATTGAATGCATGCTACTCCATCTTGAGGCTTTCTGGACATTTGAATTGTATTGTGTAGCCCCTAGGGGTCTAAATAGTCCTTTACAACTGAACTGATTTTTGCCTACAGGTTGAACTATATGGTATACTGACACTGAGGGATGATACGTATACCCCTTTTCATGAGCTTGCTATATATCTGTACCTCGAATTGATTAATTATGTGCCTATATTTTTGGGCTATTTGAGTCAATAATGAAAATAATGGTGAGTATATGATTGTTGTAAATATAGAGGTTAATTAATAGGTAGCTAAAAGTTGAGGTAAGGGGCCCCAAATACTGAGCTAGAGAGCCAGGAGATGGTTTGTAACTGATATGCTCACATACTTTATGGATAAGATGTACTTTTAACTTTATTCTTTACTGCACTATGCACTATTAAAAGTTGTACCTGTTTACAGAAGATAAATTGGTATTGAAATTACAGAGCAACTCTACATTTTAATCACCTTAATGACTAGCAAATTTTATATATGGATTTCATTGTAATTTATGATGTACTGGTCACTTTAATATGGTGATGTCACTAATTGGTTGGTTATCATTGGCTATTTAAACTTGATGAGTAGTGGGGTGGAGTTGACCTGAGAAAGGTCCAAAAGTGGACCAAAATGTCACGTTGGCTGTTTATATGCTCACACAAATATAATCTTTATATTTGCACAAAAGTCCCGGAGTTGCTGGTCTTCTTGGAGAATATATATATATATATATATATATATATATATATATATATATATATATATACAGGCATAGGACCTGCTCTCCAAAATGCTTGGGGTTTTCCGGATAATTTCCATAATTTGGATCTTCATACCTTAAGTCTACCAGAAAATCATGTAAACCATTAATAAACCCATTAGGTTGGTTGTGCTTCCAATAAGGATTAGTTATATCTTAGTTGGGATCAAGTACAAGGTACTGTTTTATTATTACAAAGAAAAAGGAAATTATTTTTAAAAATGTGGATTATTTTGATCAAATGGAGTCTATTGAAGACTGTCTATACATATATCACTGTTGCTGATGATAGGGATCTTCGTATTTACCACAGTCATCAAGAAGGGGTAGACCATGTTTCATGGACATGCTTCCGATATAAAAATTCATGGTCGTTATGGTTTTTACTGGATTATGCTGAGCTGTCTGCAGTCATGACATCATATATACAATCAGTAGGGGACTGAGATATTTGTGTGAAGTATGGCATTTCATTTACATTTCAGATGATATGGTAGCCAATTTATCCTACATGCAAGACTGTTGGAGACCATAACACCTTGGGCACAATTCAAGGTGAGGCTTTACATAGCTACCAAGAGACATTTTACCATGTTTGGAACTAAATGAGTGCATTTTTATTTATTTTACATGGCATTGATTGATATGAAATTGGTTCCTTGGAGAGCTGCTTCTACTCTTTCTTTCCAAATTAAAATGTTGCCTTTAGCTGTCTTACGTCTTTGGCTATTTTCAGTCCTACTAATTCAGACAATGCCTTTCTTGAATAGCCGCATGGTTCTGATGACAGTGCACAACCTACTGTACATATAAAAGGGAACAATTAAGAAGGCCCTATCTTAACTTAACACAGTAGACTTTTCCTCTCCCAGTACTTTGCTTCATCATTTTTGTCTTATTTTTTTACCAAACTTTTTAAACTCACTGTTTTACTGTGTATCTGTGAGTTATAATCTGGTGATATTCATAGTAAATTTTAAGAGGACTTCTTCAATGTGAAACCATCCAGTAGATAACCAAGATAGGTAGATCTGATGTATACAGTACGTAAAGAATAAATATAAACGTGAACATAACTATTTATTAACTTATATTAATTTCCTATGGTTTTAATCAGGTATATTTTTCAAGAATGATGGCAATTGTTAACCAATTAGTTACACCTAAAAGTTTGAGACTACTAAGATATGTATTAATGAACAGTAACTTATTTTTTAAAAATTACTGATTTTTATTTTTGAAAATCTTTTCTATAGCTTTTAATACTAGTTTAAGATGCTACCAGCTTTTGATCACAATAGGAAATAATTAATTGACCATATAATTCTGCTAGTTCTAGTATCCACTGATTAAAAAGTAAAAGTACAACTTACTTCTGGTGTTAGAAAACAATCCATTGTGCAACTCCTGTTTTGAGCACTGGGGTCACAATCACTGGAAAAGACTGAGGTCAATCAAAGGCTAAATTGTTGGTAATGTGTCGATTATTACAATGGCAATCTCATCCACATTCATTTTCTACTGAAACGAAAGCAGTTTGCATTTTTTTACTACTACTCATGTTTTTTACTATCATTTATCAGTATTTGTTGCAAATGTCTGTTAGGTGTAAAACAGTTTTGCTGCAAAACACAACTCTAGTCGAAAAAGAAATTATACAATGACAATGAACTCATTCATAAGAAAACAATGAACAGTCTATTCTTTCGGCGAGTGGTATGGGTCTTTAGAAATATAAAAGCAGTGCAGTTAATGAAAATTGTTCTCATGATAGAATTTGTATCTGTATCTATATATATATATATATATATATATATATATATATATATATATATATATATATATATATATAATATAGATGCATTGGTGTTCTAGTAGTTTTTTAGCTAAAAAAAGATATGTAAAAAGAATGTATTTGCAGTGGATAAAAAAAACATATAATATTGAATCAATTTATCAAATTTATTAACTAACACATGATAATCCACTACTGTGCTGCACATGATTTTTTTAAAATACAGAAATAAAATAATATATTTAATAACTATACTACATCTTTATAATATGGCAAAATAAAGGAAATATGTTCAGCTTACACAGTACATAAAGAAATGTGAAATATTATTATTATTTTTGTAGAACAGTTCTGTTGCTTAAATACTGAACTGTATTTCTAAGGTACAGCTTAATGCTAAGTAAAACAAGAACCGTTTCAATTATCTAATTGCTAACATTTTATATACTTTTAGATAATATTGTGCTTGCATATAGAATTGCAATCAAATTGTTAAATCTTCTTTCTGTAGTGTTCTGCTTTATTGGCTGAGATTCTAGCTAAAATAGCATTTATCTACAGTGATCTGAAATATTACCTGAACCCCTGTCTTTTACTTTTTGCAGGGTTTTTGAATGATCTTGTAATACAATTTGGGCAATGTACAACCAAACTAGCCAACTTCTGGTACAAACTAACAAAATTCATTGGAAATCTCAAAAAAAAAGGATCCTGATTGGACATGTTTATTAATCAATTGTACAGGATTGATTAGTATAGTGATTTTAAAAAACAATGCTTAGCATTTAAAAGCAAATTGTTTTTTAGTATCTTAACAGTAGTTTTGAAATGTTTTCATTTGTAGAACTGGCAATTCTTACTAATTAAAAGTTGAACAACATTTTTTAAGAGAGATATATTGGGTTGATAAAAGTTATTAAGTATTAACCTCATAATTTGTCACTGCAACATGAAACAGATTATTTCTAGGGGGTCCTCTTTTATTTTTTTTGTAATAAAGGTGTGGGGCCCTGTAATCAAGAATGCTTGGGGCTTGGGGTTTCCGAATAAGGGATCTTTAGTACATTTGGGTCAGCACACTTTAAGTCTACTAAAAATCATTTAAACATTAAATAATCCCAATGATTAATTATATCTTAGTTTTGATCAAGTACAAGGTACTGTTTTATTATAATAGAGAAAAAGGAAATCAATTTTAAAATGTTGAATTATTTGATCTAAATTGAGTCTATGGAAAATGTAGAACTTTCTGGATAACAGGTTTCCAGATAACAGATCCTTTACCTGTACATATTAAAATTAAGATGCTTTGTTTGGATATTTGCATCATATCGTAAACAAACAAAGATAAAATAGATAAGTGACCACCTTATTTGGATAAAATTAAGGGAGCACTATATCCCTTTGTTCAACTTGAATTTAGTGAATAGGGCTTGTGTTTAAAATCATTTTTGCCTAATATTTAAACCACAAAAACAATCTATGTTTCTTTTTTAATTTCCTGAGATAACAAGGCAAAAAAGTAAATTGAAGCTGATACATATTTGATTACCAGTAAAAAAAAAAAACCTTTCTTGTGACTCGCCAAACCAGAGACACAATGGTTCTGGATGTGAAAGAACTTCTCATTACTATTCATGGTAGGAGCTGAAATCGGCCTGCAGGTTTAATTTATATTGAACAAGGGTTTATACTGCCCCGGTAATGAATATTTGTAATCCTCACATATGGAGGTACAGTCAGCCAGTTTGTTCAAAAATTACAAAATTAGTAATAAGTTTGCTCTGACCAATAAATGTACCAGCTTATCAGTTAAAGCACAACTCCATAATTAGAATTTAATGATTAATAATAATAATAATAATAATAATAATAATAATAATAATATATAATAGAGACCAGGCAAAATAAAGAGGGTTATGCATGTAGGCAGAGGGGCCCAAACATTACATTCCAGGGAAAAGTTATTTTATAATTTATTTTTATTTGCTTTTACAGGTTGCAAATGTCCAAGATCTGTTATGGGAAGATAATCACCTTGTTTTTGTAGCATTACCTATAGTAAAAGAACTACTTTATGATGAAGTTCAGACGGAGACACTGAAATAAAGCAAATACTTTGTCCCCTAATTTTACATTCTTTCTCCTCACTTTTGCTTATGTTTTTTTTTCTCTAATCGTGAACTGCAAATTTTTTGTTTCACTGAATATATATATAATTCATACCACTAATGTTATGCATTGTATTCATTCTGAGACTACAACAAATCACAAGTAGTTTGTTTGCAGGTTTCCTGTTTAACTGTCCAACTAATAACCAGCTCTTCTGTCCAGATAAATGCGCATTGGTTGCTAAAAACTGCACAGTGAACAAGCATATGCCTAAGAGAAACAGTGGAATATATGCAGTCTAGAAGGGTTCACAGGCTCTTAAATACAGTATTTGAGAACTCTTCATTAACTCTGCCATAAACATCACAGTCTGCGTTAAGACAAAGCATCATTCTTGTTCATTTATTGCTGACAAGAATGCAATAAAACTGTGTGCTGATGTTTAAGCATGGAGAAATTGTGCGAAATATAGGTGTGAGTTCAAAAATCAGAGTGGAATTTTTCAGTTTTAATGGTTTTCTGGAACAGAAATATTAATTCTGCTAGGAATCCATAAATATCATTCCGTGTCAGATTAACAGACTATACAATAATCATTACTCTGAACTGGTGATTGCTGGCATGCTCAGAATAGTCACTATTAAAGGGCAAGAATATATCTAAGAGAAGCTGCATAACCAACCAGCATGCTAGACAGAAGGTATTTTGGATTACAAGATATTTAGTACAGAAGACTAAAGCTTTTTTGCATTTTTTTTCTCTTCATAAGCTGTGTAACATAGCCAAAGGTAACATCTGCATACGCCTTTTGTGTTGGCATTAGACTTGTAACCACACTGGCTGCTATTGCTCAGCCCTGTTTGTGGCTTGGCACATTATCAATACCTCTGGTGTAGGGATGGGGCAGCCAGACAAGACAAACCTTTCTGGGAGCTAAGTGGTAATCCTAATGAATTACACATCACACCCCTCCCAAACTTAATTTTCATTTCACTATGACTGGATCTAAGTATTGCAAGTGCAATGTTCCAGTTTAGTGGAGGAAATCTAATGTTCATTGCACACAACATTGCTATCTGGAAATGCATATGTTCCTTTTCCAATGCAAAACCTAAAGCCTAGTGTATCTTGCAAAAGGCTGATATATTTTTTTCCCTTTTCACAGTTATATTTTGGCTATTAATTCTGTTTAATGTTTTGCTCTTGTATTCATGGAAACTAAGATGAATAAAGAAGATTGGGAACCACTATACAATACTTGGCCATTCTAGGTCTACTGAGACATGTATGAATCAGCCAATAAAAAGCTTATGAATATGCATATGCATTCTACTGGCATGAGAGGACATTCAGTCTTTTTCTTGATCTTTTGTAACAACAAAAGCGAAAGATGTGAAATAACAAATGAAAGCTTCAATCTATAGGACAGGTTGAATATTATACTTTAAACAGTGTTATAGTTCTAAGTGAACTCACTTTTAATTGTAATTTTACTAATAAAACAAAGTATACAAACAGGAATATATCAACGTGTTAACAATATATAAATTCAGGCTTACTATTAAGTCACTACTTTCAGGAATTTTATTTAGGTGTTGATTGTGTATCATGTACCATGGTGTCTTGAGTAGCTTGGAGAACATAAAATGTAATTGCTATTAAAGGCAGTGTCTACCTGTCCAATTCTATACTCTGCACTGCTGGTTCCAACTTCTGAAACAATGTAGCAAAAACCAGCAGGAGGATAATTCTTTTACATTGATTCAAGAATCAAAGCAACCATTGGAGAGAATAGAAAGAGGCCACGAAATAATACAATTTAAAACTACTGAACTGAACAATGATTTAATACAAAGGTGTCTATGAAGCACTTTGAGAGGAATGGAATATAGAAACACAACATAATAATCAAAAGGGGCAAGGGGTTTCACCCACAACTGCCCAAAGATTGCACCACCCTACCCTCATACTTGAAAGAATCAACAAAATACAATTGTAACGTTTTAAACATTGCAATAATTAAAATGATTAATCCTAAAAATAAGTGGGACTATCTTCCCAATTTGTGTATGCTTGGCCTACCTAAATGCAGATGTAATCTACCTGTTCCTGCTGAGGTAACTTGTCCACAAAATTACAATATCCTTTTCCTATGTCCAAATTTATGCTTGATTCACCAAATCCAGTCATGTTTTCATGCTCAGATTCAGAAGGGCTGAAGAGAAATGCTAGGGAGGTGATCAAAAGCAACTCACATGTTCTACCCAATAATTAGTGTATCTGCAGCAAAATGAAAAACATGAAGCTGTTAAGCCATGATCATCAAAGATATAAATCATCAGGGCACTTGTTTTGAACATAAAATCCATTGAAAGCTTACATCAGGCCAACAGGCTTCTAAGTGAGCAGACCTATTTTATGTTAAGTCTCCATCCATGCTTTTAGCAAACCTGGCATTCCTTATGACACCTCTGTGCGTTCATTTTTTCCTTGGGCTCGAGTTATACCATGAGCAACATAAAACTATGCAAACCTAGCTAGGCCATGCCCCTAAATCGTTTCCTTATTGCAGATTATAACATATTAGTTAAGCTGAAAGGAGATTGTTGGGAAGAACACATTTCTAGAAACTATAGAAGGACCAGCAATATACAGTAAATACTATTATACTTGTCTATCTGGCAGATAAAATCTTGGATCTAAAAAGCATTCCAAGAAAGTTGCAGAGGCTTATCAATTATTGTCCATAAAATAATTTGTGGGATAAAGAACGCCAAACAATAAAATGGAGCGCTCCAACCTCACTGCCAATTATTTAAAATGAGACTTTAATACAACTTTAAAAATGATTGAATAAACGGGCTTTCACAAGATTATTCAAATAAGATTTCTAACAGCTAATAGGTGACTTGGTTCGTGTGCTCATGACTGGACCCTCTGTTTAACACTGTTTCTCCAAATAATACGAATGTAGGGGACACTCACCATCCTGCTTGGTAGCCCGGGTGCAGCGCCCTGAACCCTCAGCAAGGGGAGACATCAATCTATCAAAACAATGAATGGCACGGACTCCACGGGATTTCAGGCAGAGGTAAAATTTAAAATAGCTTTTATTACAAAAACATGTTTGTGTAATAAAAGCTATTTGAAATTTTAATGCTGCCTGAAGTCCCATGGAGTGCATGCCATTCATTGGTTTGATGGATTGATCTCGCTCCTAAGGGATAAGCCATAAATACTAAGGGAGGGCTGATTTATAAAAGTCCCAGATGCAAGTGCTGGAACATTAAGGTTGAAAATGCAGTCCTGCCCTCCCATGAATAAGCACTGCTGAATGCTGAATGACTGCTGCATTCATGAGGGGAGTACACATGGGTAAGGGATCTGTCATCCAGAATGCTCAGGACCTGGGGCTTTCTGGCTTCTGTAATTTGAATCCCCATACCATAAGTTTTCTAAAAAGTTATTTAAACATGAATTAACCCAACAGGACTGTTCTGCCTCCAAAAAGGTTTAATTCAATTAATTAATTAATCAATTAATTAATTAAAAAATGAATTTAGGTACAGCAAATGAATAATTGAATGATTTTTTCACATGTAATTTGCATAATGTGATACACTGATGATGATGATGATGATTATTGTTGACAAATATCCCTCTAGGAAATATCTTGTTTCTCAATATGATTGATCACATTGAAAACCATGCCCCTGTATCACTGAAGATGTCTAGGGAATATAATACAGTATACAAAGGAATGAAATATCCTGCTGTGCCATTCAGATACTATAAACAAAAGTAATCAGTACTTGGCGGCATTGTTTAGATTAACTATACTTCAGATGCCTCTGAAACAACAAACTGTGTGTGTGTATGTGTGTGTACACAGGCCTATGATAAGAGGACATCTGCTACAAATGCCAGAGAAGGGAAACAAAAGACCCCATTTTATCTGCCTTCTGAGATATCAAAAGGGCAAAAATCCCAGCTCCCAGGATCAGAGATAAATAGAATTGTATATTATGTGTGTATGTAGATTTGTATTGACTTGTATGAAATTATATAGAAACAACTTACTAAATACAGGTATTTTCCAGAATGCTCGAGACATGAAGTTTTGCGGGAAACTGATCTTTCCATAATTTGAATGTTCATACCAAAGTCTACTAGAAAATAATTTAAACATTAAATAAACCCAATAGGATTGTTTTGCCTCCAATAAGGATTAATTACATCTTTGTTTGCATCAAGTACAAGGTACTGATTTATTATTACAGAGAATCATTTTTTTTAAAAAAATTGGATTATTTGGATAAAATTAAGTCTATTGGAGACTATCTTCCAATAATTTGCAGCTTCCCGGATAACAGGTTTCTGCATAATGGATCCCATACTGGTATAAGATTTCCAGAAAAAAGGTGTTTTATAAAACATATAGCACAAATCCCTATGATTGTGAGTGGCAAATGTGTCTAACCCATGTTTTCTCCCACACTCTGAAAACATAAAGGCAAGTTAAATAGCTGTCAAGTGAAGCACCATGGTGGGTAGCATGCACCTAGCTTATGCACATCTTTCACCCTAAAAGCAAAGAGTTGTGAACCTTCTTTAAATATAGTGCTGGCAGCGCTTGCAGGTGCTGCATATATCTGGGTGGTTGGGAGGTGGGATGTAGCCATCCCTTATCCCCCAGCTTGCAGATCTGATTTAAGCAAATCAGACCCTCGTTGAACTACAATGTGAGAGAAAAAATTAATGCTGTAAACATCTATTGCAGCTTAAGAAATTCTAAATGCAATTGTTATTGAAAGCAATATTTGCCTGTGCTTTTTTAAATTCTCTGCTAATTAACAGAAGGGTGAAAAAAACATTGAAAAGAATTGTGAATTTTCCCTTTACGCATTACAAACATTGCATACATAGGATCATTTTAGTTTTTTTTCATCTTGCTTTTTTATTTAATATTTAAGGTGTTTAATTTGTTCTTTTTTTGCAGTTCTGTATATTTTATTCTCTGCTGATATCAGAATCTCAGTTTGACATCGGCCTAGGGTGCTCTCTCATATTCAAAAGAGACTTACTTAGAGCATGTAAAGTCTAAAATAGAATAAGGCTAGAAATGCTGTATATTGTATACTAAATATAAACGTACTGCACCACAAACCTAATCAAACAAATAATTTATGCTTTCAAACTTGGTCACAGGGGGTCACCATCTTGTAACTTTGTTAAACATCTTTGCAAGACTAAGACTGTGCACATGCTCAGTGTGGTCTGGGCTGCTTAGGGATCGTCATAAACAAAGCTGCTTGAGTTCTGCATGGCTAGGAAGTAAGGCGGGGCTCCCCCTGCTGTTCATAAGTAGGATTGTTTCCCTGCACAGCAGTTAGGGACCATCTCACAATTCCTATCCACAGCAGTAAATGAAGGGAGAATTTCACTGCATACAGTCAGGTTTCTTATAAAAACAGTACACATTTTTTAATTAAAGTATATTGGAGATAGGTTTCTTTTTCATTAAAGAAAGTAAAAATTGGATTTTATTTTTTTGCCCTTTAAATGGGCTAATTAAATTAATGTGTTCAAAAACAAAACTCACTACCTAAAATCGGTCAAGCTTTTTATTTCATTTTTTTTAACTCACCATCAATGGGGTGAAATTTTCAGCAATTTCATGTGGGAAAGCTGAAAGTTTTCATTATCTAGTAAACACTTTTGGATGGTACATTATATGCATTCATCAATCCGCCTGGGTTTTTCAGCTGAATGTCTAGATCTTTGCATTATTCAGCCCATTGTGTGTATGAACTGGATCTTTTATAATCTGGTCTTGGCTTGGTCATGGACTTTACTCATACTTACCAGGGGACTAAAAGCACTACTCAAGAATTTAACTTTAAATGCAATCAAGGGATTCACACTTTTTAGGGTCAAAATAAGGTTACTATGAAATATTACAGTTAAACAACGTATTCTTAGATTTAAGATTGACATTAAGCCAGATTGAATTTATTTTTTTCATGTTCAAATAATGCTTTAACATATATTGTACATATATTGATTGTGTTATTATACAACAGATGTGACCATAATTACCGAAAGAGTTGCCAACAATTTATTTTGAATGCCCAATGCAAAATCCTGGCACATCAAATGTTTCTTTGTAAATGCCAAATGTTACAGTAACTGTCTCTACATCACTACAAGTCTGCCTTTAAACAGTAAGCATCCCATCATTTTTTGAAACTGTACATTTTATTAGAAATGACTACCTAAACATCATATCACAGGGCCTTGATTCCCATGAAAGGGTGGTTAGGAAAGATTGGCAGTCATTTTAGATGTTATCAACATAATTAGAAACAGACATATTCAGGAGCACATAGTTAAAGTCAGAAAGAAAGAATAGCACTAAGTACAGCATTTGAATAATATATCAACAAAAATGACATTAATAGGAATTCTTTATCATGTCAAGCCACATGAGAAAAACATAATCCCACAAAACTCAACTATTTGCTCCATGGTTCATGCAGAAATATTTGACACTAACATTTCAGACACAACCTATGTTGCCAAAATATATTTACATCATAAACATACAAAACTATTTGTAGCATTTAAAGAACTGACAAACCTAGTGGTACAGTCTGTGCCTAGTATGCCCAGACTGTGACTTGAATTAATCTTGTACTTTATTCATCAAATAACATCAATGAACCCTCATATCACACAGACTACTAAAAAGCAAGCAAAAAAAGTCTAAAGTGTAAAAACTGGGAGTATTCTCTATATTTTTACCATCAATCCAGTTTCCATTAATGCACCTGCTACAAAATGTTGCATCCAGTACAAGGTGCAAATTGTACCACAGTAAACGTCTGTGACTTGCATTTATGTCATTATGGGTATTGGTCATGATTGGTGGTCATGGTGTGGGCATTATCCTACATGGCCATCATTTGCCTGCTTTCCATTTATGCAAAGAAAAAAGAGGGCATACATCACAAAATGAACCCCAAACTTAATGACTAGTTCAACACATTGCATCTCAGTTACATTTATTATGATGCATGGTGCCCAGTTCTGTATTAGCTGCTAGCAAATGAGGTTTATATTGTCCTTTAACAGCAATTCAAAATCCTTGTACTTTATTGTTGACTGGATGGAGGCAGAAGTAGGTGAGGAGGGTTATTTAATACCCAGATTTATGTTAAAGGAAGACTGTGTGTAAAATCTATCACTAAAATAGACAAAAAGCCTTTTTTTAAGAACCCCAGCAAATATTGTTGATAACCTAGTACTACCTGATCAGAATAGCTGAAATTTTTATCTTTTAGTTTTCCTGAACTCTTGATCTTGCAGTGCAATCTGTAGGGTTTTTGTTTGGCATTAAGGAGTTTTCAGCAGAGTTTTATGTTCTATAGCAATCTAGGAATTTTTGCACATAATCTTATTCTTGAATTCTAGCTTTGTGACATAAAAGGTTGTTTCTGCATGTGTTTTTTATCCATATGCTTTAGACTCCATAAACTGACTAAAAATGAGTATGCATAATTTTGTTACACAAATATCTGATGCCAAAAATATCAAATTTCTGCAGTTGTGTGATATTCAATGAAATTTTCATTGCTAATTGATTTGTACCTGTACTACTGATATTAGCACCACAAATTTACATGGGGAAATGTAATAATAGATGTAAACCAAAAATAATCATTTAAATAAAAAAAAACATTTGCATTTCACGTTTTATTCTTCATGAGATTATTACATTGAACATTTTAATAGCGAATAAGACATTTTAAACACCTGCTCAAAGGTGTTTGTTTGCTACAACATTTACATCTTTTCGGTAAGAAGTTTTATTCCATTTGTTAGACACCAAAAGCATAGAGCAGGTGTTTAAAAGTTGTTCAGTATGTTCATGAGAATGTGTGAAATTTAGTCCAAGTAAGATATTTGTTATATTTTATTCAGGAGTATTTTTGAATAGGCCTCAAAATTCTTCTGCAACATAACACAGGTAAGTCCACTGGACCAATATTTAAATAGGTAGTCCTCAAGGCCTCCTAAAAAGTCATTTAAATAGTGATGGGCGAATCTCTCCCGAAAAACTCAGAAAAAAACGTGAAATCAGAAAGTTCACGAAAAAAAGTTTTCACTATAAAATTGAGCAATTCGAACCTTTTCACGAAAAAATCGTGACAATCGGAAATTGATGCCGGCAAATTTTTGCTGGCGAATCTACACGGGAGATTCGCAAATTTATTAACCAGCGGCAAAACACGGGAATTCACTGCAAATTCGTGCCAGACTAATTTATTCGCCCATCACTACATTTGACACAGATGTAACAATATAGTTCTTGTAAACATACCATAAAGCTACTGTATGTAAATAGAATGGGGTTTAGTAAATATTTACATTTTGATTTTTTTTTCAACATGTAGATTGGGAAATAGAATGAGCAGGGATGAGCAAATACTTTGCCACGTTTCACTGCAAAAAAATGTTGCATGGTTTAAAAATTGTTATGTCCATTGACTTAAATGGATTTTGTGCCATTTCGCTAATTTTCGATGAAACCAAATGGGTCAGATTCGCTAAATCACTACAAATTTGTGATTTTGAAAACTTTGAAAAGAAAAAAATAGGCCGTAAATATATAAAATATATATAAAATATAAGTCAGTTTAGTAAATATATATTACACAAATTTAACAAGCAAACCACAAACATAAAATACTGTAGTTCAGAAATTGTATTCAATACTATGCAATAGCTGCTTCTCAATCTGTCGAAATAGAATGTATTTTTAGCTGCCAATAAGGAATTTAATTTAAATTGGAATACATCAGGAAAACTATATATTGAAAGCTAACCCTGGCATGGTGGTCAATGCAGCCAGTGGCAGGGCCATTAAAAATGTATGTGTGCATGCATCTATATATATATATATATATATATATATATACATATATGTGTGTTTGTGTGTTATTGTAATGTCAAAACAATGCACAAAATGGGCTGAAATTTTTCCTTGAACTGTTTAATGTCATCTGCTGTTAATATATTAAACTAGGCTGGAATATAAGAGAGAGAGCTCATCCTCATGGCTCGAGGCTTGAAAGCTGCTTTACTGGGCAGAGCGCCACCTCTTAGCCATCAAAGCTGCCCACCTGGCAGGGAATTTCAAGCCAGTTAGCTGTCAGACAAAAAATCTAGTCAGGCAACGGAAGAAGAGCTGTAACAGAAAAGACAAGGCTGTTCATCAAATCAGAATCCTCCAGTCCTACTGCAGAAACAAATATGAAATGTGGAAAAATAAAATTGACTTAAGTTGTTTGTAGAGACCCAAGGTATAAAACAAGAGTATAAGAAAAGATACACACACATCTAATGACCTGTCATTTACTCTGCTTTCAGCCTGCGTTATATTATATAAATTTACTTAGCCCGTCTCATCCCATGAGTTTTATGGATTTTTTAAAAAAATGTTCCCTCCAACACACTCTGAACAAAAGAGGTGTAATTGCATTTGAAAGGAGTATCATATTATACAGCATTTGAGGAACCCAAAATATAGCCATCTCATGGCTAACACAGTCAGCTCAAAATGCATGAGGGATGAGCGAATGAAAAAGCCCTCCAAAAATTTAATAATTGCCAGTAATTGAATTTTTTTGATTTTTGTAATTTATTTTTACTTCCAGGGTTTTTTTTAAAAAAAAATCTTTTATCACATTATACTGTATTAAACTCTTATCGTGTTTTTGTATAATGGAATGGTAAGATATTTGTTACTCTGAATCTCAAAAACACAAAGTTTTTCCTGTTTATCACTAATATAGTTTTTATTTTATTTTATTGAAGTTGATTAATAAACATACCACTGTACAACAATATATATCTTGTATTACCTATCAATATATCTATATATATATATATATATATATATATATATATATATATATATATATATATATATATATATATATATATATATATATATATATATAATAAAATATAAGTTTTAATAACATAATGTGTTTTTGTTGACGGGAAATACTAAGACCCTGGCCTTCTGGCATCATATAACCCATATCCTGCTACCACAGAGAAGCAGTCACTTACCACCGTGCGACATATTTCAGACAGAAGATGTAAGTTGTTGCAAGGTCAGACTGCTGCAGTTATTCTCTGATGAGCCCTGATCCCTGCAAGCCAGTCCTTCTGTAGCCTAATTTCCTAAAGAAAAACAAAAGAGAGAAGGTGGTAAGAAAAGTATGGGGGGGGGCTGAAAAATTGAGCAACGCAATCACTTTTACTAAAAAGTGGGGATTTTGCACTGTTTTTCTTTTTGAATTATGTGGCCTGCATAACGGCACTCAGTCTGTGGTTTTGCTCTGCTTAGCTGATCACAAAAATCGTATGTGTCTCTAAATAAAACTAGAGACATCGTAACAATGGCAAGACTATAAAGAAAATATTTAGTTAAAAATAACACCCAAATCACACTGCATCCAAATACAGTTCATGGACTTATAGTACCTGCCAAATATGAACCTTAACTGGGCACAGTACTCATCGACAATATTTACAATAACCGGTCGTGTTATTTTGTGTGGCCAAAATCGTTACTCAGAACACAACGCAGCAATGAATGTTAACACTCTGGTCTTTAGTAAGATCATTTGAAAATGTCAGATTGAATAGAATTAAATATAAAACCTGCACTGAAATTGATTAGTAAACAATGATTGTTTTTGCAATAACATGTTTAGAATACTATAGATAGTTTCTGAAAAAAACTAAATAATATATTGTGGCTTCAGCACATATTAAGATACCTACAGAATTGAGGTGTAAGACCCAGAGTGACCTCAGCTGACCATTTCCAGTATTACAATGCCTACTTTTGCTGCTGTTTTCTATTCATCCTGTATGTTTTGTTAGACACAAAAGTTAGAAATTGTGACCTTAAGACAAAACTATTTTTTTCAGATGTTAAATCAAACTAAAAGAAAATGTGGAGTTGTTTAGATACATAGCTCATCTGTCACTGGGGATGCGAGCATGATAACCAGAAGACCTTGTTTGCTGTTGAAGCTGCTGACTTGCATTGCTTGCTCCAGCCAAGTCTATTATCTACAAGGACTCCAAGGTCCTTTTCCATTATGGATGTGCCTAGTGCAGTCCCATTAAGGATATAAGTGGCTTGGATATTTTTACATCCCAGGTGCATGACTTTACATTTATCAACATTAAATCTCACCTGCCACTTAGCCGCTCAGATTGCCAGATTGTCAAGATCCTGCTGAATGGATGTTGCATCCTGGATGGAATAAATGTTTCTTTTCATTTTTTAGACAGGTTTGAGGAGGCTTAGTCTCTCCTAGTCTTAATGAAAATCCACCTTTGTCATGTATGTACAGTATGTACAACTTTATTTAGAAAGCGCTACTAAGATACACAGAGCTGTACAATTTTACAGTGCTGAAAAGTACAACCAGGGATACTAAGCATAATAATAATAACTAATTAACAAGTGTACATACACAGGGATACTAAGCATAATAATAATAACTAATTAACAAGTATACATATATAGGGATACTAAGCATAATAATAATAACTAATTAACAAGTATACATATACAGAGATTGAGATTGAGCGCAAAGGTCGGAAGTACGTTTTAGAGGTTTTTGAAACCATGACTTAACTTACTTTCTCTAAAACTACAAATGTCATGACATTAATTTTAAAAATACAAATAAAAAAGTATGAATGGGAAAAGTCACAGAAAAGTCAGAAAAACCTCAACTTTTTCAAGTTGTCCCACAATAACAACGACTTTTTTGTATTGTTACACAAAAGTCAGCATCAAAAATATCCAAAAACCTCTTAAACCACAAATGAAATAAACAGTAGTAAAAGAGACATCTGCCATTGACGTCTACATGTTTAACTTCTAGTATTTCTGCATTCAGAATTGTTTTCTTATTCAGAATTGTTTTGTCGCATAGTAAATCTCAAAAGTCACACTTTTAATAAATCAGCCCATAAGTGGTACACCGTAGGAAATTTAGGTGAGAACAAAAGTTTACATCGAGGTGTACTTGGTAATAAGAGAACTTGTTGAGTCTTTGTAAGTACAAGAATCTGAAATAATTTCTATATACAGTATGACAGATGCCAGTGCAGCAACTGGTAGAGTGGGGCAGCACTTCTGGAGTGTGTCAGTTAAGACAGGTGGAGTCCACAGAGCAGTGAGTTACATTAGTTTATACTGGATATGGCAAGAGCATTGATGATAATTTTGATTGCTTGTTATGTAAGGATTTTGCTTTTTGCATAGGGCCAAATATGCAGAATGTTCCTAAGGTGAAAGCATCATGATTTAGTAAGCATTAATGTGGGGGGTAAATGAGAGATCAGGGTTAACAATTACCCCATAGAAGCAAACTTGGGAAACTGGGGTTATAAGGTTGTTATACTGATATTGACATCAGACAGGGGAACAGAAATGGAAGGTGATCTCAGGCAGGGGAATAAATGTGGAAGGTGGAAAAAAAACTAGTTCCGTTTTGTCCAAGTTGATTTTTAGGCAAACCAAAATAAGATCAGAAATTGCAGTCTATTACCCAAGCTAGAAGTGAGGACAGGTCTGAAAAGGAGGGATAGATATGAGATGTTAGATATAAAGTACAAGAACTTCAAGAACAGAGCATTGAGGTACCCAAACTGAGAGATGGTAAGGCAAGGAGGTAGAGGAGGCATAGGAGACATTGCGAATTAATTAGAGAGATAGGAAGAAATCAAATTGCAGTTTCTTGGATTTCTAATGAAAATAGAGTATGGAGCAACAAGGAATGATCAATAGTAAATATGCTGCAGATAGAGAGAATTCATCTAGGATTTAGCAGCTGGCAAATCATTTGTTACTTTAGTAAGAACTGTTTCTGAAGGACAGAAATCAGATTGTAGTGGGTCTAGTCTAGGGAGTTATATGGTGGATAGTGTGAGAACTCACTGTGTCTATGAAGATATAGTAACTTTTAAGAGAAAGGAAAGAGAGAGATATTGGCAGTTGGAGGGGATCCAGAAAAGGTTTTTTTAAAGACAGGTTTGATGACCACATGTTTACATAGACTGCAGTAGATTGATTAACAAGTGAAGTGAAAGTTGGGGCAAATATGGGTAAAAGAGGAGGAATGAAATGAGAGAGAATAGAATCCCAAGAGGGCAGGTGGTAAGATGGGAGTTAAAGAGGCACCTGGTTAAAAAAAAAAAATCACCTCCTTCTTTGGGATTTTAAGGTTTTCTACGCTGGCGCCCGTTTTTGACGCCGACGCCCGTTTTTGACGCCGGCGTCCATTTTTTCGAATATAAAATTTTTGACGCCGGCGAATTTTTGACGCGAATTTTCGCGGGAGTTTCGCGAATTTATTCGCTGGCGGCAATTCGCGCAAATTCGCCGCAAATTCGCGCCTGGCGAATAAATTCGCCCATCACTAGTTTTTGTATGACAATCCTAAAAAGTTGGGTTTTTTAAACCACAACTTGGAAAAATCAAGCGATTCAGTTGTCAAACTCAAAAATTTTGTACAATTCAAATTGGCTCACGATTTTGTGAGACTTTTTTTGTGAGATTTTTCCTGCACCGATGTTTTCGAGCTGATTTCTTGATAAATGAGTTACAATTGTGGATGGGAATTTGGTTGACTTTATTTTAATAAAAAAAATTAGATACATTTGAGTTTTAGTAAATACCCCCTATATTAACTTTTATGGGCCTGTTTATTAAACCTGGAATTTCAAATTTTTAGAGGAGAAAACAACCTTGACTTTTTAGAGATTTAGGGGCCCATTTACTTCAAGTGAAGGAATAGAGGAAAAAAAATTTGAATTTCGAATGGTCGAATATGGCTACTTTGACCATCGAATGGGCTACTTTGACCTTCGACTACGACCTTCGACTTCGAATCGAACAATTCTAACTAAAAATTGTTCGACTCTTCGACCATTCGATAGTCAAAGTACTGTCTCTTTAAAAATTTCTTCGACCCCCTAGTTCGCCACCTAAAACCTACCGAGGCCAATGTTAGCCTATGGGGAAGGCTTCCTAACAATTTCCTGATTGAAGGAATATCCTTCGATCAATGGATTAAAATTGATCGTAGGAATAACGGTAAATCCTTTGACTTTGACTGCTTTTCGTCCAATAATAAAGTTGAGTTTTTGCTGCAACATTTCGAGTGTCACTTAGAAAAAGTAGTTTGATTCAAATTTTATTTTTATTGCAAAGTTTTTCGCTCTGAATTTTTTAAGAAGAATTATTGATAAATGAGTTAAATTTGTGAATGGGATTTTGGTTGACTTTGTTTTAGTAAAACTCGAGCTTTAATAAATAAAATAAGTATTCTTAGACTATTTGCAACTGGTTTTCAGACATATTTAGCTTTTTATCAGCAGCTCACCAGTGTCAAATCCAACATCTGTTGATAGGGTACAAATTACCCAAACTACCATGCATTGCTTTTTAATAAGAGACTGTACTATGAATAGGAGAGGGCCAGAATAGACAGATGAGTTATGAAAAAGTAGAAATAACAATATATTTTTTAGCCTTACAGAGCTATTTGATAGAAAATGGACCTATTTGACCCAAAAAAAAACTTCGACTTAATTTCGGTTGGTCTTTTTGAATTCGAATTTCGACGTTTTTTCAATTCAAAATTCGACCCTTGATAAATATGCCCCTAAGTGTATGTGATATAGGTAAGTGCAACAAACCATATGGAACTTCACTGAAGCAAAACATTGTGCTGGGTTTCTACAAAGGGCAAGTGTACTAGAAGGCTAAACCATACTATGTTGTCACTTACTTTTGTGTATTATTCCCTAAATATAGTGTATCATTTTACCACTAATAGTTTTTACCTTTATACAGATATTGGATGTTACAGGGTGGTATTGTGGGTTCTTATATAATGTATTTTTTCATGCATTTTGTGTTTTTATTTTTAAGAGAATGATTTTTTTGTCATTAAGCAAACTGGATCACATGATTATTATACTGAATGACTATTGTCTGGAAAATTATTATTATTATAACTTTATACATGGACTAATATCATGAAAATAAAGGCCTTTGCATTTGCACCTTAAGTATATTATTGTACCATAATCTTTGTTGAGGTTTTCTATGCTGTGAATCCTTTCAGTGCTAAAAATCTAAAACAATTCATCAGGATTCCAAGATTTTTCTATTAACTGAATATATGGCATTTGCTCATATGTAGTTTTAATAGCTTAGGCCTTGTTTTCAAGAACACTTGGGAGTTTAGAAAGATATTACCTCAAACGTATAGGGTCCAGCTTCTATAATAAATTCAGCCTTCATCATTTCTTCCATTTCAAATAGCCAATTCTCTAACTTCATAATGAAGCCATGAACTGTAAAGTGACGTGGTGAGAAAGAACAGGCCATGGCGTGAATAGCAATTCCACTATCTTTCATTGCAGAACTCACTCTTAAATTAGGACCTTGAAAAATATCTGGGGTATTGAATTCAAAGTTGCCGTCTCATTTTAATTTGGCTTTATGTTTTAATATTTTAGTAAATAAATTATTTTTCTTAAAAAATTAAACTAGTTTAGGCAGCACAATGTTTTTTCAAGTAAGATGCTTATTATTATTATATTCAAACATTGGGACAATGTTTACTCTGGGTTATAAATTAAGGACTATTTTGGATAATTTATATGTACAAAAAATGGATGCATTTTCCATATTTTTCTCACAATACATTTCCTTACAGTCCCACATATGAATTTTGAATCAGCATCATTTTTTTTTTTCAACATTAGCAATGATGCTTAAACAATATGTAAAGTTTTATTTAGGTACAGGTATGGGATCCGTCAATCAGAAAGCTCCTAATTTAGAGAAGGTCATCTCCAATAGACTCCATTGTAATCAAATAATTAGAATTTTTAAAACGGCTTTCCTTTTTCTTTGTAATAATAAAACAGTACAGGTATGGCAGCTTCTCTTTACAACGATGCCCTTTCAACAGCACTTGACTCCCTTGCACCTTCTACCACCTGTCACAGCCGGCCAGCTAAAACCCAACCCTGGCACACTAGTGTAACACGGTACCTCAGAAGATGTAGCAGATCAGCTGAGCGACGGTGGAGAAAGTCACGAACTGATCCTGACTTCATCCACTTCAAATTCATGCTCTCCTGCTATAACCGAGCTCTATCATTAGCCAAAGAACAATACTTCTCTTATCTAATATCTACTATGTCCTCCAAACCACAGCAGTTGTTTGCCACATTTAACTCACTCCTATGCCCCCCTCCACCTCCTCCACCTATTAATGTTACCGCCCAAGACCTTGCTCATTTCTTTAATGAAAAAATCGATCTCATTAGGCTGAGCATACCGTCCGACAACAATCTCAGACCAACGTGCAGTCCACTCACTTCTACTTTTCACTCCTTCACCTCTGCAACTCTAGATGAAGTTAGCAAACTTCTAGCCAGCTCAAAACCCACCACCTGCTCCCTTGACCCCATACCCTCTCGCCTTCTCCACCCAATCTCTTATACACTCTCTCCTGCACTTACCCACCTATTCAATCTTTCACTCTCTACTGGTACCTTTCCATCATTATACAAACAAGCACTAATCACTCCTATCCTCAAAAAACCTTCCCTTGATCCCAGCTCTCCCACTAACTATCGACCGGTCTCCCTTCTTCCATTTGCGTCCAAATTACTAGAAAGGCTTGTTTACAAACGCCTGATCCAGCATCTCACTCACAACTCCCTCCTCGACCCCTTGCAATTTGACCCGACTGCACTCACCAAAGTAACCAATGATCTTCTATTGGCAAAGTCTAAAGGTCATTATTCCATTCTAATCCTTCTAGATCTCTCTGCAGCCTTTGACACAGTTGACCACACACTCCTCCTTGACATTCTACACTCAGCTGGCATTCAGGACACTGCTCTTTCATGGTTTACATCTTATCTGTCTGACCGTTCCTTTAAAGTTTCCTTCTCTAACTCTAATTCTACTACTTTCCCACTCTCTGTTGGAGTTCCTCAAGGCTCTGTTCTTGGCCCCCTGCTGTTCTCGCTCTATACAACTTCACTAGGAAAACTCATTCAGTCATTTGGACTTCAGTATCACCTTTATGCTGATGACACCCAACTCTACTTGTCTACTCCTGATCTTTCTAATTCTGTCCTTTCCCAAGTCACAGACTGTCTCTCTGCTGTCTCCTCCTGGATGTCACAGCGCCACCTGAAACTGAACCTTTCTAAAACAGAACTCATCATATTTCCTCCAAGATCTTCCCCTGTCCCTCAGATATCACTCACCGTAAACAACACCACCTTTCATTCCACCACACAGGCACACTGCCTAGGAGTCATCGTAGACTCTCATCTGTCTTTTTCACCACACATTCAAACTCTTGCAAAATCTTGCCGTATTCAACTGCGCAACATTGCTCGAATACGACCCTATATCGGTTCAGAATCAATTAAAACACTGATTCAGTCTCTCATCATCTCCCGCCTTGATTACTGCAACTTACTCCTCACAGGTATTCCAACAAGTCACCTTTCACAACTCCAATCTGTTCTAAACGCGGCCGCTAGACTCATTCATCTATCTCGCCGCTCAACATCAGCTGCTCCCATATGTATGTCCCTTCACTGGCTTCCAATCTCTTCTAGAATCAAATTACTTACACTCACATTCAAGGCCCTTAATAATGAAACCCCTCCCTATATTTCATCTCTAATCTCCAAATACACTCCTTCACGAAACCTACGCTCTGCTTCTGATCTTCACCTCACTTCTCCTCTGGTCACTTCTGCCCATTCTCGTCTACAAGACTTCTCTCAGGCTTCTGCTTTTCTCTGGAACTCTCTGCCACAAGTTGTCAGACGTTATCCTTCCTTCCAAACTTTCAAGCGCTCCTTAAAGACCCATCTGTTTAAAGAGGCCTATTCGATGTACCTTAATTAATCATTGCTTCATCAAAAATGACAAATTGTTTATACAATCCTAATGTCTCAATTGTACCCTACCCTTTTAGTTTGTAAACCCTATTGTACTCTGTAATCCTTGTCTGTTATCCACCATTTATTCCCTGTTTGCTATAACTGCAGTAAAGCACTGCGTATCTTGACAGCGCTATATAAATAAATGATGATGATGATGATGAGGTATGGGATCTGTAATACGGAAACCCATTATCCAGAAAGCTCCGAATTATAGAAAGGCTGTCTCCCATAATCTCCATTTTATTCAAATAATCCAGATTTTTAAAAATGATTTCATTTTTCTCTGTAATATTTAAACAGTACCTTGTACTTGATCCCAATTAAGATATAATTAATCCTTATTGGTAGCAAAATCAGCCTATTGTGTTTATTTAATGTTTATATGATTTTCTAGTAGATTTATGGTATGAAAATCCAAATTATGGAAAGATTATCTGGAAAACCCCAGGTCTTGGTTGTTCTGAATAACAGGTTGCATACCTGTACCTTGTACTTGATCCAAATTAAGATATAATTAATTCTGGATTATTAATTCTTATTGGTGGCAAACAATCAATTCTATTGCGTTTATTTACTGTTTACGTTATCTTTGAGACGACTTAAGTAATTGTGATACAAATTATGGAAAGATCTCTTATCCTGAAAACCCCAGGTCTGGATAATAGGTGCATACCTGTATATAGGTGTTAGCAAAATGTTTTGTGCTTATATATTCATGATTTATTTACTATGATTCATCTAGCTGTCTTAGCTTCCCTTCTAAAGCAGCAGCAATATACTGTATATTTAAGTGAAACATGTGGGTATATCTTTAAGGATCTGTAATTGCTCTTATGTCCTGTTAATAAATCTTTTTACATGGTTACTAATGCTATAAACCTATGGTGCACACCTGATTTCTTCTGCGGCTCACAGACACATCCTTATAAGAGAATTGAGTAGCCATGGTTGCTAAGCGTGATGCTTCTATTCAGAGGATTATCTGTGAAGACATCTGACAAAATCCCTCTTAGAACATATGTGTATACATTAAAATAAATCTGCCACAAAGGTACAGCTAATGGGAAAAACTGTTTTATAAAATGCAACTAAAGAGACACATATAAAGGGATGTGTAGGAGCACTGTGATTTTGTGTGAAAAGGTGTAAAGGCAAATGAACAATACTGAGGCTGTTTTGCAATGAAAACTTTATTTTTGGGTATATTTCTGAAGCCGCTACTGTATATTTGCTGTAATGATGCAGTTACCTATACTGCCTTAATTATCCTGAAAACCTGGCTTTACCAATTACTATTGAACTATGATTTATGCAACCAAAAGAATAAATATAATGGTGGTGATGATGATGAAGTCATGAGAATGTGATTGTGTAGATGATTTGTTTCATACTAAGGCTATTAACAAACATATGAAATCCTAGGTCCATTAAAAAAAGTCACCCTATTCATAAAAACACTGTTTTTATAAATTTACAAATCTGTGTCAATAATACACCTCTACAATTTGCTTTTCTTACTACAAACTATGGGTCTGGCTTGTGGCCTAAGGACACTTCGGGCAGATGCATTTAAATCCCCTGCATTTAGATCCCTAAAAGCTATTAATAATGATTAATAAGGATTTTGATAGAATCTTTCTAATTAGTATGTCATATTATTATTATTATTATTATTATTATTATTATTATTAAAGCAAGTATTTATAAAGTACCAGAACAGTGCTGTACAATTTAGATGTTGATGTAGATTTTTGAGTAAACATTTCAGTGAAGACTGAATAGCTAGGAATGGAAATGGGGCAGATTTTGTTGCTGCAATGGAAAATGGGGTGTGTCAGGTTGAATAGTGTTAAGTTAAATGCCCCCAAAAATGTGCACATAGTAATCTATATATAGAATAAATGTTGGCACAATCAATGGATTCTGTCAAGCATATTTGCCTTCATAAATGCCAGATTTCTAATAGTTCTTATCACAGTGAAATCCTCCTGAAATATTATTTTTTGGCAAATGAATTTCAGTTCTATGGCCAATAGCTAAAAATAACACTAATCTCAAATTAATTCCTCAGCGTTCTGCTTTCCTGATTGCTCCTTCACACAAATCACATATTTATTAAATTGCTAAATATTTCATTGCTTTTTTCTTTCCTTGAGGTTACAGTGGCTAATATGCCGTCCTATGTGCTTTTTATTGTAATAACTGAAGAATCTTGTGTGCAGTATATATTAAATCCTCAGACTTAACAGTAGCCACCCACTGTAAATACTTTTATAATCAATTATATAATAAAAACATTTTCTGCCATTGTGTAGAGGATTCGATAAAATGCTAGATATTTTTCAGGCAGTGTGTAAGAGCAACATTACATTTTAATAGTAGTAAGTACAATGTCAGATATATAATTACTGTCCCTTTCAGACACAATCTTTCTTTCACTCATAAATTCTCACTTATAGGGGCAAATTCACTCACCAGCGAAAATTCCCCAGCGCTGGCTTTGCGCACATCGCAAAACTTCGCCAGGCGTAAATTTGTCTGTGCAACGCCAATTCATATCCAAAGTTGCGCACAGGGTAGCGAACACTGGCGAAATTACGCCAGCGAAATTATGCTCAGCAGTTCGAAGTTACTCTAGCATTGGTTAATTAGCATACGGTGTGCAGTTAAAGTACATGAATGGACGTATATGCTGCAGCAAATACATTACACTACACAAGGTCAGGGAACCTTAATAAAATTATATAAAGTTGTTATATTGCCCTACACATGTGCCCACAGTATAGTTTAGGTGCCATTTGTTAGCAAATGTAGGGGCGAAGGAGGCTAAAAAAATTTACGATCGTTTTCAGTCTATCACCCTTTAAATAGGAAAAAACGCCAAAAGGAAAAATCCTTTTTTTTGAGGAACTCCTATCTACTCTATTGCACTTCATCTGGTCTGAGGTGGCGAAGGCAAGTCTGGCGATAGAGGTAACGGTCAGTAAAATCAAAATCTTAGTGAATTTGCATAGTAACGCTCTTTCACCAGACCAAAAATTCGCCTGGCTTTAGAGTGCGAAGTTGCACCAGAGTCTATCTCCTTGGCAAATTATGCCAGTGAATTTACGCCAACTACCATTAGTAAATCAGCGAAGGGCCGAAATGACGTCACGCTGGTGAATTTTCGCCAGCGTTAGCCACTTCGCCCTTTAGTAAATTTCCCCCATAGGGAGAGACACAACACTATGTTTTGCAGTCTCTCTCTCTAGAAAAAATTAGGGATGCATCGAATCCACTATTTTGGATTCGGCCTAATACCGAACTGAATCCCAATCCCAATTTGCATATGCAAATTAGGATTTGGATTCAGTTCAGCCGGGCAGAAGGATTCGGCCAAATCTGAATCCTGCTGAAAAAGGCCAAATCATGGCTGAATCGCTAACCGAATCCTGGATTCGGTGCATCCCTAAAAAAATACAAACAGAAACACACCCACTGTCTCTAACAGCAAAAGAAAAAAGTTATGCTCACCAGAATGCAAGTGCTTCTTATATGGGCCTTAAAAGACTCAGGGGCATGTTTACAAACATTGGAGATAAATATTTGGAGAGATTTCTGGAGATGTTGCCCATAGCAACCAATCAGATCTTTGCTGGCTGTTTAAATCTAATTGCTGATTGGTTGCCATGGGCAACATCTCCAGAAATCTCTCCAAATATTTATCTCCAATGTTAGTAAACATGCCCCTCAGTCTTGCACCCCTTAGTGCTCCAGCACCATAACTTTGAAAAATGAACACTCGTACTGCAGACTGAGCTTGGGGCCTGATTTGGTTGCTCGAGATGGCGGGCTTGAGCAATAATTACTGAAACCACAGTGAGTTCCTGAACTTACACATGGTTTCTACTATGATTACCTTGGCAGCTGGGTTCCCCCCCACCCCCAGGATTCTGGAAAAAATAAAAAGTTGGGCAGGTTTTAGGTCCCAGGTTTCAGGCCCCGGAGGTCCATTTACTAAAGGTTGAATTTGAGTGATATTAGAGCTTTTGGAAACCACAATTTAATTATATTTCCCTAAAATCATGAATGCCATGAAAGTTATTAAAAGATCTGAATAAAAAAAGTATGCATGGCAAAAAACACTGATCTGACAATTACTAATATCCAAGAACCTCTAAAAGTCTGGTTATAAAAACGGTCCAAATGTATTAGTGCAGATCCCATTGACTTCTATTGGACCTCGACTACTTGGCACAGTTCTGAATTTTTTGTGGTTTTTATACTTAGGGGGGTATTTTGTTAAAACTCAACTTTTCTCACTCTAATAAAAAATAAAATGTGATCAAAAGCCCAAACCCGAATCCCCTTAATTTACCAGTAATTCTTCTCAAAAAAGTCAGTACGAAAAAATAGTGCATCAATTCAAATTGTGCAAATTTTATGAATTGATGCTCTGAAAACTCGACTTTATTGAAATATCACCGCAACAACTTGAATTTATTGGATTTTCTAATGTAAACCAGTGCAGATCAAAATGCCAAGAAACATCTTCAGGGACTTATACATGACCTAAACAGGTTTTAGCTGGAACATTTTTGGATTCAGATTTTAAGCAGATTTGGGGTATAATAAACCTCTACAATTTCAAGTTTTTTTTTTCCTCTAAAAATTAAAGTGTTCCCCTTCAAAAACTCAACCAGAAAAAAATGAGAGGTTTTATATATAGGCCCCTAAATAAATCTCTAATTTAAGGAAATGTATCTCGAGATTTAGAGAAATTTAAAAAAACAAACATTTTTAGAGAAAGATACAATTTGGGAAAAAAAGGAAATCCAAATTTTAGTAAATTGGCCCCTTGGTGTCAAGATCATCAGTCTTTTTTTGGTTGTGGGTTCTGAACTTGAGCTTGTCTCACTTTCAGACTATGAACTTTAAACTTTATATGAACATTATCAATTATGCCAAGATCCTCTGGAACACAAAACCTTCTATTAATGTGAGAACTGGTTAAGAATAAACACATGAAATAAACACATGCAAATAATGTGAATTTTTTGTGTATTCGAGTATAAAAATAATATATTATATAGTGTCATCCTAAATAATTTCTAAGATGATGCGATAGAGAGAGGAAATATATTCTTAAAAAAACTCAATGCTCTCTGCACACTGCATTCAGATAGCGTGTTTTTACTGGCATTGAAAAATTACAGGCTCTGAACCCCACAAGTAATTCTGCATTTTTACTTTTTTTACTTTTTATGAGCATAATGAAGTGAGAGTATCTGCAAAAAATATTATGTAAGCTATTTGCTTTCCAAAAAACGTATTCCCGTGTTCTCTGCCTAACTAGGTCTAACTGATTTTCCTTAACTTTAAAGTCAAACCCTTTTACTTCAATTGTGTTCAAAACTAAAGACTAAGGGGGGTTATGTATCAAAGGTCAAATTTTTGAGCAATATAAATTTTTTTAAACTTTCTTCATAATTTGAACGGTATGTTATTTATGAAAAAATGTGAACATCTAAAATTCGATCGAGTAGTCCGGACCCGAAAACTTGAATCGGATTTCGAGTTTTCCTCCAAAACTCTGAACTCGACTTTTGTGCTTCAAATTTTTTTTGACATGCACCATATAATTTTTGCGGAGCAACATTTTTTTTCCCTCCCATTGGAGTCCATGGGTGTAATTTTCGAAGCGAAACTTGGCAAAAATTTGGCTCATCACTACATAACATATTCAAATAGTTCAAGAGAACTCGACAGTTTGTAGGTGGAGAAAAGCCGAACTGTCTTACAGGGTCAAGGTGTGATAAATCTCACATTTTAATTCAAATTCGAATTGGTGATTTTAAATTTTAATTTGTGAGTTTTAACGAAAATTTACCATTTAGAACCTTAGTAAAACTTGCCCCTAAGAAGAACTTAGTATTTGGGTGACAAATTAATAGAAATATAATGGCAGCAAGGCACCGATTTATGTTGTGTTATGGCCAATAAAGAGTATTGCTTGATGGAATTAGACTTTAAGGCAGTGTATCATCATCATCATTATTATTATTATTATTATTAATAGCAACACATATTTATAAAATGCTAACATTTTCTGCAGAGCTGGAAATAAATGGGTGTATACAAAGAACATACATACTACATACAAATATAAAACTGATAACCAATACAAGTGCACTCACACACTTATTTGTTAGGTGTATTATGGCTAAATAACATTTTTATATGGATATAATAAATTATTATCCAGTTAATTAAAGATAAGTACTCATTGCCTTCAATCATACCTCTAATGTAAAGCTGCAGCTACCCTATAACTTTCACATAAACTAGGCTACTCTCTTATTCTGTCCTCTTGAGATTTTGCTAACACCAGGTCTTCTACTTCAGTACCACACTCCCAGCAACACCACTAAATATGGAGAGCCAAACTGAAAGAGTGGAGGTGGTTATCTAAGTCATAAGGCTAACATCTAAAATAAATACTTCCAGGCAACAGGCATCTCTCTGAGGAACAGTATTCATAAGTTTCACACATTTTGTAGGGATGATATTTTATATACTGTATTTTGTATTGTCCTCTTAGAGATATGTAGATTCTGCACCACATTAAATACCATATTTACAAAAAAACGGTGGAATTATTTGCATAACACAATTGAATGCTTAACAATTGACATTCCGTGATCATAAAAAAATACCTCTGGTTTTAAATATAACACTAGCATCTGTATTTTCAGCTTGAAGAAACTTGGATTTGCAGCTCAAAGGTTTATATCTTGGCTTTGCATTTTGACCACCGGTCAAGGTACATAATGTAAAGACATCATTTAGTTCTTTAAAAATAATAAACTGACAGTTTTTTCTTTAAACACTTATTGCTTGAGATCATAGGACCAAAGTAACCTGAATTGCCCTTTGCTGCTGCTATTGATATATTATGCTGGTTTAAATAAATATAGAAAGCATGCCTTTTTCTGTTCAGTTAAATGTTCTATTACCATAGAAATGAGTGCTCAGTGATGCTATTTTAATTTGAGGCAGTCCACAAAATACTTTTACCCAAAACGGGCCCCAATGCATATAAACTGTACTTTCCCAGCTAATAAAAGCAGAAAGTTTGATAGTGACTTCATAAGTCTTTCAACACACTTGAAATAAAAACAGAGCACAGCACATATCTAACAGTTTCAAAAAGTCTTAACAGCATAGATTTAAAAGTATCTACATTTCTATTATTGTTGGTACCTATCTTCAGGAGTTAAGAAAGTCAAAATATTCATTAACAAATCATTTATAACTTGTCTTTTTTTTTTTTTTTTAAAGAGATGTAAAATGATCAATACATTTCGGGCAAATGGCAATAATATACAAATCCCAAGAAATAAATTCTAAATTTTTTTCAAGATGGTATTAATACTTGGTGGCGTTTCATAAGATGTATAAAACAATCTCAGATAAGCGTTCATTTATCACAACACATAAATAAACAACACATAAATATAATACAACCCTGACAGGTTTCAGCTCGGGAACTGCAAGAATTTAATACCCTAACATTAGAGATTCCCGTCCACACCAAATATTTTAGAATGGGTAACTAAAGTGGGCAATGTGATGCACATGAAAAACTTAACTATATACATATATGATAAACTTTATTAATTTTTAAATTTGACTGCTTGAGTATTATATGTAGAGTCTGAATTATTTAAAACAATATATCTTGCCAAGGAATTTAGACTTATAGACACTTTCAGCATTTCTCTCCTCTCTCTAAACTTTTTCAGTCTGCCTTATACACTAAGGGGGTAACTTACTAACAATCACATTTTAATTTTTTCCCAAAATCTCTAAATATGTGTGGTTTTCTATTTTTTTTAAACAATTCAAAAAATTCGAGATTTATTAAGAGTAAAAAACATGAAAACCACTAATACAAAACTTTGCCAGGCTAAAGTTGTCGAGGACCTATATAAGTCAATGGGAGCTGCACTGATCTTTTTGGACTGCTCTAAATAAGTTCTGACTTTTAGCAATTTTTGTATTTTCTTCCACTAGGAATTGTGCATATTGTGTGATATTTTTAGTGCAGAGTTCAGCATCATTTTCCATTTGTACTTTTTTATTCTGATTTTTTTTTAAATATTTGCATTGAACATTTTTTTGGTAGAGCTATGGGGCCTGTTGTCCAGAATACTCGGAACCTTGGGTTTTCTGGATAACGGATATTTCTGTAATTTGGCTCTTCATACCTAGAGCTGCGCAAGCGGAGGTTCGGTAAGTTATTTCTTAATAAAGACTAGAGTTAAAGTTTAATATGTGTTGGCGTCCTGTTTTTGTAGCATACTAACAAATTATTTTTATTTTTTTTTGCTGTTACTGGTCTTTTAAGTCTACTAGAAAATAATTTAAGCATTATATTAACCCAATAGGCTGGTTTTGCCTCCAATAAGGATTAATTATATCTTAGTTGGTATCAAGTACAAGGCACTATGGGAGATGGGTTTTTCATAATTCTGTGCTTCCTGAATAATGGGTTTTCAGATAATGGATCCCATACCTGTATACAATTTATCTGAGCTTCATTTCAGGCATATAAGTTATCACATATATCTTAGTATGACACAGAGTGATAGACTACCCTATATTAAACAATAGTTTATGTAGTGATGAGACAAAAGTTTCAATGCTTAAATGATCCCTATAGACTTTAATGGTTGAAACAATTTGTTGCGTCCAAAAGAAATTTTATGCCCATAGACTTCACTGCATTTTGACAAATGTTAGCCGTTTCACACATTTTTGGCTAACCGAAATGTTCCAGATTCGCCCATCACTATTTATAGGTAATCAACGAAAATTAGTAAGATAGGCACATAAATGAATACAAGATATTAAGGGGGTTATTTACTAAAATCCAAATTTATCCCATAATTTAAATAAGAAAAGCTTGACCAAACTACTATCCCTAATTCTGCCTTATTTACAGTATCAATAAAATAGCTCAAATTAATCGAGCAAAAGCCCAAATGGTACAATTTTTTCAGACCTTTTTTCCTGAATTGCTCGATTTTTTGGGTTATTGCCCAAAAACCCCAAATTTATGGGATTATCAAGCTAAATATAGCGCAGCCCACAATATCTTCCAATTAGAATAGGAAACTCTCCAATTACCTTGACAGGTCTGAGATAGTGGATTTTTGGATTCAAGCTTTTTGCAGCATCATATATCTTGAATAACATCATGAAAATTTTGAGTTTTTTCCCCAAAAAGCCAGACCAGATAAATTTGAGGTTTAGTAAATAACCCCCAAAGTATACAGTATGGAACAAATAACTGGCATTATATTGTGTATAGCATTGCACAGTTTTATGCCATGAGGTGAATGATGATGGCATATGCAATATGCAATAATAGATTTTGAGGCTGAACTGGTACATTGATGAGTGGCTTAATAAGAAATGTTTTTTAAATTGGAGATCACATATTGTTTTGCATTCTCCATTGTTCCAAATTGTATTAAAATAGTCAACAGTAATGTTGAGTAAAGCTGTCAGAAAGTCCATCTCTCTGGTGTATTGAATTTGGTCCAAGAGTTCCTGTTCTGTTGGTATGTTTGTCTCTTTCCATTTGCTTACTATACAGCATCTTGCCACTGATAATGTGTGTAGTGTGTGGTCTAGGTCTATTGAGTTCAATAAATAATACCATCTAGTCAAACCTTTTTGTATTTAGCCCAGACGACAAAGTGCAGAGAGTGGGCCAGTATCAGGAAGTTTAACGTGTAGAAGGAGTGTCAGAGCAAATCATCTCAATTGAATATAATAGAATCTAGAGAGATTAGTTAGTTCTGGATCTGAACTGCATTCCTGATACCCTTTTATTTTCCTAGACAGTGGGTGAAATAGTTTGCTCAACTGGAATAGGTTGTTTGTCAATCCTAAAGGAATATTACCATGGTATAGACCTGAGTACTGATGGGCAAATTTATTCGCCAGACGCAAATTCACGGCGAATTTACACATTTTTCTGCCGGCAAATAAATTCGCAAATTTGCCGTGAAAATCCGCGATTTTGGCGCAAACAACAATTTAGACGCCCATGACTTTAATAGGCGTCGGCGTCAATTTTGATTCACAAATTTTTTGCCCGTTTTGCAAATTTTGTGGCAAACCAAAACGTGACAAATTCGCCCATCACTAGACCTAAGGAGAAATCTGGATTTCCCTAGAGTGGCAACAATGGCAGCAGTTTTGGTAGCATTTTATGCTTCGCTATTGATTTGCCATAATGTTAGTGTTTGAAAAGTAGGTCTCAGTAGAGCAGGATGTGTAAAATACTAGATCTAGTGAATGTCCATATGATAGCTCCAAGTTTGCCCAGTAGTGGGCCATATTCCGCCCATTCTATTTCCTGTTTAAATTGGGCTGCTTTGCAATAGTTAGTTAAATTTGGGACTGCTAGTCAACCTTGCTTTTGGTGGGTAGACAATGTCTGTCAAGGTATGCGGTGCCTTTTGCCTGCTCAATATTTTGAGGGAAAATATTCATCTTAACAGCCGCTATACTGCCAAACCATGATAAATTATATGTACTCCAGGTTTGAAGGTCCTTTCTCAAAATGGTTAAGAAGGGGATTCTGTTTATATAGGGTGATGTAATTAGTATGCAAGTCAGAAGTATGGAAAATTGACCTGTAGCAGTTTTAAGTTAGGTCCAGTGATGTGTAATCAAAAGGCCTCTGATTTATCATGGTTGATTTTATACCCAGAGATATTTCCATTTTCATCTAGGAGCTATTGGAGATTAAGTAAAGACATTTGTGGGGATGTGAGTGTTAAAAGGATATCATCAGCAAATAAATATTTTATGCTTCCTTCCCAACAATGATACCATGTACATCTGGGGAGTGGCGTATGCTTGCAGCTGGTGGTTCAATACATATAGCAAATAATAATGGGGACAGGGGGCAGCCCTGTCTTGTACTGTTATATATTAGGAATGACTCGGAGTGTCCCATGAAGCTTTACATTTGCTGATGGTGTCAAGTAGAGGAAGTAATGCAGTGATAAAGGAGCCTCTAAAGTGCATGATGTATAATGTTCAATACATCGTCAAGACTCAGTAAGATCACTGGCGTTTTGGTTTGATTTATAAAGTCTATTGCACGAATTGCTCTGTGAATGTTATCACTTTCTTCCCAGGACAAACCCAACCTGGTCCGAGTTAAGTAATTTTGGTGGAATGAGATTTAATTGGAAAATTAGGCCAATAGTTTAGTCAGAATTAAGGGGGTTATTTATTAAGGGGCAGATTTATTAAGGGTCGAACTGAAAATTCGAATTCAAATTTTTAAAAAAATTTTATGGTCAAAACTCTAAAAATGGAATTGTGAATTACCCAAACTCGATTTGAGTTTTAATGAAATGCAAAGATTTATTATACTATGGCCCTTTAAGAACTCGAATTTGGCTATTTGCCACCTAAAATCTGGAGAGTCAATAGAAGAATAAAAGTCAATAGAAGAGGTCCAGGGACCAATTTGGACATGTTAGTAGCCTTCCTTTTCTGACAAATTCGTCCGAGTTTTAGATATTCTATTTTGTTTTATAAATAACCCCCCAGTCGAATTTCAAGTATAATCAAATTTAAGAGAGTTTAAAAAAACTCACATGAATTCGACATTCGACCTTTAATAAATGTGCCTCCCCAGGTCGAGTTTGTGTCGAATGTCGAATTCATAGGCTAAAAAACCTTGAATACCTCAAATTTATTGAGTTTTCGAGTGCAAACCAGAGTAAAACACCCAGAAATCATGAAGGCAAAAAACATCTTCAAATGGTTAAAGGGACCTCTGCCATTGACTTTTACATGAATTTATCAGGTTTTAACTGGAGTATTTTTGGATTCTTTAAAAAATCTTTTTTCCCAGAAGTTTTTCAGTGAAACTAACCTGTTTTTGAGAAAACACAACTCGAACCTTAATAAATAAATGGAGTGATAGCTGGCACACACTGTATGATCTTTTTCTTGTTTTGGAATAAGAGTGACATTTTATTCGGATCTTTTAATAAATCTCATGACATTCGTAGAGTTTATGAGTTTAGTCGTGGTTTCGAAAACCACTAAAACCTTGAAAATGAGAATGTTGATAAATAGCCCCCCACATTTCTATCCTGGTGCCAATTCTCTTCTACTTTTTCTCATTCTTCTACTACAATATAAAAGATAAATGGTCTTTATTCACATGATCAATGTTTTTATGGTTAGAAAATCTAAAAAAGGCCATAGTGTTTGGATCTAATAAGGATTCATTTGAATGTAGATTTGGATTTGAAGAGGTCATAAATGCATAATTACAGTCTTCTGTTTTGAAAGGGTTTCCTCATTTTGAAAGCAAGGGAATAAAAGTCATTTTACTCACTTGGCATAAAAATTCAATTTTAGCCTAGGGTATTTTATGTTTTTCACAGAGACTATTTGTATTTGCTGAACATGAGCTCTTATAATTGTTTAATTCTTGCATAATATATCACTAAAATTTGGAGATTATCAGATAATGTATTCTGCTCCAAATGCAAATGGCCCTTAAGAAAAACAGACCCGATCTTTGTCAGATTAACCAATCAATCACTTTTGTAATCAGGAGAAATCAAGAACAACATGAAAATACCAAGTTGCACTTGGGCCTGTAATTATTTCTTATCATTATTAATTATATTGAATTAATATCAAGTTACAGCCATACAGGGCTGTTTCTTGGTCGGTAAAAAATGCAGCTGAGAATCAGCTGATAAGATGGTTTATACTGACTCCTGTATCTACACCCAAAGGCACTGTGTGGAGCAAACACACAGCAGATTTCAGCTTGAAAATGCATACTCAGTGTTTTTGTGCAAAAATGCATTGAAAGTTTCAGCACCAAGGCCAAATCAATGCCTCTCTGCTCTGATCTGATGATCATAGACCAGCGTATTGACTGATTGCCTCTATTCAATGCATGTGGCCCTAAGTACACTTTCAGATTTTTTTCTTCCATTGTGAACTGTGAATTTCCTCACATGCCTTGTCATGCACTATATATGATATTATTATAACATTTTTAATTTAGTGCCACTACTGTTGGAAAGGCCTGTTCTTGCTTTATTCCAGTATAAATTGGCTGATCTTGTTCTAGTGCAACCTGCCTTCCTTTGCTCTGCTATAAATGCCTTGCCTTTCTTGGTTGCAGTCTCTATCCCAGTTCTGACAAACTTCTGCTGGAAACTAAGTAAGCTGAGAAAAAGTCTTATAAAGAAGAATAAAATGTCAAAGGCAAGGTGCAGGTGACAAGCAGAGATTTGCAAAAGATTTCTAGAGGAGTCACATTGTGAAGGGATTTGGATGTAATCAGTGGTGAGTCTGTAAATAGATTGACAGAGAGACATAGCAGAAAAGTAGCAGCTGGTATGGAGATGAACCCTTCTAGGCCTTATGTTAATCTCAAAAGGCACAGGATCAATGAGCTTGTACATAAACTAGCTTAGTGCTGAGAAATGCCACAATATCTCTCTACACATATGTAGCTTTAAAAAAAATCCTGAAGCAAAGTAAGCTCAATTCTTATATGAATGAAATATGTTGAACCATACCTTGGTGGTTGTCATTAATCAGTTACAATATATTTGATCGTTTACTTTTTTATATGACAAGGTCCCCTTACCTAATTTAATAGATATACTGTTAAAGAGGTCCAGGGACCAATTTGGACATGTTAGTAGCCTTCCTTTTCTGACAAATTAGTCCGAGTTTTAGATATTCTATTTTTTTTATAAATAACCCCCCAGTAGAATTTCGAGTATAATCAAATTCAACCTTTAATAAATGTGCCTCCCCATGTCGAGTTTGTGTCGAATGTCGAATTCATAGGCTAAAAACATCCGGAAATCATGAAGGCAAAAAACATCTTAAAATGGTCAAAGGGACCTCTGCCATTGACTTTTACATGAATTTATCAGGTTTTAGCTGGAGTATTTTTGGATTTTTGGATTCTTTAAAAAATCAGAGTTTTTTCCCCAGAAGTTTTTCAGTGAAACTAACCAGTTTTTGAGAAAACACAACTCGAACCTTAATAAATAAATGGAGTGATAGCTGGCACACACTATATGATCTTTTTCTTGTTTTGGAATAAGAGTGACATTTTATTCGGATCTTTTAATAAATCTCATGACATTCGTAGAGTTTTTGAGTTTAGTCGTGGTTTCGAAAACCACTAAAACCTTGAAAATGAGAATGTTGATAAATAGCCCCCCACATTTCTATCCTGGTGCCAATTCTCTTCTACTTTTTCTCATTCTTCTACTACAATATAAAAGATAAATGGTCTTTATTCACGTGATCAATGTTTTTATGGTTAGAAAATCTAAACTCAATTCTTATATGAATTAAATATGTAGAACCCCTTACCTAATTTAACAGATATACTGTAGATATTTAAAAAAAAAACACTTGATAGTCATCCTGGCATAACTTTCATCTATTTGGAATTAAAGTAGGGCTTTAAGAAATATCAAACTTACCCTAAATGACCTATAGGATGGGCCTACCATACATTGCCATAGGCTCCTAAATTTGGGAACCTGTGCTCCAAATATATAATAATTAAGTGCATATATGTTATCAGGTTTAGTAAAGTCTGAGTTCTTAATTACATATAAACTGGTGTGCCGTATAGCAATTCATTTGAGAAAAAACTCTATGCTATTATTTAGTATTAATCACTTTACCATTTCAATATCCAGATAAGGATTTGTACAAAACTACTGTATTAAAGTGGGATATTTGGCGATTTGTAAATTTGGCTTTGCAAATGACCTTTTATTTATTTTCTTGCTTCAGAAGGGCTTCTGTCACTGTATTGTGTGGTAAGCAACTTCTGGGTACTCCTATGGTACTAGCTCATGTAGGATAACATCCTTTACAATAAGGAAGTCAACCCTATTCTTTTTTAAGCGTAATGACATACACTCATTCATTTTAACTGCATAATAAGAACAATGAAAAAAGTGTCTGTCCCAAAAGTTAATGTTCAATGTCCAACTGTCTGTAGAGCATTTTTTTTTTTTTTTTCAACTTTGTGTTTATTCAGGTTCAGTATCATGTACAAAATACCAGAAAGTAGTTGCAATTTGCAAACCTGTGTTACAACATACAAAAAAGTAAAGGGAAAGTAACAGGAATGAAATAAATAATATGAAATGAAAGGAAGAAAAAACAAACAAAAGAAAAGAAAATAAAGATACATGTTGCATACATTTTCTGTTGTCACCGTGTCATCAAGTCAAATTATCCGCATAGGCAGAAAGTAGTGAAATAGCATATACAGTTTCATGTGGGCAGACTAGGTAGGGCCAGCTTTGGTAATCCAGGGAGTCCATATTTGGTCATAAGTGTCCAGTTTATCTTTCAGCAGGTATGTAATTTTTTCGTTAGCAGCAATCCACCAAATTTTCCTCTCCAGCACAGACTGATGAGGGCCAGTGCCCTTCCACATTGAGGCTAAAACACATCTTGTGGCGGAGCAGATTTGTGTAGCTAACTTATTGTGATGTCTGGAGAGTTTGAGGCGTCTGCCAAATAACGCCGCCCATGGATCCGGATCTACATGAATCTGGAGGACTGAGGAAATCAAGGTGAACGTGTCAGTCCATATTCGTTGGACGATTGGGCAAGTCCACCAATTGTGCCAATTATCAGCGTCCTGGCCACAACCACGAAAGCACGTCTTGGGTTTAGTGGAGTCCCATTTGTGAAGCAAATTGGGCGACACATACCAATCGTACAGTATTTTGTATGGCTTTTCTTTTATAAGAACGTTCATCGATATCTTTGCCATGGTGAGGAAGATGTCAGTCCATTGCTCTTCTGATAAACTTTCGCCTATGTGTGTCTCCCACCGTATTTGGTGTTTAGTTTTCGTTGGCGGCCTGTCGTGCCATATCAGTCTATAGAGTTCAGAAATTAAGGCTTTACGAAAGGACAAGTTACAATACAACCATTCAAATCTAGTAGGTTTAGCTATGGGCCCTGTAGGGAATCGAGTAGAAATGTAATGGGATAGCTGTAGAAATTGGAACCGATCCTGATCTGCCATGGCAAATTTATCCTTAAAAGCGTTCCACGTAAGGAGTTTGTCCCATTGGACGACTTGGTGCAGAGACCACAGCCCTTTAGCTGCCCATCGTTTATAGCCTAGGGTCACTAGGCCCGGAGCATAATCTGGGTTGTTATGTATTGGGGCAACCAGGCCTGGTGAGCCTTGTAGATTATATCTGAAACAACAGGAATCCCAAACTGATAACGTATGCTGTATATAGGGAGACGGGCACTCTGACAATGCTGGTCTGTGTTTTTTTGCGAGCCAAGGAAGCCCCTGGACCCCAATAGGAGAGGTGAGATAATGCTCAATTTCGACCCATCTATGGGACTCTATAACAGAATTCCATTGGACTAACTGTGCTAGTCTGGCAGCTAAATAGTAGCTCTTAATGTCCGGCAATCCCCACCCACCTCTGCCTTTTGACCTAGCTAATATAGTCTTGGAGAGTCTAGCCCTCTTATTTTGCCATAGAAAAGAAGTTATGTGGGATTGGAAGGTCTTTAATTCCTTATCGGGTAGTGTGATGGGCAAGGCCCTAAATAAGTACAAGAGTTTCGGAAGGATTATCATTTTGACAGCATTGACTCTGCCCAGGAGGGATATCGGGTAAGGCATCCATTTACACATAAGATTTTTTAAGTAGGTATACATTGGTGCAAAGTTGAGAAGGTGAAGTGTGGTAGGATTGTCTGCCAATTTGACCCCCAGATACTTCATACCGTTATCTATCCATTTGAAGTTAAAGTTAAATTTGAGCAGCTTAAGAGAGGTAACTGAGAGGTTGTGTGGGGTAGCCACCATTTTGGAATGATTAATACGAAAGCCAGAGACAGTGCAAAAGGCCGTAATGCAGCGAAACAGATTCGGAAGCGACGTGAAGGGACGTGAAAGGGTAAAGACCGTGTCGTCAGCAAATAGAGCAACTTTGTAGGTACCCCGGCCTATATCTATCCCCTGTATGGAGGGGTCAGACCTGACGAGTATAGCTAGGGGTTCTATGCAAAGGTCAAACAGTAGTGGCGAAAGTGGGCATCCTTGGCGGGTGCCATTGAGTATGGGGAAGTCATTTGAGGAGATACCTAGGTTGCATATTCTAACAGAAGGCCTGGAATACAAGTTCATGACCGCATTAAGAAATTTAGGGGGGAGGCCGAATTTCATGAGGACACATCGAAGGTACCGCCAGTCGACTCTGTCAAAAGCTTTTTCAGCGTCCAGTGACAGAGTGACCGACGGCACCTTCTTTGCTTTAGTATAGGCCATGATATCTAGTATCCTCCTGACGTTGTCAGTAGACTGCCTACCCGGAACGAAGCCAGTTTGATCGGGGTGGACCAATCTACCTATTACTGGCCTATAATTACCAACGTTGGTTAGATCTCTGATTGGCCTATAATTACCAACGTTGGTTAGATCTCTGTCCGGCTTAGGAATCACAACTATATTGGCTTGAAGCATTTCGGCAGGGAACGAAGCCTTACCATCCAAGACAGCATTGTAAAAGTGAGTGAGGTGCGGGGAAATAGTTGTAGCTATTTTTTTATAAAATTGTGCAGAGAAGCCATCAGGCCCTGGGGCTTTGCCTGTGTTTAGAGATTTTATTGCCTCCTCAGTCTCCTCAGTAGTGATCGAACCGTTCAACGCATCCTTTTCATGAGAGTGGAGGTGAGGGATGTCTAGTTTATCTAGGAAGGAAGTGATTCGAACAGGGGTATTAGTGGCCTGATCAGTGGTTTGCCCAGAGTACAAGTCTGAGTAGTAATTCTGAAACAACTGCACTATATGCTGCGAATCGTACGTCAATGACCCACTGCGGTCTTTAAGTGGGTGGAGGGTTTGGGCATGAGCTCTGGGATTGAGTTTGCGTGCTAGGAGCGTATCAGCTTTATTGGCCTTATCATAGAATTTATTATTAGTATATCTCAAGGCCTGATCAGCCTGTTCATACAGAACCACATTGAGTTCGCCTCTACATTGTACAAGGGCTTGTTCAATTGTCTCATCACCACTATGACTATGTTCCTTCTCCAGTTGCCTAATTTTAGATGTAAGCTGCAATATTTTCTGTTGTCTAGACCTCTTCTTTTGGGACGCTAGCTTGACAAGGTGGCCGCGTATTACCGCTTTGTAAGCCACCCAGGTGGTTGCTATACTAACTTCATCAGAAGGATTTTGTGTGAAGTAATGTTTGGTTTCGTCCGTTAATTCCTGGGTAGTGCTCTCAGCAGCTAATAGCGATTCGTTAAGCCGCCATCTTTTGCCCGTGTGAGCGGTCCCCCAATCCGTTAATGTATGAAGGATCGCTGCGTGATCAGACCAAGAGATTTCAGTTATATCTGTACATTTTATAAAGGGCAAGGTTATAGGGTTAGTGAGCCAAAGATCTATACGAGAGTAGGTTTTATGGGCGTTGGAGTAGAAGGTGTAAGACCTATCGCCTGGATGCTGAATACGCCACACATCCCACAGTGACAGATTGGCCATAAAGGTGGTAAGTATTTTAGTGGGCGAGGGCAGTAGAGAGGGGTGAGGGTTGCCTGACCTATCTAGATTAGCCTGCGGTGTAGTATTGAAGTCGCCCCCCACTAGGACATAGCCTGACTGAATTGTAGCTAATCTCAATTCCAGATCATCGTAAAACAATTTTTGCCTATCACTAGGAGCATAGACCGACACCAGAGTGGTATCTCTATTATTCAAAACACATTCAATAATCAAGAAGCGCCCCCTAGGGTCCCTAATCACTTTCTTCTCAACAAAGGGGGTGTTCTTTTTAATGAGGATTGCTACTCCCCTCTTTTTGACTTGATCAGAAGCATAGTAGCTTGTTGTAAAATCTCCTGCCCAGTGTTTGGGTTCCTTGCCTTTAATAAAGTGGGTCTCCTGCATATATATCACATCCCCACCCAATTTTTTGTAGTATTCCGCTGCTAGTCGTCTTTTACGGGGGTTATTGAGTCCCTTGACATTATGGGATACTAATATCAGATCCATGGAGACCCTCAATTTGGATGAGCAGTGTTGGGGGGGACCCAGGGAGCACTTCGAGCAAATCGTGACATGGTGACAACATGATAACTACGTAATACACTAAACATAAACAGAAACAAACAAAATATGTGCCTGTGAATGGCAATGCCCACAAGCCAAACAGTGAAACAAGAAAGGGAACAACTTCGGGTTCCCTAGTCGGAGCGGGCACTTTCCCACTGCTACCTTCCAGGCAGGTATCAAGCATTGGGGAGTGTGTACTCACGCCCGGGCACCCGCTGTAGGATCAGTCGCGGGTATGCAGGTAGCCAATAATAGGAAGAAAGAGAAGCTGCAGCTTCATTGTGCGGCTTAGGTTGACTGTGCAGCTGGAGGCTTCGAAGTGCGTTGTGGCTTGGGCGAGGACCACATCGGGGTCGGTGGAGGTATCCGCTTAGAGCTGGGTGAGGCAGTATCAGCCGTCGGAGGAAGCCCAAGAGTCGTCAGCAACCTGTTCTGGTCTCTCAAATCAGAAATTGCGGTGGTTCGCCCGCTGTGGTTCACCAGCAGTTTAAATGGAAAGCCCCAGCGGTACTTCACTTGATGTTGAGTTAGAAGTTCAGTTAAGGGTTTTAGCTCTCTCCGTCGTTTGAGCGTAGTTGGAGAGATATCAGCATACAGATGAACGACCGTGCCGTCATCGAGCTTAGTCTCTTTGTTGTATGTGCCGCGAAGTAGCATTTCCTTGGTTCTAAAAAAATGCAGTCTAAGCACAACATCTCTGGGTGGGTCACCGTCCCTGGGCTTGCCTCGCAAAGTGCGGTGGATCCGGTCAATGTCGAGCTTGACTGGCTCAATGTCCGGTAAAATGGCTTGAAAGAGTTTCAGAGCGGTCGATTCCAGGTCTGTGTAACTTTCAGGCAAATTTTTAATGCGCAGGTTGTTGCGCCTTGAGCGATTCTCGAGGTCTTCCTGCTGGTCTTGTAAAGCAAATAAGTGCCTTTTTATATCAGAAGTGTCTGCCTCAGTTTGGGCACAGTAAGCTCGGAGTCCCTCAATGGCGTCTTCATTTTCGGACACTCGTTCCCCGAGGGCCGTCACCTCTGCAGTAATCTCTTTTACTGTTCTTTGTTGCGAGGTAGTTATGAGTTTAGCCAAGTCATCATATAGGGCCTTCAGGTCCTGTTTGCTTACTTGGTCAGTCGCATCTGACGAGGGCTCCGATGCAGTCGCCTCGTCGCCATCTTGGCCGCATGAGGCCGGATCTTTGCGCTTGAAAAACTCGGCCACTTTGCCAGATTTATGGGTGGCTTTCGGTTTGGGAGCCATCAGGTGACTACCGATCAGTATCCTCTCGGTATCGGAGCTGCAAACCCGTTTAGTATGCTTATTTTCTGGGTGCTAATGAAGCGGGTGCACGGAGCTCACGGATGACGCTGCCATTCAGGAAGTCAGCTTGGCCACGCCCTCTGTAGAGCATTTTTAAAGGCAGGTAAATAAGGTAAATTCATGTCCATACTTCCTTTGTTTACAAAATAAAAAAAAACTAGGTTGTTTTACTAACAAAGTAGGCTCCTCTGACTATTGGCCAACAGATGTCTGAATTTTATCTAACCCCAACCATGTGTATAAATCACATTAAATGTTTTAAACCTATTTTTGAGCACTAATTAGATCTGTAAACCTTAAGTCCTCTCCATTATGATATGCACATTTTGGGTTACAATTGCAAACTCTAGTTTGGAGATGTATTATTGTAATATATTATTTTCTTTTTCTCCGTAACATAACAGTACCTTTTACTTGATCCCAACTAAGATATAATTATTCCTTTTTTGAGGCAAATAAGACTATTAGACAGATGACTTGTATTACAGAAGTAATTAAAGGCCATAAAAATGTCTTGAGCATTGGTATGCGACACTTACAAAGTACTCTACAGTACAGTAAAGTTTGTTTTGGGGAGCTGTTTCCCCATTTCCTCATTTATTACTTTGTGGAGACATGTCTTTGGCTTATTGAATATGTAGTGTATAGTGAACTGATGAATATTTCAACCATATGGAGATACTTTGAATCAAGTGATTAAGTTGCATATGTTTATATAATGCATATGTGTATACATTGTTTTTATGTAATAATCAAATTGGAATAAGGAGTTTATTTCATTTTTAATGTATGCTTCAAACTCTTTCTTCTTTCAAAAGCATATAAACATAATTGTTCCTGTTTATATATTTTTTTTCCATTTATATTAAAACTGGAATAAAGTTACAGCGCTACTCAATGTTTTGAGAAACATGCTCCAATATAATATAACACTCTGATACTTCTGAAACACATCTTTAAAATACACAATATTAGTGCTCCAAGTCATGTAATTTCTCATCTGGTGGATGAATATCCCTGAAAACTTTATACAGAATGTGATAAATAAAGTGCATTATGTTTTCAAAGTTATTTCAGACTGTTTTTATCATATCCCCTGTAGATTGAATGTATGGTGTATCAAATTGCCTGTAAATTAGAATTGTTTAGGTTAGATTTATTGTAGATAGCACTCAGTTCTCAGTGGAGAGAGGATTAATGAGCGAAAGATGGAATTTGAGCAGATGTATACAGAGGCCGGAGGGTAAATCCAACTTGGAATTAAATAGTCATTGTGCAAGTAATTGGCATTTTTAAATAGCTAGTAGATACAAACATATATATTTTTAAAAGAAAAAAATATTTACAGTACATATATAATAACAAGAAGACATGAATCCATGGAAATTCTGTGAATCAATCTATAATCAGTGCATGTACATTAAAACAACATTTCATATTTGGGACATTTTAGGAGAAGGAACACTAAAAAGAACAAAGAAAACATGTTGGCTATAGCACCTATTCTGTAATTTCATGTGTCACGTTCGGCTCCCTAAATCCAGAACCAGTGTTAGGCTCCCTGGTCTCGGCACTTGCTTCTGCCTTTAACAGCCGGGAGGAGCCCTCCGCTTATTGGATGCCGCCAGGTCTTAATAAGAAAGGAGCAAAGCAAAAGGGTTCTGGATGAGCAAAGGGGCACAATCGTTTTACCAAGGATATTGGACGGAAGGCAAAACTAGACCACCAGGGTAAGGGATCCTTACATCATGCCTTTAATATGCCTAGTGATTTCAGTTTTTATGTTGAACACCACCTTATAATTGCACTAGGACTAAATAAACATCTCAAACTTTAAAACCCAAAGCAGCGGATGCAGTATAGCCAAAGTATGGCAAAAGATTTTTATGCATAAATGTTTTTAGACTGGCTGGTCCTTCATAACTTTATCAAGGGATGAGGGCCCAAAATATCAATCTATACCAAGCAAAAGAGTATTTCATTTGATTTATATTTTCTTAGTAAAGTTGCTAGAGGTCATATTGCCAGAGTTGTGTAAAGAGTTTTAGCAAGTGGAGATACTGCCCTGGGCCCCAGGATTTCTTGAGTGTATAAATTGCTTTAGAGTAATTTTGCCATTTAGATAAGAAACATCTTATCTAGGGAAATGGGATAAAATGTAATTTTGGAATCTCAAATTATCTCTGTTAGTAAATGATTTATGATGTGGCCCAAAGAACGTTGTGAAATGTTTTGCCAGATCAAACATATCCACTTTAACATGGACAGGGCATATATTATGGTTACAGATTTGTTGTAGGAGTTTTACACTTTGCTGGTCATGGTGTAAGCCTTCTAAGCTGTACTACACAAATAAAAAGATGGATGTACTGTAGCCTATGATTAAGTGTGTCAGGATTGAGCAGGAATCAAACTCTGGACTCTATTTTGAAATGTGAATGCACTTATCAACAGAGTCATCTGAGACTTTTAGAACAGGTACTGGTCTGTATTCTTGTGCATCCAGTATCTCTCCCGGCTGCTCTCTCCGCTGCCGCCCTTGTTAGCTTCATGCGTCCTTGATTAGACAATTAAGGGCCTATTTAAGCCTCTTCCTGTTTTTGACTTATTGCTTGATCATTAAGTTACAGTCAACGATCTAGCTCTTGTTTTACATGTTCCTGAGACCCAATCTGGTCCCAAGTTCCTGAGTCCCTTCCTTGCTTCATGACTACAGCCTTGTTCCTGTGCTCCTGTCCCCATCTTGTCCTGTTTGTGTGGATTTCCTGGTTTTGAGCCTTTGCCTGTTCTTGGTCTCGTTGCCTGCTGTCTGATTACTGGAGTTTGCTTCTGCCTACTAGTTGCTCATATCATTAGCCTGTATATTTGTTTATATCACTCACCTTGCACCAGTTCCTGTTTTTGTCTCTATTAAACTTGCATTACTTATCATGACTTTACGACTTGGTTCTTACATTAATGGGTTTACTCCGGGTTACCTGGTTTCAGCCTACCATCTGATTGCTTCTCTGTGGTGTCTGATCCTAACAAAGTGCCTAATGCATGAGACATGTAAGGCTAGTATGTATGTCATATTTGCTTGACCCCGGGATCTTTGAGTGTTTGTTGTATATCTATGAAGTAATTATTCTCCTCAAATTGTAGGTCTGGGACATGTGCACCCAGACCCCATGGGGATAATGGAGAGCTATTCCACTTTCTTGTGGAAACACACTATACGTCTTTTTTATGCTTTAAGGTCATGGAGTAAGTCTTCTTAGTTGTTGTACGCAAATGAAAGGCTGGATGTACTATAACCCAGGGTGAATACTTTCAGTTAATTAAATCGAACTTGTGCACCCAGAAGTTCTGAAACTGTCTAAGCGCACAACCCATGTAAATGTGGTCAAATATTACAAAGACAAATACAAGAAATCCTCTGCACTCAACCCATTATCAATATATTAAGGACATAGAAACATTTTGTGCCTTAAGCTACTAAAAATGCCTTCTCCTTTAAACAAAACAGGGATTGTTTGTCCATGTCCATAGCAATTGAATTCTTAATGAATCAGATGAAAGTTGAGGGTAGGACTGGCCATCTCAGGGATGACTTTGAAATAGTTGGCCATCTTAAATATATTGCAATATATGGACAAACAATCCCTGTTTTGTTTAAAGGGGAATGTATTTTTAGTAGTTAAAGGCACAAAATGTTTCAATGTTCTTAATATATTGATAATGGGTTGAGTGTAGAGGATCTCTTGCATTTGTCTATGTGAATTTTGTGGTCACAACATTATTGCACCCCCGCTTAATGTTTTTAAAAATTAGTGGTGTACACAACTTTCCCTTGTTTGTTATAGTTCATATAGGAGCAGTGGCCAGCTACTTGTTGTAGCTCCCACCCCTTCCAGCTATAGTCAGGTGATCCCACTGGTGTCTAATAAAGGGGCAGCCAAGTTTGGGAGTTTTACTTTGAAAGCAGCGAGAAAGTTGCAGGTAAAACATAGTCCCTTTGTAAAATGTATAATGAAGCAATTGAATTCTTAATGAATCAGATGAAAGTTGAGTGTAGGACTGGCCATATCGGGGATGACTTTGACATAGTTGGCCAGCTTAAATATATTGCAATATATGGACAAACAATCCCTGTTTTGTTTAAAGGGTAAGGCATTTTTCAGTAGCAATATGCACAAAATGTCGCTGTCTTAAATATATTGATAATGGGTTGAGTGCAGAGGACTCTTGTATTTGTATATGTGAATTTTGTGATCACAGCCTCATTGCACCCCCCGCTTAATGGTTTTTAAAAATTAGTGGTGAGCACAACTTCCCCTTGTTTGTTAAAGTTCGAATATTACAAAGCCCATGGACTGAAGAATGGAAGCAGCATGGCTGTCCATACAAAGGGTTGATCAAATGCTACTGATGTGTTCATTAGAGTTCACAGTCTGAACTTTTTGATCTGGCAAGAGGTAAATTAAAGCAGCAGATAATTTGTGTTTATAAGAAGTAACCTAGACTGACTATTGTAGTTTTAGCTCAAATAAAAATGTGAATTTGAAATATATCGCCCGTTTTATAAAAAATACTATTAATATTTTGCATTCCTGTACCACATTAGTTATATACATTTTTTATGTTTTTCCAAAACAAAACACAATCAGCCCAGACATGCAAAATGACTGCTTAGTGTGTACATATGTGCATGTGATTATATGTCATATTATTCAAGGCAAATTGTTTGGAACTTTTAATGGCAAATTGCTCAGCTGTAGCATTGTTTTAAGCTTTCGATTCTCTTTTCTTCCCACGGCTCCTGTTACGAGGTCCCACACACTTATCTCCTTATGTCTTTGTTTTACAAGACTTTCTTTTCTTGTGAAGTGTAATAGAGAGCAAACTGTGTCCTCGTATTAAAACAACACAACCTTCTTGTTCATTTGCATAATGTGGTCTATAATTGAGTAAGAGACTTCTGGTGACACTCTCAGCTTATTGACCTGAGGTTGCTGTTGTCAACGCAATAATGCTAATGACAGACTTTTATGAGCAGATGGAAATAATTTATTCTGAATCAGGAGGAAGAAAATAATGAAGTCATTGAGTAAAAATTATGAGAAACTTGTGCATCTTTCGCATTGCATCTGATTAAACAAACAAATAATTGTGATGTTATGTATGTGAATTTACAGATTGTTCAGGCATTATTATGCTGTTAAGATTAAATGTTTATTTTGAGCAATTCATTTTAATATCAGCAAAGACTATTTCTAAAATGTGTTTCATTCTAAATTTTAATTGTTACAGCTGAAAGTGTTAGTTATGAAACAGATTTTTTTTTAATTTTTTAAATTGAATAGACAATTGCTCAGGCATTTTTTAGAGACTATATTAGCAGAATGGAGTTTTCATTGATTGTCGAGAACAGAATTACATTTCAGAATTGAAGAAATAGTTTATAATCTTTCTTCCCAGGATGACAAAACAATATAGTTTCAACATAAATGAGGTGAGAGCTGCACACACACATAAAGCAGACCAAACCCCATTATATGATATACAGAATAGTAAATATTAACAAATAAAAGGACTTCATAAACAAACTAAAGTAATTTTGTTATACTATTGTATATCATCCACACACAATATATTCATGTACTTCTGTGGCACCTGCAGGCCTTGATAGACAGATGCTTCATACAATATATTTGATCCAATCAAAACATGAATGATATTTGCAATATTTATGCTTTCAAAGTTCATGTGTTAGAGCTAGGGTGAGACCAAAATATTGATGGGAATGTGTGGACAGAACAAACTCACAATATGGAAACAATTAGGATGAAATGATAAAATGCAGATATATAATACAATATGGGTTATCCTTCCATTGATTGTAAACTAACATTTACAATATTGTGAGCTCCCAACATTCACAGCTATTCTACTGTATTTTTCATAAAACACACAGATATATATATATATATATATAGCAGCGCAAAAGGTGTCAGCAAATATTGTTGTGAATTTAGCTCACTCCATGCCTCCCAATGCATAGCAGGTGGTGCTACCATCTTGCAGCCATTAACCTTTTTAACTTTTTTTTTTTATTTGCCTATAATTTCAACTGCAGGCATTAAACAAAAGAGATCAGGTCTGCTTCTCTAATACCATAAAAGGGAAAACATTGAGCATTATGTTATCTTTGTGTTGTTGCCTATATTAGGCATGAACAAACAATACCTTATTGTTGCTTTATTATTTTTAAAAGTTATCATTTAATTTTATTCCATAAAATAGAAAAATGGGTTTCATGTAGTTTGTGGATTTGCTGAGTTTCTGATTTCTATGACGCATAGTCAGCAAGAACCTTGGAAAGAATATTTATTCACCCTGCTTTATTAAATTAGCTCATATATCCCTGGCATAATATGTTATATAAAGATTGGAAATTTCAATGAAAAAGACTAAGGTCATAAATATGGAATTGTTAAAGGCAAGTTAAAATGAACTGTGTGATGTTTCATTAGCATAGGTTTCAATCCCTGTGTTTTTACATTCAGATTAGCTGGAACCCCACACGATACATAAAGACTTTTGGCTAGCAAGAGTTTAAAAAAAAAAGGACAAATAGTAAGATGACTGATAAAGGATATAAAAATAGAGAGAAATAAAGAAGGTATTGTATCATAACTTTCAGTATTTAAAGAAAACAGTGCTTTCCAAAGAATGACAGTTAAAATTCATATATATATATATATATATTCATATATAAGGCCTGCCATGACACAACAATTTCACTTAAGGACAACTAAACTAACTGTAAGTATACATATTCTAGCTATAGACCTCTTTTTTGAGAACTGATTCTTCTTTATTCATTATAATGAATATGTATTTGTATCATGAATACAAAATATATAGGAATAATACAATTTGCATGAATAGGTACATTAAACCAATATTAAATCATAAAATAAATCATACATTCTTTTGTACAAGAGCACTGGAAATGTGGTATCACTTTTTTAATTTCTTAAAGTCTGCAGACAGAAAGCAATTACCAGATGTTTATTTATTTTTAAGTTATACAATTTAAGCAGGGTCTGTCAAGAAAGAAATGCCCTTGTTCCCTCTGCATCCACCATCAGTTTCCATTGTATTTTACAATTTGGTATTGGTCTCACACAACAAAGTTAATTAAGTGAAATTACTATACAAACAGTGTGTCTGTAAGGAGCCTGGGAAACTGTCTTAACACGATATGCAAAAATAGGTTCCGCAGCAGGGACTGGATGGGAACAAAAGTAAAAGTCTACACAGATTCTTTTGATGTGCATAAACAAATTGATTATTGTACTTGCATGATATATGCAATTTGACACACAATTATGCTCAGTACAATTTAATCAAACTCTTACAGATAATTTTGATAAGGGAATTTTAATCAGGCTTTAAAAATGTTATAATATTTTGGGGGAAAGGATAGCTGCAGTGGGACTTTCTGGCTCTATGCCAATAAGAATAAGTAAGCCATTTAATAGGACAGTATTGCAATCACATGAAAGCCTCCTGTCTGACAAAAAAGCTGAGGTAAGCAGTGTCAAACCCAGCTGCATCAACATATTGGTTAAAAGACAAATGAGAACTTTCCCTGCTGGATGTATGATAACTGAGAACCTAAAGCTCTAAAAAAAACAAAACTTTTCATATTCCTGAAACAGCTGATACAACTAATTTTTAAATATAAAAAACGAAATTTTACCACTAAGCATTTAAGAAGGGATAAGAATCTGGTTAATAATATTTTTAATAAAATGATTTCACTTTTATACTACCAAACTATTATTGTTTTTAGAACACCATGCAGATAAATATTGTGAATAAATTGTATGCTTAAAATAACGTTGCTAGACAGGTCATTTACAGATAATACATATTGGATAACTGAGATAACTAAATAGTGGCAACAAATCAGCCATATTATTAGAAAAGTTTTGTCTTGCTGCAAATAACCTTCACTTTGTTGGTTGATTCATGGCAATGTGATTAAGAGAAAGCCAGGAAGCCTAGGTTTGAGAGATGTGTGGTATGAAATTCTCCACAGCACATGCCATTGCACTTGACATGGCAATAAAAAACATAAACGTAGGGGTCTCTTGTCAATAGTCATATTAAGAAGTCAAATAATTTGCCTCAGGCAGTCTGCAAATACACCAAAAAAACTCAGCAACAGCAACCTCTTTTACATCATTAGGTGGTGTTTTCCCATTGGAAAAGGGTTTAGCTTTACAGATACAAAGATTCCTGCCAGCCAACCCCATAGCTTAGTAAGGCAAGCCAAAGTAACAATCATTAGGGAACTAGACAACAGTTTTTTGGTGTGGGGAAGCGCGATCCCCACCCATTGATTGGTAAAGGACTGGAAGAAATGTAATGTTTTTACGATCACAAGTCCAGTTGCTTTTGAGTTATCACTACAAGATACTGTATATTATGACCTGGCTAAATAAGAACCTTCATAAATGTTTGGTAGGATTTTTTTTGTGAACTGACTAGAAAGCTTACAGGGATACTGTCATGGGAAAAAACATTTTTTTCAAAATGCATCAGTTAATAGGGCTGCTACAGCAGAATTCTGCACTGAAATCCATTTCTCAAAAGAGCAAACAGATTTTTTTATATTCAGTTTTGAAATCTGACGTGGGGCTAGACATATTGTCAATTTCCCAGCTGCCCCAAGTCAAGTGACTTGTGCTCTGATAAATTTCAATCACTCTTTACTGTTGGAGTTGATATCACTCCCCCCCTTTTCCCCCCAGCAGCCAAACAAAAGAACAATGGAAAGGTAACCAGATAGCAGCTCCCTAACACAAGATAACAGCTGCCTGGTAGATCTAAGAACAACATCAATAGTAAAAACCCATGTCCCACTGAGACACATTCAGTTACATTGAGAAGGAAAAACAGCAGCCTGCCAGAAAGCATTTCTCTCCTAAAGTGCAGGCACAAGTCACATGACCAGGGGCGGCTGGGAAATTGACAAAATGTCCAGCCCCATGTCAGATTTCAAAATTGAATATAAAAAAACTTTCTGCTCTTTTGAGTGCAGAATTCTGCTGGAGTAGCACTATTAACTGATGCGTTTTGAAAAAACATGTTTTCCGATGGCAGGATCCCTTTAATCTCCACTGTTAGTTCTTCTGTGCAGTCCATATCTGAATCCTACTTCAAGTTACATAACAAAATAGGTAATAGAAAGCAGAGAAGCATTCAAAAATCACAAAAACAGTGTAGAAAATAAGTTAACTTGGGTATTGTCTAGTTTAATACAAGTAACTTGGAAGAAGGAAATAAAGAGATGAAATAATATATTCCAGCGATTACTATTTAGAACAGAAGCAGGAAATGAATGTGTGATGATAAGCTACAATGAACAATAAACATTGGTTAGGGACTGTTTACAAATGGTAATGGGTAAATGGCTCTAAGAAGTGAGAGGAGATACAAGTGTCACAAAGTATGTATGTGAACGTAAACTAAAATTTCGAATTTAAGGAATAGTTCAGTATAAAAATAAAAACTGTGTAAATAGATAGGCTGTGTAACATAAAAAATGTATCTAATATAGTTAGTTAGCCAAAAATGTAATCTGTAAAGGCTGAAGTGACTGGATGTCTAACATAATAGCCAGAACCCAACTTCCTGCTTTGTAGCTCTCTTAGTTAGTCAGCGACATTAAGCAGGGCTACATGGGACATAACTGTTCCTTGAGTTTGCAATTGATCCTTTGCATGCAGGTCAGATTTTAAAAGCAAACAGTTATGACTCATATGCCCCCCTCAAGTCACTGATTGGTTACCAAGAGAGCTGCAAAGCAGGAAGTTGGGTTCTGGCTATTATGTTAGACATTCAGTCACTCCAGCCTTTATAGATTATATTTTTGGCTAAATAACTATATTGAAAGCATGTTTTATTTTGCACATCTATTTACCCAGTTCTTTTTTTTATACTGAACAATTCCTTTAAGTATAAGTAAGCACGGAGAGAAATGTATGTTAAAAAATACATAGTGTAGTATGTAGATAAAACACTATAATTCATTAAAATATAAAGCAGTCATATATATTTATATATCTGTCTTTAATCTAAAGTGTAATCAATTATGCACATGACTATAGATCATAACAGGACCTACTGCAGGGTAAAACAACAAATGAGAACCATAACAATATTTGTAGGATTAAAAGGTCAAACTAACGAGTGCAGTTTAGGGTTAATGAAAGACACTCAAGCTGAAAATAGCATATAAAGATTTGTGACTTTTTCAGGGTCACAAAGAATTGACATGCTGAGATTCAAACTACAGTCTGAAGCTTGAGAACCAGAGGTCGAGAATTTAACATCCACGGAAATAGAACTTTATTATAATCCCTCTGTATAATATCCTGTGATTACTTAACTAAGTAAACCTACTGAAAAACCTATGTGCATGGGTTATCATAATTTAGGCCCTAGGGGGAGACAACATTATTTATTAAGAGGCACTAATAATCAAAGGCTTTGAGCTAAATTTTTGTTTTGCCTTTTTTTCATTGAGAGCACATTTTTTACTTGCCCTTATATATCTTCATACTTTACAAATTTGGAGATAATATTTTCATATTCATCTTATACAAACTTACAGTATATCAATCATGTTAAATCCACACAATTTCATAATTTCAGTTTATGGCAATTAATAAAAAAAATTATCTAGAAATTGTTCATACTTGGATGTACCCCCTCCTCTGTTAAGACAGAATCTATTAGATCTATCAGAAAAAATATTATGCTGGATGTTCTCCCATATGCATAACAATACATACAATATTTTGGTACATTTATTAACATTTTGTGTATGTATTTATTTAATTACTAGTGATGATTCAATTTTTTTCGGATTGGGAGGGTACTGATCCCTCCATCATTGAGCACTGGGCTTAAAGTAATCTGAAGGCCAGGGTATGTGGGTTTGGATACATTTTGTTGAATTTTCTCATCAGGCATTGATTCATAATTTTTTCACGAAAATTAGTCACAAATTCACTGCGACAGACACAAAAAAGTCACCATAACAAAAAACGCCCATTGACTTCCATTAATGCATTTTGAGTAAGAAATAACTTGAGAAAAAAGGCCCATTAACTTTAATGCATTTGGACAAAAAACCACCAAGACAAAAAAGTCGCCAAAACAAAAAAAATCACCATATGAAAAAACACCCAATGTATTTGGAGTGAGGAAAAAATAGTTGATTTTTAGCAAAATTGTTGCGTGTCAAAAATAAAATTTGTGGCCTATTGACAATGCATTTTGCAAGTTTTTCACTCATCACTATTTATTACCTCCCAATGAAAGACCCAGTAGCACCATTAAGTGAAAATAAGTTCTTGTAAAAGTATATATCTGTTTCTATATATATCTATTTGTCCCAGTTCTATCTTATCTGAGAAAGGTTCTCATTCTAAGGGTCAGATTTATCAAAATGAGAGATTAGAGCTCACCACATAAAAATACATCCATTTTAAATTCAATTTTAGAAGTATAGCACATACTGTTTTCTAAGATTCACACATTGATACATATACTTTCACATGAAGCCATAATTAACTTATGATCACAACCTTGTGTGATCTGGTCCCTGGATGTCTTTTCTTGTGTGTCCTTTGCATTGATATCATGACATTGACATGCAGGTAAGGTCATAGTTGTGGATGTATCATTTTTCACGACCTATGTCTGGTTTTGTGCCTTTTTCATTTTAAATTCCCTGTTTGTGCACATCCATTATCTCCCTCGGTTCCTCTGCTATAGACCTCTGCTTGTAATCTACCACAACATTTTGCCACCTGTGTTGACTTTCTACCTATTTAAAATGTTCAAGTCTGCATAATTCTTGTGTTGAAAGTTAAGTCTTTCCTCTGCAGTCCCTGCTGGTATTTGGGGGCTCAGTCCCAGGGGAGTCTGTGAAGAATGGTACTAGTAGGATTATTCTTGCTTTACTAAAGTGGTTAGGCTATGCCACTAGCTTTTTTCTAATTTCTGAGTTGTTAATATTAAACTTGTATTCTGCTCTGCAAAGTGGGTTCTAGAGTCTTAATGAAACATTAATGAAAGCTCCCATGGCTAAATAGAAATAGGGATAGAGAACTTTAATCATTTTCGAACTTCGGCTACTAAATTCTCGATTTGGACACGTCTTCTGTTGGTTTCATGTTAGAGTATTATAACACACTTAGGTATGGAAAGTAAAAATTTAGACAATGCATGACAGGTGGAATCCAGTAATGCAAGCTATTAACACAAAATTCATTGTTACTTCTAGAGAATGACTTTGATAATGTGTGCATGTATATATTTATGCTTTACTTGTGCTAAGGAAATTGCAGTGCAGTAAAAAATTAAAAACTATACTGTCTGGTTTAGTGATCGGACTGGTTTACTGTTCAAGTCCAAACTCACAATATTTAGCACAATTAAAACATTTTTCCTGTCCAGCAAAAAGAGGGCCATCAGAATATTTATTAGCTGATTGGGTAAATTCATTGGTTTGCTAAAAAGTAATGTAGAATTCCCAATCTAAACTAGAGGAGTTAACTCCTCCTGTATTCTTAGAACTACTGCCTCTTTACTTGTCAGCACATTTTTTTCTGAGTGAGACAAATTTGTTCTTTGCAAACTCTGCTCTAGGCAAAAGACTCATCCTATTGTACTGTTTCTCAGAAGCAAAACAGCAAAAGAATGTCTTAGACAAATAGATTTGAAGAATTATGATTTGAAGAATTTATAGATACACCCATATTATCGAACAGTATTCAAATGCAGAGTGATTTACCGATTAGCTACCATGACATCTTACAGCTGACATCAGACTTTTTCCTTAGAGAACTTTAGAGCTTCCAGCAATTATTAGTACTATTATCAGCACTGTGAATAATGCTACGGTCCCCCAGATTATGTGACAAATCCAATGTCCTTTAGTGATGTTCCTTTTCAGATATGTTGTTATTCATAAGCTCTCTTATGACGCCACTTCTGTCTTCTTCATCTCTTCCATATTCATCCTCAGGAAATGTTTACTCACAGTAGCGTGAAATGACGAAGACCCTTGTGTGTGTGTTGGCAAGCGATTCTGTCATGATTTTTATGGTGTCGTTTTTATTTATAAATTACACTGTTTACACTGCAAATAATTTAATTAATAAATAATTTACTCTACCATATCAAATTTTATACCTGAACCAACAAATGTATTTGTTTAGTTGAAATATTGGAGTGTAGGCAGCCATCTCAGGGTATTTTGCCTGGGCATGTGCTTTCAGAAAGAGCCAGTGCTTTGCGATTAACTGTTGTGTCTTGAAAATACGTTTTCCTGTGACAGAATCCCTTTTGGATTTGAAATTGTGAAACATAAATGTGTTTTTTTCTCCTTGAAATTATTTTCATAACTTTGACCATGCCTGTTTCCAAGGCCCTAATCCACATCTGTCTACTGTGATTTTGTTTTAAAGTTTATGGCTAAACAGCATACAGATACAAGGAGCATATAACATACATACTTTCAACCCTCAATCCTGTATACCACTTGATAATACCGGAAAGTCTGACAAAATTAAAACTAATTGGTGGGATTAAAAGATGCTCTCTAAATGCATTTAATGTGTAGTTTGTTTTTACTACCCCACTAGCTGAGATAGCCTAGGTGTTGATGCTCTGCCTTTTTTTTATTTCAGCTATTGAAAATGTCTGCGGATATACTGTAAATCTGAACTGTTTTTTGCAAGTGGTTACTTCTGAACACTGTGAATGTTATATCAGTTTATTGCCAGGTAAAAAGTGAATATTGTTTTTGCTTGATGCCTGGATGAATTAAAATGGATGCAATTGATTATATAAATAGCACAGCTACTGTAAGTCTGACCTGTATGAGAATATAATATATCCAATACTTTATTGAAGAAAAACAGCAACATTTGGTGAAATATAAGGAATTTCAAATCCGAATTAACATGAGGGTTAATATGATTTAAAGGGCAAACACCCATATATAATAAAGGACACAAAGTTTGTTCAGGTGCAGTAACCCAGAGAGAGAGAGAGAGAAAGAGAGATATAGGATAGATAGACAGACAGACAGACAGACAGACGGATAGATAGATAGATAGATAGATAGATAGATAGATAGATAGATAGATAGATAGATAGATAGATAGATAGATAGATAGAAAAAATGGAAAGAGATCCAGGAATATAATCAGATTGTTTTTTTACCCTCAGAGTTGCACAGTGCCCCCCAAAAATCTATTTGACTTAAATATATGTATTTAAAACGGAACCAAAAGGTAGTTTGTTGCAGATTTCTTTTTATGTAAAATGACTAAAGATAGTGCGTAATTGTTTTTTTGAAAGTATTAGCAGTAGCAAGTTAAATGCATAAAGTTGAGAACAATGGCCGAGGTGTGGAAGCAGATAATTTGGAGAGGGTTATGTAATGAATAGTAGACAGGAACTTTATTCTCCAGTCAGTGCACACCAATGCCATGTGGCTGTTGCCTGGGTGATGGCTGGATATTATGTGGAATGCCTGAAAACCACATCCTCCATTTGGGCTCATAACATGAAGCAGACGGGAATAGATGGCTTTTCTTTCTCTGTTTCTCCTTTTTTTATTCAGGAGATTAGACAGACTGGTTGCTGTAGCAACTACACAGAGGAGGTCTCTTGCACACCTGCACCACAAGCAGGGATCCCCACCAAATCCAGACATGGATAGTCTCAAGGCAAAATTTGCTGTGGGAAAAAATGGAGTTAGGAAAGCAATGAAAACCAGCACTGGGAAAAAAAGGAGCATAGATGCAAATACCCATATGGCGATCTCTAAGCCACATTACTAATCCATCAAACTGATCGAATATTTTTTAAATATTAAGACAGTTGTTTGTAACTGGTGATACCAAAATTGAACCAACATAAAATAACTATACAGGGGAATAATCAGCAACAAAACTATTCGATTTCATATAACCTGATTCCTCAGTTGACAATAACAGAAATCTGTGCTTTGCTTTTGCATACATAATGCTAAAACCAATGTTTTTCTACAGATGAAACAAAAAATGGTAGAAATTAAAACTTTTCCATCTCTTTTTTGAAAAGCATGCTAATTTGGTAAGTGTCTGTCTTATCCATACACATATCATCCTACTATAAAAGGGCTCTGTTTAATGCTGTGTGAAGAGTGACATTAGAGACCTACTTTACAGCCAAGAGAAAAAGGAAAAAAATAAATAAAACCAAGGAGGTCTTAAAGGCAAATACATTGAATGCTTTGGCAGCTTTCCAGTTTCTTGCTAATGAAGCAGTCAGCTCCATGCAGTGTCCTTGCCTCACCTCTCCTCCCCGTCTGCCCCATAAATTCTATGCCTTACTTCTTCCACAATCAGAACTTTCCCAAGTATCTATGTGATCCAGACAAAACAACACATGAGTTCAGACTCTATCTATCATCTATCTATCTATCTATCTATCTATCTATCTATCTATCTATCTATCATCTATCTATCTATCTATCTATCTATCTATCTATCTATCTATCTATCTATCTATCTATCTATCTATCTATCATCATCTATCTATCTATCTATCTATCTATCTATCTATCTATTTCTATTTCTATTTATCATCTATCAACAACTGTATCTCCAATGTAAGTGGACCTTGTCTACATTCATTTTAGAATAATGCAAAAAGAGTGGAGTATAAAGCACCTTCCACTGATCAAGAAACCAAGTAAATGGTGTGCAAGGTCAAGGGTTATATGATAAATGTTCTCAGTTCCCCAAAGGGTTAATTCACTGATGAGTGCGAGAAAGTTACAACTGCTTGTCAGATAGAAACAAAACGTGGGCATCATTTGTATAAGCCCAGAGCAATTTCCGAAGCAACCCTCATAACTTGTATAATCTCGCACTCATCAGTGAATTAACCCTTTGGAGAACTGAGTGTCATTACTATGGGCCTTTTGCTCTAACTCACAGAACTTAATGTAGTTAACCCCCACTAGGATGCTTCTTATATGATCCTATCAGTTTTGAACACGATCATTCTCTAAGCATCTGGGGCAGACTACACAATCCAGCAAACAATGTGCTCCTCCTTATTGTAATTCATTTTGGTTTTCACCCTTGGGTCATTTTAATTCATACCAATAAAGGTTAAGTTTTACCTTTTTGTTCATGGGATTTATGGAATAATAAATGGGGTGGTGCAACTTTTGGGTCATTCTTTACTCTCTATAGAACATTTACATTCATTTTAGAGCAGGTTCTTCCTATTGGTTGCAAAAGCTGGAAGCTGATAGTGAACTTATAAGAGTCTTGTACACATTTTTTTTCTCCTTCCCACCACCAAAGCTACGCATGAGTTCACTATCTATCTATCTATCTATCTATCTATCTATCTATCTATCTATCTATCTATCTGTCTATCTATTTCTATGTATCCTCTATCAACAACTGTATCTCTAATGCAAGTGGACCGTGTCTACATTCATTTTAGAGCAGGTTCTTCCTATGGGTTGCAAAAGCTGGAAGCTGATAGTGAACTTATAAGAGCCTTGTAAAAAAACATTTTCTCCTTCCAAACACTAAAGCTACAGATAAATGCTGAATGGTGTAATATAAAAAGTCTGAGGAAAGTCATCCTGGAAGAGCTATAAAACAAAGCGTACATTGTATTTTTCCCTTTTTGCTGAATGTAAAAAAAAGAGGCTTTGGTGCTTTAGTGGAGGATCACACTACACTAAACTAGTCTGATCAAGTTTAGAAGAATGTGACTTGACAGCTGTGTCATGCACCAGCAATTGGAGATGTCTAGGCTGTGTTAAAAGAGTATCCTTTCAGAAGAGAGGAGTCATGTGTTTGCCACCCGCATTATATCAAATTATTTTGAGTTCACCGATCTGTGACTTATCATTATAAGCATCCAGAACCAGTCAATGGATGGCTAAGTATGCTGGGAGCTGTAGTTCATGACATCTAAGGGTTCACAAGTTTAACATTCCACATTCCAGATCATTATCTGAAACCTAGGTTACACTGATAAGACAACTATCTCTCTGTATGCAGCACTGACGCAATATAAGTCTGGCATGCTGTTTTCTTACACTTATCACATATGACACATAACCAGAGTAATAACAAGCCAGTGCATTGTTCCTGTTCCCAATTTTTTTTCCAGCAATTTGCAAACTGTAAAATGAAGGTGACATATAATTTAAAGTGAAAGCCATTTGCTACATATCATTAATAATCTGAAATTGTATTTTGTTTTGTACCTATGTTAAAGCCTATGTTGCAAAACATTGACAAGTTCTAATGCTAAAATGGTTTGGGTTTCCTCGGCTCATTTTCCTTTCTTTAGCAAAATAGTTATTGGCACTTAGCCAATCTCTGTTTCTGATTTCAGGACTTTTAAAGGTGTTGACTATGGTGCCTATGCAAACACACAAGGGGGAGAGCATGCCATCTAGTGGCGGATTAAAAATCAAATATATATTTGAAAGGATGACTGATATTTATTCCGACACTCTTAAAATTTTGGAGCTTTATAACAAGGATTCAGCAAAAAGATTTTTTTTGGATAATAGCTTCAGAATACTTTAGTGCTTTTTAGTGCTTTTTTTTATAATGCATAGCCTCATTGCCCTGAAAGATTAGCAGTGACATAGACACTGAACTCCTATTCTAGTGTATGCTTTGTAGCATCTTGTGCCATTTGTATTGCTTTGTGACCCAGGGTGAAAATTAGCAGCATAAGAGTGCACCGAAGCAAAGAGATTTAATAAGTACAAGGCTTTTGGGGAGCAATGCATATTTTTTTAAAGCAGATCTACAGGTAACAAGCTCTTACTATATTCTAGCCCCACCAAAAAATAGCCAAAATCTTCAAATTACAAAAGATGATCCCCGATAAAAACTGTTTGTTTTATTATGGCAATAAAAATGTCGGGGCTGATCCTGGCCCCTTTGCCATCTAAGGCGGCTTGCTGCTGCCACTGCCTCCCCCCAGCGCTCACATTTTTGTGCTGGGGGGGTCCAAGATGCTGGTGCAGAGAAGTGTTATTGCTTTCTCTTCACTAGAAGAGCCAAATTTCCAGTTTGAAAACTGGAAACTCACCTCTTAAAGTTACCAGAAGCTGCATTTTTGCCTTCCCTGGTTATCAGTGGGGTGCTGCTGCCTGAGGTGAGTTTTAAAATGTATTTGTAAATATTGTTGCATGTGAAAGCAGTGTTTTTCAATGCCTTTCTATTAGGCATTGAAAAACACATTATTAGGTTCAAAATGGCTAATTTTTAGGAACAGGATAAAAAAATGGATGAACTGCAATCATTTTAACTTGATTTATTAAATAGATGTTAGTGTTTTTATAATTGCATTGCGTTTAGCAGCATATATTGTATACTGGAGAGGTAACGAGGAAGGAGTAGGTCAGTAGAGAAGAAGTTGAGTAAGTACTTTGAGAAAAGTTCAGAGATATAGTATGGGACATAGTTATGGACTGCTTTAGAATTCTATTCTCATGCTTGAGAAAGGGGCGTGGCCCCGAAATGTTGTATCGCACTTACGCATTAAAAATGTGTGCATGGTTTAACCAGCAACAAGATTCTTGTGTGCCAGCGTGTTTCTATTCTTGTATAATCCTAGCGACAATATTATGGACTGGAGGGGAAAACCAATTAATGGAAAGCTATAAACCCAGATTGAACACTTAACTAACAGATACAGTAGCTCATATCATATTAAGTTCCCTATTAAATGCCCTTATGAATTGACTCTTAGGGAGTCCTTTGATTGCCTGGAGCTGTTTTTAAAACGCAAATATTTTCGCTTTCATGCTGATTATTATTTGCAAGCCCAGGGTACCAGTATGGGGGCCAATATGGCTCCGGCCTATGCAAATATCATTTTGCATAAGATTGAACATGAAAGCATTCTACATCATCCAATATTCATGGAGCATATTGCCCTATGGAAACGATATGTGGATGATATGTTCCTAATTTGGACAGGTTCGGTTGAGACACTTACAGAATTTTTCACATATCTAAATACCATCCATGACACCATCAAATTTACCACCTGTATTGGTCCCAGTAGTGTGAATTACCTTGATGTACAGGTCACAATCTCAGATGGCTTACTTATGACAGACCTATTTAAAAAATCCACCGATAGGAATAACGGGTTGAGGAATGATAGCTTCCATCCGATAGGGACTATCAAAGGACTCACTAAGAGTTAATTTATAAGGGCCAAAAGAATAACATTGTCTGATACATTATACAATAAACAAGCTGAGGAACTGGTGACCAAATTTGTGCAAAGGGGTTTTTTCCAAAACAGAATTGGATAAAACTATGGAAGAGGTAGGCAAAATGAAAAGAGAAGACTTAATGCTAAGAAAGACAGGGTCGCAGAAAAAATTAGGAATTCCTTGCGTAACTACATTTATTAAAAAAACTATCAACAAACATTGGCCCATATTACAAAATGATAAGATTTATGGGAAATTGTCTATGAATAACCCATTATTTTCATACAATTTTATCTGTACTAATTAAACAGTACCCTGTACTTGATCCAAACTAAGATAAAATCAATCCTTGTTAGAAACAACCAGTTTATTCATTATGTATTGTTTACATGATTTTATAGTAGACTTAAGGTATGAAGATCCAAATTATAGAAAGATTCATTATCTGGAAAACCCTAGGTCCCATGTAGTGATGGGCGAATCTGCGCTGTTTTGCTTCGCCGAAAAATTTGCGAAACGGCGCCTGAAAATTTTCGGCAGCGAATTTTCTCAGGCGTTTGGCGAATTTATTCGCTGCCGAATAAATTCGCCCATCACTAGTCCCAAGCATTCTGGATAATAGGTCCCTTACCTGTACATAATATATGGTAATTATTATTATGCAGCACCCACTGCATTTTGTGAGTTAATTAGCACTGGGTTCATGACTGTTGTAAACAGATTTACACATGATATATAGATTAGCACCGAATCCACTATTTTGGATGCGGCCGAACCCCCTAACCTTTGCGAAAGATTCGGCCGAATACCGAACCGAATCGTAATTTGCATATGCAAATTAGGAGTGGGAAGTGGAAAACATTTTTTACTTCCTTGTTTTCTGACAAAAAGTAATGCAATGTCTCTCCCTGCCCCTAATTTGCAAATTAGGATTAGGATTCGGTTCAGCCTGGCAGAAGGATTCGGCTGAATCCTGTTGAAAAAGGCCGAATTCTGTCCGAATCCCGAACCGAATCCTGGATTCGGTGCATCCCTTATATAGATTGGCTCTATTTATTTAGGTTCGAGTTGTGTTTTCCACAAGAATCAAAGTCAAAAGTCAAAAATTGGGTTAAAAAAATACTAAACTTTTTCACGGTTTATTATACCCTAACCCGCAAAATAGTTTGAATCTGAAAATACATCATCCAAGCCTATCGAGGTCATGTAGAAGTCAATGGCAGAGGTCCCTTGATCCATTTGAAGATGTTAATAGCCTTCTTGATATTCCAGTTCTTTCTGGAGTATTTCACTCAAAAACTCGATCAATTTGAGCGATTAGAGTTTTTTTCCCATGGTAAACTCGATCAATTCGAGTTTTTGTGTTGTTAATCCCGAACTTGCTGATTCCAGTTTTTGCCTTAAATTAGAAACTATTCAAGTCGTGAGTTCATTTGAGGTTTAAAAAACTCTAAAATTCGACCTTTGATAAATACCCCCCTAAGTTGTGTGATTTTGTACCAGCTCATGCCAACTACAGTACAGTACTTTATATGTGAAGATCTGTTGCTCTGAATATGCCCTTAATACTGTAGCTCCCCATTTTCTTTTTGCTGATTCACTGTATATACTGTATATAATATAAATGTTAGTAATTAATTCAAAATCTCATTATGTGGCAGCTCAGAAACCAGCACAAATCACACAGAATTTAATAATCTAGCCTGCAGCAACATTGTTTGAGTCAAGTGAACCTCATTTTCTGCTTAATGATTTGCAATGACCATAAGTTTAGCTTTTCCATAGCTGCGCAGAGCAGACTGAGCATGTGCAGTGTCCCAGATACTCCTAATGAAATCCGAGAAGGGGAACTCTTGTGCACAGCATTTAATTCCTGGATCATTTAATTCCTGTTATGTTAAGTAAGAGCACAGATGTCAAATGAGGATGCATATAAAGTGTGCACACAACACACTAATAAAGCCTTGAACTCCTGAGGCAGGTATCAAGTACAGGTTTTCCATTGCTCTACAACTCTTGGAGTCTTGTTTTTAGGAGCGCAGAAAGTGTAAGGGTATTGAGAACATTAGAGTGCAGGTAGGAACCAATGCTACATAAATAGCATTTTAGGAAAATTATTTGTGCCCATTGTTACACTTAATCATTACACCTACCAATAGTACAATATCTCAATGTTCTTTAATACAAATCTTTTTTTCTAAATGTTTTTCTTATGAACAGTTAGCTTCAGTATTTCCTTTGGAACCACTCAGTGGTTATGTCTTATTACAATGATACCAGACCTTGGTCGACTGCATTTGATGACTTACACTATAATACCACATGAATACATTATTCAGATTTAAACTATGGGGTAAACACGTTTAGTCACAGTCACTGGTGCAGAAAATATTTATATTCTTGTGAATGACTCACAAGTTTTTACTAGGCAGTGCCATATTATTAATTCAAGAAGTAAACGTTTAAAACATTCAACTGTTTGGTTTTTAAATGAAGCCAAAATGAAACTGGAACATTTTAGCTCTTTCATTTAATTAAAGGTTCACATATAGAATGACTTTCCCAGTAGGTTTTACACCCAGAAAGTTGTTGGATCTTAATGGGTAAGAAACAAGTAAGACAAGTCGTGGAGATGTTTGCAAGGAAACAACCATGGAAAAAGCACTTGGAATTATGGAATTAAAATATGCCCTGCAGTATTTAAACACTTAATAGTTTAAAAAAATAGTTTTCTTTACATTTGCTTCCTGCCGTTTCCTTGCATCATTAGTGACTTTGACAATTGCACTGATTTTTAGAAAACAGATGCACTGATTTACTATCTATTGCCTAGAGCTGTGAAATATGTTGGCACCAGCAATAAGCAAATGTGTGGCAGAACATATCATGTAACAGAGATTAGAGGATTAATTCTGCGGTCATAATTATACACAAATGCAAAGTTTGGATAGTCAGACATGGCAAAATACTACGTTTCACTGATGTAATGCTTGGTGAGAGATATTTTGGATGTGGGAAAACTGGGTAGGAAATAATGTTGTGAGATATGAGAGAAGTAGGGTGTCATTAAAGAAGCCCAGAAGGACATTAGGACTTAGAAATGTATTATAGACACAAGTTGTAAAGAGATTAGCCAAGAAATACAGCAGACTATGAGTCAACAAACAAATCAACAAAGTAACAAAGCAAAAAAGTAACAACAAATCTTTTCGTGGAAGAGATTTAGATAAAACCAGAAACCCCATGAAAAGACAAAGGGGAGTCAATATTTCCAAAGGCATGCCAAACAGTGGGAGATTCTTGATCCAGTAACTAAAGGTCATAAAATGTAACAGTATAAGCAAACTATTTTTTTTTGGTGTAGTTGGAGTAAAATCGTTCATAAAACTGTTCTGTAGTCGTTATGCATAAATTAACACTGTTTTGCCAAATCTTTAGGCATACAAAGAACCTTTCATGGTTTTATAAAGGTATCATTTATTTTAACGCAGGCTGTTGCCAAATATTATTCTATTTTTAACACCACCCCAAAGTTCATGTAGCCCATTATACAATGGCACTAACTCAAATGGCAAAGAATTTCTGGTGTGAAAAATTATAAAATTCTGTAAATTATCATATTCACATAAAATGATGGTACGGTGTTATTACTATGTAAGCTGTACCAGAACCCATGTCTCAACAAAATTGCATTGGTTCTCAGATGGTGTGATTACAGTGGAACTCTTGGTAAAGGAATGGCAGTGTTTAAAGGTTTAAACTAAACCCTAAATATCAATACGGCTATAAAAGATATATTTTATATAATGAACTCATTGAAACAGTCTAAAGGTTCAGTATCTTAATAATAGTAATGATCCAGTCCTTCAAAGTTTTCACAGGGGTTTCTCATCTTGGATCTTTTTAGGAGTGTCTGGGAATGCACATGCTCAGTGTGATTTGAGCAGCTGATGAGAAGCTACGTTTAGGGGTTGCCCCTCATATAAGCTGGTGCTTAAATGATTATTTTGCGGGTACATATTTCCATTAAAGTATGTTATAAACTGTGCTGCAATTTGCTAAAGAGGAGGGCAAAAAGGATGCATAATAAAAGGAAAGCATTTTCAAAATGTTATTGCTTTAACAATTTCTCTAATAATGTTACTTTTACTTTTGAAAGTTATTAATTATTTTCTCAGGCATATATCTACTTCCCTGCCCATCTCCTTCACTGAATATGTTATAAGCTCACTACAAGACATTTTATTTTAATCCCAAGGTAGACAGCAACAACCCTGCTGGTTGGCATTGATTTCTTATGGTGGCTTCTTATCACACAACAGCACACAGAAACCCTGAACTCATGCCATTGCCTGTTAAAACAGAGGCTTGAGCATAGTAACATTCACTGTTCCCATGCCCTAGGCAAACTGAGGTGGGGGCTTTGTGGCAGGGGGAAGGGAGCACTTAAGAAGCAGATGCTCACAGTCTCAGACAAGAAAACTACAATAATCAATGAACAACATTATGTGAGGCAATAGCGTGCTTTCCAATAAGATTCTCCCAGTTTAGTGACCAGATTTAAAGTGAAAGTGAAAATTGGTTCACTTTATGTTCTGTTTACATATTAGCCAGGCACACACTACATGAATAACAGACATTCTGTTGTACAGAAGATTCCCCCCTCTTTCATTCATTCTACATCCTCCCCTGCACCTGCCTTAATTTTTGTCTTTATATTGACACTTACATGGGAATCAGATTGCAGTAGCAAACTGTTAGAAGCTTTAATGCTTCCCCCCCCCCCAGTATAGTGTATCTTTCCCAGTGCCAGCCATTAAAACAATGGTGCATACCAGTTTAAAACAAGACACTTCTCTCTTTGTATTATCTGTTCAAATTCTCGAGAACTTGCCAATATTTTTTCATCACAATCCTTCAACCTTTACACATTTCTTCTGAAAATAGAACAAATGAGTCACAAAGGGTATGTATGACTGCCATTTGGATGTGATCACAGTGAGTCTTGCATTTAAGTGTGAGTGATGAAGATTTAGATAAGAATTAATTGGCAGTCATTATGTATTTGTAAGGGTTCCTCATATAAAAAGGGTTTACCACATTACTTTAATATCAGTGCTCATTTGTAAAGGCGTCTTCATTTTCAATAAAGAAAAAAATAAGAGGTTATTGATGTCTGGCTCCTTTAGCAGGAAGAATAAAACCAACAGTAACACAGCAGTGTAGAACAGAATGAGCGCTGTAATGAGATCACTTTTATGATAATCATGCATCCTGCTTTATGCACCAATAAAAGTGGCATCTGGGGTCAAAAACTGCAGCATATGGGCAATTGATACACGGTGGCTGAACAACATTTTTCCCAGGACTTTGATGCTATCCAACATTTAGACATGTTTTATGTGAAAACTTATTTGGTTGGAAGTATTTTCTCAGGCAATAAAATCTTAACCAGGCAAAAAGAAAGGTGATGTATAGCATGTAGATTTCAACCAAGGCCAATGCATCTTTCCCCCCACTTTTCTTTTGTCATAAGATTTGTATTGTTTATTCACTCACTGAAATGCTGTATTATTTCATATGCTGTTCTCTCCCTTTAATAATCATGCCTATGAGAAACAGAATTGTTAAATTTATCATAAGTGTATTATGAATCATGCTCTATTTTATATTTATAATACCAGTAATATATTCGATGGCTGCACCTCTGTAAATTGCAAAAAATTTCAGTAAACTTAAAAGACATTTTTTGAGACAGTGAAAGGTTTGTTGCTTAGTTAATAGCAAAGCTCCAGGATCCATAGCCATCCTGATGTATCAGGTATTGGAGTAAACTAGAAAATCTGATATGGACCCAAGCTACTCAACCAAGACCAAAGGATAGGAAGAAAGAACATGAATTAGTAGTGACTGAAACTTAAAATGAAACATGGTTAGAGTTTCTCGTAAGGAGGCAGGTAGAAAAGTCAAGCTTCAATTAAACAGAATTGGCAGATTATGGGCGGATAACCGTAAAAAATGATCCATCTTAAAAGGTGGAGCAGACTGATGGTGTCTATGAGTGGCTTTCTTCTTCTGCTGTGAAGTGCCAGCATAGGCAATGAGAAATTACAGGACAGAGTAATCCCTGGGGCAACCCTTTGTGACTCTGGAATCATCTCCTGGCATCTGCCTTGCTTGCTTTAAAGTACTTTGAGTCCCATGGGAGAAATGAGGGATATAAGGTTTTCCATTTCCCTTTGTGTTTTTGCTTTTGGAAAAGTTGGCCAAGTTGGAGTATATTGAAAAATTATCCAAAAACAGATTTGAAAATCTAAAAGTAGGTAAGAGAAATGACAAGCCAGAAAGAGAGTAAATAGAACTGCAGTTAACATTATTAACTTCCTTTTTTTTAATGAACTTCATCCCAACAGGATAAAACTATGCAAATGACCTGCAATGTGAATAATTTTGAGCCTCTAAAGAGCTCTCAAAAATGTGATAGTAGCATAGTGAAAAACCTATATGTACTTTATGCTACTACAGGGAAAATGTTAATTATTACATGAACTATTTTAGTTCTGAAGCCTATATTCTGAGCAATTTCAAAAATAAGAACAATTTGTATTACTTGCATATGTTTTGATATAAACCCCTGCTGTTTACAGAAACCAAGTCTCTATTTATCTCTTTGTTGAAGCGCCAAAACTGTGTCACGTTGTTCTCAACTGATAGATGATATTTTAAAAGTGTGGTTTGTTTGGCAGGCTATTTCAGAAATAATACTGCTTTCAATGCTTGAAAACAAGTTGCCCCTTATACAAAAGAACTCACATTATCAATACCAGATATACCACTAAAATGTTCAACATCCTTCTAGTACACACAATCTTTACATGTCACATGATATTATTAGTAATCTACACAGATACAGAGTAAAAATGGTCACTGCCCAATAAAAAAACACAGATCCCATAACCTCTTCAACCTGGAAATGATTTAATTGCATAATTTATGAACATTTTGCAGACACCATTACATATTTTTTAGGGCTGCATGAGCTTGAATTCTTACTTGTGTTTCTCTCAGTTTTGGAATGCTGTCAAATATGAAGACAAATATTGTGCACAAAAAACATAACTGAAAAGATTTAATCTGCAGCATTGCTCAGATTAATAGCGTAGCTCACCCTGAGGTGTACCTTAGAATGGATATACTCCTGCAATGCACCCTGGGGACACCCCTTGAGATCTAGTAATCAGACACACTTGATTAAACAGGAATTTTATTCAACAGAAAGCTGTAAGAAAGGATTTGTTAAGAATTGTAAAAAATATCAAGACATGGGGATAAAAGTAACTCCCAGTTCAGAAGGAACCTTACTTCTCCTCTCACTTGAGCTTTCTCCTGATCAAGATGACTGGTAGGCTGCAACCCAGGATCACACTGGCCTCTGGGCCCTTGTGCACTTTCCTTCCAGAGAAACTCCCAGCTGCACACTGTAGTGTTTCCCTCTGCAGTTTAGTAGCTGTCTCTCTCTGGCTGGTCCCTAAACCATCTGAAACTCCCTTTACCTTCTTGTCCTCTGGGGGTGGGCTGCTATAGGCCTTCTTAATGCACTTTCCAAAGTAAGGGCTTGTAGGAAATGTAGTCCTCAACCCAAAATAAAAATGTTGCCTCAAGAAATATCAAATGCTTGCAGTCTCTGTTTTATCAAATCTGGTGAGTAACTTAGTGATATGTTTTCCATTTATACTAATAATTGTCCCACAATATAATGTATATAACGCACACCTAGTAGGGTGCTGCAATAGCATTTGTGCACTAATACTAACTTTATTGATCATACAAGGTGAATTTCTGCTATGAAGTAGTGTTCAGTCTCAGTTCTAACTGAAAATGTCTACCATAAATCATTGATTCTCTCAAAAATAGTCTATGACTAACCCTTGGAAATTTGTGCATCTCATACTTGGACAGCAAAATAATGTAAGAAAGAAAAACATGTGAATTTAATTTGAGGGTGGGGGAGCAAAATGTTCTTGGCCAGAATGCTTCATCAGGTTCATAGATACACAGTAAATAAAGACTAAATAGAAAAACATAATGTCAAACTTGAAAGGGTATATACGCTAAACTTAAAACTAGATAGAATGTGTGAGCTATAACATGTGGTATGCAGAACAAAGCAGCAGATCCTTAATTGCTATTTAGAAATTGAATTCAATAAGTCAACCAATCATCACTTACAATTGTAAAGCAAATTACAAATACATGGCTAAACATCAGAAAATAATATGATATATAATAATAATAATATTAATATATTATTATATCCAAGGTGCAGCAGGAAATACTGTTTGTAATTAAATGATCATTGTATGGCATGAAAACAAAAGAACCTACTCTTAGAATATGTCTATGAGTGCAAGCATAAGGCACAACCCAGCAATACAAAGTCAAAAACTGTGGTTTTCAGTGCTTGGAATGCAAGTTGAACCCAGCAGGGTGTTTTTAATAAACATTAAGGATGGATGGCGGATGCACAGTTAAATTATCAGAACTGTAGTTGCATTATTTTTCTTGGGCTTACAATGCGATTGGTAAGAAGTACTGAACCTCCCCCCCCACCATTTGGAAATTGTGTGATAAATCTTGAATTTTCAAATCTCATATTGAGAAGAAAAGCCCATGAGATGGGCCCATGAAAGTGGTCACTCAGTCTCACATTCCCACATGCAACCGGTCTGTAATGCCTTAGCTGTAGTTACAAAACTCCACTGGAAACTTAAAGGGATTCTGTCATGATTTTATAGTGTTGTTTTTATTTCTAAATTACACTATTTACGCTGCAAATAATTCACTCTACCATATCAAATTTCATTCCTGAACCAATAAGTGTATTGCTATAGTTGAATATTGGTGTGTAGGCAGCCATCTCAGGTCCTTTTACCTGGTCAAGTGCTTTCAGAAAGAGCCAGGATGGAACTGCTTTCTGACAGGCTATTGTTTCTCCTACTCAATGTAGGTCGCAGTGGGACCTGTATTTTTACTATTGAGTGCTGTTCTTAGATCTACTGTTATCTTGTGTTAGGGAGCTGCTATCTGGTTACCTTACCATTGTTCTGTCGTTAGGCTGCTGGGGGGGAGGGAGGGTGGCAATAATACTCAAATTTGCAGTACAGGAGTAAAGAGTGACTGAAGTCACATGAATGAGGGTTCCTGGGAAAATGACAACATGTCTAGCCCCATATTAGATTTTAAAATGAAATATAAAAACATCTGTTTGCTCTTTTGAAAAACAAATTTCAGTGCAGAAGTCTGCTGCAGCAGCACTATAAATGGATGCGTTTTGAAATGTTTTCCCATGACAGTATCCCTTCAAATCTGAGAAATAAAATGTAATCATTTCTGGCTATTTGGTGTATTATCAAAGTACAGCCCACATATATAATATTTGATGATATGGTGCTCAGATAATATGTGTCAAATTTATGTTCACAACTGTGAACATAAAAGGCATAAAAAGACTGTTACTCATTTTGCTTAGAAAGCCATACTTAACCATTTGAATATTCCAGGATGTCTTGTTTTCAGATTTATATGATATACTGTGTTTTGCAACACATAAAAGAAGTTTAGAGGGTTTCATTGAAGGGACCAAAGTTACATAGTTACATAGTCAAATTGGGTTGAAAAAAGACCAACATCCATCAAGTTCAACCCCTCCAAATGAAACCGAGCATCCATACATACACACACTGACACTGACCCCTGCATACACTCACATAAATTATATTATATACCCATATCTATACTAACTATAGACTTTAGTATGACAATAGCCTTGGATATTATGCTTGTCCAAGAAAAATCCAAACATTAACAGAATTAGCCATCACAACAACACCTGTCTCTGCATGCACAGGCAGCAATGCCTTATCAATTTGTATAATGCAGCACTCGTTATCTTCCTATTTGTCTCTTTAAGTTAACCATACACCAAAGAATAAATGGCAGGCACTTACAGGCTGACATTTACACTTGTTCCTGTGATTTGTGAGAGCATGACATTTTTTTATTCTATATTTTTGTTCTATTTTTATTCTATAAACTGTATTTTGCATGTGAGTAAATGCCCATTTTTTCTATGTTTTACCTTTGTATAATATATATTATTTAAAGGTACAGTATGAATGCTTGCTTTCAAAGTATCTAAAAATCTTGTTTTCCTTTTTTCCTACACCCTACCTTTTTCTTTTTTCAAGATACATATTACCAAATGTCCTAGAATAAGCAGTACGTTCTGGGAAGTGACTTTAATGTAACTTTAAATATAGTACTGAATGAGGCCAAAACCAAAGGGAGCTGTAAAGGCAGAAAATAGTCATAAAAAAATATAGAAAGGGTTTCCACAGCATGCTCTTAGCCCATGCAGAGAGATAGTATTAAACTGTGTCTTAAATGTACATTCTCCTATAGACACAATAAATAAGTAAAGTAAAATAAGATGAATTTTGTTCTGCTGTAGTCTTTCAGCAAGTATTATTAATCAACAGTTTAACACACCTTCTTGATTCTTAAAATGGAACCAGAATAGGCTATAATGAACCTGCACTTATTTTATTTTCTGATTTGCTACAAAGACATTGTCCCCTTTCTTAAAACCACAAAAGCCATTAAAATATAATAAGCATGCTCTTGCATCCATTTTGAAAACCATTAGCGTTAAAGAGATTTTTTTATATGGGACCTTTATATATTTATTTAAAGGGGAATATTCTGAAAAAAATAATGTTTCCCTATCATTAGAATTATTTATCTGGAAAATATTTAACTGGATGTGATTTGCAAAGCTCCTACAGACAGTTGGCTATCCACAAGTTCTCCTTGTTTTGTCTTTATGTATATGTAAACCAACAATCACTACCTAGCCACCTTAGTCTTGCTGTAATATGTTTATAAATGTTTTCCCACAGTCAAATGTGTATTCTTATCATCTCGATAATAGGGAAAAACAGAAAATTCGATATATTCCTAAATGATATTTTAAGTCCATACCACCACATAATCTGTGCTACACATAAAATTATTGCTTGATGGGGATCTAAGTTCCTCTCTGTGGATGTGCAACATTATTCCATTTAATTAAGGCATTGTCATACCCACAGTCAGTGCAAAAAAGCATAACTTAAAGGGACCTTGAAATCTTGTGCTGTTCGCCGGTTAACACAAAGTGGCATCAGATAAAGTCTGTAAAAAAATAAGGGGGACCCAATATAATTGCTCATTACACCTTTGGAAGTATTAGGTGATTTAGTTGAAATACATTTTTCTCAAGGTAGGTGTCATTTTATACATATTTGGAATTATGCTTCGGAGGGCATTGATTACCAACTTGAAGTCTTTTTTGAAAGGAGGGGGTATGGGACAAACCTGAGGCACTCTGTAGTGGTTTGGGGAGAGACTGAGTACCTGGTACTTGTTAGCACAGTGCCTACACCTAGTTGGATCCAGGAATGTATCTATGGGTAGACTCTAGAAACAATAATAGCACAGTCAGAATTTCTGATAGACGTAATAACTCATCTAAAATTAAAAAGGGACATTCAATATGAAAGCTAAACCCCACTAACTATAGGCTACCTTCACAAATGCTCTTTTTGCTGCCTCAGCAGTTAATAGTTTATATTTTAATATGTGTGTTCAATTGCTTATGTTATTATATTCATACCCATTGTTATGCTAAGCTACTGTATATTAAAAGCTGTTTCCTTGTTTTGTTATTCCCTTTCCTTATGTGTGATGTCAGTTCAAACCATCATCATCTTGTGTTCCTGCCTTCGATGAATAAGGAGCTGCTCCAAAGGTTAGGAAGTTAAATATTCCCTTTGACCTCCAGCATTTGTACATCCACTCCAGCATTTGTACATATGCTCCTTTGTGGATTCCAAGTGTCTGGTGAGTTCAGCTATGTGGCAAAGATTGCCCTCAGTGGTTATTACTAGTTCCATACAGATAAGGAAGAAATATATCACGGGGTAATGAGTCACTTACACAGCAATTAGAGTCAGATTACTCTTAAAAATGATCCAAAACCAAGAGATATATGTGATGTATGAACTAATGTCAAAGCATATGCATAAAGTATATGCTTGAATATTTCTTTAAGATGGAAGAGAAATAAATAGTTATAAGTCTCAATTACAATTCTTGTCCTGAAATTTGGAGAAATATTAAACCCGTGTTGTGTTAGGTACTGTACAGTCACTGACAGTTCTGTTACTAGATCTTTCCATCTTGCACATATCTTATGGTTCATTCTTATGTGATCATTCTGCCAAGGTCAAAAATAATCTGTCATGAGACAGGATTCTACTGGTCCTTATTTTTGGGGGGTGGGGCTAATATTTCCATCACTTAAAAAAAGCAACAACCACTTGAGGCTTACTCGGAGAAACCAGAAAAAATACATACTTGGTTTGAAGCCTTTTCTGTTAAATTACGAGAATCATTTCAAAGGATGTATCTGTAATAATCTCTCCCTTTTTGACAGAAGGAATATTTTACTGAAAAGCCAAATACACTTCAGGTTTTATGGCTACAACTTAGAAATTATGGGTTTCTAGCTTCTAAAGATTAGATTTACAAGCAGTTGTCTAAAAACTGTCAAAATTACATTACAAAGATGTGCATTATGTGATCATATTAGTAACCTAATAATCTTCACAATATATATTCCTGGAATTGTGTCAGTGAGCATGTGGGCATACAACCAATCTGTCACTTAAATCTTTACAGCAACACAGTTGGAACAGAAGTTTAACAGAAGAGTATGCATGAAGGGATGAAAACACAGTATAGTATGGCACTCTTGACAAATGTACCAAACCACTTGCAAAACCTCCTATTTGTTTTTACTCCAATTAATTATATATTTTATTTCAAGATCAAAGTATAATCAGTGGGCAATAATACGTGACAAGTTTTAAAACAATTAATGTATGAGAATGGTTGTTACAATTCAAAACTATCACATGCTAAAATATAGTGTCCATAAAAACATTCATTTATCCTCATCAAATTGTTTTCTTTTCTTAGAACATTAATGGTGGGATATACTAACAGCCATATATATACACCGTGCAAACATTTGTATGAACAGTATTTCCTTTGAGTGTAGTAGAATTTATCACATAAGCTCTCGAAACCAACTATGGTATTCAATAAATGTAAAAAGTAAAAAAAATATATATCACCCATATTAAAGGTCTTTAGATCTACATTTTCGAGCCATTCCCTTAAGCCCCCCTCCCTTGCCTTTATGTTATTTATTATTGCTAACAAGGGGCTGTAAATACATGGACTTGGGGGTCCCTAGCATTATACAAAGTCTGACTTTTTGGCCTTGCGTAGGTCAAGAATAAGTGCATTACACTGTTGTGGAAAGACATTGTGTATTAGTACAAAATAACACCATGACTTCACCTAGTAGGATCTGGAGGGGATGTTCCCACAGTTAGATCCACTAGTAAAAAATGACTGTTAGCGTACAATAAAGTATAATCAATAAGACTTTACCTAGCAGTTAAGGATAGAGATGGCGCGAACTGTTCGCCGGCGAACTTGTTCGCGCGAACATCGGGTGTTCGCGCTCGCCGGAAGTTCGCGAACGTCGCGTGACGTTCGCCATTTTGGGTTCGCCATTGTTGGCGCTTTTTTTTGCCCTCTCACCCCAGACCAGCAGGTACATGGCAGCCAATCAGGAAGCTCTCCCCTGGACCACTCCCCTTCCCTATAAAAACCGAAGCCCTGCAGCGTTTTTTTCACTCTGCCTGTGTGTGCTGAAGAGATAGTGTAGGGAGAGAGCTGCTGCCTGTTAGTGATTTCAGGGACAGTTGAAAGTTTGCTGGCTAGTAATCGTTTTGATACTGCTCTGTTATTGGAGGGACAGAAGTCTGCAGGGGTTTGAGGGACATTTAAGCTTAGGTAGCTTTGCTGGCTAGTAATCTACCTTCTACTGCAGTGCTCTGTATGTAGCTGCAGTGGGCAGCTGTCCTGCTTCTGATCTCATCTGCTGACTGCTGCAATAACAGTAGTCCTTGTAAGGACTGCTTTTATTTATTTTTTTGTTGTTTTACTACTACTACTACTACTACTACTACTACTACTATAAGAGCCCAGTGCTATTAGTCTAGCAGTGTTGGGGAGTGGGACTGGTGTGCTAATCTGCTGCTCCTAGTAGTTCAGCAGCACCAACTGTAATTTTTTTTTTTTAATATTCATTTTTTTTTATTTTACTTTTTTTTATTTTACTACCGCTGTAGTAGTGTATAAGTTGACCTTTTAGGCATTATTTGCCCTGTAGGCATTTTTTGCCCAGTGTGTTATTCAACCAACAGCCATCTAGCTGTGTGACCTTGTTCACATTCTGTCTAAATATCCATAATATTACCGTCTCCAGAAAAAACACCGGAGTGACTTTTTTCAAGCAGCCATAATAAATTTTACGTAATCCGTATCCATCGCTGTAGTAGTGTATAAGTTGACCTTTTAGGCATTATTTGCCCTGTAGGCATTTTTTGCCCAGTGTGTTATTCAACCAACAGCCATCTAGCTGTGTGACCTTGTTCACATTCTGTCTAAATATCCATAATATTACCGTCTCCAGAAAAAACACCGGAGTGACTTTTTTCAAGCAGCCATAATAAATTTTACGTAATCCGTATCCATCGCTGTAGTAGTGTATAAGTTGACCTTTTAGGCATTATTTGCCCTGTAGGCATTTTTTGCCCAGTGTGTTATTCAACCAACAGCCATCTAGCTGTGTGACCTTGTTCACATTCTGTCTAAATATCCATAATATTACCGTCTCCAGAAAAAACACCGGAGTGACTTTTTTCAAGCAGCCATAATAAATTTTACGTAATCCGTATCCATCGCTGTAGTAGTGTATAAGTTGACCTTTTAGGCATTATTTGCCCTGTAGGCATTTTTTGCCCAGTGTGTTATTCAACCAACAGCCATCTAGCTGTGTGACCTTGTTCACATTCTGTCTAAATATCCATAATATTACCGTCTCCAGAAAAAACACCGGAGTGACTTTTTTCAAGCAGCCATAATATATTTTACGTAATCCGTATCCACCGCTGTAGTAGTGTATACGTTGATCTTGTGGGCATTATTTGCACAGTGTTTTCTTCAAACCGCCATCTAGCTGTGTGAGCTTGTTCACATTTTGTCTAAATATTGATAATATTATCGTCTCTAGAAAAACCACTTGAGTTACTTTTTTTCAAGCAGCATTCTTATATTTTACGTAATCCGTATCCACCACTGTGTATACGTTGACCTTGTAGGCATTATTTGCACAGTGTTTTCTTCAAACCGCCATCTAGCTGTGTGAGCTTGTTCACATTTTGTCTAAATATTGATAATATTATCGTCTCTAGAAAAACCACTTGAGTTACTTTTTTTCAAGCAGCATTCTGATATTTTACGTAATCCGTATCCACCGCTGTGTATACGTTGACCTTGTAGGCATTATTTGCACAGTGTTTTCTTCAAACCGCCATCTAGCTGTGTGAGCTTGTTCACATTTTGTCTAAATATTGATAATATTATCGTCTCTAGAAAAACCACTTGAGTTACTTTTTTTCAAGCAGCATTCTTATATTTTACGTAATCCGTATCCACCGCTGTGTATACGTTGACCTTGTAGGCATTATTTGCACAGTGTTTTCTTCAAACCGCCATCTAGCTGTGTGAGCTTGTTCACATTTTGTCTAAATATTGATAATATTATCGTCTCTAGAAAAACCACTTGAGTTACTTTTTTTCAAGCAGCATTCTTATATTTTACGTAATCCGTATCCACCGCTGTGTATACGTTGACCTTGTAGGCATTATTTGCACAGTGTTTTCTTCAAACCGCCATCTAGCTGTGTGTATTATCGTTTCCAGAAAAACCAACTGAGTTTTTGTTGTTGTTGTTTTTTTAAAAATAATGCCAGGCAAAGGCAGGCCGCCACGCAGAGGCCGTGCTAGGGGCCGTGCTGCTATGCAATCCTGTGGCCCTAGCAAATTGCCCAGTTTTAAAAAGCCAATGACCCTGAACTCCCAAAATGCTGAAGAGGTAGTTGACTGGCTTACACAGCACACCCCATCCTCTACCGTTTCTAACTTTACCACAACATCCTCCTCATCCTCCACTGCTATGGCCACCCCACGTAACACTTCCTCCACCACCGGTGCCCCTTCTTCACTGGAGTCAGAGGAGTTATTTTCCCATGAGTTTCTTGAACTGAGTAATGCGCAACCATTATTGGCAGAAGAAGATGAAGGAGATGAGGACGTTACACCAGATTTAATTCTGGCAGAGAACACGACAGAGATGGACATAATGATGAGTGATGAGGAGGAGGTCCCCGCTACTGCTTCCTTCTGTGATGTGTCAGAAGAAATTGATGCATCTGAGGAGAATGATGATGAGGAGATTGATGTTTTGTGGGTGCCTAGTAGAAGAGAGCAAGAGGAGGGTAGTTCAGATGGAGAGACGGAGAGTCAGAGAGGCAGTAGGAGAATAAGACTTAGAAGAAGCAGGGAGGACAGCCCGCAGGGATCAGTAGGGCAACAACATGTATCGGCACCTGTGTTCAGCCAGCCAACGCACCCGCCATTGCCGCCAATGCCGCCAACTTCTACTGTTACCGCCAGATCGCACACTTCCAAAAAGTCAGCAGTGTGGGATTTTTTTAATGTGTGTGCCTCTGACAAAAGCATTGTAATTTGCAATGAGTGCAGTCAGAAACTGAGCCTTGGTAAGCCCAACAGCCACATAGGTACAACTTCTATGCGAAGGCACATGAGCGGCAAGCACAAAGCACTTTGGGAGCAACACCTCAAAGGCAACAGGCAAACTAAAAGCCACACTCCTTCTGGTCCAGCATCTTACTGCTCTACCTCTGCTCTCCTTGACCCATCTGAACCACCCTCCACTCCGCCTTCCACCTTGACCACCTGTTCCCATTCCCAGTCATCTGCCACCAGCCAAGTTTCTGTGAAGGCCATGTTTGAGCGTAAGAAGCCAATGTCTGACTGTCACCCCCTTGCCCGGCGTCTGACAGCTGGCTTGTCTGCACTCTTAGCCCGCCAGCTTTTACCATACCAGCTGGTGGACTCTGAGGCCTTCCGCAAATTTGTAGCAATTGGGACACCGCAGTGGAAGGTACCCAGCCGCAATTTTTTTTCTAAAAAGGGAATACCACACCTGTACCAACATGTGCAGAGCCAAGTTACCGCATCTCTGTCACTTAGTGTTGGGCCAAAGGTCCATATGACTACTGACGCATGGTCCTCCAAGCATGGTCAGGGCAGGTATGTCACCTACACTGCCCACTGGGTGAACTTGGTAATGGCTGGGAATGGGAAGCAGGGAATGGGTAGCTCAACAACAACAACAACAGTGGAGTTGGTGTCACCGCCACGGATTGCACGCGGTTCTGCCACCACCTCTACTCCTCCATCGCTCTCTACCTCGTCTTCTTCCTCTTCTTCTTCTTACTCTGCTGCTGGGTCCTCCTTCTCCTCCTCCACACCTGTGCACCCCCAGCTCCCCCTAGGCTATTCGACGTGCCAGGTACGCCGTTGTCACGCTGTCTTGGGGATGACGTGCCTGGAAAGCAAAAACCATACCGGATCTGTACTCCTGTCATCTCTGCAGTCACAGGCCGATCGGTGGCTGACCCCACACCAACTGCAGATCGGAAAAGTGGTGTGTGACAACGGAAGCAATCTGTTGGCAGCGTTGAGACTGGGAAATTTAACACATGTGCCCTGCATGGCACATGTGTTAAATTTAATATTCCAACGTTTTGTCTCCAAGTACCCAGGATTCCAGGACGTTCTCACCCAGTCCAGAAAGGTGTCGGCCCATTTCAGACGTTCCTACACAGCCATGGCACGCCTTGCTGACATTCAGCAGCGCTACAACATGCCAGTCAGGCGTTTGATTTCTGACAGCCAGACTCGCTGGAATTCAACGCTCCTTATGTTGGAACGTCTGCTGCAACAACAAAGGGCCGTCAACGAGTACCTTTTTGAACTGGGTGGTAGGACTGGATCTGCAGAGCTGGGGATTTTTTTCCCCCGTTACTGGGTGCTTATGCGCGATGCCTGCAGGCTCATGCGACCTTTTGAAGAGGTGACAAATATGGTCAGTCGCACCGAAGGCACCATCAGCGACCTAATACCCTTCGCTTTCTTCCTGGAGCGTGCCGTGCGACGAGTGACAGATGAGGCTGTAGACCAGCGTGACGAGGAGCTGGAAGCGCACGATTTATGGTCGGAATCACCAGAACGAACCCAGGCACCTGCTGCAACGCAGGGAGAGGTGCCAGAAGTGGAGTCAGAGGAGGAAGGTGGCTTTGTGGAGGAGGAGGAGGAGGACCAACAGGAGCAGGCTTCCCAGGGGGCTAGTGGTGACCTTTTGGGGACCCCTGGTCTTGTACGTGGCTGGGGGGAGGAGACCGTGGATGATGCAGTCCTTGATAATGAGGAAGCGGAGATGGATAGCTCTGCATCCAACCTTGTGAGAATGGGGTCTTTCATGCTGTCATGCCTGTTGAAGGACCCCCGTATCAAGAGGCTTAAGGAGAAGGACCTGTACTGGGTCGCAACGCTACTAGACCCTCGGTACAAGCATAAAGTGGCAGAAATGTTACCAACATACCACAAGTCCGAAAAGATGCGGCATTTACAAACCAGCCTGCAAAACATGTTGTACAATGCTTTTAAGGGTGATGTCACTTCAGGAACTCATCAACATTCCAGGGGCAGAGGTGCCAGTAATCCTGCCACGAGCACACCTGCAAGGACAAAGCCCTTTGGCCGGTCTGTAACATCAGACATGCAAATGTTTTTCTGTCCAAGGCAGCGCCACAACCCTTCTGGATCCACCCTCAAAGAACGCCTCGACCGGCAGGTAGCGGACTACCTGGCATTAACTGCAGATATCGACACTCTGAGGAGCGATGAACCCCTGGACTACTGGGTGCGCAGGCTTGATCTGTGGCCAGAGCTGTCACAATTTGCCATGAACCTCTTGTCTTGCCCAGCCTCAAGTGTGCTCTCAGAAAGGACCTTCAGTGCAGCAGGAGGGATTGTAACTGAGAAGAGAACTCGCCTAGGTCACAAAAGTGTCGATTACCTGACCTTTATTAAAATGAATGAGGGGTGGATCTCGGAGGGTTACTGCACGCCGGAAGACTTGTTCTGACTTCTATGCAGCTGTCCTTCTCTTCAAGCCTCATGACTCCACACACAGCTGTCCTTTAGCGTCCTCCTCCCTCCGCCACCGTTACAAACTAGGGTGCAAACCCTACTGGTTTAATTTTTTCTGGCCTCTGTGCTTCAGTGGCTGCAACCAAAAAAACTGGGCAAACAATGTCTACAAGGTCAACGTATGGCGAAAAATGACTATTTTCAGCATTTATATGGCATATTTTTTCTGGCAACTGTGCTTCAGTGGCTGTGTCCAAAAAATGCATATTTTCTGCATTTATATGGCATAATTTTTCTGGCCTCTGTGCTTCAGTGGCTGCAACCAAAAAAATGCATATTTTCTGCATTTATATGGCATAATTTTTCTGGCCTCTGTGCTTCAGTGGCTGCAACCAAAAAAATGCATATTTTCTGCATTTATATGGCATAATTTTTCTGGCCTCTGTGCTTCAGTGGCTGCAACCAAAAAAATGCATATTTTGTCCATTTATATGGCATAATTTTTCTAGCCTCTGTGCTTCAGTGGCTGCAACCAAAAAAATGCATATTTTCTCCATTTATATGGCATAATTTTTCTGGCCTCTGTGCTTCAGTGGCTGCAACCAAAAAAATTTATATTTTCAGCATTTATATGGCATAATTTTTCTGTCAACTGTGCTTCAGTGGCTGCGACCAAAAAAATGCATATTTTCTGCATTTATATGGCATAATTTTTCTGGCCTCTGTGCTTCAGTGGCTGCAACCAAAAAAATTTATATTTTCAGCATTTATATGGCATAATTTTTCTGGCAACTGTGCTTCAGTGGCTGCGACCAAAAAAATGACTATTTTCAGCATTTATATGGCATATTTTTTCTGGCCTCTGTGCTTCAGTGGCTGCGGCCAAAAAAACTGGGCAAACAATGCCTACAAGGTCAACGACGTTGACCTTGTAGGCATTGTTTGCCCAGTTTTTTTGGCCGCAGCCACTGAAGCACAGAGGCCAGAAAAAATATGCCACATAAATGCTGAAAATAGTCATTTTTTGCCATACGTTGACTCAACGTATATGGCAAAAAATGACTATTTTCAGCATTTATATGGCATATTTTTTCTGGCAACTGTGCTTCAGTGGCTGCAACCAAAAAAACTGGGCAAACAATGTCTACAAGGTCAACGTATGGCGAAAAATTACTATTTTCAGCATTTATATGGCATATTTTTTCTGGCAACTGTGCTTCAGTGGCTGCGTCCAAAAAAACTGGGCAAACAATGTCTACAAGGTCAACGTATGGCGAAAAATGACTATTTTCAGCATTTATATGGCATATTTTTTCTGGCAACTGTGCTTCAGTGGCTGCGTCCAAAAAAACTGGGCAAACAATGCCTACAAGGTCAATGTATGGCAGTTGTTTAAAGAGAACAGTAGATTACTAGCCAGCAAAGCTACCTAAGCTAAAATGTCCCTCAAATCCCTGCAGACTTCTGTCCCTCCAATACAGAGCAGTATCAAGCAGATTACTAGCCAGCAAACTTACTATCATCTGTCCCTGAAATCACTAACAGCTCTCCCCCTACACTATCTCTTCCAAGCACACACAGGCAGATTTTTCAGATACATTTTTGCCCTTGATCCCCCTCTGGCATGCCACTGTCCAGGTCGTTGCACCCTTTAAACAACTTTAAAATCATTTTTCTGGCCAGAAATGTCTTTTTTAGATGTTAAAGTTCGCCTTCCCATTGAAGTCTATGGGGTTCGCGAACCGTTCGCGAACCGCTCGCATTTTTGCGCAAGTTCGCGAATATGTTCGCGAACTTTTTTTCCGACGTTCGCTACATCCCTAGTTAAGGATCTTCAATTCTCCCTAACCTTGAGACCTATCTTTTAATATAGCAGGTACTAGCTTACTTTCTGCATACCCAAAGTTCATTATACATTTCCATAACTCCTGCTGCTATTTCACATCCTTTCTTGTGATAGGACCACAACCATTAGGAATTCAGTAGAGGCATGTTAGTCCACAAATTGATTTGAACATTTGCTTATTTAATGCAGTTAGAATAATGGAAGCAAACCTTTCAATTAGGGCTATGGCTCAGTGGATTGGGAAAATACAAGAGTCCTCTGCACTCAACCCATTATCAATATATTTAAGACAGAGACATTTTGTGCATACTGCTACTGAAAAATGCCTTACCCTTTAAACAAAACAGGGATTGTTTGTCCATATATTGCAATATATTTAAGCTGGCCAACTACGTCAAAGTCATCCCATATCTGGCCAGTCCTATGCTCAATTTTATCTGATTCATTAAGAATTCTATTGCTTCATTATACATTTTACAAAGGGACTAAGTTTTACCTGCAACTTAATAGCTGCTTTCAAAGTAAACCTCCATACTTGGCTGCCCTTTTATTAGACACCAGTGGGATCACCTGACTATAGCTGGGAAGGGTGGGAGCTACAACATGGTCACTGCTCCTGTATAAACTATAACAAACAAGGGAAAGTTGTGCTCACCACTATTTTTTAAAACCATTAGGCGGGGGTGCAATGAGGCTGTGACCACAAAATACATATAGTCAAATACAAGAGTCCTCTGCACTCAACCCATTATCAATATATTTAAGACAGAGACATTTTGTGCATACTGCTACTAAAAAATGCCTTACCCTTTAAACAAAACAGGGATTGTTTGTCCATATATTGCAATATATTTTAGCTGGCCAACTACTTTAAAGTCATGCCATATCTCAGTGGATTGTGTCCCAATGGGATTGGGACACAATAAAAACATAATCCACTAAAACAATAAGTATAATATTTAGTCTTAAAAGATATGTTGAACAGTGCACATTCTAAAGGTGGATAACATATACAATGAGAAACCAGTTTTTCTTGTCCCAGTAATCAGTCTGTGCCACTGTTACTCAAATACAGGTAGGGGACCTGTTATCCAGAATGCTCGGGACCTGGGATTTTCCGGATAATGGATCTTTCTGTAAATTGGATCTTCATACCTTAAGGGCTAGTCCACACGGGGAGATAGCGACAGTCGCCGTATGGGCGCCTATGTAAAAACGCCTGTGCTAACCACACGAGGCGATGCGCTTTTCAACAGTCGCCTGAAAAAGCCTGGCGAGGCTTCCAATAAGGATTATGAATATCTTAGTGGGGATCAAGTACAAGCTACTGTTTTATTATTACAGAGAAAATGTTTACATGTTTAAAAATTTGCATTATTTGGATATAATGGAGTCTATGGGAAAAGGGCTTTCCGTAATTTGGAGCTTTCCGGATAATGGGTTTCCGGATAACGGATCCCATACCTGTACTGGACTCCCAATCACATTACTTGAAAGTCATCTAGTCTCCAATTGTGCTGTTACCACATCCAAAGATATTCTTTATAAATTGCCTAGATGCTAATGGTGCAATCATTTTTATGAGTGAGTTGTAACCATGCAGCACTGCACTTTTTGCAAACAAAAAAATGTAGTTACGCAATGCTTCTTAGTGTGGAATTACAAAGAATTCATTGAATCAAGGCTTAATACAGAACACAAACAGGCATTCTTTCTTTATTATATCTTAAACACTTAAGGGAATATAATGGATATGGATATGATTACCTAGCTACATCTTGCACCATCTAATTTATGACAAAGAAACATTTCTACTGTACAATATCTTCATTGTACAGTTAACGGTGTACAGCTGCCAAAACTGTAGGTAAACAAGGAAAGTAAAATGGAAACAATGAAATAGGTACATAAAAGAAAGAATGCAAATTATATGAGTCTTGCCTATGTATGTCAGAAAATATCACAGCTTTGATGTGAAGTGAAATGCTTAAAGCTGCAGAAGATTTTCATTGAAGACGTTAAACAAATGTATTCATATTATTCACTTTTCTCTGGGGTCTCTAAAATTAACTCATCACCCTGTAGTCAATTTTTTTTAATAAGAACTTGCCACAGCCTACCACGAACATCAACTAAATTTAAACATACATTGCAACAAAGTAGTTTCAGATGCAAGTTGCCATGGTTTACCCAAATTTCAGTGTCTCCCCCATAATTCATGTGTAATTCCAGACGCATGGGCATTTGCGCAATCAGTAATTGCATCTGATGTGTCAAAACAAATGCAATTGTGCATGGTTGTCGTATCAATTGGGATGCAAGTTGTGGCTAACAATTTCTTGATATTTTAAACTGCAACAAAACATATATTTTAGGAAAGTACACATTTTACTGAATACAAAAATGGGTAAACAAGTTGTAAAGCTTTGCCAAACTTAGCATCTTTGAGGATATAGCTTAAAATTGGCCTAGATTGCAATTTATAGCACTTTATCTACACATCGTTGAATATCAAGATAGCACATTATGGGTCCATCTAACAGTTTGATGTCCAATATGCAAGGATTAACAAAAAAGAATCTGGCATATAGAGACCCCCAAAATGAAAATAATGTCATGGATGTCTCTTCAGCTAATGCACAACACATCTACTGGAATAAAGATTTGGAGTATAGCTATATAAAATTTGTCCAAAAAAGCATATATTTTTTGGAAAGTACACATTCTGCCAAATCTAAAATGGGTAAATATACCTGCCAAGCTAAATCAAACATAGCAGTTTTACTAGAATATCTGGAAATTGCCTCAGATTTGTGATTTTACAGCATTTCCTCTCCACATGTCATCATGTCCAAGATAAATATGAATGCTAGGGTTCCACTGAACAGCTTGATTCCCAGTATGAATATTATTACAAAAGCATGTGGCATTTAGAGACCCAAAAATGTACCTAGTATATGCACTGTACATATTTTATGGCATATAGTTTTACTACTTTAAAAACGCACTGCTTGTTTTATAGTTACATAGTTAAATCGTGGTTGAAAAAAGACAAAGTCCATCAAGTTCGACCCCTCCAAATGAAAACCCAGTATCCACACACAGCCCTCCATACTTTCACATAAAGTATATATACCCATATCTATACTAACAATAGAGTTTAGTATCACAATAGCCTTTGATATTATGTCTATCCAAAAAATCATCCAAGCCATTCTTAAAGGCATTAACTGAATCAGCCATCACAACATCACCCGGCAGTGCATTCCACAACCTCACTGTCCTCACTGTGAAGAACCACCTACGTTGCTTCAAATGAAAGTTGTTTTCTTCTAGTCTAAAGGGGTGGCCTCTGGTACGGTGATCCTCTTTATGGCTAAAAAGGTCCCCTGCTATTTGTCTATAATGTCCTCTAATGTACTTGTAAAGTGTAATCATGTCCCCTCACAAGTGCCTTTTTTCCAGAGAAAACAACCCCAACCTTGACAGTCTACCCTCATAATTTAAGTCTTCCATCCTGCTAACCAATTTAGTTGCACGTCTCTGCACTCTCTCCAGCTCATTTATATCCCTCTTAAGGACTGGAGTCCAAAACTGCACTGCATACTCCAGATGAGGCCTCACCAGGGACCTATAAAGAGGCATGATTATGTTTTCATCCCTTGAGTTAATGTCCTTTTTTATGCAAGACAGAACTTTATTTGCTTTAATAGCCACAGAATGACACTGCCCAGAATTCGACAACTTGTTATCTACAAAAACCCCTAGATCCTTCTCATTTAAGGAAACTCCCAACACACTGCCATTTAGTGTATAACTTGCATTTATATTATTTTTGCCAAAGTGCATAACCTTGCATTTATCAACATTTATCGCATTTTCCAGTTTGCTGCCCAGTTTTCCAATTTAGACAAATCACTCTGCAAAGTGGTAGCATCCTGCATGGAACCTATAGTTCTGCACAATTTAGTATCATCTGCAAAAATAGAAACAGTACTTTCAATGCCCACCTCCAGGTCATTAATAAACAAGTTGAAAATCAAGGGACCTAGTACAGAGCCCTGCGGTACTCCACTAACAACACTGGTCCAATTAGAAAATGTTCCATTTACCACCACTCTTTGTAGTCTATCTTTTAGCCAGTTCTCTATCCAGGTACAAATATGTTCCAGGCCAATGTTCCTTAATTTAACCAATAACTTTTTGTGTGGCACTGTATCAAATGCTTACCTTCTCATAAAAAGAAATTAAGTTAGTCTGGCAAGATCTATTACACTTAAAAACATGCTGGCACACACTCATAGTATCATGATTTGCTATAAAGTCCAGTATTTTATCCTTTATCAACCCTTGCCAAGCTTTCCTACCACTGACGTCAGACTAACTGGCCTATAGTTTTGAGGCTGAGAACGGGATCCTTTATTAAATAGAGGCACCACATTAGCAATTCGCCAGTCTCTCAGCACTATGCCAGACCTCAATGAATCCTGGAAAATTAAGTAAAGAGGTTTGGCAATCACAGAGCTAAGCTTGCTAAGTACCATGCGATGAATACAATCTGGTCCCGGACCTTTATTTGTCTTAATATGTTCTAGTCTCTTTTGAATTTCCTCATGTGTGAACCACGCATCATTAGTTGTATTACTAGAATTGTGACTATTAAGAAGGAAACCTTCAATAACTGGTTCCTCATTTGTATAGACAGACGAAAAATATGAATTCAGAATCTGCGCTTTTATTTTGTTTTCATCAACCAGCTGACCCCCCTCTGATAGTAAAGGTCCCACTCCTTCCTACTTAATTTTTTTACTATTAACTTATTTAAAAAATAATTTTGGATTCTATTTACTGCTTGCTGCAATATCCTTTTCCATATCAATTTTAGCTTTTATTGATCTCCTTGTACCTTATAAATGATTCGGTTGTCCCAGCTAACTTGAAAGCCTTAAAAGTACGTCTTTTCTTACCCACCTCAACACCAACGCTTCTATTGAACCAAAAAGGTTTTGCTTTGCAACGACGTTCCTTGCTTACAAGGGGAATACACCGACAAGTATATTTATCAAGCAGCATTTTAAAGACTTCCGATTTTTGTTCCGTGTTTAACCCTGTGAAAAGCATTTCCCACTTAATATGTTGCAGAGATGCCCTTATACTGTCAAAGTTTGCACGTCTGAAATGTAGTGTTTTAGTTACTCCTTTATAGAATTGCTTCTGCAACAGAATCTCAAAGGAGATCATGTTATGATCATTATTCCCTAAATGCTCATCCACACAAATACTTGAGATGAGTTCAGTATTATTAGTTATTACAAGGTCCAAAAGAGAGTTATTTCTAGTAGGTTCTTGAACGAGCTGGAATAAAAAGTTGTCATTCAGCATATTTACAAACCTACTAGCTTTTTCTGTCTTGGCAACCCCATTACCCCAGTCAATGTCTGGATAATTGAAGTCACCCATAGCAACAACTTGACCCAGCTGTGAAGCTGCTTGTATCTGGGATTCATACTCATCACTTATACGAGGTGGTTTATAGCATACACCAATGATAATTCTCTTTGTAACCTTTTGCCCAGTCAAAATCTCTACCCAGAGGGATTCTACACCCTCACCAGTGCCAGCTATGGTTTTTCTTTAGTCCATGGCTTTACGTCAGGCTTTACATACAAACACACTCCTCCACCCTTTTTTTATCCCTCTGTGCCTCCTAAAAAGGGTGTAACCATTTAAATTCACAGTCCAGTCACATTTCGTCCCACCAGGTCTCAGAGATACCAATTAAATCTTAATTTTTAGAGCATGCAATTAATTCTAGGTCTCCCATTTTGCCTGACAAACTCTTGAAATTTTCATCATATATGGTATGTGTTAACATTTTCCTGATCAAATGTCACAGACATTTGCATAACAAATAACATTTTCATGTTATAGGTGTTCTTCAGTGCTTCCTTCATAGGTGATATTTCACACCAACAAAAAAAGTACTAAAAGAAAAGGGAAAAAAACATATCCACAGGATAATACTGTTGTTGATTTACATATAAAGATGAAATAAAGATAGACTTAACATACACACTATTGCTTACAAACACAAGCAGTCAAAACTTCTTGAGGGCATAAGTCCAAATGTAGAAAAACACTTCCATCAGCCCTTTCTGATATAACACCAACATAACTTAACATTAACTATGTCTGTGAGAATGGACCCATAAAATTGGGTTTTCTTGTGGGCCATAGAGATCCCAATCCAAACTGTTAGAAAACATTTCTTGCATGTACTGTAACTCAACCATCTGAATTCAGTGTGATTGATGTTGTTGAATAGTTGCATTTGTAGCATATACCATAATAGATATTTGGTTTTGTAGGTGTGATTCAGCTTTTTAGATATTGCCAATGACCCAAAAAACTAAAGCAAAAGTGAACAACTCACTGTTCCATTTTCTATTTACATTGCAATGCAAATGTACTTTGTGGTTAACACTCCCAGCTGAGAAAATGAGATGTTATATATCTACAACTGTACATGTTTCAATGGGCTATTTTGACCTTGTTATTCCTGTAATTTCACCCTTCTACAAATAAAATGATATTAGTACTAAGTAATTCCAAAAGCCAGAGAACTTGGCAGAAACAATAGTAATGCAAGCTAAGGCACTTTTTTTTAAAGGTCTTTTATTTTTTTTATATACAAAAATTCTCTATAAATATATGATCTCAATAAAGAATTTGTAAGGTAAATGATCAAATTTTTGACCTTTGAAAAGTGTATAGGCTAAAAGATATACTGAATTTACCTATAATATATGCATACAAATTGTGTAAAATGCAAACATACTAACACCATAGTGACTAGGAATAACACAAATAATACATTAGAGATACTATTATTATTTTATGAACCTTGATTTCTGTTTGAGTAATATATCCAGCAAATGTTATATTTATTTTATTTTCTAACCAATTTTCTGAACATTAGGGTTTTATTTTGCTTAATAAAAATGTATAAGTAAAATACAGTATGCTCTTGCGCATTTGTTTTGTCCCGCTTATCCAAACATATTACTGTTTTTGTTCTTCATACTTACTTTTAAAAGTATGCGCCACTTCAGGATTTTGAGGTCTAAAGGAACCACATAAATAGTCTACCAAATATTTACAATGGCTAGGTTTGCCAAACTGAAACTTTTAATCCTGTTTTACTTCAGTTTTAAAAGGAGTTGTTATGGAGACAAAAGCTGAGGATTCAGAAAAACATTAACTTTTGAACGACACTGTAACCATATAATTAAAAAAATTAAAATAAACAATATAAAGTATTTCATTCAAATTTTCTGAATTGGCTGTACATTTTGTTGCCTATTAATATTTTTATTACTCACATCATTGCTGAAGAATAACACATGGGGAAATTTACAGCATTTTACCCATTTCATTGATAGTAACCCAAAACTGCATATCTAAAACACTTGAAATCATCATCCATTGCCCTCTAGAGCAATCATTTGAAAACATTTGCACATCCTGTGAATATTTTTAAAGAAAAGACTGAAAGTGCTCCAACAAATGCTTTCAGGTAACTAGCATTCCCCATGTGTAAGTTCTGTATTTGTACCCAGCACATCTATTTTCAGCATTTCCATATCAGGGATGTTCATATGAGAATATTTTAACAATATTTGAGTAAGTGTACTTTTTGTGGCTGTCCTGAATTCACTATCATTAGAGACAATTTTTTTCGTGCACAAAAACTTGGGAAAATATATTCTGTCCAGAGTAAGACTTTTCCATAAACTGTAACAGACTGGCATAGAATGTAATTTATGTAATAACCTGTTTAGCTACTTTTCAAATCTATATTTCTTAGAATGCTGGGACTTTCCCTAAAGTTTTCCCTAAATCAGACATCAAAGATTTTATCTTACAATGAATCTTCTTATATTGCACCTTATGTTTTAGTGTTACTTCATGAAAATTGTGGTGTACAAAAATTGAATTAATTAATAAACAATTTTCAACAAATTTAGAAATCCATTGTAAATCTCTGTTAGTACTGAGAAAACATTTTTCAATTTAGAATAGATTGTTTGGACACAATACATTGTGCAGATAATATTCAGTTCTTTGCTGCTACATGTTCAGGCCAATTTATCAACAGTCTAACTTTAGTTGTTTTAGAGGTTTTTGAAACCACAACTAAACTCATTTTCTCTAAAATCGAGAATGTCATGAAATGTATTAAAAGATCCAAATAAAAAGGAAAATAACATTGAACTATCCAAAAGAGTTTTTCTGACAATTCAAAGTGAAAAAAAAATCCAAAAACCTCTTAAAGTCTGAATTAATTAAAATGGTCCAATAAGATCCACACAGCTGCCATGGACTTCTATAGGACCTCTACAACTTTTTTCATTCAGGTAAAGTTTATTGAGAGAAAAAGATAAATTAGTACATACGTTTTTGTCCCAAGCTCAACCATATAAATTTGTGATTTAGTAAATAACCCACTTAGAGTGAGCCTTTTTCACATGTACAAGAAGCAAGTTTTTTCTCCAGTATTATTGGAGATCCTTTGTACCTCTGCTTAAGTGCTTGGTGAAAAGCATTATAGAAAAACCCCTATGAGTCTGGTATTGCTAACTGGGCTCTAAGTTTGGCAAATGGATGCACTTTCTCTATGTCCCACACATCACTAATTTTGGTGACCCCTCAATCCCCATGCCAGCATCTTGGGGGATTGAGCACCGCTGCCTCCTTCAGCTTTTTGGGGTACGTATACCCATTTTGTGGAGGGCAGCTTCATAAGCCATTCTTGTTGTTGCCATAAAGGGGTTTGGTTGTGGCATTAGCAGCTTGGAGAGATGCAGAAGGAGGGTTTGATAGCTATGGGTACCTCAGAGTTAGTGCTGCCCAGGTTTCTTGTAAATCGGTGCAGGGGTCATTTGAATTACAGAACTAACCTATGCAACTTGGAGAACAAGATACAGTAAATACAAATCCAGTAGAGCTGAATACAACTACTAAAAATGTTTGTACAACCCAAACTGATTTATAATCTTTGGCATTCACCCCTTTCGATTCCGCAATAATTTTTCAGAACTTGAGTCAATGTATCAAAAATGTATTTGGGAACAGTAAATGCTTGCAATGACTACCTCCAGGGACTGTACTGTATATATCGACCCTAAGAGTCTGACTGCAAGGCTTCAAGTCTAGATGGTGTCGTTCTAGTTATCAGAGTGGTTACTCCAGATGAGTGGGTGGAATAAGTGGCATGGTACCACCAGTCCACCCATGGCCTTTTGAGCATCATTAGCCTGCTACCTTGCAAGTGCATCTCCTCTAGGAGCACTACGTTGGCACCTGACTTTTTTTAACCAGGTCTAGGACCAGCATACCTTATATCGGGTCATTCAACCCCATTGCATATTAACCGCCATATCTAAGTACACCTGAGACAGTATAGGTGAGGGAGCTCTCTAATCTTTTACATGGTGCAGTATAAGGATCCTGTACAGCATACATCCTCGCATACCACAATGCAAGACATGAACATTTTTTTGGAAGAAATAACTCACCCCCAACTGTATAACATAATTCCCTTTCCTCCCCTTCTGCGCAGTATTCCAACATCTGGCAGAATTTAGTCCCAAACAGGAACAGAACAAACTATATATGGGGGGCTTGCTGTGCCTGGTCTATTTAGACCATGATCAGGCAAACAAAATCAAATACTGTATGTGATCCGGAGAGATTGAAGTGTACCTCTACCACCAATCTCCCTTCCTTTGGTTGGGCCACCGATGTCCCAGTTATGTGGATTTCGCCTCTTACCTAATACAGTGTGGCAGGTAGCAGTGCCTGGGATGTTGGGTCAAATACGGTTTCACGCTGAGCACTGAACAGTCCACCTTGGTTGGATTAGAGTATTGTTTGTGCTGGCATATTGCCATTTGTTAGCAAGTTTGGCAAGCGGGCCCTCAAGTACAAGAAGGAGATATATTACATACTGTCCTGGCAAAGGGGTTCTGTGGTCTTACTTCCTGGCATGTATGAAGATCTTGTGCTGTGGTAAAGAAGTGGGTCTGGTCCCCAGCAATGACTCTTTTGCTTTATTATGGATAGATTTTTATTTCATCTGTTCTGGCACTGATAAGGTTAGTACAGGAGTCTTTGGATGCTCTTATCTCCAGTAAGAGGTTTGCTAGCGTCGGTTCAGGGTGGTTGCACTGGTTCCAACTCTGAGCTTGATCCAGCGGGTGAATGCAGAGGTAGGTTGCGGTCTGCATCCTGCATGGGGTCCGCATCGCAGGCAAACTAACCTAGCTTCACAGCTGCCTCAGAGGCCCTATTAAGCTGGACCCCATAAGCTGGAATTGCATATTGCTTCAATAAGCTCATTTACATTGACAGCAAGACTGTATATTTGTTTAAGACCACAAGAGGTGATGATTTGCATCTGCCAATGAAAAAGTATATGTTAAGTGTAGATGCTAATGCTGGGTCGGTAATAAAAGTAGTAGTTATAAACAGATGAACTGCCTTTCAGTCTGCAGAAGCCTGAGGGACCTATAATGTTTCCCCAAGGAATAAGATTTTTAGCCCTGTATTATACAGTATTCATTTACAGACTGATTACTGTATAATCTTAATATAATCTTGTTCACATGCATATACTTGAAAAGTGCTTCTCTAATATATATATATATATATATATATATATATATATATATATATATATATATATATATATATATATATAATGTCAGCTCACATCAGGCTGATGAAGAAAAGCTGAACCTTATTTGATCTTAATAGTTTCATTTCTTTTTATAGCAAACTTTGGATGTGAGTAGTAAAATGAACAAAGAAGGCAGCCTAAAATATATTAAATCTCAGTGGTCTATATAGGTTTTGCCAACAGTACAGCTGAACTCTCCACATAAGCCCATCTTTTATTAATTTATGTCACATCACACACATTACATTCCTCACCTTATCTGTTTCCCATCAACTTACATTTCTGTCATTGTATCCCTAAGGAAAGCAGAAAACAAAGTTATACTCCAATATATACTTATATTCCAAAAACAGTCTCTTTAGTACATGTTGCCTGTGGATGTTGATAAGTCCCTTCAGTAGGGGGAAATTTAATTTGGTGGTTGAGACCCAACATGCTTCAGTGGTTTAATAATGCTATGGCCACCGTCCAATGGCTGACAACCAAGAATCAAGGTACTTTCTGTTCTTGAGTTTCTTATATAGCACCTGGAAGTCCTGGGGCGAAGCACACAGCGTATAAAAGCTTTAACACTCCTCACCTACATTGCTGATATGAGGAGTTCATTTTAATGCTTCCAGGCGAAAACGCTGTACAAAGATTCAAATGATAAATAGAAAGAGATAAAGTTTGTTTTATGTATAAAATGTGCTTTATAAAGGAATACTTATCTGTTTGAGTGGGTTTGGTTTGTATGAAATAATTACCAACAACCTGCATTTATTCTGGCAAATGTGTTTGAAAAACAATTACCCAATTTGCGGCAGTTCTATAAAGATAACCATCTGAAAAATTAAATCTGACACTGTAAGCAGCAAATAGAGTATTTATAACAGTATATTTAGTGAAAGTGTTATTGACCCAGCCTTGTCTGCAATTGTATCCATCTGAATACTAGGGCAGTTGGCACCTAGATAAAGATGCAGACCAATAGTATCATGGATAATGTTCCCTGGTCCAAAAAACCCTAGTAATACCCTAGTAGTATCAGAATAAGTGGTTTGCATGTATTTCTGCAACTGCTGACTGCTTCCTGTGCGTTAACAGACAAGAGTAAATATTGCACTATTTAACTACTGAATACAAAAATGGCATCTTCATTTATTTCACCACTGTTTTCCTGACTGTGTACAATTTGCTGCGGCTTTAGCTATGTGCAGATCATCATATAATGGATCTGCAATCAATACCTACGCACTGGCTGCATGATTTTCCAAACACACCACAATATGCAATATAAGCGGCTGCACTTTGTGCATGACTTCTTGCACCCTAAACAAGGTAGCAATGCATCCAGAGGGCAGAAGGTAAACATCATGTTGGGCAAGGGCATGGTTTCATCTGGTGCATGTGCTGAGAAATCTGTGTAGCAAGCCAGATATTTAAATTCCCCCTTGTATAAATTGTATAGTAGTATTAGTAGCCACTACCAATAAGCTTTTAGAGCTTCAAAAGGTCTAGAATAACAGATATTAAAACAGAAAGTCTTAAGAAAAATAACTAATGAAATAACATGAGTTAAATGAATGATTATGCAAAAACAATAAACCACTGCATCTTTTCAAAGAAATGTAGTTATGTTGGACCTAGATTTTGCACCATATCTTTGATTATCATCAGGAAAACATGCTTATAGGATGTTTATAGGTGTGGAACAGCCAATTAGCAGTGAGATATATTTAACTCAAGCATGAAATGTAGAATCATGCAAACATATAAATAATAATTTAAAACATATGCAAATAAGGAAGTAATGAAAACAGAATACCTTTTCTCTTTGTTAGCAGTGGACGCTCTTAAAGATTACTAAAAAAAATAGTTGCCAAAAATTAGTTTGATTCCTGTAAAAAAAAAAAACTTTCCATTAAAATAAAAAAGAAAGGATGCTAGCCAAAGTAGGCAAATAAAAACTTAATTTTAAGTTTTTAAATGCTAGCTGCATGTTTAATAGAGGGCCTCTTAATGATGGTTTAATGTGCCCATTATTTCTGGTAAAATGTTGAAAGTATGTAATGTTTGTCCTTGATTTAAATACACTACCCCTTCTGACTGCAATTCAAAATCTCCCAGACCATTAAACGCTGAATGCATATGTTACACATTAGTTCTCTGCTCATGATGAATAAGTAAAACAAAAGATACAAATAATTAGGTCTACAAAAGTAATAAATCTTGGAGAATATTTAAAACTGTGACATTCAATTACACTGGTTCGTCTCTACGGTGGTTCCTCGCTGTCAGGATGAGTACAAACGGTGTTCTTAGAAGCAATCATAACAAAATGATTGACAATGAAAACTCATCTAACGAAGCACCTTTCATCCATAAATGGGCTGCTATGAACACAGGCAGAAACTGTAGCTCGATAATTTGTTAAAATGTTCCAGATTCCCAGAAAATTAGGTAGTATTTAATTTAATGGAATTTAATGGAATATGAAAAACTACTCGATTCCTCGATGTGCTGAATCTCTATTAGTAAAGCTTTTGGTGGGGTGGTTATAGAACCAAAAAGTAGCACATGTTTTGCTGCTGAAGGTTGCAAAGTAGATGCTTGTAACTGAATTAATTAATTAACTGCTTTGAACCGTAAACCATAGTAAATAATGTAATTGTTTCATATCGTGTGATAAAAATAAACGTCTTACATTGCCATCGATGAGCCAAATTCATATGGGATATATATATTTACTCCATAAAACTCCAAAAATCGGAGAATATACATAGAATAAAAAGCCTATTGCAGTAAGCAGTGGTGTAAATGCATGTAGACCCTGCAACCGCAGAGTGGTTCCTGGGGGACAGCGGGTTGCAAAAAAAGCTTGCATCCATCAACACCCTTCTTCCTGCCTCCAACCATGCTAATAGACCTATTTACGCATCACCATGATGTTAAGGAGTGCCCCAAAACATTTTTGTAGGGGGGCACAGGAAATTAAAATGACACCACTGAATGACTATGCTGTCAAACAAATACATAGAAAGAACATATTGACAGTATACCATTAGTAAACATGACTTAAATGAATAGGCATTAAACCGAATATACTTTTTGCCTATTGTTTTAATTATGCTATTTCTTGAACTAAACAGGGCAAGGAGAGAAAATTAAACTACTTTATGTGTCTAAATTCCTTGTTTAAGTGAGGTAGTTATTCAGATTACTAGTGCACAGATAACCCCCTGCATAATGAACTTTTGCTTATCTGTTAGCTAAATCAGTCAATGAGTGAGTGGTTGTTTATACAGAGTACAGGGGTTCTTAACCATGAGGGTAAGTGAGCTCCATTTCCTGGGTCAAATTATGACCTCTTCAGTTCCTAGTTTGTGTTAATGTAGCCTTACCTGATCAGGCAGGAAGGGTCTAGTGCAGGGATCCCCACCTGTGAGCAACATTCAAATGTGAGAAGGGTTGGGGAGCAACATAAGCATGAAAATAGTTCCTAAGGATGCCAACGAAGGGCTGTGATTGGCCATTTGGTAGCCCCTATGTGGACTGGCAGCCTACAGAAGGTTCTGTTGGTAGGACAACTGGTTTTAATGCAACCAAAAGCTTTATCCAAACCTGTAATAAAATAAAAATAAGCACCTGCTTTGAGGCCACTGGGAGCAACATCCAAGGGGTTAGGGAGCAACTTGTTGCTTACAAGCTACTGGTTGAGGATCACTGGTCTAGTGGAACCTAAGTAGATCATACCTAGTTAGTGGTAGGATTAATACCCTTTAATAGGTAACTCTAGGAGTGACGGATAGGAATCTGAAGCCTGAAGCTTCACTGAGGCGTAGGGAAACAAAGGGGAAGATTTATCAAAAAGTGGGTTTAGAGTTTAATAAATAAAAACTCACCCATGTTCTATTTATTCCTATGGGGTTTTTAGAACCATATTTATCAAATGGTGAGTTCTATCTTTCAACTATTGTTAAATACAATTCTAAAAAGCTCATAGGAGTAGAACATGGGTACATTTTTATTTATTTAGCTCTAAACTCTAAGTATACAGATTCAGGGGTGAAGAAGGTATCTCTAGGTTCCACTTAGGCTTGGGCCTGAAAGCTGGATGCACCTCTTTGTAAACTGCTCTGTTCTCACTGATTACTTACAGGAATGTGTTCTGACCAATACTGTATGCTGTGAGTATATCTTTACTACCGCCCTGTTCTGTTATCCTGCAAACTCTTCTATGAAATCTCATTGCACTCCCTTGTGGATATTGTTTAATAATTCTCTTTGCGGTTAAGAACCACTGGTTCATAATTCAATGTCTCAAACCTGAGAGATACTTGCACTACAAGTGCTTTGCGAGGGCTCATGCCTGGGAAAAGAGAGTCTCATCTGGGGCAATTATTAGTACGGTAATGGTTTTGGGAACCCTGGGTAGCCCATTTTACTATAACCTTACACTGATATTGCAAAATATAGGCATATGTTATCTCTTTAAAGATCTTAAAAGTTGCATTTGCATTTTGGAACATATATTGTCTCAGTACAATTACAAACATTTATATAGTCACAGTATTATAATAGCGCTGTGCAATATTTTAGTGCTCTAAGAATACATGTTAATAATAATAATTATAAAAGACAGTAAACTTGCCCAAGAACAATAACCCAAAGCAACCAATCAGCGTCACTGATCACCTGTTTAAAGCAAACATCGTATTGGTTGCTATGGGTTTCTACTACTGGGCAAACTTAGTACCTTTTATTACATTTGGGGGTTAGCCTATTTAGTAGCCTTCCCCATAGCTATGAATAGTAGCAGAGGTTTCTTTGTGTTTTGTAATTACTTCTCCCCACCACATTAATTTACTGTCACATATAAACTTTCAATACATACTTGATAATGAAAAGTAAACTATCTTAATTCTTCTTTCAATCCTGAAATAAACAAAGGAAGCAGAACTCTGTGGAATGTTTACAGCTGATGTATAATGTTTGAAGAACAAAAATACACATTGTAGAGCAATTGGCCATGAAGCCTTTGCGATTAGGAAGCTTACAGATTGCTTATCCCACTATTTACTTTTCATTTCTTTCACTCCTCACATATCAATGCTTCCATAACTATTGACAAAAGATTCTTATTTGTGACATGTTATCCCCTAGTATGTTGTTTCAGGCCTTCTAAATGTTTAGTTTATTTTATTAGTCTCCACTTTGTCTAATGAATCCCTTACATTATTTGTTCCCAGCCCTGCAATTGCAATAATGTTTTTTCTTGTCGCTATAAAACATTGCTATGCAACATCTTATTAATCACCTCGTTTATTGGGGAGCAGAGTGACAGAGTAACAGGGTGGGAAAGGTAGGGCTGACCAGCAATTGTTCATAAATCAAAAACATATATGACTTACAGTAATCCTCTACTATAGACTTCTTGGCTTCAGATGTTACTTTGCTGCCATACATTTAGGTGAGTGGAGTGTGAGGTGAATAGCAACATGACATTTTTTTTTTTTTCAATTCGTTGAGAATATGGCTGATCAAAACTCATGGACAATATTCAATTCGAGGAGAAAAAATGTTTCTCCTAATTCACTTCCGTTTTTCCCCATAAATTTCAATAAAGTTTTCAAGTGATTAAACAGTGAGATAAGTTTTTCTGAATTGAATTGCATCTCAAATTGAATCTCGTCCTTGAGTTTTCACGTGCTAAACTTTTTCTCACTGAATGGAATCTGGCCCATTTTTGGAAAAGCAGCACTTTTGTAAGTCAAAGGGCTAAAAGACACCTAAATCTGATTACAATGTTGGTTCAGTCTATGCCTATATTAATTCAAGAGCATGCAGATCTCTGGACACCTGGGAATGATAGGAGGGATTGGGCAAATAACACACAGGAGGTTGCTCCTCTACTTTCGACAGCTTATGGTGAATATTGCCAAATGAGACCTGTTTACAAAAATGGGACAAGGTGCAAAGTACAAGAAATGAGCAAAAGAAGCCCTGTTGTTGCACTCTGTGCCTTGCCTCAATTGAATTTGTGCTTTGAATGGGGTAGAAACAAATACACTCATCATTTATACAGCACTTCCTGTATTCAGGAAATCTGCATACAAAAGAGGCATCCTTTGCAATCACCCATGCTCGCGTGTGTCATTTATGTATCCTGGGAAATGCTGGGAACACAGAGCATTGGGGAATGTTAAGTACAGTACTGTTCTTTGGGCTCACTTACATTTGGCACCCTGAGATCAAACACTATGCCCTTCTTGCACCACAAGTGCAGGAGCACCCGGGACACAAGACATTGGGGAACCCAGTTCTTAAAGGAAAACTATACCCCCCAAACAATGTAGGTCTCTATAAAAAGATATTGCATAAAACAGCTCATATGTAAAATCCTGCTTCATGTAAATTAACCATTTTCATAATATTATACTTTTCTAGTAGTATGTGCCATTGGGTAATCATAAACAGAAAATTGCCATTTTAAAAAATAAGGGCCGCCCCCTGGGATCATAGGATTCACTGTACTCACAAACATACCAACAAACCCTACATGTTAGGTCACATGAGCCAATTAACAGACAGAGTTGTGTCTTCTGCTTCAACACTTCTTCCTGTTACAGTTAGAGTTGAAGTATTTCTGGTCAGGTGATCTCTGAGGCAGCACACAGACAATCACGAAATGGTGGCTCAAGGCAAGAGATGTAAAAGGGCAATATTTACTTAAATATATATTCCAGTTTGGTAAGATTCTTTAATATGATATGAACTATCTGTTGCTTAAGTGTACATTTTGGGGGTATAGTTTTCCTTTAATGCCTGCTTATAGCTCAGGACTCTCTTGTCCCTATGCTAAATTTTAATCCACTGTAAGGTTCAGAGTGCAATTTTTCACCCCTTAGCACTTTAGTACTTGCACTTACCATAGGCGAATGAGCCCTGAAGTCCTTTGCAGAAAATAACACACCATGTACATGTGACTTGGCTTGAACAAACTTTATGCCATTCGAACATTGTGATTATGCAAACCCTCAGAACAATAATGTTCAAGACACAAAGCTTAAGGCAAAACCTTACAAGGAAACTTCGGAAAACAAAGCTTCGATTTGCATTCTAGCTGGCGAGAAGGCAGGGGAGACAGTTTGGGGAGATTAGTCGTCCTGAGAAGGGTAGATTTGTCGCTGGGCGACTAATCTCCCTGACTCGCAGCCCTTAAACAACCACTTGATAATGCAAGATATAAGAACCTAAACTGATACATATGCTTGATATTATTCTGCACTTTCACAAGTACTGCATATAACGTATGCACTAAAATGCTTAAAGATTTAGACATTTTATTTTGACAAATATTGTATGCCATTGTTAAAACTTGTATCATCCCTTCTGAAATCAATGTCATTTCATGTTCCCTAGCTTTCTATCTCTACTGATATAGTTTCTTTCATTTATATTGTTTTGTCTTCACATTACTCTCTTTTTTCCCCCTTCTTAACACTCCATAACTTTGTCTTCCTGTCTCTGTTTCTATGTGCATATTTGGCTATTTCACCAGGAGGGTGTCGGAGCCAAGCCAACTTTCTCTGACTCAAATGGATTTTATATATAGAAAATAATCAAAGATTCGGACAATGAAAACCCCTTCAACTGTTTTCCCATTGCAAAGTGCCCACATGCCACAAGAAAATCTTACAGTAGGATTTATATTTTGTATATTGCACGCATAAGAATGACAAACATATGTGTGTTTAACTTTGCATTGTTTAAAATTCAGACTAGAGGGCTAAGCCAAATCACCATTTCCTGTGGAAGCTTAATACATATAAAATTTAAGTACAACCAAATGTTTGCATTATAGCACAGATCAATTCTTAATTGCACTGTTAGGGTTATTTGGGGGAAACCATTAATGTCCATTAGAGTATCCTTCTACATGTACTAAATTCTGTAGTAGAGTGCAACATCAGTTCAGCCAACTGACAGCTTATTGTAGTTACACTTTGTATGACCCCCTTAGCTTCAAATATGGCACTATAGTTAATAAAATACCGCTGCCTCACCAGAGGCTATAGTGACCAGACCTCCCATGGTATGTCACGTGGAATGTCTATTAAAACAAACTGAAATACTTACTAGAAACTCTTTAATATCAAATTGGTATGGTTAAAAACAAAAATTATATCTTTTTGGCTAATTACTGAGAAGTTGTTTTATTATGTTATTTTTATATAAATAAATTGTCTAGAATCCAATAGGAGACAAAATAAGATCTACTGATTAAAGGAAAGCTACAGAGGAGAATGGAAACCGTACCACCATAAAGTATGTAGTAAAAGGCACTATGTTTGCCCAGTAGCAGTGACTCATAGCAACCAATAAGATGTTTGCTTTTAAACAGGTGACCAGTAAATATTACCTGCTTATTGATTGTATGGGTTACTGCTCCTGGGCAAACCTAGTGTCTTATAGTACATAACCTTGTAAGAGATTTGCTTTGTTGAGCTCTGGCTTCCTAAAATATTCTGTGGCCACTAAAATAGTGGTCTCTGTGGCACTGGTCGCACTTCTGAGAAGTTCAAAGGGTTTTATAGCAAGCGTGATGCCAAGAGACATAACAAAGCCAAGATGGGGTGGCCATTATGATTATACACAAGCACGTCAGCACTAAACATGCTGACATTAAGCACAAAGCAAGAAGAAACAAAACAAAGCTAGATCCTTCAGGCTCAGTATCGGTCTGCTCAACTTTCCTCCTATTTCATATATATGCTTAAAATCTGTTTCCTGAAATTCCAGCAGGGTACCTACTTACATAAAGGGTATATTGAGCCCCTAAAAAGATAACTGCTAAAAGATTCACCACATGATCTGCTAGCCAGACTATGCTTCTTTTAGGTTAAAGGCTCGCTTTTGAGATTGAGGACAAACATGAAAAATTAGAGAAAATCCTGTATCACTCGATTTTTTTGGGCTTCTTCCTGAAAATCCCACATTTTTCAGATTTTTGTTCGAAAAGTCTGAAATAGTTGGATTTCCAGCTTGGATCACAGAAACTTCCAAATAGCATAGGGACCACTCCCATTGACTTATATACAACCTCGGTAGGTCTGAGATGCTGGATTTTCGGATTCAGACTTTTTTCATTCTCGGCGAATAATAAATCTTAAAAAATTTGAGTTGTTTTTCCACTATAAATACGAATTTTATAGTAAAAAAAAACTTGAATTTTTCAAAAAAAAATTGGGCTTTCTGGGAAAAAGCCAGAAAAAAATCGAGCGATTTGGGAAAAAACTCAGAGAAAAACATACAATTCCGATTTTCGCTTAAATTTTTTGTGTTTGTTACCGATCCGATTAGTGCTTTTTTAATAATATATAAGGTCCAATAGTGGATTCGGGTTTTGATCTGACATTTTTCATTAAAATACTCTGACAATTTTGGATTTTGATAAATATGCCCCAAGGTGTTAAACAAACTATATTATCCTTTTTAGCAATTTGATTTGCGTTGCGATTACTTTATCACCATTGATAAGAGGCAGGATAGATAAGGTGACAAACAAAGTTGTAGATAGTAACACAGTAAGTTAGGTTGAAAAAAGACACACATCAATCAAGTTCAACCTTTGAACTCTATTTTTACCTGCCTAACTGCTAGTTGATCCAGAGGAAGGCAAAAACCCTGAATCTGAAGCCTCTCCAATTTGCTTTAGAGGGGGGAAAAATCGTTCCTGACTCCAAAATGTCACAGTCGGCACCCTAAACCAGAGCTAGTGCCAAGTTCCCTGGTCTCGGCTCGGCTTCACCAGTAGTGTGACCGCCTTTGGCTTCGGGAGGAGCCCTCAGCGTACTCAGATGCCACCTGGACTTTACGAGAGGAGCAAGGCGAGGAGTTCTGGCAGGCAAAGGGGCACGACAGTTATTAAAGTCAGTCACGGTACAATAGGATAAGGCAGAATCGTAGTTAGGCAGGCTGGGTCGAGGCAGGCAGATAGCAAGGATCGTCAAACAGGCAAAGGGTCAAAAACCGGGTGATCAATCAAAGGGTTAAGCAGAAGAGTTGTCGTAGGTAGGCAAAGGTCAGGATACAGATTGTCGGATTGTCAGGAAGCAGGCTGGGTCAAACACGGATAATTAGATCAGAATTCAAGCAGACGCACAAGGCTCAGGAAACCACAAGAACAAGTTCTATCACGGGCAATGTCTGGAAGCCTTTACTGGCTATTTATACATTTAAAATGGTGCCATTGCGCGCTGGCGTCATTACGCCAGCGCACCTGCGTCTTTAAAAAACATGGAGACGCGCGCGCCCTTAGGGAGATAAGATGGCGCCGGATATGGAGTGATGCGGCGGACGTCCCCGCCACACCCCTAGACCACCAGGGCAGGTAGGTTTCATTACACAAAATGGAAATTGGACTAGTCCCTGGATCAACTTGTACTATGCACATTTTTTTAAAGCTATCTAATGTATCAGCCTGTACGACTGATTTAGGGAGAGAATTCCACATCTTCACAGCTCTCACTGTAAAAAAACCCCTTCCAAATATTTAGGCGGAACCTCTTTCTTCTAATCGGAATGGATGACCTTGTGTCAGCTGGAAAGACCTACTGGTAAATAAAGTATTAGAGAGATAATTATATGATCCCCTTATACAGTATATTTACACATAGTGATCATCCCTTAAGCACTTCTTCTCCTGCATGAACATCCACAATTTGGCCAATCTTTCCTCATAGCTAAGATTTTCCGTACCTTTTACCAGCTTAGTTGCCCTTATCTGTACCCTCTCCAATTCAATAAAGTCCTGTTTAAGCTCTGGAGACCAAAACTGTATGGCATATTCTAGATGGGACCTTACCAGTGCTCTATAAAGTGGAAGAATGACCCCCTCCTCCCGTAAATCTATGCCCCTTTCAATACAACTCAATACCTTATTTGCCCTTGATGCTGCTGACTGGCATTGCTTACTAGAGCCAAGTATATTATCTACAAGGACGCCAAGGTCCTTTTCCATAATGGATTTGCCTAGTGTAGTCCCATTAAGGGTATAAGTGGCTTGGATATTTTTACATCCCAGGTGCATGACTTAACATTTACCAACATTGAATCTCATTTGCCACTTAGCTGCCCAGATTGCCAGTTTGTCAAGATCGTGTTGCATGGATGCCACATCCTGGATGCAATTAATTGGGCTGGATAGTTTTGTGTCATTTGCAAACACTGATAAATTACTTACAACACCCTCCCCTAAGTCATTAATGAACAAGTTAAATAAAAGTGGACCCAATACCGAGCCCTGAGGGACCCCACTAAGAACCTTACTCGAAGTGGAGAATGTACCATTAACAACCACCCTCTGTGCCCGATCCTGTAGCCAGTTTCCTATCCATGCACAAATGACTTCATTAAGCCCAACAGACCTTAGTTTAGAAAGCAGTCATTTGTGGGGTACGGTATCAAATGCTTTGGCAAAATCCTAATAGATCACATCTACTGCCCCCCCCCACTGTCCAGCATCTTACTTACCTCATCATAAAAAGCAATCAATTTTTTCTGACAGGACCTATCCTTCATAAAGCCATGCTGATTGCTGCTCATAATGCCATTCACTAGGACAAAATTTTGTGTGATCCCTTAACAAGCCTTGAAATAATTTGCCCACCACAGATGTCAAACTTACTGGCCTATAATTGTCAGGCTGAGATCGTAAACCCTTTCAGATATTGGAATGACATCAGCTTTTGTCCAATCCATAGGTTCCATACCAGATGAAGGCAAATCTGAGAAAATCAGAAATAGGGGCTGGTCTAAAACTGAACTAAGCTCTCTAGGAACCCAGGGGTGTATGCCATCAGGCCCTGGAGCCTTGTTTACATTCTTTCTTGCACTCTTCATCTTTTCTGAGTTGGCTCCTCAACAACCTATGCCATAAAATTGTCATGCAACAAGTTTATAAACTTGTTCCCATTAACGGATCTGGCAGTACTGTTGCTCCAGTCAATATCTGGGTAATTAAAAGCCCCCAATTTCATTACTTTGCCCAAACTAGCAGCCTTTCTATTTGCATCAGAAGATTAGCCTCCGACTCCTTACATTGAGGGTCTATAGCATACTTTTACAATTAATTTGCTGGACTCTTTACAATTGGAGAACCATAAGACTTCCGCCTCCTCATTTTCTAACATCACGTCCTCCTTTATATAAGTTTTTAAAGCCTGCCTAACAAACAGACATACTCCTCCTCCTTTTCTATTGCCTCTGTCCCTCCGAAAAAAGTATAGCACTGATATTAACTGCCCAGTCATGTGACTCATTCAGCCGTGTTTCGGCCATACCAATCACATCATATTTTCCCTCCAGTACCAGCACCTCCAGCTCTCCTATTTTAACAGTCAGACTCCTTGCATTTGCAAACATACATTTAGAAGGACTTTTATCTAGTTGCAACCCTTCTTGCTAAGATATATAAGCTTTTTGTATGATTTTGAGATATAAAAGGCTTTCTAACATGTACCAATATAATGTATATATAGACATATGTATTTGAGTTTCATATGATAAGCAATATGATATGGGATAAATGACTTCATTAAAAACTTTTCCTATTTTACTTAATGTTAACATTCTTCTTTGTGTTTTCTATTTCATACCACCCATAACATAAACTCTCCCAAAACTATCAAAAAGCAGTGAATTGTCATTAACCATACTGTTGAAAAAATTACTGTCTGGGTCTCAGATAGACAAGCACATTATTGGTCAGGAACATAGTGCTGGCCCCCATTTTTACGGAGTACATACTTGGACTAGCATCCAGTGCAATTTTGGAAGGGCACAGACATACAGGCTTTATATTAACATGTTAATTGGTAGTGAAAAGATTCTGCTCACAGGCATAAGCCATAAGCATTTAATTGCTCCATAGGTCCTCATATGGTTCCAAAGGGACTGCTGGGAATTGGAGTCCTCCCCCTAACAACCTTATGGACTGCCTCCCTCAGAGAAGTTGATGGATGACCAATGCCCTTTTCACATTTAATTAACTATGTAACTAACATTCCAAAGCAATACTTTATTTAGCATTATGTGCTTATGTCCTTGATGATATGATATTGTACCAATGTGCTGCTATACACAGCCTATTAATTTACTAACATTTACCTTCAGAACACAAATTGACTGGTTATGGAAAACCAGAAATTCTTGGTCAATCCTCACTGATGGGTGAAGACAGACTGGGAAAGTACCCATCACAGCTAGAATTCCATTGCCGGTATGATTTAGAATTAGATCACAAAACACTTTGACATAATTTCTTTTTACTGTATTACTAATATGTAGTCATAAAAATAAGTTATGGAACCTTATCCAGTTGGAGGGAACTGGCAAATATCAAAATTAAACAACTTTACAAAACATCTTAGTTTAAATTTTGTATTTAGCATTCCAATGAAAGACTTTGATCCAAACACTGGTTACAGCTTTTAGTAAATGCTGTCTCAACCCAACTTCAAAAGAGCAACCTCTATAGAACTTTAATCCTAGAACAATCAGCACCTCTAGCAAGAATAGAAAAAACTAGTGAAATATGTAAATGGGACATTAAACTCATCTCAGTGGAAATATAGCTTAAGTTACAGCTCTATATAAATCAATGTATATACTGTTGGTACTGTTCATTACAATGTTCCAGGTCAATATATAAATATTAGAAGAATTGAGGAGCACATGGTACTTTAAATCATACATGGTGGGAATGAGAAAACACAAAACCTCTATGCATACAAATTAATCATCTCAGCACTATAGTGTCTTGACACCAGAACCTAAATGGTATGTACAGTAGATTCACTTAATTTCCCTTATATGAGGAAAGTAAAAACAACAATATTTTTCATATAAAATATTTTTATATTGCTAGCACTATTAACATGTATTCATATAGCACCAACATATTGCATAGCACTGTAAAGTAAATGTGATTATACAACTAAATCACATGAATTATATACATAGAACAGAGTTACATACATCACAATCAATACCGGTACAAAAAGGTGAGGAAAGGCCCTATGCATAGGCATACACTCTAAAGGGAAGGGAGTAATACACAAGGTGTGGGAGTGGGCAAGATCGAATTAAGTGGGTGAGAAATGTGGTACTGTATGTGGTGTTGCGTTTGGTAGTTAAGCAGAGTGAGAGTAGGCTTCTCAAAAGAAATGCATTTTCAGAGATTTCTTGAAAGCAGAAAGGTTGGGAGAAAGTCAGACAGACCATGGGAAAGGATTCCAGAGGAGGGGTGCAGCCCTTGCAAAGTCTTGAATGGGAGCATGTGAGGAGATAATGAGAGAAGAGTTGAGGAGTAGGTCAGTAGAGGAGCATAGTAAACGGTTGGGTGAGTATATAGAGATGAGTTCAGAGATGTAGGGTGGAGCAGAGTTATGAAGTGCTTTGAATGTCAGGGTCATTAATTTGAATTTGATTCTGAAAGGTAACGGAAGCCAGTGCAGGGATTGACAGAATGGCGTGGCAGAGGAGGAGCGGTTGCTGAGGTGTATGAGCCTCGCAGCAGTGTTCATTATGGACTGGAGAGGTGGGAAGGCCAATTAAAAGAGAGTTACAGTAGTCTAGACGTGATATGATGAGAGAGTGAATAAGAATTTTGCCAGCATCTTGGCTGATAAATGATCGTATTTTGGATATGTTCCTTCAGTGGAAGTGACATGATTTAATAAGTGACTGGATATGAGGAGTGAATGACAGGGCAGAATCTAGGATAACCCCAAGGCACCGGGCCTGGGGAGAGGGGGCGATAGTGGAATTGTTAGCTATGATGGATACTTCCGGGATGTTACTGGTGTTAGTTGGAGGAAAGAGAACCATTTCAGTTTTAGAGAGGTTTAATTTAAGGTAGCGTTGCGACATCCAGGTAGAGATAGCGGACAGGCAGGAGGAGGCGCGAGTTAAGAGTTCTGGGTTGAGATCAGGAGATGAGAGATAGATCTGAGTATCGTCAGCATAGAGGTGGTAGTGGAAACCATATGAGTTGATTAATTTGCCGAGGGAGGAAGTATAGAGGGAGAATAGTAATGGTCCCAGGACAGAGTCTTGAGGAACCCCAACAGAAAGAGGTAGGGGAGAAGATGCTACTCCATTGTAGGAGACACTGAAGGAACGATTGGTGATGTAAGAAGAGAACCAGGACTAGTGCCCTTTTCATCAGACGAGATTATGCAAACCATGGTGTGGGGACAATACAACACATGCCCGTCAGTCCATATAGGGTTTATAATTTTGTTTTTATTACAAAACAGTGAAATATACATAAAATATACATAGGAGGGTTTACTTTTTAACAATGTATGCTGCAATGTCATGCACTAAATGGGAAAGGTTTGGATGGCATTTAATTAATAAAAGATTACTTTAATTAAACATGTGTTCTGGTGTGCTAATTAAGGAAATACAATCTGATTAATCAACTTTTCTCTTATTTTTGCCTTAATCAAATAAAGATAAACATTTCCAGTACATATATCTTTGTGCTGTCATAGATATATATATTTATTAAATACTGAATTTACTGTATCAGCCCAGAGATTAAGCAGCCCTATAACAATAATAAACTATAGCATATAATTGTCCATATTTTGAATGGATGCCATTATACACATACTTTTGGCCTTTGCACTTAAGTGAGTCCTTTTCGATATACAGTACTTAAAAATACAAGAAGTAGATCATCATCCCAACCCATTATGGCTTTAAGTTTATTTCAGTAAAAGTAATTCCACCTTCAGCTACATTATTCAGGTAAAGGAAATGAGAATGGGTATGGAAGCAGCAAATTACTCAGACTGTAGACTAATAATAGTTATATTAAGTCATGCTGGGTTATACTCAAAGGCTAAGATTTACTCTACTTTATGGAGGGTGATTCATTATTACACATATTGAAATAAAGGAATATCTGTAAAGATATTGTCTACAAATATGTGATGACTGATTTGTGAATCTGGTGTTATGCATGGCAAATGAGAGGAGATATACAGTACAGTATATATTACATAGTTATAATAACTGCATAAATGGTGCTAAGTTACTAAATTAGGCTAAGCTACTACATAGGTTGTAAATTGCTTGTGTGCAGTTACAAATGGCGAATCAGCTAAAAATTAGGGTACTGAGAGAAGAAAAAAATAGAGAAAATAATAATTTGAAGTGAGGCAGATGTACTGTATGTGAGTTGGAAAAGCAGAGAAAGAGGAAAAAATCCTAGAATTATAGAAATGTATTTGATGGTGGTTAGGGCCCCAAAAAAAACTGTTCTTGACATGCACTCCTCTAATACTAGGAATAAAAAGATAATCAATCCATTAATCTAAATGTAGTCTATAGGGTTCATTTACCGTGGCCCGTGCCCTGGCCATCATTTTGCACTTTGCCCAATGTATGGGTCGTTGTTCAAATAGCCAAATAGCTGCACTGTGGATTTATCTTGATTACATCCAAAATGTCACTTTGAAAAGTGTGTTAAGTAAATTACCCCTGATAAATTACCTTATAAATTACCCCTTATATCTTTTTCGTTGTGGTCTGTTAAATCAGATGTACAACAGTTTGCATGTGTGTGAGAACTTGTAGAGTTGTAGGGTAATCAGTAGTATTTTTTTTTTTTCATTCTCAAATTTTTAGTTTATTTTTATTATAAAAATTCTTTAAATAGGAGGCTTGTTTGACATCAGAGACATTTTTAAAGCTGACAATCGTGTACACTATCTCAGCATGGCTGTTCTTGTGTATTGCTACTGGATAACTGCTACTTGATGATGATGATGATGATGTAGAGCAACAGGATTTTAGGAAATGCAGAAAACAGGACAAACACATTTCTTCTGAAATTGTTATTTTTAAGATGTGGTAAATAACGTTTTGCATGCATTTAGTGCTTAATGTTGGCAAAAACTATGGGCTACTGACATAATAATAGTTTTTGGCAAAAACGCAAAAAAAGGAAATTCAAAGCAGACCGAAAATAATGTACATCATGTGGTTTTATAGGTCTGCCATGTACTTACGTAGCATGAATATAGGGGAAAAAAAGATTTAGTTTAAATGCTACTCTTTAATGTAAACACAAAGAATACTGCAGATGTTCATTAAGAAGCTGCAGTTCACATGTTACTCAATATTACCAAGGCTTTAACATTTAGACCACATCAGATTCTGTTTAACAGTATACATGGCTTCAGTACAGAGAACGATTTCATAAAGAGATTAGTCACATGGATTCTAAGAATATTTTGAGTTAAAATGTATCTATTTGTCTGTTTACCGATCTATCTATCTCTCTATATATCTGTCTTCTATTTACCATCAATCATCTGTTTCTTCTGTGTTTATCTATCAATTAAATACAAAGATTTGTTTGCTTGAATTGCATACTGTATTGATGGTTTTTCCAAGGGTTTCAGAGCAGCCTTGGATTACAGTGTGCATTTTACCAAATTATAGTTAGTTACCATCACTGTGGGTAGTCATCATTATATACTACTTGTAAAACATATATCTATGCTGAGATGGAGGGAAGGGGTTTTAATCTGAAGGACTTGAATGGGAGTTTGAAATTAAATTAAGATGAAAAAAAGTGCCCAAGTGAAGGGTGTTGCATAGGGAATCAAATACTATGAAACACTAAGATAAGTGAATAAGAACTAAGAAAAGTTTAGCAGCAGTATTTAAAACAGACCAAATTTTGACAGATGGTTGTGTGGAATGATTGTTAGGAGTAAACTCAACTTTCTAGCCAGGGAAAAAAATAACCAAGTGTATACATGTTTTGGATGTTTCCTAGGTATGTGCAGATCTGGGTCATTTTGCACAGAAACAGGCATCAGGATTTAGCAAGGGTTTGATTGTGGGGTGAAAAAGTAAGATCTGATTAAAGAGTGACACAAAGGCAGCAAACCTACAGTTAGGTCCATACATATTTGGACAGAGACAATTTCTTTCTCATTTTGGTTCTGTACATTATCACAATGAATTTTAAATGAAACAACTCAGATGCAGTTGAACTGCAGACTTTCAGCTTTAATTCAGTGGGTTGAACAAAAGAATGCATAAATACAACACAATCACTTCATTTCAGGGACTCAAAAGCAATTGGAAAATTGACTCAAAGACTATTTCATGGGCAGGTGTGGGAAATTCCTTCATTATTTCATTATCAATGAAGCAGATTTGAGCCATGGAGTTGATTTGAGGGGGGGGGTGCTTTTATGTGGATGACAACATGTCCACATGACAACATGTGTTCAAAGGAGCTCTCCATGCAGGTGAAACAAGTCATCCTTAAGCTGCAAAAACAGTAAAAACCCCATGCGAGGAATTGCTACAACTAGGAGTGGCAAAATCTACAGTTATCCTGTATCTTCAGGTACATCCTGAGAAAGAAAGAAAGCAAAAAGACCTGGACATCCACGGAAGACAACAGTGGTGGATCATTGCAGAATAATTTCCATGGTGAAGAAGAACCCCTTCACAACAGCCAAACAAGTGAACAACACTCTCCAGGAGGTAGGCGTATCAATATCCAAGTCTATCATAAAGAGAAGACTGCATGAAAGTAAATACACAGGGTGTACTGCAGGGTGCAAACCACTCATAAGACTCAAGAATAGAAAGGCTAGATTGGACTTTGCAAAAAAAAAAAACATCCAAAAAAGCAAGCACAGTTCTGGAAAAACATTCTTTGGACAGATGAAACCAAGACCAACCTCTACCAGAATGATGGGAAGAAAAGTATGGAGAAACCATGGATCAGCTTATGATCCAAAGCATACCACATCATCTATAAAACATGGCGGAGGCAGTGTGATGGCTTGGGCGTGCATGGCTGCCAGTGGCGCTGGGACAGTAGTGTTTATCCATTATGTGACATTGGACAGAAGCAGCCAAATGAATTCAGAGGTGTTCAGAGACATACTGTCTTCTCAATCCAGCTAAATGCAGTCAAATTGATTGTGAGGCGTTTTATAATACAGATTGCCCAAAAAAAAAATTGCCAAAAACATACAGCCAAAGTAACCCAGGAGTTTATTAAAGCAAAGAAGTGGAATATTCTTGAATGGCCAAGTCAGTCACCTGATCTGAACCCAATTGAGCATGCATTTCACTTGTTGAAGACCAAAATTCTTAGAGAAAGGCCCACAAGCAAACAGCAACTGAAAGCCGCTGCAGTAAAAACCTGGCAAAGCATTAAAAAGGAGGAAACCCAGAATCTGGTGACGTCCATGAGTGCCAGTAAAGGGTTTTCAACCAAATATTAGAAATTAGTTTTTAAATTTTTAAATTTGTCCAATTACTTTTGAGCCTCTGAAATGAAGTGATTGTGTTAAAAAAAGGCTTTAGTTCTTACAATTGTATGCAATCTTTTTGTTCAGCCCACTGAATTAAAGCTGAAAGTCTGCATCTAAGTTGTTTCTTTTAAAATTCATTGTGGTAATGTACAGAACCAAAATTAGAAAAAGTATTGTCTCTGACAAATATGTATGGACCTAGCTGTAAATGGATGGCTGAAAGGTGACATTGCTAACGCGGAGTGAAAGCTGAAGGTCTTGGGACATTTGTTTTTGGAGAGGTTGAGCTGTTGGTGAGGAGCTTTAACAGCCAGAAGAAGACAACAGGTGGTTGGAGTGTCATCTTCATAAAGATCATATTATAATGCAAACAAGTGAATCAAACAGTTAATGGTGTAAAATGAGAAAAGCAGAACACATGAAGTGGGCAGAGCCCTGATCAATCTAGACAGAGAGAGGAATGACTAGGTGAAATAGAAAAAAAATACATATTTAAATTCTATTGCAAGAACCAAATAAAGAATATTAATATAAAAAGAGATGAAGAAGAGTGACAGAGACAAAAATAGATGAAGAAACTTACACATAGTAAAATACATGCATGGGATCCATTATCCGGAAACCCATTATCCAGAAAGCTCCTAATCACGTAAAGGCTGTCTTCTATTGACTCCATTAAAATCAAATAATTCAAATTTTTAAAAAAATATTTCCTTTTTTCTGTAATTACAAAAGCAGTACCTTGTACTTGATCCAAACTAAGATATAATTAATTCTCATTGGAAGCAGAACCAGCCTATTGGATTTATTTAATGTTTACATGATTTTCTAGTAGACAAGATATGAATATATAAATTACAGAAAGATCCGTTATCCAGAAAACCCCAGGTCCCGAGCATTCTGGATAACAGGTCCTATACCTGTACAATAAAACAATACAAAAAAGTAATCTTGCATTTCTATAGAAAAAAAGGCACATTGGTAGTTTGATTAATGCTGATCCATTTGTACACACTATGGGGCACATTTACTTTGCTCGAGTGAAGGAATAGAATAAAAAAAACTTCGAATTTCGAATGTTTTTTTTGGCTACTTCGACCATCGAATTGGCTACTTCGACCTTCGACTACGACTTTGAATCGAACGATTCAAACTAAAAATCGTTATTCGAATATTCGACCATTCGATAGTTGAAGTACTCTTAAAAAAAACTTCTACCCCTTACTTTGCCACCTAAAACCTACCGAACCTCAATGTTAGCCTATTGGGAAGGTCCCCATAGGCTTTCTAAGGTTTTTTTGGTTGTAGAAAAATCATTCGATCTATTGATTAAAATCCTTCGAATCGAAGGATTTAATCGTTCAATCAAGTGATTTTTTTGTTCAATCGAACTAATTGCGGTAAATCCTTCGACTTCGATATTCGAAGTCGAAGGATTTACCTTCGGCAGTCGAATATCGTGGATTAATTAACCCTCTATATTCGACCATATGTAAATCTGCCCCTATATATTAACTTTTTTTAATATATTGGACTGAAATAGTTTTTGTGTTGAAATACACACCAATACAGCAGGTTGTAGCAAACACATACAGACATTTGTTTTGTGTAAATCCTTCCATGTATTATTTATTTTGTAATTTGCCTATGAGTAATCTTTCTTTGTTACTATGTAAAAAGTCAATGCATAGATGAATTAATCTGTGCACAGTCAGTATACATGTGCTTCATTCATTATAAATTGTGTGTAGGTTTCTAATTTTTTTTTTTAAATATGAAACAATAAAACTCTCCACTGGCTTCTGTGAAAGAAAAGCTAAAATGAATCAAATCCCAAACACATTTAACACGCAGGTTTCAAATAAAGAAGAAACAGCCAGTAAATGAAGCTGTTACAGAAAGGCTGCTCATATATTATGGCAATTAAAATCCTGGAATAAAAAACAAACCACTTAATGTGTATTGTGAATATCATGCTGGTTTACACATTGTTATTCAGAGATTACATCTCTTCAGGGGATGGACAGCCGGGCACTCAGTACAGAGGGTTTTTTTTCTTTATTTCAGTTGATTATTTTTCACTCACCTTGCCAGTTTGGATTTAATTAGAAAACACCAGAAAAGTCATAATTGTGTTCGTGCTTCGCATATTAACAGCTTGGGGGCATTATAAGACTTTTCCATTGCAATAATTCCAATAATTCAGCTACCTGAATCAAATGAAAAAGAATAATTCCAGCCCACGATGAAACTAACTATAGTATTGCCCAAAAAGTATGCATGTTGTTTTCTCACTTGCAAAAATGGTCATTATTTCTTTAACACTGGCTATAATTCAATATCTGCTTGATCTTGCATTATTTCTATACCTTGGAAACAATCATTCTGATGGTTTAATCAAATGTAAAGCCCACATTTTTACAACATTTCATCCCACACCATACACACTTTGAACTGCAAACATATCTTTTGTACATATATATATTTTAGGGGCAAAATCACTAAAGACAGAATTTTTGCCAGCAAAGGCTTCACCACACTCTGCACCACTTTGCCAGGCGCAAATTCGCTACCACTACGCTAATTCACTCAAATGCAAAGTTGCGTCTCGGCAGCTGAACACAACATTTTTTAATACTTATAACTTTGGAAGGCAATCCCGCTTTAAAATCTGAAAAACGCCAGTTTTTCGGAATACAGGATATGATGTCACTGACATAAGATTGAGGAGTATGTAGCTTCATATGATCATCTCTGGTGAAAGAGTAACCTTCTGTAAAATTCGCACTATTGTTCGACTAGGCGAAAATTTGCCTGGCAATAGGACGCAAAACTATGCTATCAACGGTCTCTTTCGCTAGCAAATCCTCTATGCCTGTTAGTAAATTGCCGATGTGCCTACAGATGGGATCTCTGGCGAATTTTCGTTAGCAAAGGGCACTTCGCCCTTTAGTAAATCTGTTTCTTGTGTTTGAGCACCTAATATGAGAGGTTCCTATTAGTTCAATTATGATTAATATTAGAAGCAACACATCTACTTGCTGCTTTGCAGAAATATAAATATATTTTAAAATGTATACATTTTTAGATGGTGAAGATAAGTCAAGAATTAACTGGGTTGTAATAAAAGTTTGCTGTTTATCTAGAAACCTACAGAAACCAACCAGCAGGTAGCATTTGCTGGTCCCCTGATCAAAAGTAAGCATTTGATTGGTTGCTATGGGTGAGTAATCCTGTTGTCTTTTTATACATAACCCTGTATAAATGTAGAGAGAACAATACAAACACTCAAATCTTTTTTAAGAATACTGTTTAAACACATGTTAATTGTTCGAAATAGGGTATTATAAAATTTTTAAGAAGGAAAACTCCTAGTTCTTTGAGAAATGACGAATGTGGAAATATTCTCTACTCAACGTCCCAGAACTTCCAATAAATGTTTAATGATGTTAGAATCTGGCATTAGGTCCTTTTCATAAACCATTCTCTAATAGATTCAGTAGTGTGTGTAGGTGTGCACCTAACCTATAGAAACATCAAGAGAAAAAAATCATGTTGTATAAAAGACAGAGTTCATAAAAAATGCTGTACGTGTAAAAAAGCTGTAAGTGGAATATCAATTTGCATCAACAAGAAAATCAAAATTTACACAGTTTTGTGGAACAGGCAGTTATTATGTCGCAAAATTTTACTGCAGATTTTTTTTAAATACCAGTTTGACAGTGCTGTGTTTTTGCCACCAAACAATGATTTCTACATCTAGAACTTCTAGAATGAGATGCAAATGGCATATTATCATAAATATTGTAAAAACATATTATACTAACATGCAGAGCAAAAAACTGTGCAAAGGAAAATGTTTTCAGCAGCTTTAATTGCACCTCCTCTTTATTAATTGTGGTGTCAGAATGTAAGATTTATCAAAGGTTGAGTTTTGTTTTCCTGAAAGATTTGAGTTTCAGCAAAAACTCAAATTTTCAGGTTGAAATTTTTTTGAGTGTTTTTTTAAAATTAAATTAAAAAAAATTAATTATTATTAATTTTTCTTGATTTATTATACCCTGAATCTGGAAATAGCTTGAATTCGAAAATACTCCAGTTAAAACCTGTTGAGGTCATGTAGAAGTCAATGGCAGAGGTCCCTTGAACCATTTGAAGATGTTTGAAGCCTTCATGATGTTCGGGTTTTTTTTGGAGGGCTTTACTCGAAACCTTGATTAATTCAAGCAATTCAAGTTTTTTCCTGTGGAAAGCTCGATTAATTTGAGTTTTCTAGTTGTTCACCCCAAATTCACTGATTTAAATTTTTTCCATTCAAGATTTTTCTTAAATCAGAAAACATTTGAGTTCATTCAAGGTATGAAAAACCTCTAAAATGCAACCATTGATAAATAACCCCCTAAATATTTTTCTGAAGCATGATGGTTTTTCTAAAAGCATTTGTTGTTTTTTATGCATTCTATCCAATAAATGATCTCATTTTCCCAAATAATATTTTTCAATTAATCTGTTTTTTTTCCCCCAAAAAATCAATAGATTCATTATGGTGGAAAAAATGTAATCTTAGAGCATGTCTGAAATTTTTCTCCAAAAACTGTAGTAATGTAAACAATCGACAAAGGAAATTATGGTAGCTCATATCATTAAATATTAGCAATGAAATCTGGTTTACTAATAAAGGACAAAAGGATATTTTTGTTTCCAAAATTGTTTTATTAATATAGTTGAAAATCACTAAAGGCCTATAACTATTTTTTAACATGTTTAACAGAAGTTTTGGAAATACTACCTCAGCAAAAAAACCCTATGCTCAAACTCATGTAACATAAAACAGGTATCAAAATAACAAACAGTAGCCAGTATATACAGAATGTCACAGTTACAGTATGCTTTTGACAATTATTACTTTCAGTAATGCTTAAAGGAAGTTCTGTTCAAAAATGTATTAAGCTACATATATGACACCATATGTATAGGGCTTCTGTTCTAGAATGTAAGGTATCCTGAAATAGTTTCATTTAAGTTAATAGTCCTGCTCCAGCAGAATTCTGCACTGAAATCCATTTCTCAAAAGAACAGATTTTTTTAAATTTAATTTTGAAATCTGACATGGGGTTAGACATATTGTCAGTTTCCCAGCTGCCTCAAGTCATGTGACTTGTGCTCTGATAAACTTCAGTGACTCTTTACTGCTGTACTGCAAGTTGGAGTGATTTTACTGCCTCCCCCCCCCCCCAGCAGCCCATCAGCAGAACAATGGGAATGTAAACAGATAGCAGCTCCCTAACACAAGATAACAGCTGCCTGTTAGATCTAAGAAGAGCACTCAATAGTAAAAGCCAGGTCCCACTTCATCACATTTAGTGACATTAAAGGTTGCCACCTTTTCTGGAAAAAAATAACGGCCTTTTTGTTTCCCATTTTTTTCTATTAATAACATTAGCATACAACCATAATTCCGGCCAGGTGCAACCCTAGCTACATTGAGTAGGAGAAACAACAGCCTGCCAGAAAGCAGTTCCATCCTAAAGTGCTAGCTCTTTCTGAAGGCACATGGCCAGGCAAAATGACCTGAGATGGCTGCCTACACACCAATATTACAACTAAAAAAATACACTTGCTGGTTCAGGAATGAAATTTTATATTGTAAAGTGAATTATTTGCAGTGTAAAGTGTAAAGAAATAAAAACTACATCATAAACAAATAATGACAGAATCCCTTTAAATAGCAAGATTCACTAAGCAAAACAGTTTATTTCTGTTTATACTCCAAAATACTCTACACCTCTACAATGTTTGAGCTAAGGTTTGAGGTTATTTTTCAAAATCTCTAAACATTTTGCAGATGAATAGTCATTATTAAATGAATTAAAAGAAAGAAATTGTACTCTGGACAGCTATCGCACGTCTATTCTGTGGGAAAACATAAAAGCACAGTTTGCAGGAAAATTTTCTCAAACAGTCTCTGATGGTTAAAAAAACAATACGTGGAATAATTATTACATATTAGTATCCTGGAAATGTTCGAATAAATGTGTGTGGGAGTGGAGGTGCATTCACAGGGCTCCTGTTGGTACAGGGCTGATTTACTTGCCAATTAGATGCTATTACTGCTGATTAATTCACAGATTTTCTAAAGGTATTAAATGCACCTGCATGCATACAATACCTTTGCTGAGGCAACCCACAAGCATTTTCCTTATTGGAGCAAGCAAGACATGCTTAGTCAATCTGTTGTCCTCATATATTTCTCTGTTGTAGTCTTGCTCCACCCTAGCTGAAAATGTCTTTGTAAGAGAGAATAGATTTATATAACATTGTAGACACAGTAAAGAAATAGAACAGTAAATGTATAATGTTTTGACTAACTACTGTATCTATCTATCCATCTACAATACATTTTTTTTTAATATTCCATTAAAACTGCCATGATTTATTCATCTCAGTGGACAAATGTAAGAAAAAACAAATGTTACAGCATTTGTTTCCAACCTCCCACTCGAAATACATATGGTAAAATAATCACCCTAGTTTTATTTCCATGCATACACATAGGAATCACATAGATTGTTAATGTGCCAGAATAAAATTGACCCTTTAGGTGTCGAGAAATGTTCTTCTGATGTGTTGCATTACACAGTCTGGAGGTGGTAAAATGTTATCTTAATAATTAATATAATAATAATGTCAAAATACAAACATTTTGGTTTTTTTTATTTAACATTTCAATGTATTTTGCATTCTTAGGGGGGAATTCACAAAAGTGTCGCTAAAAAAAGTAACCCAGAAGTGGCGGTCGACAAATTTGTAAAATGTCGTATGAACGGCAAATTCACAAAGGCAGATGTTACCATCTCTGAATGTCTCGTAAGTCTGACAATTTTCTAAAATGTCGTACATCTTTTCATCGTACAAACGACATTTACCAAGACTTTTTAAACGACAATTTGTCTGACATTTTCATTTTGGAGAGCCTAAAGTGTCTGAAAAATTGTCGGTAAAAAAAATGAGTTTACGAGTAATTCATAAAAATGTCAGGAAAAGTGGTGCCGAAAAAACCACGCCCACTTTTAACGACACTAATTCAAAAGTGTCGTACATGTCGGAAAATTGGCGGAGAAATGCTCTGTGAATTTGTCGGCTGTTGCTACGACACTTTCTACGACATTTTCAAGACATTTTTTCGTTCCCGACACTTTTGTGAATTCCCCCCTTAGAGTTTCTAGTTTTATGTTTTAAAGTGGCCAACAATGTATCTGGTTTTGTCTGATACTGTATTTCTATTTAGTAGACCAAAAAAAATGCAGTTAATAAAGAACAGCAAAAATGTAAAATCGAATTTAACAAAAAAACTAGATCTGTATATGCATTGATGCTGTTTAAATGGACAATGTATTAAAAAATATACATGTTTCATTTATGATGGTAAACAATTAGTACTACTTTGTTAGTACTAGTGAAAAAGTGTTAATCTTGAAAAAAGGTAAAGCAATAGTATATATATGAATGTATGTATATGCTAATCAAGTGCCCATCCACTTTATTCCAATCATATTTAGATATGGCTATATAACATAAAACAAAGTAGTCTGTTATTCAAATCAATGCATGGTTGCTGGGGTAATTTAAACCATAGCAACTGGATTACTAAATTGAAAACTGGAGAGCTGCTGAATTAAAAGCTAAATAACTCAAAAAACAAATAAAAAATGAAAACCAAATGCAAAATGTGGTAAAGTGTTAGCTGTGTGCAAGAACAAAAAAAAAGTGTGCAGAAAATGTGCTAACTAAAATATATTTAGATGCATGGGGCTGATTTATCAACATTTAAATGATAATTTTTTGCACTAAAACTCACAAACGCAAATTAAATTTTCCAAAACTTGAATGTTCAATATTTGTTAAGTGAAAAAAATTTATATCAGTCAAGAGATTAGAAATGATATTAATATTATATAAATATTATATTAATATTTAGTCTGAAAAACACTATCATGGTTCGGCAGAGTGAATGTTATTAAAATGAACATTCTTCCCAGACTGCTTTGTAAATTTCAAACTCTGCCTCTGAAGCCACCATCAGACTTTTTTGCAATGATTCTTAAATTTGTGTAAAAATAAATAGACAAATTACCCTTCAATATTCAAAAGCAAAAGGCGGGATTGGACTACAAGATCTTAAATGATATCATTAGGCATGTGTTTTACAATTCATTATAAACTGGACTTTTAGGAGAAGGAATTTATTTGGTATTTACTTGGAGGTGATAAAAGTTAGGCACCCCAAGTGATTGTATATACTTACCTGACACCCGGGTCGGTGCTCCTATCAGCAGAAAACTGCACCAGTTTGTTATAGTTCCTACAGGAGCAGTGACCAGCTCCATGTTGTAGCTCCCACCCTTCCCAACTATAGTCAGGTGATCCCACTGGTGTCTAATAAAAGGGCAGCCAAGTATGGAGGTTTACTTTGAAAGCAGCAAGTAAGTTGCAGGTAAAACCTAGTCCCTTTGTAAAATGTATAATGAAGCAATAGAATTCTTAATGAATCAGATAAAATTGAGCATAGGACTGGCCAGATATGGGATGACTTTGACGTAGTTGGCCAGCTTAAATATATTGCAATATATGGACAAACAATCCCTGTTTTGTTTAAAGGGTAAGGCATTTTTTAGTAGCAGTATGCACAAAATGTCGCTGTCTTAAATATATTGATAATGGGTTGAGTGCTGAGGACTCTTGTATTTGACTATATGTATTTTGTGGTCACAGCCTCATTGCACCCCCGCCTAATGGTTTTAAAAAATAGTGGTGAGCGCAACTTTCCCTTGTTTGTTATAGTTATACAGGAGCAGTGACCAGCTCCATGTTGTAGCTCCCACCCTTCCCAGCTATAGTCAGGTGATCCCACTGGTGTCTAATAAAAGGGCAGCCAAGTATGGAGGTTTACTTTGAAAGCAGCAAGTAAGTTGCAGGTAAAACCTAGTCCGTTTGTAAAATATATAATGAAGCAATAGAATTCCAATAGAATTGGTGGTGAGCACAACTTTCCCTTGTTTGTTATACCTTATTTATTGAGAACTTCAGATAATTATTTGATCAAAATACGTAACGCTAAACTTTTCTGACTTTTATGTGTCTGCTGAACCTTCTATGTGACTATGATTCACCACCCGGTATATGAGATTATAGATTATATAATTTATAAATGTGTAATGTGTAAAATGTGTAACCTTGTCTATTAGACACTTGGAATACTAAACTCCAATAAAAAGAAAAATTTAAAAACAAGTCAATGAGAGTTGTCCTAGGCAAAACTTTTTCAATCTAAATTTTTCAAAGGCCCATTGAAAATGATGAGAAGAAAATTGATGTGCTGCATTCAAGTTATTTTTCACGTTTTTAGTCGATCAAGTTTTTAATATGAGTTTTTTCATGAATAAGCATGCATTTTTATGTTTATTCGAATCTTTTAAAAGAGCTCTAAATTTCACAAATTTTAATGCTGATAAATTGTGCTTGTGTGTGGTAGTTCTTTAACCAATTGAAACAGGCAGGCATATCATTGGATCAAGATCCCTGGAGGACTGCCTTCTGGCCAGAGGAGGGCTTGATCACACAGTGCACCACAGTGCACAGCAGAGATTGGGCAAAGTAAATGGTTAATATATAAGGTAGGCAAATTTAGGCAGTCTATGTTGTATTTCATAAAATGTCAGGATCCCTTTTAGTTTAATAAATTACAATTATCGCAGTATTAAGCTAATGCTTCCGAAGTTAAGCACATTGCATGTATATCAAATAATCGAAAGTAACTTTATTGTCCACAATATTTAAATCTAGAACTCTGTAGTCAAATTATATATAATGGCACTTGAACTTTCACTGTCTAAAATTGTATTTAAATAAAGTGACAGATATGCATGATCAGTTCCATTACAGTTGCATTATTTAGCCCTGTGAATAAACACACTGTGTAACTGATTTACATAAATAGGATGCTGGCTCAACACAGTTGGAGGTGTTTTATTGCCAATTTAACTGGTGTTAAATCTGTGGTTATTTAACTGTCACTAAAACCATTTAGGAATCAATTTTCTCAAGTAGCATCTTTAATAATACTGCCATGTAAATCAGACATAGCAATAAATGTCCCATTAATTGCTATATTAGCAACACATGTAATGTAGAAATGTTTCCAGCAAACTCTTTCGTTGTAACAGTAGGCTATAGGCATGGTGAGGTATCTCCAAGAATAGATCACCATATACACAAAGCATCTTTACTGGTAAAAATATGACAAAGCAGGATTATAAATCATTTAAAAATTAAAATAAGAGAGGTGGGGTTACTTATAAAGACAAGTGTCATGGTCCTCCACAAAAATAACTGAACTGAATGGGGAACAATTATTGAAAAGTTTGTGGAAAACTGTCTTTTTTACAATATTATCAATGTGGCACAAATTGATTTCATACGATAATAGGTGCACATGTTACACCCGATCTAATAAACCAACATAGTCTAGCATTTACTGTTTGAAAGCAAGTATTTGACTGACCCATCCCTTTGCCTGTGGGATGTGGATTTTAATATAGACCAACATTCATTGTTTATTTATTAAAGTTACTTTTGCTCAGAAAATACACAAAAAAGTTGTTTTGCCTCAAAAATATTTGTATTGGTGCAGTTTAATACTTTATGCCACATTTTCTTCATATACATAAATAGGGGTATAGGATTGTTAAAAGCAATTGCAATTTTTTTTATCATTTCATTATGCTCTATAACCATAAAACACTAATATCCAATCAGCAGGTAGCATTTACTGGTCACCTGTTTAAAAGTAAACATCTTGCTGGCTGCAATGGGTTACTGCTCCTGGTCAAACTTAATGCATTTTGTTACTGCTGCATAAATCCCAAAACATGGCAATAAAATCCTATTGGGTTTATTAAATGTTTTTTATTTGACATTCAGCATCTTCTGGCAGGGCTTACATTAGAAATGTCTAAATGGGAAACGTTTGGCCATTTTTTATTCCAGTTTAAAAATACCAATCACCCTGCCTATGATGTCTTCTCACAACTAAACTTTGATGGTATTTCTTCAACACAATTGCAGTTGTTTTGCTTTTATGTTTTTATTCCTTTAGGTTAAAATTTCTGTTTCTAGAGGCTATGAATACATATAAAGCAAAGCAACATATTAAAGGTAGGAGGAATATGAAAAAAACAACACTTCAATACATTGAAATTATTTAAAGTAAACTGGCCTTATACTTATCCATCAGGTTCGGCATGAGCTTTTTTTTTTTATATAACAATGAAAATGAATTCCCAGACATTAATTAAACATTGAATAATAAGACTTCAATAATGGCAGTAAAAATATATCAATATTATTGTTTCAGGCAAAACTAATGTGGTGTTTACCGCAATCAGCAAACCAGCATTTGCTACCAAGGATTCCAGATGTAGATGTCAATATTATCCCTTATATTTGCCCTCCTTTTGTTGTATACCTCTGCTTGTTCGAAAACTGTCTCAAAATAACCTTTCAAACATATTTTCTCCATATACAAACAGGTGCAAAGGAAAAACCCCTTATATATGGCATTACATTTTTTCACAAAATGGAATGTATTAGCAGGACTAGTACTGTCATGAGCTGCATAATCTTTATAGTTAATGCTCCATTCATGAAATATGTGTAGGCCATGAAGATAAGAATGACATTTTATTCTTCCCCCAAAGTTAAGGAAGCCTTAGTTCAAGAGAATCTGACTTTTTGGGCTTAAATGATCCAGTTCCTATGTCATTCCCTAGGACAATTTTAAACATGAAACAAATAATGCAAAATGAATTACTGAACACCACTAACTTAAAATGCCTATTTTATAGTAGTAGAATTGATATTGTGTATGTGCAATATGGACTTGAAGGGTTAAACAGCATTTTCTACTGCAAACCCAGATGGGCCTGAGAGCATCTGACCAAATTTCTGAAATATTACTGCAAATGGATTTTTTGATGTTTCTTGTAAAATACTTTTAAGGCAGTTCTAATATAATATATCCATTTAATATCCCTCAGGGAAGACTTAATTATTTTGCAATGCAAATATGTCTAAGTGTACTAAACACATTTTAGCACCTCTACATAGGCGCTTCCACTATTTTCATGCAGAATTTCACATAGTAGGCTGACTGACACAAACTTATGTTAGTGCCATATGTGCTCCTGTATTTGAGCCAGAAAAACAGAGGATGTGGACACCATTTAAAATGTAAATTTAATTTTTTATGTTATTATTCATGAAGGCTCAAATCAAAAAGCAGTATTGAAATTGATGTTTCACATGGAGCTAAGCTCTCTGTAAAATTGCATTTCTTCAACTGTGGTTTTATTCTAATTACTACATAATCCACTTTAGAAAATCCATGGTCTGAACCGTTCACAAATGCAGCAGGCTCCTGGCATGTTGCTTTTTTATCACTGGTTGGAAATCATATCTGGTAGGTGGCCTAAGCATATATTCAAGTGAATATAGGACTTAACATGCTGTCTCTACCTTTGTAAAGAAGAATAACAGACAAGATAATATTTTTTACTAAGTAACTTTGTGCTTTAAGCATTAAAATATGAAAAATGCGTTTAAGTTAGGTAAAAGCTGTAAGCCTAAAATGGCATGTACCTGTTAGTATGAGTAACCAGTGCAGCAAATCAAGTTTAGTTATTGCTGTATCTGAGAGCAAAACAGATGGTGCTAACCTGCTGGTACACTGCCTTGGAAAAGTATTCCCTCCCCCCCATGGCTTTTTACCTATTTTGTTACATTACAACCTGTAATTTAAATGGTTCTTAATCTTATTTTATGTGATGGATCTGCACAAAATATCTAATAGTCTAAGTTAGTGAAGTGGAACGAGAAAAATATATATATAAAAAAATATAAAAAACTGAAAATTGGCATGTACATATGTATTCAACCCCTTTGCCATGAAGCCCCTAAAAAATCCTGGTGCAACCAATTACCTTCAAAAGTCACATCATTAGTGAAATGAAGTCCACCAGCGTGCAATCTCATGATCTGTCAGTATAAACACACCTTTTCTGACATGGTACAACAACAATGGTACTGGGCTTTATGGAAGATTGGCCAGAAAAAAAGCCATTACTTAAAGTTTAAAATAAGAAGGCATGTGGGCGACTCCCCAAATGTATGGAGGAAGGTGCTCTGGTCGGATGAGATTAAAATATTACTTTTCGGCCACCAAGGAAAATACTATGTCTGGCGCAAACCCAACACATCCCATCATCCCAAGAACACCATCGCCACAGTGAACATGGTGGTGGCAGCATCATGCTGTGGGAATGTTTTTCAGCAGCAGGGACTGGGAAACCAGTCCAGGTCGAGGGAAGGATGGATGGTGCTAAATACAGGGATATTCTTGAGCAAAACCTGTGCCAGTCTGCCTGTGATTTGAGACTGGGACGGAGGTTCACCTTCCAGCAAGACAATGACCTGAAGCATACTGCTAAAGTAACACTCAAGTGGTTTAAGGGGAAACATGTAAATCTGCTGGAATGGCCTAGTCAAAGTCCAGACCTCAATCCAATTGAGAATCTGTGGTCAGACTTTAAGTTTGCCGTTAACAAGCGAAAACCATTCAAAATGGTTGGAGCAGTTTTGCCTTGAGGAATGGGCAAAAATGCCAGTGGCAAGATATGGCGAGCTCATAGAGACTTATCCAAAGCGACTTGCAGCTGTAATTGACGCAAAAGGTGGTTCTACAAAGTACTGACTTTAGGGGGGGTGAACTGTTATGCACGCTGAAGATTTCTTTTATTTTGTCCTATTTGTTGTTTGCTTCACAATACGGAAAAAAAAACCATCTTCAAAGTTGTAGGCATGTTCTGTAAATGAAATGGTGCAAACTCTCAAACAATCCATTTTAATTCCAGGTTGTGAGGCAACAAAACATGAAAAATGCCATGGGGGGAGTGAAGACGTTTGCAAGGCACTGCATATGGGGCTAATCAAAGAACTTGTATTGAGAATGGTGGCAGACTCTAGGGGCTGATTAATCATAATTGGAGCAATCAAGTTTTTTGGATTAAAATTTAAGCAAACTAATCTAATCTGAGTTTGGTTAAAATTTTGAGTTTATTCAAATAAAAAAAAAGTTATAATTTTGATAAATAGATAAATATAAGCAAGATTTTATATTATTCTTGAACTTGGGATACATAATCATTGATTTTCCTTCACTACTTAAATGTAAGATGCACATTTGCAAAGAAAACTTGTATCCTGGGAGACATTTAACTGGTGTATGGCATGCCATTCACCTTGTGCAAGCGCTCCTGCATCTTGCCTAGTGCCTCATTTTTCTGACCTGTATAGGGTTGGCAGTTGTTTGGTAAGGATTTTGTAAGAAAATGGCTGCATGGTATCCTGCTTATAGTATTCTCTTTGGAAGACAATAAAGCTAATAAAAAGCATTCACAACTTACTCTGTTCAACAACTCTCCAGGTTTTAGATGGCAAGCCAAAGCAATTGATCACAGAAAACTGTAGAGTTCAAGAACTCACTCACCATTTCTGCAATTGTTTGCCCAAACACAGACCCTTGAATTGTAATAAATCTGCCGCTAAAACTTCCATGAGGGTGTTAAAAAATAAAAAAATAAAAAGGGGGTTATTCTGTTTTCATTATATTGTAAAATGAATATTGACCAATAAGTTACTCCATGCATTTGGTTTACATCTTCATTGACAATTCTCCATTGTATGCAACACTATATGCCATGTTTTCAACGGCCATTATTAAAATGATTAAAAAATGTATTTGAAAGATCATGGGGATAAAAATGGTAAAAAAAACCCTTATATGCGACGATAACAAAATGACTTATATGGCATATTTTTTTCTGATACAAATGTAAAAGAAAATATATATCATAGTTAATTAAATTTTGACATACAATGGTCATAATTATAATTTACAGCATGAGAAAATCAATTTTTTATATATGAACTCCTTTTCTTAAGAGCTTGTTATTTTATCTTCAGAAAGTTATGTACATGCTGCAATTACAGTATCAGTTGAACAAATGGCAAGTACAGAAACTAAGATCCAAACAGTTAGACATTTTTCAAAATAATTCATATATTTGTCATGTTTTCCAGCAAGCAAGCGTTTTAAACCAGGCTAAAACACCTTCATTTGTGTTGTATTTTTGTATCACCAACTCCTTTTTGTCCCTCTGGTTTCCCTGGTGGTTAATGACTTAAAGTGAAAATAGAAATGACAAGCCTCTAGCTCACTATGTGATACCATTTTCTTTATTTGAGATCCTGGTAAACATTTGCAAACACCCCCTTTCTGAAAAGTCTACACATTACAGCATTGCACTGTTAACAATGAAACAATGCTATTTGTAGGATTATTCCACGCTATACAAAACTCAAATCAAATATTTTCCATAAATCGTACCATTGTAAAACTTGGAGAACAATTTGCACATCTCTTATCATTTTGTTTGGTGTGCTCTGTTGACTGCTTGATTATTTCTTTGTATGATTATAATAATATTAGAAAGTTATCATTTCCTTGTATGCTAGCAAACATTGCCGATTATTTCCTTATGTGCTAACAAACATGGCAAGTTTTGTGTACGTGATATTACAGTTAAATAAATAAATGCATTCGTGAGGTAAATGTTTTCTCTTGACGACATAATTATAATCCTGTGAGCATACTTCTCTACTAGTGGTCATCATAATGAATGCAAATTAAAGACCTTTAGTCATTAAATGAACCTTTTGTTGGAACACAAAATGTTTTAACTACGAAACAAAAAAAGCCCTTAATAACTCATTCTATTCTTCTGCCATTTGAATGCAGTGATTGTGTACATTGGGTGGCTGCTTGGGAAACTCCGGTAAAGCTCATTCATGCTTACAATAAGATATGTAGATTTCCGCTTGGTGTAAGACAAAGTACTCAACTCGGTGATTTCAATGAAAAGATTTATTTTTGCAAGACAAACACGCTACCCTTACTGAACTATTAAATTTTGTACAAACAACTTGCATGATCATAGATAGCTCTAGGGCAGATCTTGTTTTGCTTTAAACTAAGACATTTAACTAGTCATTAGTTATTAATTCTAAAAGAAACTATTTTAATTTTCTTGTCTATTCCTAAATCTTCCCCTCGTATCATTTTATATAATTTGTATGCCTTTTCAGACAACTAAAGTCACTCTATGCAATCCTACAATACTTTAGTAGGGTATTTAGGAGCAATGCTCTCATTAGGTGATTGATAGGTATATAATTGTAAATACAGCAATCACCCTTATTCTTGTAAAGAAATGGAATATTACTAAGGCAATATCTTAGTGGAAATGTAGAAACATGCTAGGAGAAATAAATGCATGAATATATAAAATGTAAGATAGCTATGGTTTAAAACAAACAAAATAACTATAAGGAATATTTACAAGTAATTCAATTCTGCTTTTTAAATTTATAATTATTAAATAAGGAAAGTTTACTTCTGATGTTCTACATGGAAAAAAACTGAATTACAGGGAATGACCACTGTCTAATATTTTCTTCCTAACACTATTGTTCTGCACTCTTTCCCATACAGAGACTTTTACAGAGAACATTTCTGGGAAGTGTGGCCACTCAACTCTAATAGCTAGTATATGGCCAGGGTAAAGTAAAAAGAAATTAATCTTAACAGTATCATAAATTACATATTTTAAACAGAAACACTTATTATATAATCTCTTTAGCGTCTAAACAGATAATAAACATTTTTCACATATTTTTTTATAAATCACAGAAAAACCCACAATCTGAATTTAAAATATATATATAGATAAAAAGAACTGTGGTTTCATGGTTGCAACCATTAATAAAGGCACCCCTACATTAGCTTTAACATTTGAATTTACAAAAATAGTTCACAACTTTTTTTTTGTGCTTTCCTTATGGGCTTGATTCATTGCCACTAGAGATGAATATGGGCATGGACACAAATCAATGGAATACTGTGGTTAATAGCATGGGCTAAATTTGCTCCATAGACCTACCTTGTCCATCTGACCAGTTAGTATCGGGAAGCAATTAGTATCAGGAAAGCCAATGTCTGATTAGCTGCTATGTGTTAGTAAAGACAATGTTACTACATAATCACTGAAATTATCTAACAGTAATAAAGTCATAGAAAATGCTGCATAGCAACAAACAGTAGTAATGTTAAGTCAAGGACCGAAAGCACCACATCAAGTGACTTTAGTTGTCTGAAAAGGCATAAAAATACCTTTTTATTCCAGATGTCTGCATGAAGGTGGAGTCATTGATTCAGAGTGGGCTTGGATATTATTCCTCCATATGCCACTATAGATATCTTGCCAGACTTCTTGGGTTGATCATACTTTAAACAAAACAATCTTTACATCATATTGCTTGCAAGGTCATACATAACATTTTTTTGTCAAGTTGAACTTAGTGGTGACCTGAAGATCCAATGACTAGGGCATTCACACAATAAGGATGCAGTCTTAGTATGTCAACAAGCACAGTGAAGCATGCTACCCATTCATTGATTAGCTTATACATCTGTGAATGCATTCTGAAATTATAAATTAATTAAAAATACATAAAAGAAACGAATAACCTAAATATTGGTAACAGTGGGTGCTGTAATTTTAATGACTTTGTATTCTGAAAATGTTTATTGTTACAGAAACATGAGGCTTTAGGAGTTGAGAAGCAAACTAGTTATCTGACATATAGCATTATTATTATTATTATTATTATTATTATAAAATACTACCATTTTATTTGGATTTCAGGATATTCCACAGTGTTGCATATTACTGTAGGGAATGACAACTTACACATAGTGATGGGTGAATAAATTCGAATGGCACAAATTCGAATTCCAGCATTTTGCCGCCAGGGAATAAATTCGCAGGCGTCAATTTCTGATTTTCATGATTTTTTTGTGAAAACCTTCAAATTTCAAGATTTGTGAGTGAAATCCTTCAAATTTCATGATTATTGAGTGAAATCCTTCAAATTTCACGATTTTTTTGTGAAAACCTTCGAATTTCACGATTTTTGAGTGAAAACGTCCAAATTTTACGAATTTTTGGGAACTTTCCTATTTCATGATTTTTCGCAAATTTTTTGCCGTTTTGTGAATTTTGGGAAGTGAAACAGGACAAATTTGCCCATCACTACTTACACACATTGTCAGGTAAGATGTAGAGAGCAGCATGCCTTTTTATTCATATATTAATTTAAAATATTACCACGTTGGTTCTAATCACTATATTTAACCATAGAAGCAGGTTGATTGTCTTATAATTTTAAACATATTGAATAAAGCTAAATTCTGCCTGTGGCTAAATTATCAAATTATTATTTTATATTCTGGCAAAGATTATTTAAGGAATATTTATACCGATAAAATCAGAATTAAAAAAAAAGCATGTGTCATTTCAGTAGTTATGCAATTAAACTATGCCTAGAATATCATCAAGAAAACTAGGCTAAACTTGAGCTTTCAGCTCATCATTATCTTAAACTAGATCCAGCATGAAAATGCAAAATTATTTCAAAGTTTCTGAAAATAACTTGGATGACTTTTGATTTTTGCACAGTAAGCATTCCCCCAAAAAGGGACTCCAGGGATTTAATAATGATGGTTGGTTTGAATGTTTAATAGAAAAGGGAATTCTCTTGTTAACTTCTATATGTCCAAATTAACTTTCTACTAGATTTGAAATGGAATACAAATACCTTAGCTTGAATTAATCGGGGAGGCTGAAAGATTATGCCAGCACATGACAATACTTCCCCCTACAGGAAATAAATGGAAAAACACAGTGTTATACATTTACACATAATATCCATCACCTGAAATATCTTGCTAGGTTACTGTGTGCTAATGGACAGGGCAGACTGGGCTGTCAGCATTCACTTTGTTATCTTGTTTTGCTGGAGAAACGTTCTAAAACAGATTAATAAACAAATGTATCTGATGGAAATTCACTTTGTTGCTATCTTATAGGCTATTTCTGATTTTATTTTTGACCTTGGGTCCCAGTTTGGGTGCATAGCTTCTTGTATGCTGCACTGCTATGGAGACATTATCCACAGATACCTATGCATTTGAATCTCTTATGGACAATGACTCTGAAGCAATGAAGCAGTTGAAAACCAGAAAAAAAGAATTCATATTTTTTGCATACACTAAGATGTGTGAATATCTGAGTCCCGCTTGAAGAAAAGATTATTGAAGCGCTACATCTTCACTGGGTTTATTACTTATTTAAATAGTTACTGTATGTAATGAAGGTACACTCCCCAGGACAAGAATGGATATTTAGGTAATCAAAATGACACCTCTGTTGATTTCACACGGTTTCTCTTTAAATGGATTAAGGAATAAACACACATGTATATTTTTGACTCTCACAGATGTAAAAAAAAAAAAAGTTAAAGCAAAACAAAGCTAAGAAGAGAGGACAATATGTGCTACTTAATGAAAGGCATGAATAATCAAGTGTTGACTGAAGAACATTAAAAATAACCATGGTATTAGATAATAATCTTAAGGAAAGAAAACAGCAAGCAGAAAACTTTATCTAAATGGTAGAAATTGTGGTATTGTGACAGTCTGACACTGACAGCTCCATCTGGGAAGGCATTAAAATTCATTAAAGTGTAAAAAAAATACAGTAGAATCTAGGAAGACAGATAATTGCAGTTAGAATTTAGCTGGAATCGTTTTCGCTTACTGTATCCAATAAATTGTAAATAGGAGAGAGCTCTTATTTCTGTCACTTCCAACTTTGTCTACTGTATGCACATCTGCAGTTTATTTCACTGCCCTGGGACTTGTGCAAGACACTGTAATCTCATGCACATAATCTCAAAAAGGTCATGAGAAATGAGAATTCAGAAACCCAAGTTAAACGGCACACCAAAGGGCAATACAAATGTGTACTTAATTAATTACATTTACATGTGCCCAACAATCAACTCTAGAACGGCCTTTCCTCAAAATTGTATTTTCCGTATTTTTCTTCTTGAAGAAATGAATTCTTGTTTGTAACAAAGCTACATGGGATCATTAATACTTTGTGACAGCAATCTGGAAGTTTAGAACCTTATCTTAAAAGAAAATACATGGAGCCAATGGATGGCCAAGCACCAATGCCTTCATTTTGCAAATAAAGAATTTGTGAGCAGTAAAATTTAGTTTAAAATAGATTAAAGACATTCCACCTACAAGTGGTCTCTGAAATGTATACATTGTCTTGGAAGACCAACACTATAGTAAGTACCCAGAAATATTAGTTTATCATTTCTTACATTTCCATGATAGCACTTATACCACCCATTCACACCTACACCCCACTGTTCACTCCATATTTATATTTTGGTGGTCTGCTGACTGGCCATCTATTCTGTTTGGCACAAATAAAACAATTATAATTAAAACACTTTTTTCACTATTAGTTAAAAGGGACCTGTCATCTTAAGAAATAATTCCAAATCCTATTTTATGACGTTAGTCAAGCAAAATAGACTTTAAAAATTATTAAAATCTTGGAACTTTTTGTCTTGGAACTTAAAATCACAGCAAGCAGGCTTTGCATCATGCCAAAATATTGTTAAAGTGCCAGAATGGGGCACCTGATGCCCATGTCTATGGAACTTCAAAAGAGGCTGGCACATGCCTGGACCCACGAGATAGTCAGAGTCAGATGGTAAAAGGTTAAATGAGCTTACATTTTATTTTCCATAAATTAAGAACCAAGGCCTGACGCGTTTCGTGTCTACCAGGGACACTTAGTCTGTAAGCTTTTTAACCTTTTACCATCTTGTGGGTCCAAGCCTGTGCCTGCCTCTTTTGAAGTTTCCTAGTATTTGCTCCCTTTGCTCAAGGTCTGGGGCGTGTGCACCCGGGCCCACCATGTTTAGCGGTAAGCTTATTCAACATATTTAAACACAGCATATACTGTTTATATATTTGTTAAGCCCATTAGGGATGAGCGAATTTGACCCGTTTGGTTTCACCAAAAATTCGCCGCCAACGAAATGTCGCCGACGCTCATTAAAGTCAATGGGCGTCAAAAAGATTTTTTTTTTGACGCACAACACCATACAAGTCTATGGCTGTCATTTCCGTGGCAAAACAAAAAAATTCGCCCATCCCTAAAGCCCATGTCTATGCACTTGCTACACAATTAGATGGTGGGGAGTGCAAAGACATCTAGGAAGTGCAGAGTGAAAAGTGAAAGTATATGATTTACAGTGGAGACTTTTAAACAAGTTTATAACAGATGTGGATGTTTTAATAAAAAAAAAAGAATTTGGATTTCATGTTTAATTTAAAAAGGATTTTTATTATATAGATTTGCATGTCTGGGTGACAGGTCCACTTTAAAGAGTTTGCAACATACCATTGTAACTAGAAATACTGCATTACAGTGTATCTTAATTAAACAGATCCATTAGCTGCTTCTTTGGCTTTATTAAGGTAAATCATTATCTTATATAAATTATATTAGTAGTAATTTGGTGGCATTGGGGTTTTATTAAAGGGGAACTCCGGCTTCCAAACCAAAATTTGATAAAGAGGCCCAGATAACACAGAAACCCCTAATATACCCATCACAGTTACCAGTTTCTTCAAAAATAAATAATAAATGCCATTTTCTACGTTGAAAACCAGTTGTTTAGCATTTCTTCTCTTTCTGCATCATTTGAAATCCTGGCAGGGAAGGAGGGACTAAAACACTGATGTTACAAATTGTAACAACTTCTCCACAGCTTACAGACAACATGCAGGAGCTACATAACCCACAATACAATGCACTGTGATGTTCCTTTCCTTATTGAAATCACGTGTGCAGGGCATTGTGGGGTTTGGAGGATGCAGGCTGAGGACAGCTGCCTGTTGATACAAAATAACAGCCAGTCAGTCATCTTAGCAAAGTAGTCAGACAGATCAGCAGGAGAGCAGGGGGCTAGGCTTTGGGAACTTTCATAAACTATTAAAATCATAAAAAAATCTGCACATTTTTTAAATGATGTATAAAGTTGCTTGAAATTATGTTTACTTTCAAAAAGCTTAAGTTATGTTTTCGTGGAGTTCCCCTTTAATGAAGCTTTATAAATGGTGTGGACATTTGTTTTTAAAAAATAACACTAGATATCTGTTACTTCATTCTGCCAATCTCCATTCATTTCTATGGGATTTTTAAAAGAGTATCTATCAATAGGTGAAAGTTCATCCTTTGATAAATACGCTTTTCAAAATCCCATAGAAATGAATGGAGATTGGCAGAATTTCACTCTAGACTGTGGTGATCTTTAACTTCACTCTTTGATAAATATACCCCTTGAACATCTATCTGAATTGTCTGATATATCTTTTTGGTATACATTGTGTATAGCATTCATGTCAGCTATTTTTTTTTTTTTTTGTTCTTAGCCTATTTTTGGGTCCTATGATCCAACTTGGCCTTCAGTCTGCAATGCATACTGTACCTGCCTATTATGGTATATTATCTAATAGTTCTTAAGTACATTTAACATATTTTTAGAGTTATGCTTTAGATTAAATTAAATAGCTGTAAAAGTCTGCAATAGTCAATTTGTTTTAGTAGTAGGGGTGGACCCATAATTATTTCCTTATTTATGCAAACATACTCCTCTCTCCAGCTAAGGGAAACAAAGCTGAAACTAACAGTGTAGAGACTAGTCATGTTTTACTATTAACCACTTCCACCTACAATGGCCTGCCATTTGATCACTATCTTGCTATGCACAAGCAAATACAGGGGTGGCACATGCACATATTTCATGCTACAATTTGGGGCACTACTCTGACATGCACCTGCATAGAATTCAAATTTTAAAGCACATACCAAACACAGCAGGGCATTGTCACTGGCCACTCTTTATTGTTTCCCCTTCAAGACCAACAGCTTTGGTAGGAGAAACATAATAGGGATGAGAGATCCTAGGAATTAGACTCTTAGGATAGAAGAACATCTCAAAGTAGCACCTGAAAGAATATAAATGTAATATAAATCACAAACGGGAAAAAAATGTAAGTTTAGAATTTTTTTAAAAAAAAGTAAGAATAGAAATATGCATTTTGTAATGTAATATTCTTAGTCACACAGTTATTGCACTGAATATCACACACTTAAGAGCTGCTTGAAGTTGGCATAATCATTTTTAGGTTCACAAAAGCTATATAACATTTGTGCAAAGGAAAATTGTTTGCACATTGTGTATAAGTTTTCACTTTGTGAATTTAACCACTTTTATTAAATTCCCCATTAGACCTATCTTAGATATCTTCATCAGAAGGATATTTTGTGACTGTCCAACACAGAAATTTGTATTATAGTGTATGCTTAGGCAACTGTTCTGGGTTATTTGCCAGGGCTTTTAGTGTCTTTCCTGTGTTGTGTGGAAAAATGATAAAATACTGATGTCTACTCAAAGGATACAAAATAGTCTGTTAGTGTTCCTCTTTAAGGGAGATAATCAGTAATAAGAAGGGCTTTTACAGGGTGGGCCATAAAGAATAAACAACACATACTATTATTCATAGAGTTAGCATTGCTTTGAAAAATGATTTATTCTGTTATTTTTAAGCAAATAACTTTTTCACACAGTTCCTGTTCTCTTTAGAAGTTGCTCCTGACCAAATATTTTTGTTTCTCATGAATGTCTGTGTGCTTTGAATAACATATGTAGTTTGGGTTATGATACATTGATGTATTATATGGCTTTTGATGCAAAGTTCAGGAAATGGATGTTTTTGAACGTTTCTCATCAACCAAAAATCCCAGTCCAGGCTCTTAAAATAAAATGAACTTCTGTTCATCAGTAATCCAAGTAATATCTTTCATGCAGATGAATAACCCAGATGTGTGCTGCTATATAAGAATAAATACATTTTAAAATACAGTTATAAGATATTTTAGCCCTAAAAGAGAAGATAACATTCAGCCGCATTTATGCAAAGATGGGGCAACATGCAGACTGCAAAAAACAGAGGCAAATTAATTTTTGCACTCTTGCACCCAGAGGCACAGGAGAGCAGTTAAATGGCATGTGGTCATCCCCTGCAACATCCCTACCATGTGCAGCATTCAGACATGCAAGCTAGAAAGTGCCCATGGGTAGTGATGAGCGAATCTGTCCTGCCGTGAAACACCAAAGAATTTCCCGAAAGTCATTGACGTCAATGGACATCAATTTTTTTTACACGCAACGAGTGCCAATTTTTCTCGCTTCAAATGCATTAGTCAATGCAAAGTCAATGCGATTTTTTCTTGTGGCAACTTATTTTGTCTCTGCAACTTTTTTTGTCCAAATGGTGATTTATGGTGACTTTTTGTCCAAATCTATTAAAGTCAATGGGCATTTTTTGTTATGGCGACTTTTTTGTCCAGCTGCATTAAAGTCAACAGGTGTTTTTTTATGTCGACTTTTTTGTTGCAGCAATTTTTTCTGCTGCAATTTTTTTGTTGCAGGTGTCGAAATGCAGAATTTAGCTGCAAATCCATGGCTGGCCAAAAAATTTGCTAATCACTACCCATAGGCTGAAAGGTGCTAGGAAGTTTTACACTTTTTTAAACCAAGGTGCAGAGCACAACTTTCACCATTAATCCCACTGGCAAAAGTGGGGTTACCTTTGTGGAATAATGCATAACCAGTAATTCTGTGGTGTCAAAGACTATCTTTACAGGTGCAGATAGCTTTCTGCAGCAGATGTTGGATTTGGTAGATGATGCAGAAACGTGAAGGTTCTTTTACAGTGAAAGGGTTATTGAAAATTTATTGTGGTGGATCCTTGTACCACACCAAGACAGGGAAACTACATTCTCTAATTTTGATTGACTCCTCCTGCTAACCACAAAAGTAACAAAAGGTATTTTAGGTAATTTAAATGAATGGCCCCTTTGACTTCTCATCCATGATCCCTTTAGCCAAGATGTTACAGTTAACTGTTCCCACCACCCTGCAGAGAATATACTTTAGGTTTAGTATTAGAACAGGCCTCTCTCCATTTATTACACATTACCCTCTCACCATAATGGAGGGTCCTTAATGAATTATCTAAACACCACCAAGCATAAAGTGGGGAAGTAAGGTTTACAGGCATGACCCTCTGTATGAGAATGTATGAGGGCCACTTCACATGTGTTTTTTTTTTAATAATTCTCTCTCTGGCTTGCACATGCAGTTAAAGACAGTTTAAATGTGTTCCTATGGTGTGAGTTACATTTCCAAATTTTAGGTGAAAAAAAACAAACATAAGAGAATATTATTTTGAAGGCCAGGGAATATTCCAATATCCTTGGAATGTCTGTTTTCAGTGATAACTTCAACTTTCAAAGAATAATGATTAGTGATGGGCGAATCAGCGCCAGCGTCTCGTTTTTGACACCGGCAAATTTTTTTGGGCAAATTTTCTCTGGCGTTTTGTGAATTTATTTGCTGGCGGCGAATCGCGCAAATTCGCCGAAAAATTTGCGCCTGCCGAATAAATTCGCCCATCACTAATATTGATGTTCAAAAAATGTATGATGTGGCAAGATATAAGATCATGCCTAGAAGCATGCATAGGCATTTGATCCGGAATTTGTGTTGAATATTTCAAACTAGCCTACACATAAAGTCAAATACAAGAGTCCTCTGCACTCAACCCATTATCAATATATTTAAGACAGAGACATTTTGTGCATACTGCTACTGAAAAATGCCTTACCCTTTAAACAAAACAGGGATTGTTTGTCCATATATTGCAATATATTTAAGCTGGCCAACTACGTCAAAGTCATCCCATATCTGGCCAGTCCTACGCTCAATTTTATCTGATTCATTAAGAATTCTATTGCTTCATTATACAAAGGGACTAGGTTTTACCTGCAACTTACTTGCTGCTTTCAATGTAAACCCCCATACTTGGCTGCCCTTTTATTAGACACCAGTGGGATCACCTGACTATAGCTGGGAAGGGTGGGAGCCACAACATGGAGCTGGTCACTGCTCCTGTATAACTATAACAAACAAGGGAAAGTTGTGCTCACCACTATTTTTTAAAACCATTAGGCGGGGGTGCAATGAGGGTGTGACCACAAAATACATATAGTCAAATACAAGAGTCCTCTGCACTCAACCCATGATCAATATATTTAAGACAGAGACATTTTGTGCATACTGCTACTGAAAAATGCCTTACCCTTTAAACAAAACAGGGATTGTTTGTCCATATATTGCAATATATTTAAGCTGGCCAACTACGTCAAAGTCATCCCATATCTGGCCAGTCCTACGCTCAATTTTATCTGATTCATTAAGAATTCTATTGCTTCATTATACAAAGGGACTAGGTTTTACCTGCAACTTACTTGCTGCTTTCAAAGTAAACCCCCATACTTGGCTGCCCTTTTATTAGACACCAGCCAAGTATGGGGGTTTACATTGAAAGCAGCAAGTAAGTTGCAGGTAAAACCTAGTCCCTTTGTATAATGAAGCAATAGAATTCTTAATGAATCAGATAAAATTGAGCATAGGACTGGCCAGATATGGGATGACTTTGACGTAGTTGGCCAGCTTAAATATATTGCAATATATGGACAAACAATCCCTGTTTTGTTTAAAGGGTAAGGCATTTTTCAGTAGCAGTATGCACAAAATGTCTCTGTCTTAAATATATTGATAATGGGTTGAGTGCAGAGGACTCTTGTATTTGACTATATGTATTTTGTGGTCACACCCTCATTGCACCCCCGCCTAATGGTTTTAAAAAATAGTGGTGAGCACAACTTTCCCTTGTTTGTTATAGCCTACACATAAGATTGAATCAATGGGCCAATGCAATTTGATCAGACTTTTTTTTATCATTGTCTATAGCCTTCAGGGATATCTTAGAGTCCAAAGAATTTGTGTGAGCTACCAAATATTATAGAATAATACATTTAAAGTCTTTAGTGTAATTAATTCCAAAGTTCCAATCCATGGGTAAAACATAGCCAGTCATTGACATACTGAACAAATTCAGCAGATTCCTCACTCTGTAATTATATTTTTGTGCCTGTTTTACACATCGTTGTGAACTCACAGTAAGTTATGAGAGAAGTTCGGGGTCTGAAATTTCAAAGCTAGTTATATCCTTAATGCAATTGAATTAACTCCTTCAAGGGAAATGCACAGCAGTATTAAAGACATTACATGCTTTTTAATAAAAGGGGTTTAGACTCAAGGTAGCTAAGAATATTTACTTTTTATAAATTATTAAGTGCTTGTCCTTAATAGGAAGTTATTCAGAGCACGACAATTTTGTGACTGCTGGGATGGGCAGGGAGAGGCCTTTAGGAGCCCAGTATCAGTAGGCTCAGACTGCATTAGGGCTATATGGCAAGCAGTAATGACTGAGTTGAGCAGAAATCAGATAGACCCTCAAATAGAATTGTTCTCTGAATGAGCAATAAGGGGCACTTTTAAACCTCTTAATGCAGTTGCAGTTCTGTACAGCATCTTAATAAATGGTCCCAATTGTTTCTTTGATGTTAGCAGGGAAAGTATTACTAGACACTTTTCTTTTTTCAACCTAAATGACCATGTGAAAATAGATCAACCTTAACAGCTGAGACAGATCACAAAACGTTTTTCCAGTTGTAGACAGGAGACCTTACTGCTGTAGCTTGTTACCACCTATGCAAAAATACAAATCAATTTTTAATTCAAACAATATATTTAAAATCTTGAGCTCTTCCAAATAAATGATTGATAACATTATGCAGACAACACCAGGACAAAGTAGTTACTATTAGAAATTGAGAAGAAACATTGTTTATAGTCTATAAATATCACTGTGTCCGCCAGATAAAAGTTCTGTTGTAAATAAAGTTATTTGCATATTTTAACCAATTCATAGGACACATCATCAAAGTGTCTCTAAATCAAACTTGTTCTCATGCGAATCCTAGGATATAGCATATTACTATTAAAAGTTGTAACATGCTATGGGCAATAGCTTAGTTTTCCCACAAAGCTTATTTTCCTAGTTCACATTCAGTCTAGGTTCATAAGTCACTGTAAATGATAAGGGCCATGAATAGGGTGCAGCAAGAATTAACATAAAATGTGGAATTCACATGCACTTTTCTCCATCCATCAGGCTCTCTGACACTTCCTCAATAACAGGTCTATTGTCTGCTACAGGTGCAAGGGCCAGAGAATGAGCATACGTTTTGCTTCTGTGCTCTGTAAAAGCAGGTCCCAACCCATGTGTGCAGCACTTCCCAGCAGATTTCAGCAGGATGTTTTGCCAACAGGAAGCTCAAAACACATAGGGGCCGATTCACTAAGGGTCGAATTTCGAAGTTAAAAATACTTCGAAATTCGACCCTCGAATTGAAATCCTTCGACTTCGAATATCGAAGTCGAATGATTTAGCGCTAATCCTGCGATCGATCGATCGAAGGATTTTTCGTTCGATCGACCGATTAAATCCTTCGAATCGAACGATTCGAAGGATTTTAATCAAACGATCGAAGGAAAATCCTTCGATCAAAAAAAGCTTAGCAAGCCTATGGGGACCTTCCCCATAGGCTAACATTGACTTCGGTAGGTTTTATCTGCCGAAGTAGGGGGTCGAAGTTTTTTTTAAAGGGCAAGTACTTCGACTATCGAATGGTCGAATAGTCGAACGATTTTTACTTCGAATCGTTCGATTTCGTTCGACTTCGATCGAATTCGATCGAATTTAACCAATTCGATGGTCGAAGTACCCAAAAAATACTTCGAAATTCGAAGTATTTTTCATTCGAACCCTTCACTCGAGCTGAGTGAATCGGCCCCATAATGTCATTCTGTCAAAGATTTTCTACTAATCCCATTATGTCAACATGGAATAAATTACTAATAATGAGACACATCCTTCCTTCTGAAAAGTCAGGTCCAGGTAATCTATTCTTAAAAAGCTGCCATTTCTCATTGTGATCACTAAATTCATTTGATTTCAGGTTTCATAAATCTAAACCTCATATTCAAAATGTGTACATTTAGAAGCATATTTATTAGGCTGTGCAAAAAACGGCAGGGTAATATTCCAAGCTTCGATGTTTAAAAAATGTATTTAGCTCCTCACTATACTGATAGCTTTGGGGGGTGTTAGTGATCACAATAACTTTGATATTATCAAAGTATAAGGGAAAATGGTTGGTTGACCTTTCCCCTTATGAGCTAGGATTGTGCGGCTGGAGGGAGAACTCTACAGAGGATGGGCAGCATGGTAGAGTGGTTGGTTGACCTTACCCTCTGAGCCAAGCAGGTAAGGTTGGAGGCAAGTTTCCACAGTGTGGATGGGCAGTTACGGGACCAGCATGGCTAACTGGCTGGTTGACCTTACCCTCTGAGTCAGGCATATACAGCTGGAGGAGGGTCTCTACTGAGCAGATAGGCTGCTATGGAAACAGCATAGTAGAGTGGCCGCTTGGCCTTACCCTAGGAGCTGGGCTGTCGGAGTGGTTCTCCACAGTGAGGAAGAGCTGCTACAGAACCAGCATAGTAGAGTGGACAGTTGGCCTTACCCTCAGAACTGGGTTGTTGGAGCAGGTCTCCATAGTGTGAAAGGACTGTAGGAGCAGGTCTCAACAGGGAGGAAGGACTGTTGCACTCTACAGCGAGGAAGTGCTGTTACAGAAGCAACATAGTAGATGCCCTTGGAGCTAGGCTCTCTGGGCAGCTACGGGACCAGCATGGTAAGTGTTTTTTTTTACAAACCTTTATTGAAATAAAGTACAGAAATACGGTCAAGAAGCAGGTTTACGAGAGTACAATCAATAAGCATTTTAGACCATTACAGTATACATCAACCGAAGACTTTTTTTTTTTTTTTTTATTCCACGTTTATACCTGCAATAAACTGAGGTATGTTGTTGTATCTCTGTACCAATAAAACTATCAAAACAATCTAACTCAACTCATGCTTCACTTCATTGTGTACTTGGCAAGCTCCACCTACAGTATAGTGCCTAAGGTTCCAAGAAAAACAGGTGTACCATCCATTTCACAATTGTGGGGAATGCTAGGGTGGGTGCGTAGTCCCTCAAGCAGGATTCTCATGAATGTCCGTCCATGGGGACCAAATTTTTTTAAATTTCGCCGGGCAGCCCCTTCTAGTATAAAGAAGTTTGTATAACGGTACTGCAGAAATGAGCAGGGATTCCCAGAACCGTATAGTTGGGGCTAAGTCTGCTTTCCATTTTAAGGTAATGGATTTGCGGGCATAAGCGAACATTATGGAGATCAATGCTTTTTCCGCCATTGTTGGGGCTAAGTCAGATACGTGGTTCAGCAGCATTCCAAGGGGCTCTACTACAAGTGGAATATCCATCATGTTGGAAATATACTGTGCTACATCTCTCCAAAACCTCTGTATCTTAGTACAGGACCACACCATGTGGATAAAGTCTGCTGGGGAAAGGAGGGCCAACGGGGGCATTCATCAACCTGGGATGGTGACATTTTAGCTAGTATATTCAGAGTAAGCTATGCTCTATGTAAGAATTTATATTGTACCATTTTATCTCTGGATGCTCCTAAATGGTCAAAAATGGAATCCAGAATCTCCTTCCATGTCTCAGTGTTAGGGATGGGCGAATTTTTTCGCCTGGTTTCGCCGAAAAAATGACGCCCATAGACTTGGATGGAGACGTGCGTCAAAAAAAAAGACGCGCGACAAAATAATTTCGCCGCGCGACAAATTATTTTTGACGCCCATAGACTTTAATGGGCGTCTGCGACATTTTGCCGGCGGCGAATTTTTGGCGAAACGAAACCGGTCAAATTCGCCCATCCCTGCTCAGTGTCCAATTCAGGAATATCATTTTGCCATTTCCCCAGTAACTTGCCCAGTGGTGATTTCCCTGCCGTTATTAGAGTGGCATAAAAACCAGACAAACTTTTCACGTGTGTATTAGTTAGGGCTCTTACTTCTATTTGAGTGGGTTCAGTTGTTACCCGCACCCCCTTAAATTGGGATTGTGTGGCATGCCTAAGCTGAAGGAACCTGAAAAACATTTTATTGGGCAAGTCGTATTTAGCTTTAAGCTGTGCAAAATCCATCAGTTTACCTTCTACCATAATATCTCCCATATACTTGATGCCACAAGAGGCCCAAGCTTGGGGGTCTGGGATGGTTTGCATGTGCGGTAGTTTAGGATTGCACCATATGGGTGTGAGTTCCGAACAGTAAACTACCGGTTTTGGAAGGAGACCATGAGCTGTATTCCAGGCCCATACTATTTCTCTCATAGGTGGCGTCACTTTTGCTGTATATTGGCATCCTCTATAAAGGAGATTTTTAAGTTCCTCGTATGATCCAATAGTTTGGGCCTCTAGACGAGTAGCAGGGTTGTCTAGAGATGGGGTCATCCACCACTTTGCTATGACCAGCTTTGCAGCCAGGTAGTATAGAAAAAGGTTTGGGGCTGCCAGTCCCCCTGCCTGTGTTGGGAGTTGAAGTTTTACCATGGCAATTTTTGGCGTAGACGGGTGCCAATACAACTGTGTAAGGGAACTCCTAAGATGCATGGTAAGTGTTTAAATCATTACTGCAACTATATAAGGATTTGAAAGTATTAGATAATGATCTGTGTATATACTTGATGTACTGGCCGGCCTAACACCCATGGTACACTTCTGACCCTAACATGCAGCAATGAGAGTGATAAAGCTTTGATTGACATATTGTTGTTTTAGTTTGTGGATAACATAAATTAGTGCAAAAGTTTGTGGGAGAGAACTAGGGAACTAGAGTCCTAGCTGATATACACACGTGGAAAGTTTTTCTGTGCCGCACGAAAAGTTTGTAAAAACTTTGTGCATCACATAGCCCTAGAAATCAATTGTTTGTTTCCTGACTTCTTGAGACAAATCAACAAGTAAATCCCACCACACACAAGATACCGTTTTGAATGGCTTCATATAAGCATTTAAGACTCCACTGCATTTAATCTGTGTTTGGAAAACATTTATGCCCAAATGAACTAAAAGTGGTTTGCATAGCATAGTAATACCGTCTTAATGCCTTACCATATACAAGCATGACTTTTAAGGTATGTTCTTCTGCTTATTTATTATTTTTAGAGCTTTCTTTTTTTTAAGCTCATCCACATGTAAGGAAATGCATTTATTTTCACAAACTGTGCATTAAGTAATTAACCTCATATTGTACTGTAGTTTTGTTTGGGGAAACATTAATCCTATGTCAGAATAATAAAATCCAGGCTTACTAGAAAGCATTGTTTTCTTAGCCTGGCTTGATGCTTGGTTCCATGCTAATACCCACATCCTGTTTGTTAACTGCACTTAAAATAGTTTGAATTAGGGATCTACAATGTTCCCTTTTTTCCTCTTGCCCTTACATGAGAAATGATTTCCCAATACAATTAGTCTTTTCTGGTCTACTATCTCTCAAATTTCAAGCCTATGTCTCTTCTTTCAAATAAAACAAAGTTAATTTAGTACAGAGAAACCCCCCCATTAATAGCATACATGTTTACATTTAAATTTAATTCAGTGAAGTAAAGCAGATATTCCTTGCTTGTCATGCATGAGTGATGATTCTTTTCTGGAAAATTGAAGATGCAACACAAACCACAACACAGGTTTCATGCTCATTTCATGCTCCTTTTGAGGATAACTTCATCAATCTTCCTGGTTAATGGATCAGTGGGTTGCTGTATGACATTACACAGTTCATGTTAACTTTAACTTATTAACTTCACCTTTTATTCAGTCATTATGCCCTGAAGTAGGATAGCAACCTACAATGAAGATAGGTGAACGGGTGGGCAATGAACAGTAATGTGCATATGTAAAAAGAATTACCTGCAGGTTGGTTATCCCTCCATAATACCCAACTACATCAATTCTTTCATTGTATTGCAGGTTGTTGCATTTAAGGTACAATTAATGGGATTCTGTCATGGGAAAACATGTTTTTTATATAACACATCAGTTAAGCACTCCATCTGCAGAATCCTGCATTGAAATCCATCTTTCGAAACAGCAAACAGATTTTTTAATATTTCGTTTTGAAATTTGTTATGGGGCTAGATGTGGAGCTAGAAATGTTCATAGTTTTTCAGGTGCCCTCGTCCATGTAACTTGTGCTCTGATAAACTTCAGTCACTCTACTGCTGCACTGCAAGTTTAATTGATATGACTCTTTCCCCCAGTAGTCTATCAACAGCACAATGAGAAGCTAACTAGATAACAGCTCCCTGATACCTACATTGCTAAAAATGCTTCTGTACCCCACCTAGTAGAAGATATGAAAATAACACTCAGTAGTAAACATTGAGTGGAAGAAACAATAGCATAACAGAAAGCAGTTGAATTGTAAAGTGCAGGCTCTTTCTAAAAGCACAGGATCAAGCACAATGGGGCATGTTTACTAACATTGTTGATAAATATCTCTGAATCTGTTGTCCATGGCAACCAATTAGCAATTAGATGTAAACAGTCACCTACATGTTAGAAAACAAAAGCAAAGATCTGATATGGGCATGGGTATGCTATGGGCAGCATCTCAGCATCAATATTTATCTTGAATGTTGGTAAACATGCCTCAATGATTTGAGATTGCTGCCTACTCACCAACATATATACTATATTGATTGGGAACATCAAGTCAACATACACATACCAAAAATTGTACAAAACAAATTTTATTGGTACATGTATGCATAAATAACTTGACCTTTGATCTTGAATAGGATTAAACATTTCTTATTATTTAATGTTAGTATTGCTGAAAGACCAAATACTTTAACGGTAAAGACAAGTTTTCCATTTCTGGCTGATGGCTTGAGGTTTTGCTTTAGAAGTTCTACAAAACCCTTCATCCTCATGATGCTATTTCTTTTCTGAAGTGCAACAGTGGAGCAAAACACTCCCAAATCAAGCTGCTTTACAGTTAATATACTAATAATAAAGGTATAGTGTTCTTTGGCTTGAAAGCCTAACCCTTCTCCCTTCATATATAGTGATAATCATTATGGGCAATTAGTTGTATTTTTGTTTCATCTGACCAGACAACACTTTTTCCTAAAGTCTAGGGGGCAAATTTACTAATCGGTGAAAAATCGCCAGCGACAGCTTCGCAGGCAGAGCAACACTTCGCCAGACAAAAATTTGCTTAGACAACGATAATTCACTAACATGTGAAGTTGTGTCCAGGGTGCTGAATGCTGGCTCTAGCGTTAATTTGGCAAGCAACTTCGCCTGTCAATTGAGTGCGAATGAGCACCAGTGTCTGTCTCTTTTGCTAGCGAAGTTACGCCTGCGCCTGTTAGTAAATTGGCAAAATACCGAAATGACGTCACGCTGGCGAATTTTCGTTAGTCACTTCACCCTGCAGTAAATGTGCCCCATGGTCTTTGTCCTGATGATGATGTGCAATGGGGCCTGTTTCTTTTTTTTATCAATTCTTTATTTTTGAACAGTAAAATTATGGGGAAAGGGTGAGGGGTACAGAAAGGAAAGGGGGGAGGGGAAGAGGAATCCACATTTCACATTAAAACAGGTATACATTTGGCAACAGGAAACAACAAGTTTTTACTCGTGTAAGTGTAGCGACAGTGATATAAAGAACATTCAAGGCATATAACATTTACACAGTTCAGTATGGAATGTCGTTATAGATGCTATATCAATATAGATGATATCATAAATGATACTTGTCAATGATATTCATATGCAGAGTCTTTCTCTTAGGTTAAAATTATTTATTAGAAAAATAATGACATAGTAAGGTTAGCCAAGCCCTTTTAGGTATTTTACCCATGGAGACCATGTTATCCAATATTTGTGACTTTGATTATGAATAAGGTGGGTTATTTCCTCTAATTGTCTAACTTCTTCCACTTTAGATATCCATTCTTTGCATGAGGGGGCATCTATGGATTTCCATTTCATTGGTATCAAAGCTTTGGCAGCCTGTAGTAAGTGAGCGGTGAGTGGGTCTTTTATTACATTTCTCATGTCATAGCTCAAGTTCAGTATAATAGTCTGGGGCTTATCCAGGCTTATATTGTGTAATGTTATATGATTTATGATCCTAAGGACCTCGTTCCAGTAACTCTGGATAGCTGGACAAGTTATCCATATGTGGGTATGGTTCCCCTCAAGGACATTGCATCTCCAGCATAACCCATTACTATTAGGGTACATTCTATTTAATTTTTGCGGAGTATAATGCCATCTAGTCAAGAGCTTGTATATTGCCTCCCTGGTTTTAGCAGCTTTCGATGTCAGATAAGTAGATTTAAGAATGCTTTTCCACATAAGATCAGTAATATTTATATTCAGCTCGTCAGCCCACTCCTTGCGTTGAAAATCAGGTCCATCAGCTGTGTTATCTATAAGCAATTTATAAAACTTAGAGAGGGGCTTACTAATAATACCTGGTGAGGAAATTAGAGATTCCCATTGGGTTTCAGGCCTCTGCCAATCTCCATATAATTTAGATTGTAAATAGGTATGCAATTGATTGTAACCCCAAATGTCACGTGGATGGGACCCCCATCTTTTTTGTATTTCAGCTAAGGGTATTACCTTCCCATTCTTAAGAAAATCTTGTAGTCTGGTTTCTCTTGAACCCATTTTTCCCCATCTAGTGAATGACCCTTTTTCCAAACTTGGAGGAAATTCAGGGTTATTCAACAAAGGTTGCAAAATATGAGGAGTTTTTGATAATCCCAGCTTAGATTTTTCTCTGTGCCAAGTACTCAGTGTAGCACCGATCAGGGGATGCCGCCAAATCGCCTTAGGGATATGATGTTTCTCGGACCACAGATAATTGATTGGAGGTACACCGGACACACAATGTTCCAATTCTCTCCAATCTTTGTGAGTGCTTGTCGATGACCATTCCTTTATCCTGCCTAAATGAGTGGCAGTGTAATAAAAAAAGCATCGGGTAAGCCCAGCCCCCCTTTTTCTTTGGGGGCTATTAGTATAGTGTGCTTTAATCTAGGGGTTTTCCTTCCCCATATGAATCTAGAAATCAGCATTTTAATGGATTTAAAGAAGGAAATGGGGACTGTTATAGGTAATACTTGAATAAGGTATAAAAGTTTGGGCATGAGTATCATTTTGACTGCTTGAATTTTACCAAACCAGGACAACTTTAATTTATCCCAAGAGTTAGTTAGTTTTTGAAGTGTCGACAGCAACGGTATGTAATTATCCAGATATAATTTCCCAAGATCAGCCCTGATTTTAATTCCGAGATATTTGATATTTAGCTCAGACCATTTAAATGGAAAGCTGGCTTTCAAGTGATGAATTCTCGCTTCAGCAATGTTAATATTCAGGATCTCAGATTTATTATAGTTCACCTTAAAATTGGATAGGTATCCAAAAACTTTCATAAGAGATATGACTTTCGGTAATGATATAATCGGTTTCGTGAGAAATAACAGTAAGTCATCCGCAAATGCCATGCACTTATATTCCCTGCCTTTCACGATAACACCAGATATATCGGGGTCACGTCTAATATAAGAAAGAAGTACTTCCATGACTAGGATAAATAAAATCGGTGAAAGAGGACACCCTTGTCTCGTCCCATTACATATTTGCACTTTAGGTGACAATATTCCATTGACTCTTATTCTGGCAGTGGGTTCTTTGTATAATGCCATTATTCTATGTATAATCGCAGGGCCAAAGCCAAACCCGTGTAAGGTACGTTCAAGGAATGACCAAGACACTCTATCAAATGCCTTCTCGGCGTCCGTAGTAAGAACTATCGATGGAATGTTGGACCCTTGAGCATGTCTTATTAGCGATATAAGTTTAAAAATGTTATCCTTCCCTTCTCTTTTGGGTGTGAAGCCTGCCTGATCGGTATGGATAAGGTTTGGTAAGTATCTCCTAATTCTGTTTCCTAATATCTTAGCGTAAATTTTCAAATCAACATTAATCAATGAAATAGGCCTATAGCTTTGGCAGAGTTGTGTATCTTTATCCGGTTTGGGGAGTATAGTAATATGTGCTTCTTGAGCTTGGGGGTGAAAAGTATTATATTTATCTATACTATTATAGTATTGCAGAAGATGCGGGATTAACTCCTTTTTAAAAGATTTATAGAAAAGTGCAATGTATCCATCCGGGCCAGGGCTTTTCCCTGCTGATAAGGAATCAATGCATTCTTCAATTTCTTTCCAGTCAAAGGGGTTGTCCAACTCATCGCTGGCAACTCCAGATAATCTAGTGATGCCCGCATTATCTATGAAATCTTTTAAAACTTGAGATGTGTCTTTTTGGGGAGAGGTATTTTGTAATCGATATAGTGATTGGTAATATTGGCTAAAAGCTTCCGCAATACCTTTGGTATCATAGTGGACAGCATTATCTTTGTTTTTTATTGGCATAACATGCGTCTGTGGTTGAATTTTTTTGATTATTCTAGCAAAGTGCTTATTGCATTTGTCACCTAGTTCGTAGTATTTCTGTTTAGTCCTCATATAACTCTTTTGTACTGTTTGATTCAATAAGGCCTTAAGCTGTAGCCTTTTGCTTTCTAAGGCCATCAATGTGTTTTTTGCTATGTTCTCCTTGTGGGATTGTTCTAATTGTGAAATTTCTTTGATTAATGCGGATTTCTCCCTTTCTCTTTCCTTTTTAAGTTTGCTGCCCATCGATATCAAGTTACCCCAGAGTACACATTTGAGGGTTTCCCACAAAGTTTTCGAAGAGATCTCTGGGCTGGAATTATTAAGAATTATTGTCTCTATCCGCTGTTTGATTTGTTTAGTCCTATTTTCAGTATGTAATAGAAACTCATTGAAACGCCATGTATAGTCAGCCCTTAACGTTTGTGGTAAAATGAATTTCACCACTACTGGGGAGTGATCTGATAGAATGATGTTACCTATGTCTGCTGTTATAAACAATTTTAACCAATGTTGTGAAATAAAAACATAATCAATACGCGAATAAACTGAATGAACCTTGGAGAAATATGTGTAATCCTTTTGCGTCGGATTCAAAACCTTCCAAATATCTAACAATTGTAGTTTAGATAAGAGTGTCTTTATTTCCCTTAGACCCTTGTAGGAAATATTGGTCTTCTTGGAGGAAGTATCCACTAAAGGGTTAAACGCAACATTAAAGTCACCACCTAATATAAGGAGGCCTTCCGTAAAGTTGTCAAGGACTCCAAGGAAGTGCTTTAAGTATGCCACTTGACCTGAATTAGGAACATACACATTTGCAATAGTGCAAATCTGATCTGCCAATTTCCCCTTCACCATAACATATCTGCCCTCTTTGTCTGCAAGGGTTTCCAAGTGCTTAAATGGGAGGTCTTTGTGGAGAAGGGTCATCACTCCTAGGGATTTTTTAAGCGGGTTATTGCTCGTGTATATTAAAGGATAATGGTGCAATTGTAACTTGGGTGCATGACCACTTTTAAAGTGAGATTCTTGGATCATTACTATCAATGCATTCTGTTTTCTGCACTGGTGAAAAATCTGTGCCCTTTTTACCGGTTCATTTAAACCATTGACATTATATGAAATTATACATCCATCTTTAAAATTCGGTTTAGCCATAAGGATCTAAAAATAACATGCTACAATGGATAGGTGCTATCTTACACTTATCGTTTCCCTGTTGTGTGGGTATAGAGAACCTTAGGGTAGGATATAGGGTAGAAAGGAAGGGTAGAGGGGTCAACTTATGCCGCAAAAGGCTTGTCAGGGCATCATCCCTGAGCCATGGTGAATATACAGCGGCTAGGGTGCATTGCACCACTTGAATAGGGGTGAGTGGCAGACCAGAGCCAGGTGATAGCATAGAAAAGTAGTGTGGTCGCATATCCGACCCAAAACCAGCTAGCTGCTAATTCTCATATAGTAACATAATGGAGAAAGGGAATCTTATCGGCGAATATTCCAGCAGGAATATTGAGGTAAGGCACAGAACAGGTTAATGACACTAGAAAAGACATAAAAACTAAAAAAATAACCGGTTTAAGGAAAACAGCTTATGGTAGTGACAAGAGCTATAGTATAGTTTTTTTTTTTTCCATTATTATTATGTAAGAGAACATGAGCAATAGACATATATACCTACGATCTTGTGGGCCGAATTCCATCTCTGTGATATATAACCCACCGAAGGATTAATCCTAAATACCATCAAAGCTTAGTCCGACTAGTCATTGATCAGATATAGCATATGTCACGTGAAAAAAGAACTGTAGTTGAAGGGGTGTAGTGGTTACTGCAGTCCAATTTCTAGGGTCTCTGTCTTTCTCTATTCATCCTAGGTGTCCTAGGTGTTCTGGGAAGTTTCTTGGAAGAGGGGGACTGTAACCATTCCTCCTGAAGTTCAAAAGACATCTCTAGAAGTTTGTAGGTATCCATGATCCATCCCGGTAGTTCCATGGTGGGTATTTTCAGCTTTTTCAAGAACTGATCAGTATCCTGTGGTGTTCTAATGGTCGCAGTAATCCCATCCAGGGTAGCTGAGAGAGAGAAAGGATACCCCCATCTGAACCTGATATTCTTTTCTTTTAAAGAGTCAGTGAGGGGTTTTAGGAGTTTCCTCTTTAGAAGAGTTATCCTCGACAAATCCTGGAATAATTTGATATTAGTCTCTTCAAAGGATATTTGGTTAGCTTCTCTAGCTTTGGAGAGTATCTCTTCCTTAACTGAAAAGTCATGCAGGCAGCACAATATATCTCTGGGTGCATTCAATGGAGCTGCCTTCGGTTTCTGTACTCTGTGTGCTCTGTCTATCTTTATAACAGAGTCAGGGTCTTTTTGTAGAACCGAATTAAAGATTTGGAGTAGCACAGATCGAATGTCCTCAGATTGTACTGTTTCAGGGACTCCCCTGATTCTTATATTGCTGCGCCTGCTCCTGTTTTCCTGGTCCTCATTTTGCCTTTGTAGTTCTTGGATTACCCCTTCTTGTTGCTGCATATATCGGTAGAGGGCCTTTTGGTTTTCATTGCCTTTGCTAACATTCGCCTCAAGACAGTCAGTACGCGCAGCAATGGTTAATAAGTCTTTTTTTATATCCTGCATTTCCTCTTTTATTGTCTGTGTGACTTCCTTCAACATTTCTTTAATGTCACTTTTAGTGGGTAAATTAGCGATATATGAGTGAAGGTTTACCTCCTCATCCACATCGCTGTCTGCATCCGACATATCCCTGTTATAATCTGTGTCCTCCTCGTGATCGTCCTGAGCGGCCGCCATCTTGGAATCCGCTCGTGGCAGTTTTTTGTTTAGGAACAACGGGGCAATATCGCTCGAGGAGCCTGGTTGTCGGCGCCCAGGAGTTTTAGGCTTGTCAGGCTTCGGTTTATTAGTTTTCCCCATCTTTTGGAAGCTGAAATCCGCTGGTTTAGGTCAGACTGCACGGAGCCCTGAGCCTATGCGTGCATCCAGCTCCGTGTCCAGGCCACGCCCCAATGGGGCCTGTTTCTGAGGTCTTGGATGAGTTGCTTGGATTTTCCCATGGTATCAAAAGTGGCTCTAAGGTATAACTTTAAATAGAACCACAGATTCCCATTTAACTAAAAAATTAAAGGGATACTGTGATGGGAATTTTTTTTTTCAAAATGAATCAGTTTATAGTGCTGCTCCAGCAGAATTCTGCACTGAAATCCATTTCTCAAAACAGCAAACAGATTTTTTTATATTCAGTCTTGAAATCTGACATGGGGCTAGACATATTGTCAATTTCCCAGCTGCCCCAAGTCATGTGACTTGTGCTCTGATAAACTTCAATCACTCTTTACTGCTGTACTGCAAGTTGGAGTTATATCACCCCCCTCCCTGTCCCCCCCCCCCCAGCAGCCAAACAAAAGAACAATGGGAAGGTAACCAGATAGCAGCTCCCTAACACAAGATAACAGCTGCCTGGTACATCTAAGAACAACACTCAATAGTAAAAACCCATGTCTCACTAAGACACATTCAGTTACATTGAGAAGGAAAAAAACAGCCTGCCAGAAAGCATTTCTCTCCTAAAGTGCAGGCACAAGTCACATGACCAGGGGAAGCTGGGAAATTGACAAAATGCCCCATGTCAGATTTCACAATTGAATATAAAAAAATCTGTTTGCTCTTTTGAAAAATGGATTTCAGTGCAGAATTCTGCTGGGGTAGCACTATTAACTGATGCGTTTTGAAAAAAACATGTTTTCCGATGACAGAGTCCCTTTAAGATAAGTGGCCATTTATAGAGGCTTTTGACCCAGAAATAACTGACAAGTAAAGTAGAAATCCTATTTGACTATTCAAACTATGAATGTACATTGAGGGGGTTATTTAATAAACCTCAAATTTATCTGGTCTGACTTTTTGGGGCAAACACAAATTTTTCGTGAAAAATAAATAACATTTTTATAAATTTATTATTTAAGGTCAAATTGAGCATGGGAGTTTGGTTGTGTTTTTTTTAAATAAAATATGAGATAAATTAATATTTTAATAAATAACCACCTAAAACTTATAGGTCATATTGCTTGTTTTTCGCTGATAGGTCTGCCTTTGTAAGTAACTGTTAGTAACTGCCAGTCCACATAGGGGCTACTAAATGGCCAATCACAGTATTTATTTGTCACCCCAGGAATGTTTTGGATGCTTGTGTTGCTCCCCAACTCTTTTTACATTTGAATGTGGCTTATGGGTAAAAAAAGGTTGGGCACCCCCCATTCTACAGTATCAGCTGCACATTGACATTTTATGGTGGATAAGTGATATGTGTGTATCATTTTTTTTTATAGTAATGTTTCTTTTTTTTATGCCATGTGTGGACTTTGTAAAGACAGTGTGTAAAAACGCCATGTGTGACATAGCCCTAAGTATTAAAATTGCCTGTATTTAGAGGGCTGGTTTAAATTGGCTTTTTATGTTATTACAGCAAATACAATTCAACTGTAATGCCAGATTTTCACAGCAAGTGCACAACAACACATTGCAGCTGTGCAAAGATTTGCCTTAGTACAGTATCCATTCCTGCTTGTTACAAATGGAGAATGCTTAAGTAGAACTGCTCCCATGACACTGTATTACTCACCTGCTGGCAATATAATAATTTACAATACATATTACAAGAATTATTATAGTAATACTGAGAAAAATACCTTGTGTTATTAAGCAAATCTAAATCACAGAGCTAGCACATAGAGCTATTCCTGTAATCTTGTGATGTGTAATTTAAAAGAAAAAATCTTTATAAACCTTTAGAATAAAATTTTAGAAATGCCCATACTGTATGAGCATTTCTAAGACTGCAGAGATACTTTACACCAAAGAGATACTTTAATTTGAATGGAAACTTTTGGAATCACTCTGTTTCAGACAAAGAAATCTTGCATGTAAAGATGAAACTATAAAACAATACAATATTAATACTGGTTTTATGGCATTTTCCATGACAGCTTCAGCATACTTCAAAGCAATGCAGGGGAATGAAAAACAAGCAGTGTTATGTGATGTACTGAACCATACTGAAAATAAAAAATACACTGCATGATTGCTGTTTTTGATTAAAAAAAACATAGGTTGCTCCTTAAGCTTTTGGAAGGCCATTTACTGATATAATGTCTTTTTTATAGTTGCAGAAAAGTCTATGCCAATCACATATAGGTAATTATCACACCAAAATAAGGATATGGTTTGATATGATAATCACCTGACTGTGCTCTAACCAAAGTGATTGTAATATTCTGTTAGCAGCAGTTCAGGATGCAGATACCAAAAGCAATTCCTTGCATTTGGTACTGTATCTGCATCTGAGTCTTCAAAAATATATCATATTCCATATTCCATATTTACCTGTCCATGACTCCTGCAGTTTATGGTGGCCTTTCACAAGGTTATAGTTAGGGGAACATTTTGTTAAAATAAAAAAAACTCACGTTTTTTTGTAGCAACTATCAAAATTATTTTTTAAAAAAATCTAAAATATGCCATAGAAAGTATATTTTCAGCATTGAAGCAAGATGTTAATCATGATTTTTTATTTCTCTGATTGATTTTGTACACAATTACATAAGTTGCAATTATGTGCATTTTTTAAACTAGATTTTTGAATAAATATGCTCTTTAAAGGACATGTAAACCATACATTTTCCTACGACATACATACGTTGTGTACATCTCCTTCACCCAAAACAATGATTTGTACTGCATATATCCCCTCCATTCCTAACACCATCACATTTTCCTAAAACAGATATCTTTCAACCAGCGGCTGTTTTCCCTCACAACATCAGTGATATTTACATCTTCAAACAGCACACGTGCACTGTAAAGTTCATGCAATCAAGAATGCAGCATATACAGGCAGTACTTTGATAAAACGTTCTGCTTGGATTGAGCACTGTAATAGTTAAACTGAGTTCAGGAAAGGTTAGGAGAAACAAATAGGAGCAGACAGCTAGAGCAAACTTGAGAAGAACTGAGCATGCCCAGTAGCCACCAGCCAAAGCAAATTCCTGAGGAAGGGGGCTGAATAGGTTAGAGGAGGAGAAGAAATTCAAAGTGATTAAATGGATGCTGCAGCCTTACTATTAACCTTTGAACTGGAGTGACAGGTATTTAACTATTTCAAAGAGGCTGTCCACTGATTACACTTTATTATATGGGTTTTACATGCCATTTAATTTCCAAGCCTTATTATCTGCTATACAAATGATGACAGCAGCAAATGCCTTTTCTGCACTTCAAAATAACTTGATCACTGGGATCACTGCTCTAAAGTGTAGCACTATACAGTATCGCCCCTGGTAAATGTATTGGCTGAACACTTTTTTTATGCACATATTCATTTAAAGTTATTTGAGTTTGAGTTAACTTTTAGTAAGCAGTAGAGTGATACTCTGAAACAATTTGCAATTGATTATCATTTTTTATTATTTGTGGTTTTTGATTTATTTAGCTTTTTATTCATGAGCTCTCCAATTTGCATTTTCAGCAACCTGGTTGCTAGGGTCAAAATTAGCCTAGCAACCATGCATTGATTTGCATAAGAGACTGGAATATGAATAGGAGAGAACCTGAATAGAAAGATGAGTAATAAAAAGTAGTAATAACAAATGTGTAGCCTTACAGAGCATTTGTTTTTTTAGATGGGATCAGTGACCCCCCCCATTTGAAAGCTGGAAAGAGTCAAAAGAGGCCGGCAAATAATTAAAAAACTATAAAAAATAAATAATGAAGACCAGTTGGAGAGTTGCTTAGAATTGGCTATTCTATAACATACTAAAAGTTAATTTACAGGAGAACCACCCCTTTAAGCTCTTGATGCAATGATTGTTTAAATTTGAAGAAATTCACATGCTTAACATAATAAATATGATTTATTTTAGAATTTGAAATATATAACAGAAATAAAAAAAACATTTTCTTCATGTTCCATATCATAAAACACAAATACTGATGCTAGTGAAAAAAGCTTACTAATTGATGAAACAAAACTCCCACCACACCATATTAAAAAAAACCTAAGTGGGTGTGAATACAAAGCGACCCAGAACTTAGCATTCAACTCCAATATTGTGATACACCCGCTGATAAGGGGGAAGCTGTAGTTGTATAGAATTATTCTGACTACATGGAGGAGATTAAAGGATCAGTCTGTATATAAGAAACTTAACAAGGACCCTACAGTATATCGATGTACAAATCTACGGTTGATAATTTTCTTCAGGCAGCTTTGTCACATGGTTTTATTTCTGAAACCACCTATTCATTTTTAAGCCAGGAGCACCCAATCTGTCGTAATCTATACACATTACCCAAAATAAATAAAGATGCTGTCTGTCCCCTTAGACGAACAATAGATAGCACTGGAGTTTACAACCACTAGCCAACGGTAGCCATCTATGTTGATTATTTTCTTTAAAATATTGTACACAAACAGATGTATGTATTTATTTACTTATATACAGGATACAGGAGATTTCTTAAACAAATTGCACAGTTTTCCCCTACCGTCACAAACCAAACTGGAAACGACGGGTGTGCCCTCGTTTCTGCATACTTTTTCCTGCTTCTTTAGAATTTCTATGCAAACTCCTGATTTTATGATGTCAACATCCAACTGTGATAAATGTTTTCCATATTTGGATAACAATTTTACATTAGCATCAGTATCTACTGTATATATTTTAATTTCATTTTTTTGGAGTGTTTTCTTTGCATTTACAATGATGTATATTATTATTGATGTTCACCACGCACAACTGTTCACTCCTCTGTTCAGCCACATAGGATAAATCAGTCTTCTCTCTTTGGGATTGTGCACTTTGAAAAAGACCTTTGTTGAGGCCGAAACGTCAGTCTCCAAATAAAAAAACGTTGCTGTTTCCACTATAAGACCTGTGACGTGCGGATTTCTGCTTCAACATTTATTATTCCATGAAGGAGTACTCTCTACACCTATATAGCAATTTGCCCTGGTGCTGGTAAATAAGGTAAATATGACGATGATATGGGGAGGCATTTGTTTGTATGAAACATACAACCTTCTCCAGAGAACCGGTCCTTGCCATATTATGCCAAAATATCGATTACCCCACATGCCAGCCACTGCAGCCACGGTGGGCATGTAAAGGGGAAAAACCTTTATTAACCAGACCCAAATGGCTAGAATAAAATCAATTACCCAGCAGCAGCTGTAACATACATCAAAACAGTGGTACAAGTAACCATATTGACAAATGTAAGCTATTTTTCTTTTTAATAAAAACCTTTAACGTAACATATTGTAAAATATAACAATGCCATAGGTGCCAAGCCTGCACAGAGCTCCAGGTGCTCATGATACCAAAAGAGGAGGAGGGTAAGTTACCTCCTTTTTATATCAGCCCTCCTATTAGTGTCCCTCACCAATCCCTTACCTCTACATAGTTATGCCCAGAGTTCCCTCTGCTCCCCAACACCAGTGTGGTGTTTACTTTTTAATTGTTAAATGCCTGTTTTACAATCAATGTATATTTAATTAGCACAACTCGCAAACTCACTGTAAAAGAATTAATATAGAAATGTCATTGTATATTTTAATGGGGAGATGTATTATGGAATTCTCAAGGCCATGTTTAAGTGTAACAGAAGCTGTGTGAGACTGATCCAACACATGTAGAACATCAAACTTTATCTCCTCTGCAGTAAATAGGAAATGGACAAGAAAACATGAACTTATCCCCAGGACAAAGTTTGTACAAAAAACAGTCTCCTCAGCAGACAGCATCGGAAACAATAACGTTTTGATACTTTAAGCATAAAGTAATGTAAATGACACATTTATAACCCAGCGTTGCTAAGTAAAGGTCTTTAAAGCAAATATTATGAACTGCAGTTGCTTGCTGTGCCAGGTACAAAAATTTCCAACAGGCTAAATTTAATGTGTACCGCTGGGAGCAACAACTCTTCATACCAAATTATTAGCAGAGGTTAAACTTACTATATGCATTTGACAGTGATGACTTCTGCTGGACAACCATTACCACATTAATACAATTTTATTTATATTTGCCATTAAGCATTTGAATAAAATGTAATGTGGAAAATTAGACTCCATGGCGGTGTCATTTCATCTTGCACAGACGGTTAAGACTTGAGCATTTCAGTTACATATTACTTTGGTACATATAATTCTATACATGAAATAACTATGGTGTAGATTGTTACATAGAATGGAGCTTGAGAGTATGCAAACTCCATTTACAAACAAAGCATTAGAGCATCTTTGCCATAGGTGCATTATATTTCCCCACAATCATTTCAGTCACCACACATTTAATAGCCTACACAGCAAGACACTTTCTGCTGCCTGTTTAATAAAATTAAAATTTTTGCTAGTAGTAACATCTTTACCCAAAACACTTGCATGTTTATTAAACAAGACTTGAGTGCGTGTTTTTGTGATCCTGAACTCCATGGTTCAAAGTGCAAAAAAAAAGTTTTTGTAGATTAGTTGTTGCATGTTTCTGCACTCTAAAATGGGCCCCCATGAACACAGTGTTGCTACTGTGGTGGAAGAAGGTAGTGATGGGGGCAATGTACTTACCACCTGCATCATGGCCATATGGAAGACGCCAAGGCCAGAGTTGGCTTGTATCCACCAGAGCGAAATCGAATGAACAATAAGAAGCTTTTGCACCCCTTAGTGCTCCTGTACTTCTGTCTGGGTCAATTTGCCATTAAGGCATATATTGTGCCCTCTGTTTAAAAATGTGTATTCAGAAGTATAAACAAGTACTTAATTTTGTATGTGCAAGCCGGTTGTGATTTGAATACATACCTTCCTAAATAGAACCCACTATGGCCTTTGATATGGATTCTAGTAACAGACAGTGTTGAATCATGAGTAAGGGGAATAATATAAACAGTATTAATTACACTCATTTGAAGCTGTTGTTTAAGATTAATTAAATATGGTCCTTTGTGTGTTAAAGCAAAATTTAAAGTTGTCCAACTTGCCCCCAACTAGGTTGAATTTTTGCCAGAAATTACCAAATATCTATCGTGCAGGTTTAAAAATAAAAAGGACACCATTGACACAAAATGGCAGGTTCTTGTAGGCCCGCTGATCCAATGATCGGTTTAGCCTGGGGATGGCCAAATCAGGCGAATATATGAATTTTTGGCGACCTTGCCAAATCAAATGAGTGGATCTGTAAGTGTATAGACAGCTAATGATACGACAGATATGTATACTTTGCTTACTTGCCTGGTGATGACAGAAGCTATAATTGGTGTTTAATGATTTCATATATAGCTGGTTTAAATTATGAGTATTTTAGAAGCATTTTGTGAGTTGTATATAAAGCATTAGCCTGAAGCCTCAAACTTTTATATTGTTATTAAACAAACTTGGAAAACTTCTTGGTGTCCTTATATTTTAATGCAGGGAGTACATTATTTTCTGTATTATATACCTCCTTCTAGTTGCATCATGAACTCAGCATTTACATATTTAACCATAATACACTATATTGAACCCCTGCACATTTAGGGGCACATTTACTATTAGTCGAATATCGAGGGTTAATTAACCCTCGATATTCGACCGTCGACGTAAAATCCTTTGACTACGAATATCAAAGTCGAAGGATTTACCGAATTTTCTGCGATTAAGCGATCGAAGGAAAAATCGTTCGATCGAACGATTAAATCCTTCGAATCGAACAATTTGAAGGATTTTAATCCGTCGATCAAACTATTTTCCTTCAATCCAAAAAAGCTAGGAAAGCCTATGGGGACCCTCCCCATAGGCTAACATTGATGCTCGGTAGGTTTTAGGTGGCGAAGTAAGTGGTCGAAGTTTTTTTTAAAGAGACAGTACTTTGACTATCGAATGGTCGAATAGTCAAACGATTTTTAGTTCGAACCGTTCGTTTCGAAGTCAAAGTCATAGTCGAAGGAGCCAATTTGATGGTCGAAGTAGCCAAAAAAATTAATTAAGCTACTAAACTTGTGCATATAATGTAGACAATTGCATCTGCCTCTACTAAACTAGGGTTAAAGCAGATCTCACTTTACAACAAAAATAAAATAAATTAGGAAGTACACAAGTAAAAAAAACAAAATTAGGAAGTACACAAGTAAGTTTAGTCTTTGTGATTTAATGGGTCAAGAAAAATCAATAACAATACTAAGTGTTTCACTTTATACAGAGCATTTCACTTTACACTGAGCCCTTCACTTTCTAAAAACAAAACAAAGTCATAGGAAAATAATGTGTCCTGGGAAGCTGACCAAAACCATTTGCAGCCATGAGGACTTAAAAATGGTTGCGCTGACACCTGCTGGCATTTTTATATGAAACAATCTGGAAAGAGTGAAATGTGTGACCTCTTTTATACCAAATACAGGGTGAATATATTGGTGTATGTTAAATTGCTATTATTCATTAACATTTGCATAGAACTTTATGCAACAAAACAATGAAAGGGGATTAAAAAAATAAAAGTTAAAATGCCATACAAAAAAATTCAAATAGTATTGATTTTAACTAAAATAATGCTAAAATCAATACTTAGTTGTATTAAATACTTGTAAAATTGTGACATAAAACATTGGTATGTTTTAACTATATAATCCCTGCACCATTTAATGAGACTTTTAAAATTGTTTATTGACTTTAAGTACCTTCTAAATAACAGCTGAACAGAAAGTGTGCTACCCAGCAAGAGCTTGTTCACAAGATCACACCTATTGCAAGCCATTACTCAACCAATTTTAAAGCACAGATGTTTTTCTATTACTGGCTACACAGAACTGTTAATGAACATCTGAAATGTAAATTTATTTCAGCAAATTTTCAGGAATTTATCACAATACTGTATAACTGTATGTATTACAGACAATATACAGAACATATCTGTCTTCTTTTAAGTATTAACCAGCAGCGAGCAGTTTAATATCACAGATATAGGATCTATTCCAGAAAATTGATTGTTCTGTAATTTGGATCGCCATACCTTAAGTCTGCTGAAAATTAAGGGGGTTGTGTTTTTCTGGAAAGATTTGAGTTTCCTTGGGTAGTTTCAGTAAAAACTTGAATTTTTCGGAATGAAAAAGACCTAAAAAAAATATTAATTCAAGCTTTTTTCGCCAATAACTCAATTCAAGTATTTTATGCTTTTTTCACCTGATTGTGTTGATTTGAGTTTTTTACATTGGTTACATTGGGGTTTTTTCAGATATGAGATATGAGTTGTGATATGAGTTGTGAGCTTATTCGAGGTAGAAAAAACCTCACAAACTTGAAGTTTGATAAATAACCCTTAATAAACTGTTTCATTAATACAGAGGAAAAACAGAGATGGTTAAAAAAAGTAGAATTATTTGTTTAAAGGGGAACTATCAGGAAAATGAACAGTAAGTTTCAGCATACAGAAATAAGAAACTTTCTAAATACGATCAATTAAAAATTCTGTACCATTAATGAAATAATCAAGTTCATCGTCACTATTCCTCTCTCAGCATCTGTTTCTCTTCATTCTGTCTTCATGCAGCAGTTGGTTGTCAGATAATTATTGACAGTTAGATCCAATATATCTTATAGGGGGGCTCCTTTTGCCTAGAAGATGTATAAGAGCTCACGCTATTAAAATAACCAGAAATCAGGTCTCTCTACATGCAGAAATTGTGCAAAAGGCAGTTATTTTGTTAGATTTTATTTGTACTGAAATCAGTTATTTGAGTGAGCTCTAATACCTCTGCTGGGAAAGGAAGTCCAAGATATATTGGGTCTAACAACAACTGCTGAATAAAGACAGAATGAGGAGAAACAGATGCTGATGAGGGATATTGAACAAAAACCTGATTATTTCAGAAATGGTACAGAATTTTTAATTGATTGTATTTAGAAAGTTTCTTATTTCAGCATGCTGAAGCTTATTTTAAATGTTAATTTTTGCGATAGTTCCCCTTTAAAGAGCAATGGATGATGGCCTTCCTGTAATTCAAAGCTGGATAACCAGTTTCCAAATAAGGTATCCCTTTTTGTAAAAGTGAAATAAAGAACCAGAGAAATTAGGGTGAGGTGAGCTGTTAACCTATTTGTCAAGATGCTATTTAAAGTGGGTCTCCATGAGTCTCTTAAACACAGTAAAATGTTTTCCATATTAGAATACTGTAATGAAAGGGCTGTTCACCTTCACTATCTACTAGTATGATAAAAAGACTCTAGAGTGATATTATTTGTGGGTTCAGTGTTATTTAGCTTTTTATTAGGCAGCTTGCAAGTTTGCAATTTCAGCAATCTGTTGCTAGGGTCCAAATTAACCTAGCAACCATACATTGATTTGCGAGAGACTGGAATATGGATAGAGAGAGTCAATAGAAAGATGAGTAATAAAAAGTAGCAATAACAATAAATGTGTAGCATTACAGAGCATTTGTTTTTTAGATGGGGTCAGTGACCCCTCGATTCTGTTTTTGGACAAAAAAAACCCCAAAATCACCCAAATTGATTGAGTTTTTGGGCAAAACCCTCCAAAAAAACTAGAAAATCATGCAGGCTATTAACATCTTCAAATGGTTCAAGGGACCTTTGCCACTGACTCCTTCCATTCTTAAATGGTACCCGTCACCCAAAAAATTATCACATTAGTCAAGCAAAATGAACATTAATTATACTTTATAAATTATTTGAATCTTGTTTTCTCTAGTCTGGGAATTCATAATTATAGCAAGCAGGCAGGAGCCATTTTGTGCACACTGTTATTAAGGCAAGCCTTGCATCATCTCAGAATCTTGTTTGTGCACCAGAATGGGGGACCTGATGTCCATCCCCATGTACTGGCTACATAATGAAATGGTTAAGAGGCAGTGAAAGTAATTGTCTGACCCGCCTCTATGCACAGGGCATAGAGGAGGGGCAGACAATATTTGATTGACAGCTGAGATTTTTAAATGAGCTTACAACAGCTATGAATGCTTTAAAAAAATAGAAATTGGATTGCATGTTTAATTTGAAAAGGACTTTTATTATACAGATTTTTTGTCACCCTGGGTGACAGGTCCATTTTACATAAGAAACCATTTGAGTTGTGAGATCATTCGAGGTATAAAAAACTACATTCAAACTTTGATAAATAACCCCCATAATATCTAAATAGAAATATATAAAGGGACTTTACAATTAACTGCAGGTATGCATACATTTCTCTGAAAGATTCAATTTTTATGGACTATCATAGTGGCCTCCTGAACATATAAAACTTTAGAAAAGCAATAAAATAAACACTATTAATATTACTACAGAGCCTGTACACCAGCTGGGAGAAATAACACTATTTTGTGCAAAAAAAAAAGCTTCCTAGGAGTATTTTTTGGCCTAAATAGTATTGTTTTAGTGGGTGCTATTAGCCTGCAACACCAAACGGGGAAATCGTTTTCCTATAATAGGTGGCCTTTAAATGCAGATAATACATACCCGAGTATCAGTATTTTAAAACCCAATCTTTGTCGACTTATTATTTCAGTGATGTGCATGTTGTTCAGTTACTAAATCTTACTACCTGTGAGAATACCTGGAGGTCCAGTGGGCCAGCAGGGACGCCCACCATGCTCCCTGCAGCACTAAGTCTTCTGCGCGCCAATGCGCACCACTTCCAGGTTTGATGCGTACGTCTGTGTGCGTGTTTTACTTTGTCACGCCTCATGACATCATCACGTTTGTCATGAGATTCAAATATTTAAAGGGGCCTCTGCCCAACGTAGGTCTTCCTGGGTGTGCTTAATCTGTTCTGAACTTGATCCTTGCCTGTCCCTGACTATTGATACTTTGCTGCCTGTACTGACCTCTGCACGTTTACTGACCATTCTTCAGATTCTAATTTTGTACTGCTCTACTGTTGGTTCTGTGCCCGTCCTGAAACCCAGACTATGTTTTCCTGATCTTGTACTGCATTGCCTGATTGGTACAACTTTGACCATTGACTACACTTCCAGTTCCCTGTCCATCCCTCATCTGCTCAGAACCTTCCTCTCACTATAAGACCTGGTGGCATTTGAATAGCAGAGGGCTCCTCCTGAAGCAAAAAGGCTGTCATAGGTGGAAGGGTAAGCCGTGAACAGGACCTTGTGGTTTGTTCTGGGTTTGGGACACTTTGGTTATACTACCAGACTTAGGGGCAAATTTACTAAAGGGCGAAGTGACTAATGCTGGCGAAAATTAGCCAGCGTAACATCATTTCGGGACTTCGCCTATTTACTTACAGGCACTGGCGTAAATTCGCTAGCGAAGGAGATAGACTCTAGCGCTACTTCGCACTCTAACGACAGGCGAATTTTCGCTCTGGCGAATGGACGTAACTACGCAAATTCACTAAGATGCGGATTTTAATGAACGGTACCTTTTGCGGTAGACTTGCCTTCGCCACCTCAGACCAGGTGAAGTGCAATAGAGTAGATAGGAGTTCCTCAAAAAAAAATTTAAAATTTTTCTAAGTCCCAAAAAACGCTGGCGACTTTTCATTTTTTCAGGGTAGGCTGCAAAAGATTGTAATTTTTTTTTAGGGTATCCAGCTTCCCCCCTACATTTCCTTACATATGGCACATAAACTATACACTGCTCACATGTGTAGGGCATTATAACAACTCTATTTTCTTTTATTAAGGTTCCCTGGGCTTGTGTAGTGTAATGTATTTGCTGTAACATATACGTCCATTGAAATTTAACTTCCCTGTGTACGCAAATTAGCCAACGCTAGCACAACTTCGCTTTGCTTGCCGAATTAACACTAGCAAAACCTTGCCATTGTTCAGCGCCCTGGATGCAACTTCGCATTTTAGTGAATTAGCGTTGTCCAGGCGAATTTTTGTCTGGCGAAGTGTGGCGATGTCAGCGAAGCCGTCTTAATCCTTCATGATCAAGTATGTTGTCTGCCATTTACTAGGAGATTTAAATACATAACTCCATAAATAAAAATAAATCCCCATACCCTTCATGCTGTGAATATTAAATGGATTATATCACATCAAATACGCAAAATGTTCAATTATAGAGATTTATTCATCCATTCAGTTTATGACCCAGTAATTATAAGAAATCAACAATAGTCCTTAACGCACATTTTATCGCTATGGAGCACATCAGGGCCATCTTCTCTTTAATTTGATGGGGCCAAGGATAAAGGATACAAACAGACTCAATTAATCATAATATAGGGCTTTTTAGTGGTGATAAAATAATAGCTATTTTTAAATCTGAAAAATCTTTTCACTAGTCCTGGTGTCACATCTATTGAGTAAAACCATCAAGTACCAACAGGAGGAGGGCAAATTTCAAAATACCTACTGTGTAACAGCTTCAGTATCCTGCACAAGTAAGTATGTAAGTATAAAACTATTTATAAAGCACTACAAGGATATGAAAAGCTGTACAACCTTACAAAGTACACACAGGAAGGACAAGCATTATAATAAGTAAGGGGGATTGCTTGGTAAAAAAAAAGTGTTGTAATACATGTAGAATTGCATGGTTTCTGAATTATTAATATCAAACCTTTACTTGTACTGTAAAATGCTATCTTGTTGTTGGGGGTGACAGACTCTGCCAAGACCCCAAAAAATGTAAATAATTCAAAAACCACAAATAATAAAAAATTAAGAACATTTGAAAATTGTGAATTACTTTGTTATAAAGCAATAATAGCATAGACTGAATGGTTAGCAATGTTGACTCGCCCTGTTGCATTTTTGTAAATGCGTATATTTATTTTGTGCTTGCATTGTATGGGGTGCAGTTTGTCCCATATATATTCTGTATACAAAACTATCTCTAATACACAGAATGAATGCCTCTCATGGTATAAGTATTTATGATCATATACAGTACACATAAAAAAATATACAAAAGACTTATTTCTATTAAAGAATGAGAACAAAATCTGGTTAGTGCACAAAAGGATGACATTAAATATCAGACTCCATTCTGTACATTTTAATAATCAATCTGTCTCACAAATACATAACCTCCATGTAACATACTTATGTACAAAGTTACTTATAGAATGAATAATGTAAAAAAAAAAACTTGTACAATTCTGTAAAAAAATAAAAATTTGGACATAATATATAATAGTGGAACTAACTAGTGCATGCCAAGCTAGATTTGAATGACAAAATAGATATTTATGACAGAAGGCAAAATTGTATAGTACAGGATTCATTCTTCCAACAAAATACAAGCTCAGTTTCACAAAACAGATAAAATATCCATTCTGTAAAGCAATACTGTCACATAACTGAACCAATAAGAACAAAGCTCATTGCCTTATAATAAACAAGATTAAAAGTTGGCAGATTTGCTCCACATGGTTGCTTCATTCCTAAGGCATAGGATACTATCTGGCCTGCTATAGAGGGCGCCCTCTAAGGTCCCCCGCATAGTAATAAACATGAACAAATATTTCCTAAAAGGGTTCCTAATTGGACATTCTTACAAATGGCTGAGGAATATAATGCTGCACTGATAATGATTGTAGAGCAAGAAAAGTATGCAAAACATAAGGTGATATGGCTATTCTTATTGTAGTAACCTGCTTGTGTTGACATTCTGGTTAAGGATATTTCTGCTGTTTTGCCATTGTCTTATTACTCATATTCCTGTTCCCTTCTTCCTGTCTAAGCTGAGAGCAATTATGGGGCAGGTCACACCTACCTGCCATTTTGTAATACCAGAATGTACCAGAAATGATTATTAGGCTCCAATGTCTCCTCCTAGCTGTAATCTTGCACCAGTTAGCTTTTAGCACTCTCTTAATAATGTGCTTAGCTATAGTTCAACTACTACATAATGGGTTTAGCCAGAGACGTGGGACTGATCATGTGCACACATATTCTGTATAGTATGAAGAGGTGGTCTTATAAGTAGTGTCATAGATAGCTGTAGTATAACTACTACATAATAGGTTTAGCCACAGATGTGGGACTGATCATGTGGACAAACATTCTGTATGATGTATAGATCTTATGAGCAGCCACTCCTGAGTACTATGTGCAAACAAAACGAGTAATTTATGCAGGGACAATTTTAGGGGATCATAATTTATTTATATAGCAGCAGCAAGCTGCACAATGCTTTACATCCATTTATAACTAACAGGGGTTTTATGATGCTGTCCCCCTTACCTACCCAGTGCTTACCCCTTTCACATAAGAGTGGGTAGAGGGGGGGGGGGACAACACTAGTGAAGAGAGCACAACTCTGAACATCACATCAGAAATGACAACACCCAGAATTAGAAAAGAGCAATTGGGTCTGATTTAGCCAAGTTTATTATCTACAAGGATTCCAAGGTCCTTTTCCATTATGCATTTGCCTAGTGCACTCCCATTAAGTGGTTTGGATATTTTTACATCCCAGGTGCATGACTTTACATTTATCAATATTGAATCTCATTTGCCACTTGCCCAGATTGCCAGTTTGTCAAGATCATGTTGCAATGACTCCACACCCTGGATGGAATTAATTGGGCTGGATAGTTTTGAGTCATCAGCTAAAACTGATACATTACTTACAATACCCTCCCCTAAGTCAGTAATGAAGTTAAAGTGGACCTGTCACCCAGACACAAAAATCTGTATAAGTCCTTTTTTAAATTAAACATGAAGTCCAATTTCTATTTATTATTAAAGCATTCATAGCTGTAGTAAGCTCATTTAAAAATCTCAGCTGTCAATCAATATTGTCTGCCTCATCTAATCTGTCTTCCATGGAAACCTTTACTGACCCCCCCCCCCTACGCCTAGTTTAAAATCTCCTCCAACCCTCTAGACATCTTCTCTACCAAAACAGCTGCACCATTATCATTGCGGTGCAGCCCATCCCTAGCAAAGAGCCTGTAGCCCATTGAGAAATCAGCCCAGTTCTCCAAAAACCCAAAACCCTCTTCCCTACACTGATCTCCCTAAGCTGCCGATGTTGCTCGTGGCACAGGTAATATCTCTGAGAAAATTACCTTGGAAGCCCTCGCCCTCAAACATTCTTGAGGACTTCACCACCTCCTCTAACTTTGTCATTGGTACCAATGTGTACCAAGACCACCGGCTCTTCCCCAGCTCCTCCCAATAATCTGTCCACTCATTTCACCACATGCCGAACCCTGGCACCAAGCAAGCAGCAGACTGGCATGTAGAGTCCTTGCGGCAGATTACCCTATTCACCTTTCTAATAATTGAATCCCCTTAAAATAAAACCTGCCTTTCCTTCTTTGCACTCCCCCACCACCCATATTAGAGCCACTACTTCCCAGGGTGCTCTGAGAGTCAGCCTGCTCCATACATGACAGTTCAGAACTGTGCTTCCCAGCATCTTCAGCCAAAATGGCAAATCTGCTGCTTTCGACATGCTGTGGACCAGCTCCCCTACCCTTCTGTCCCCTACTTCCCCTCTTGACTGTAACAAACCTGCCTCCCTCATTAGCCTCCATTGTCCCTTCTCCACCCCCACTACACTGGCCCCTGCCAGTGGTTGCTCTATGAGCCTCCTTTCCTCCCCCACGTTTACTAATGCCCTCAATGCTGCCAGTTCCCCCTTAGAGTCTGCAGTTCAGATTCCAAGATGAAAACCCCCCCCCAACATCTCTCACACCGAGTAATACCAGAAAACCCACTTGCACTCATATCTACACTGGATACTTACAGTCTTAAGATTTTTAACACTGCTTAACACTTAATTTACATGCAACACATAGATTACATGCAACACTCACTTAGCAGCTCCCACACTCGCTGTGCAGACAGAGACTTACTGAGGTTTCAAACCAAAGAACACTAAGCATGATCAGAATTAACCTGATTAACTCATACCCCTTATTTAGCAGGCAGAGGGAAGAGAAGAAATATGTTGTTTGCTACCAGCAGTAAATACCAACTCCTTATTAAAATTAAAAAATGTTCCCCATAGAAACTATATCCCAGACAAAATAAATGCACTAAATATATCTACCAGCTTACCCTAAAAAGAGAAACAGAGAAAAGTGGGTTACCTCAGTCAGATCACACTCAGAACACACAGCAGTCACTTACTCCCTCCTTGCACTCAGCTCTCCAAGCATGCACAGCAAACACCAAAAGTTTTTAACGTTTCTTAACACTTAATTCACATGCAACACTTATGGGCAGATTTATCAAGGGTCGAATTTCGAATATGAAAAACTTAGAAATTCGAATTCAAAAAGACCAACCGAAATTAAATCTGAGGTTTTTTTTTTTTTTTGGCCGAATAGGCCGTTTTGATTAGATCGAATTCGTTATCCAAAAAACCCTTTGATTTTTCAAAGTCCACCAATTGACTCCAAATAGATTCTAGGAGGTTCCCTATAGGCTAAAACAGCAGTTCAACACGTTTTAGATGGCAAATGGTCAAAGTAAAATTTTTAAAGAGACAGTACATGCTAAATTTCAAAATTAGAATTTTCTATTTTTTTTCAAATTCAAATCGAATTTGGACTATTCCCTAGTCGAAGTACACAAAAATTAGCTTGAAATTCTAATTTTTTAAAAACTAATTTTCACTTTGACCTTTGATAAATCTACCCTTTAGATCACATTTAAAGCTTGCTTAGCAGCTCCCACACTCGTTGTGCAGAAGAAGCTCTGGTGGTAACTGCAGCAAGCAACAAATAAACAAAATTAATTATTCTAATCAAAAACTGGGAAGCAGACTCAAGTGTAGTTATTGGAAGCATACATTGAGACAAAAAATACACTTTTTTTGCTCCCAAATAGGCACGATCACAGAAAAAGAAATTGTTTAGGTTGGATATTGGAAGCGGTGGCGGATATGTTTCCTGCACTTCCTGTTCAAGTTCAAGTCTAAGCCAGTTGTTGTAGCATTATAGTTGTCTAAACCCATTAGGATAATGGCACACCAAGCAAATCCTGATCTTCTAGTTACCTGCAGCAAAAAACAGAGCCTGCACTTTGCATGGATTTCTACTCTTAGCTGTTGTGTGGATTTTGTTTTGTTGGTCATGTAAAGTGTGGTAGCACTTTCATAAACGTGAGTATTATAAGAAATAATCTATGCCCTGTTGTGAAATTAGAGTATATGAGAAGTCATATCATTATGGGACAATGGGACGTATATTATAAAATACCTTCATGCTTCCCAAAGCTTACAACCAAGGTGCACAGTCAATATGTACTTGTATACCATATATAGAGTATATTTACAAACAAAACCAGTGCACTGATGTGGTAGATAAAAATGAAGTAACTATTCAATCACATATCACTTGTGTGCAGTTTCAGTCATAATTATACCTTCTTTTGTGCTAAAAGTCCTAATGACAAATAATGTAATTGAATAGTTCCTTCATTTTTATCTAGCACATCAGTCCATATTGACTGTGAACTGTGATTGTAAGCGTGAAGCATGCTGGCACTTTACAATATACATATAATAGACAAAGTACCCCGAAGTATAAGGATGTTATAAGTCCCATAAGAGTCCCATAATTATATGAAAGAGCAAAGGTGGCGTGATTTTATGTTTTTTGATTAAACAGAAAAAGAAAAACAAAGGCAAATTATGTTTGTGTAGTTTTTTTGTTTATTTAGAAAAAATAATTAGTAAATATTAAAAAAAATATAGTTCCCCCTCACACAGCCTTTCCCACGGGGTGTTCTCCTCAGTCAAACTTCATCACACTGTTCCCCTCAACACAGCATTCCCCTGAATTAGCATTTCCCACACATTGATTGAATCAGCCTTCCCCCATACTGTTCCTCTCCACATAGACTTGGCCAACACTGTTAATCTCCAGATAGCATTTCCCCATAGTTTTCCCCTCCACATAGCCTTCCCCCTTACTGTTCCCATCCACATACTGTTCCCCTCCACATAGCCTTCCCACCCCCCATACTGTTCCCTTCCACATAGCCTTTCCCCCATACTGTTCCTTTCCACATAGCCTTCCCCCTTACTGTTCCCTTCCACATAGCTTTCTCCCATACTATTACTCTCCACATAGCCTTCCCCCATACTGTTCCTTCCACCATACTGTTCCCTTCCACATAGCTTTCTCCCATACTGTTCCCTTCCACATAGTTTTCTCCCATATTGTTCCTCTCCACATAGCCTTCCCACCCCCCATACTGTTCCCTTCCACATAGCCTTTCCGCCATACTGTTCCTTTCCACATAGCCTTCCCCCTTACTGTTCCCTTCCACATAGCTTTCTCCCATACTATTACTCTCCACATAGCCTTCCCCCATACTGTTCCTTCCACCATACTGTTCCCTTCCACATAGCTTTCTCCCATACTGTTCCCTTCCACATAGTTTTCTCCCATATTGTTCCTCTCCACATAGCTTCCCCCATACTGTTCCCTTACACCATACTGTTCCCTTCCACATAGCCTCCCCCCCATACTGTTCCCTTCCACATAGCCTTCCCCCATACTGTTCCCTTCCACATAGCCTCCCCCCATACTGTTCCCTTCCACATAGCCTCCCCCCATACTGTTCCCTTCCACATAGCCTCCCCCCATACTGTTCCCTTCCACATAGCCTTCCCCCATACTGTTCCCTTCCACATAGATTTCTCCCATACTGTTCCTCTCCACATACTGTAGCCTTCCCCCATACTGTTCCCTTCCACATAGATTTCTCCCATACTGTTCCTCTCTGCATACTCTTCCCCCATACTGTTCCCTTCCATGTCTTCCCCAATACTGTTTCCTTCCACATAGCCTTCCCCCATACTGTTCCCTTTCACATAGTTTTCTCCCATACTATTCCTCGCCACATACTCTTCTCCCCATACTGTTCCCTTCCACATAGCTTTCACCCATATTGTTCCTCACCACATAGCTTTCCCCCATACTGTTCCCTTCCACTTAGCCTTCCCCCATACTGCTCCCTTCTACATAGCTTTCTCCCATACCGTTCCTCTTCACATACTCTTCCCTTCCACATAGCCTTCTCCCATACTGTTCCTCTCCACATACTCTTCCCCCCATACTGTTCCCTTCCACATAGCTTTCTTCCATACCGTTCCTCTCCACATAGCCTTCACCCATACTGTTCCCTTCCACATAGCCTTCCCCCATACTGTTCCCTTCCACATAGCTTTCTCCCATACTGTTCCTATCCACATAGCTTTCTCCCATACTGTTCCTCTCCACATAGCCTTCCCCATACTGTTCCCTTCCACATAGCTTTCCCCCATACTGTTCCCTTCCACGTAGCCTTCCCCAATCTGTTCCCCTCCACTTAGCTTTCTCCCATACTGTTCCTCTCCACAGACTTCCCCATACTGTTCCCTTTCATATAGCTTTCTCCCATGCTGTTCCTCTCCACATAGCCTTCCCCCCATACCGTTCCCTTCCACATCTTCCCCCATACCATTGCCTTCCACATAGCCTTCCCCGTACTGTTCCCTTCCACATAGCCTTCCCCCACACGGTTCCTCTACAGTCTTCCCATGATACTCTTCTTCTTTCATACAGCCTTTCCCTATACAAAGCCAGACATCATTACACAGCCTTTCCCTGTACAAACTACAAAGCCTTCCTCTCAACTTCCTTTCAATCAGCCTTTCCCTCCCCTCAACATTCTTCTAACAGTGTTTCCCACCCCCAGCCCTTCCATTAGCTGTACATCCCCCCTGCCCTTCCATCAGTTGTACATCCCCCCCTGCCCTTCCATCAGTTGTACATCCCCCCCTGCCCTTCCAACAGTTGTACATCCCCCCTGCCCTTCCATCAGCTGTGTCTCTCCCCCTGCCCTTCCATCAGCGTGCCTCTCTATCCCAGCCCTTGGTCTCACACACAGCCCTTCTGAAACGCAGCCCTCCCGCATTATAAGCCCACAAAAATCGACATGCGACTAGAAGAGGTAGAATAATTTACGCGCCACAGTATGAATCCTGCGCTGCACTGCAAATGCACTAACTTCCGGGTTCCGGGTTACAACCGGAAGTCCTGTGAGTAGGAGAGACGTCGGGGGTGCCCACCCAGTTCCATAGCTGCAGGGCTGATCGCCCTATTGCCTTTTTTTCAAAATGCATTGCAGAACATTGAGAGGAGTTTTACTGGGGTTTTGTTTTCTAAACGCAAGGTAAATATGTAACATGCAGATGCAGTAGGACATGGGTATTATATGGAGAGTGTAGTTTTAATTTGTTTGATAAAAAAATGTTTAGTGATAAGAATAGTATTTGTCTGCACATTATACACCTTGATAACAGAATGGAAATGTCTTTAAAAGTTTCCGTTTCCTCTGTTTTAGTTAACCCTTATTGGATGTATCCAGCTATTATTCCACTTCTGCAGGTTCAATAGTGCCTGGGACCCAGGAGAATAATACAGTGGTATATATTTGTTATTATATGCCCTCTGTTATAAATCTGACTCTGATGTGTTGTAAAAATGTGAACATGTAGATATTTAACACAATGTATTTATGCAATACGCGCCATGGGCAACCTGCAAAATATATATTTGTAACTGTGTTTAGTGATATCATTGGTTATTACTGGTGTTTAACCATGTAATGTGTCACATGACTCACTGAAACATTTGTGTTAAAAAAAATAATGTAAAATATGTGGCTATTACAAGTTGCCTCGGAGTTGATCTAACTTCGATGCTTTGATGCTTTTAGCCCTGTGTCTGCAACTGTGCTGAAAACAGCATCACCTATGAGCTTACACTTGGAGGTTTCAGTGTGGAAATGAAAAATATGCATAGGAGAAAATATACACTGTGTGACCTAACCTAAAGTTTATGCATGCATAGCCACTCTCAAGTGACTAAGTAAACTTTTAGTGTTTACTGATCAAACAAATAGTTTGGGATTTGTATTACAACCCTTATCTAAACCATTTGCTGTTAAACTGTTTGCACACTGATAATTAAGCCTAAAAATGACACAAATTATTTAACAGGCTCTAGACAAGCACATTAAACAGCTGACATGCTAAAATTTAGAAAACGTGGAGAAAAGCAGTGCTATAAACAAATAATTCAAAGGAAACTTGTGGAAATGTCATAGTTTGGGTAGATTTGTAGACTGGCTTTTTACAATGTAGCAGTTCTTGCCTCTTTGTTCTTCTGTGCCTTATTCTAGCGTTTGTTTGCAGCATATGGTAGTTAAAGCCTATTACTGGTTCTGTTGCCTTTAGAGGATTATGCTTTCCTACATATAAAGAAACACAAACCTGTATATAGAAACATTGCCTTGCCATATTAAAATATTCTTTCTCAACACTATTGACTGGGTAATGAAGTAAATTGATAAGTGTCACAAATAACCCCTGCATTCTCCAGACTTTTGAATAAAATACAGATATTAGATTTGCTATCTTAACACCTGCTATCCAGGATTATCATAAATGCAAGAAAGCTTTTTCACCACAAGGCTTTTTATTACAGGGATAGCCCAATTTAATGGGGGTGCAAAAAATTTAGGCACCCTCAAGTAAATTTAAATTTAAGTTTTTTTTCCCCTGGGGTGGTGCTCCAGGAAAAAAACTTTAAATTTACTGGACTTCACAGTAATGCAGGCTTTCCTTGTTAAAAAAAGACAATTTACCAGTTTGTCTAACATACTGTCCAGCTGACTGTTCTGCCAACATATTCATATCTGTTCCCAGTTATCCCACTCTAGGTGGGTGCTTGGGTAACATATTTATGTTCTGTATCTGTAAAGGAAGGAATAACCGGGAGTGCGGTAGAATGTAATCAGTTTTTTTATTTATTTATGTTACATTGAGGCATATTGTCTTTGCTGAATAGCTGGCAAAAAACGTACAACCTTTGGTAAATCTGCCCTATGGATAAGTCATTAGGATAAATACATTTTCCCTTGATTAACCTGCCTGCAGTAGTGCAGGTTTAACTGTGGGTGACAAATCTTACCATGTGTCAGTGTTGGACCCTTTTTACAGGTTTACAAGTTTAATCTATAAAATTTTATGTTTCCCCCATCCCCTTAAAGCGCACCTGTTGGGCAAAAATATTATCCCCAAAGGTGCGGGCTAATAGAGCCTGCACTCTGGTTGGTGGTAACAGTGCCCCCCGCCAGTGCTAGGCCACCCACACCAGGAGGGAGGGCTGCTTTTCCCATATTTCTTTCCCTGACCCTACCCTTTTTTATTTTCTGTACCCTTATCCCTCAAGATATTTGGAAAACCTCAATGAAATAGAGATTTTCAAAATAAAAGGCACAAGGCTGCAGACAAATTAATGCACAATTTTAAGTCATAGTACAGGTATAGGATCTGTAATCTGGAAACCCGAATTATGGGAAGGCCATCTCCCATATACTCCATTTTATCCAAATAATACAAATTTTAATTAATTATTTCCTTTTTTTCTGTAGTAACAAACAGATGAAAATGAAGTGATTGTGTTAAAACAAGGTTTTAGTTCCTCACATTTTTATGCAATCTTTTTTTTGTTCAACCCACTGAATTAAAGCTGAAAGACTGCAGTTCAATTGCTTCTGAGCTGTTTCATTTAAAATTCATTGTCGTAATGCACAGAACCAAAATTAGAAAAAAGTTGTCCAATGATTTGTGGACCTAACTGTAATTAATCCTTATTGGAAGCAAAACCAGCCTAATGGTTTTATTTGATGTTTATATGATTTTCTAGTAGACTTAAGACATAAAGATTCAAATTATGGAAAGACCCATTATCCAGAAAGTTCCAGGTCTTGAGCATTCTGGATAACAGGTCCTGTACCTGTACTATAGTTCCATAATTTTTACTACAGGAAATAAAAGCTTTCTTTGTTATTTCAACCTATATGATCTTCAAACTTCAGGTGCTCTCGGTGCAATATGAATAATTTATAATGTAATGTCACAAAGCAATGTATTTAGTTGCTGACTGAAGTCACTTGTCACAGGACAACGTATACAGGTGCTGAGTGATGTCTCTTGTTGCAATGAAATGGATATGGTATTCTGAAGGATGTCACTGTTTTCAGTGCAAAATAAATGGCTACTGGGTTATACTACGGGTATAGGACCTGTTATCCAGAATGCTTGGGACCTGGGGTTATCCGGATAATGGATCATTCCATAATTTGGATCTTCATACTTTATGTCTTCCAGAAAATCATGTAAACATTAAATAAATCCCACAAACTGGTTTTGCCTCCAATAAAGTTTAATTATATCTATATAATTATAGTCTGGATTATTTGGATAAAATGGAGTCTATAAGAAACAGAGCTTTCCGGATAATGGGTTTCCGGATAATGGGTTTCCGGATAATGGGTTTCCGGATAATGGGTTTCCGGATAATGGGTTTCCGGATAATGGGTTTCCGGATAATGGATGCAAAACCTGTCCTGCCTAAAGAGCGGTGTATACAAACTAATTACATGTGCTCAGCCACTGGTCACTGTGCAATGTAATTGGTACCTGTAGTTAAGAAATGAATCTAGCTACAGGACAAAATATTTGTTTCTGGAGCAAAACTCTTATATATAAAGTTGTTCAGTAATATTTGAACATAAAGCCACTGTTCCAAGCTGACTGAGAAAGTTTACCTGATCATATGAGAAAAATTTGAATTCATATAAAGCAAATATACATGCCAAAATGGGGTTCAGAAGACAGCCATTTACCCTGACCATACAATTGTAAAATGAGTTTACTATCCCAAAATAGGCCCAATATACTGCTTAATGTCAACAATTAGCATTTGTGCAATCTTGGCTTGTGTATGGGATAGCTTAAAGAATGTTTGCACAGTCTAGGTTTGGTAGATCATCCCATAATTCATATAAAAGGCATATTCACCATGTCTGATTACAGGCCAGTTAAGATTAAGCTGCCCTGGATTCCAAGCCACAAATTCTTATAATAAGGCTTCTGTCTGTTCCCATGTACTGTCTTTTGAAAATAATTCTATCTGCTAGAGTTAAAGGACCTGTAGCATCAAAAAAGTTATATTTTCTTTTAGATTTTAAATTTAAAGTGTCTATTTGCTGTTTTTTAGTACATACACATAAACTGTTTCTTGGCAAAAAAATATCTTATGAGAGATGTTTCAGTTTATTCAGTAGAGAGATATGAATGACAAAACCCATTATATTCTACACATTTACTGGTGCTGGGTATCAGTACATTATGGTTAAATGGAGCTGAAAATGTTTAATTTTTTTGGTGTTACTGTTCCTTTAATTATCAAAAGGCCCCACCGGATAGCGGTGCTGTTGCAGTACTGGGACCAGTTTTTTCTGACCTGCTATGGATACCTCCCATGATCTGTGATTGTGCTTCCACTGCCAAAAATATTTGACCCTTGATCCTGCCCTCTATTGAAGGTTTAAAAATCCCATCAGAGTGAGGACCGCAAGTAAAGTACAACGTAACTTGTCAGCGATATATATATATATATATATATATATATAAATGTAATTGCAGTTCTCAATTTTCTTTCCCTCTTTTCTTTATGCAATCCCCTTCCTTTTCATCTGCATCTTTTATTTTCATATTAATATACATCAGTTGACCCTGTCCCACACCAACAACAGAAACAAGGGGGATCCTATTTTGTTACTATAGCTAACACTTAAACTGTGTTTTCCTAAATGCAGTTGCATTTGAAATCAATATTTCCTTTCCCTTTCTGCACGTCTGCTAGTAGAAGCTGTATTTATTGAACTTTAAAAACACTTATATTTTTTAAATGGAAAGTTGCTTTGAACTACCAATTGAGTCATGGACCTCTGAACCATTTAATGCTTTGGCAAACTTATATTTCAAGTAGTTGTGCCTTCTTTTCCTACGAGTCACTATACCATTTAATGCTGTGGGTCATGTGCTATTTACTGTTTTAGCTGTGCAAATGGTAAGCAATTCATGTATTGATGTGCTATCTACAGTCACACACTGCCTGTAGTTTATGTGTCACCATTCTTTAGTACTGTCTGCACCAATATGATTGTTTTTCTAGCAGCATGGGTTTGTTCTGGCTTTGGAAATGTGATTTCTGCTTAATCAGATCTTTCTGGATAACAGGTTTTTGATACATACCTGTAACATATCTGATACACTGCAGTGCCATTTTATAATATATGGTTTTAAGTATGAAATGAATTCATCTTTGTTATTTTGGTGTTAGAATGTCTTTGTTAATTTGTTGTTTAACCCATCTTTTGTATACCTCTAGTGCTGCATAATATAGTGCTGCATTATGTTAATGCTATCAATTGGTGTTTTGGTATGGCTATGAAATGTATTTGCATAAAACAAAGCCAGACTCTCAAATTCTCCAGAATATTAATTCTAATATAGCCTTCAAGCTTGAATTTATGTTATTCTGTATTTGTTTTCACAGGTATCACTACTGAAAACCATGTTGGAAACAATTGGTAAGCAAAATATTTAGTAAAATTTGCTTGAAATGTATATAAAATGTTTGTTATTAAAGGGAAAGTTGAGCTACTATTTCCTGTGATGGTTTTGAACACATTAAATAAAAAGTAAACCTTTTATCTATGTCTAAAATAACTCTAAACATCACCCAGAATAATATACCATTCTCCCCGCATTGAGTCTTTTGGTTTCTAAAGTCAAACAGCTTAACTTCAGGTTTTTAAGCTACTTCCTTGTCTAGCAAAGCTCCACCCTGGCCTCTTTTTCTATCTTTGACTGTGATCACCTCGAAGCGGTGCCTACTGTGCAATGCTGATGCAGCCTTGTGTGAAATAAGCCCATTCAACAAATAATCTATGAACAGCAATTTGGGGAATTTTGAAAATTAGAATTCACTGAGGATTTTGATGACCTGTATCTTGGTCTGTCTTGATCCTGTCATTATATAGTGATAGATGACCTTCCAGACTTTGCATATCCATATATGGTATAGTGTACCCCTACTATAAAATATATGTATGCGTGTTGCATGCCATACAGTTTTACGCATTTTCCGAATAGCAGTTCGCGGCTTTGTTTTTTGGGACTGCTGGGAGATGTAGCTCAACAATGTTCGGAGAAAATCATAGGGGCCTATTAAAGTGTGTTAAAATTGATGAACTACAATTTACTGCATTGTTAGCTCTTCATTTGCATAAGTATGGGAGCTTTGGTGTTATATTTTAATATTAAATAAGATGAAAGTGACTTTTCTATATAAATTATATATTAAATTATATATTAAAACAGCCTGCTTAAAATGAAGCAGTCCTGGACCCATGGTTCTGTAGCCTTCCAACTTTGTCCCACAACTCATCCTTTATCTCCCACAAAAGGATTAACCTCGTATCACACAGCTGACCCACTATCTCAACCCCCACCCCCAACCAAGAGAATGTTTCTGCAGAGGATCCTCTTTATCAGCACTGGTTAAGCCCCATTCACACAACTGACCCTACATAATAGCTCCCTTGCTGTGAGCTACAATAAGAATTCCTACCAGCCGAAGGTTTCTGCAGATGCTGGGTGAACCTTTACAAATGCATAAAAAGTACATGTATGGGACATGTTATCCAGAGTGCTCGGGACCTGGGTCTTTCTGGATAATGGATCTTTCCGTAATTTGGATCTTCAAGTTTACTAGAAAATAGGGATGCACCGAATCCACTTTTTTGGATTCGGCCGAACCCCCGAATCCTTTACTAAGGATTCGGCCGAATACCGAACCGAATCCGAACCCTAATTTGCATATGCAATTAGGGGTGGGAAGGGGAAAACATTATTTACTTCCTTGTTTTCTGACAAAAAGTCACGCAATTTCCCTCCTTGTCCCTAATTTGCATATGCAAATTAGGATTTGGTTCGGCCGGGCAGAAGGATTCGGCCGAATCCGAATCCTACTGAAAAAGGCCGAATCCCGAACCGAATCCTGGATTCGGTGCATCCCTACTAGAAAATCATATAAACATTAAATAACTCCAATAGGCTGGTTTTGCTTCCAATAAGGATTAATTATATATTCATTTGGATCAAGTACACAGTACTGTTATATTACTACTGAGAAAAAGGAAATAATTTCCTTTCCTAGATTTGGATAAAATGGAGTCTATGGGAGATGGCCTTTCTGTAATTCTGAGCTTTCTGGATAACGGGTTTCTGGATAACAGATCCTATACCTGTACATACTTACTAGTGATGAGTGTGTTGATGTGAAACCCACGGGGACCCACCGTTTTACTGCCAGTTGGGTGGGTTCAGGTTGAAATTTTGGTGACCATTGCGGGTTAGGGTTGGGTACAGGACAGACTGGTGAAGTACGCTGCTTCTCTGCTCTTGAAGATGTCTTGGAGCCAAAGATGCACACAGAAGTAACTTGCAGAGAGAAGACAAGAGTATGGCTTGGGCACGGGTCCTACTATAGCAACATGTTGCTGGTTGCCAGTTGCAAACTGCAGAGAATTTAAGCTACATTTCTAGCTAGTGTGTTTCAGTGGACTACCTTATGACAGATAGTGTAGGCTTTATCACATTGACATTAAGTGTGGTGGCAGACGGAGATTAGTCGCCCAAAGTTGCCTCGTTGCTCGGCGACTAATCTCCCCATCTGCCACCACTCTAAAGAGAACTGCTGTTACCTTTCATTTGTTGTCCAGGGAATACTAACCTGGAAGTATTTAATCACACTTTTAAGTGTAGTTTTTTTTTAGTGCAGATTTATTTGTTGTTCTTTCTTCCTGGAGCAAGAGTGAGCTATGTATGTGTTGTTTTATGGGTCATCATCATCTGTGCGTTTATATTGGTTCTGTTTCTACTTTTGTATGTTAATTAATGGGGTATTTCACCTTTCAAAAACCCAGTTTTAGTTTAGTTATTATCTTTAGATGGTACACCAAAAAAAATGTTTTCAGTTCCAGTGTTTATGTATTTTTTTTTTTTTTACCATTGCAGTGGAACCCAGTTTTCCTGGGGACTGCAAAAAATCTCAGAACAATCTAGGAAAGCATAACTCGGGAAGGAAAATATGGGCTTTACGTGTACCAGACCACAAAATAAAGATGTAGCTGGGAAAAATATGCGGGTGAATAAAAGTGGGGTTCCATTGTATTATTACTATTCTGGTATTCTCCTGTCCTGCCTGCACCTGCAGGCACACACAGTGGTTTGAGTATGCAAGATTTTGCGTTTCTTTGCTGAATCCGTTGTGTTCTTCTATACCTGGGCCAGCACAATTGCTTCAGGTGCAGGCAGGAAAGGAGGCTAATTGTTGCATACGTGGTGATTGGCCAGTACGTATGTTCAATTTGTTCTCTATTTTTCAACAAATGCACAAATGACTCTCCTCTTTGACGCTGTGTATAGAAAATGGCTGCCTGTTTAACATTACAGTAAGATTTATGAAAACAGGACAGGGCAGGCTAACAGAGGGGCATATACAGGGAAAATTATGCAGGTCATGTGGGGAATATTTACCCAACCTCCAGACACAATAAGGATATGAAGGGTTTACATGTCCTTCAAGTGTTATTAAAGTCAGGTGATATAGTTGATACAATAGTTGCTAACATTCCATAGATGCTGTCAATAAATGTATCTAATTTAGCAAGTAGAGTCTGCACCTGGTGGGAACTCCTATGCAGATGGCCATGTTGAGAGACAATCAAATTGGCCATCCCAGCTTGCTTATAACATCACACACATGCACATAATGGGCGCCTGGGGAGGCTCTCTAATTTAGCACATGCCTGTTAACAAACATGGCCATCTGCACTGGGAGCTCACTCTTAGTGCGAGTGGCATATCGCTTGCTACGAACATTGTTTCACTTTGGCATTTGGGTTTTCTTAGTCAGCATCTCTGGTGGGGTAAACTCTTTTCCTCTGGTAGGTGCCCTGTAATTGTGTCAGCAAAACAGCCTCTTTCAATGCAGGGGCATATATCGATGTATACTAGAGATACCTCCAGAGGAAACAAGACCTCAAAATGCATAAGGTTTTATGAGCTCTGCTATTTTATGTAAATTGGTTTTAAATCTGAAACTGTCATTGGACTTCATTCAGCTATTTCATGCTTGCTTTACAGGATGTTTGTGAGTACTTTTTAAATGCCTGTATTGTTTTAATTTGATAAAGCTGTGTTGCACTATATATGATTTTTATTGTTTCATGTGATTACACTGAGGCTGAACATTTGATTTACTTTTGGTGTAAGTACCCAACCAAATGTGGGGACACTACTACTGCTTTTAACATTGGCGTTGGCAAAATATATTTCTGCACTTCAACATTTCCCACTGGGTTTTCTACCATTTGGAGAAGTTGTATTGAGACTTTCCTGAACTGCCCGTGCTTGTCTGTGATATTATCTAAAACAATATTTTCACTATTTTTGGGATTTTATGCTCTTTCTCCTAGATACTTTTCTTTTTCAGAAAAATAAGATCATTCATATTATAAAACAAAATGCAATTCCTACGACATTTACTTATTTAAGGGCAAAGGTGTATGGATCATGTTTAAGGGGCAGATTTATCAAGGGTCAAATTGAAAATTCGAATTTGAATTTTCGATTTTTCTTATGGTCAAAACTGTCAAATTCAACTAGGGAGTTATCCAAATTCGATTCGAGTTTTAAAAAAAAAATGTAATTAAATTTTCGAAATTTATCATACTCTGGCTCTTTAAGAATTCGAGTTTGACTATTCACCACCGAAAACCTGCCAAATTTCTGTTTAAGTCAATGGGAGAGGTCCAGGGATTAATTTGGAGATGTTTGCAGCCTTCCTGACATTCAAGTTTTTTTCTGAGAAAAAACTTAAATCAAGTTTGATTGAATTCGATTTGAGTTGTCAGGTCATTTCAATTCACCCGAGTTGGAACAATTTGATTTTATTAATACATTTCGATTGGTTGAATTTCGAATTCATGGGAGTTTATGGAAGTTTAAAAATAAACAACTGAAACTGAATTTGAAATGCAACCCTTGATAAATGTGCCTCTAAATGTATGGTGCTGGAATTTTGTCAAACATGACTATCGGTCGATACTTACTTTCCTGTTAAGTAACAACAAATTATATAGAGTAGTTCAGTGGGAGTGTTTGGCCTATCCAGTTTAGTCTTTTCATAAAAAATACAGCAGTCATCTTAGGTAACTTAGTGGCATGAATGATTTAAAATCTGGCAAGTCTCACCCTCCCCCTCCTTTTACTAAGAAAGTTAGTTATTTTTCATGCTCTAGATTGGATTAATCCTTTCCTTAATTCGCAGTGCTTCGTGTAAAACTCAAATTGTTCATACTTACTTCAATTTTGCATCCCCTAATTCAAATTTTTCCTACATTTTGCTGTTTTTCATTTTGTGGTCATACCAATATGTGATTCATAATGCATTTCCCTTATTTTACATTGTTTTTTCTGGTCCTGTGAAAAACATAAAATGGTGGTTCTACTGTATTTTTGTTTGACATTTTTTGCTAACTGATCTATGAATAAATCCTTGCACCCCTCATTTTGCAATAATATGCCATTTTCTTTGAATCATAGATAATCATCGAGCCTTACAGGCTGTTGAGCGATTGCAGGCAAAAGTACGAGAGCGAGGGGACGTTGCTAATGAAGAAAAGCTGTGTTTGTTGAAATCTGTGTTGCAAAGCCCTCTTTTTAATCAAATTCTCAGTCTACAGACATCATTGCAGCATCTGAGAGAGCAGGTACAGACTATAAGGGAAAGTGGCAGTATGAAGTAGCATTTTACTGTTTCTGTTTGGGGGCACAACACATCACTTTCTGTGAGATTTATGTAGTTAAGTGATATCAGAAAATATGTTTGGTTTGATCAAACTAAATCTACAGGATTTGGCACTGGTGCAAATTTATTTCCTAGGTGTGATGTAATAACATGCACTTTATCCTTCTTTGACTTTAAGGGTTCCTATATAAACTTAATAGACACATACAATCCAGAAATCAACATTCTGCTTAATAATTTAAAAAAGGACGCAGTCTACCATCCTGTATATAATTAACTTGCTAATTATACAGGATGTGTCTTAATTAGTCAGATTCTTAAAATGTTACTAATTGAGATTGCCCATAAGTGGAAATCCAAGTGCTGAAGCTAAACAAAAAAAAAACCAAGGCATTCTCTGACAATCCTGAATATGAGCTCAAAGTAGAGGGTAAAAACTACTTTCAAATGGTTTTGCGTTGATTATTTACAGGGTTAAAATTCCATGGAAATCAGGTGGTTTCTGACCTCTGATGAGCATAGCTGTGGTCTTGAAGAATTTTAATTGTTTGTGTGGGCTGAGGCCATAGTTCGCATTCCATTCCAGAACTATCTCAACTCCCTTAAATCAGTGTGATGCTAAATGTTCACTAAGAACTTTAAAGGAGGCCTCCACCCAAGGAGGTTGTTTTTTTGCATTAAATTGATATTTTTTATGTTACATTGAAAGTGATTTATAAATGTTGTTGCAGATAAAATGTTTGTCAGTGTTTTATTTATTTTTTTATATTATTTTTCTCTTCTCTGTTAAACTAATGGGGTTGTTCGCCTTAAAGATACATATTAGTATGATGTAGAGATTGATATTATGAGACAATTCACAGTTGGTTTTAATTTTTTATTATTTGTGGTTTTTGAGTTTATATAGTTTTTTTTTTTTTGAAGGAGAGACTGGAATATGAATAGGAGAACGTCTGAATAGAAAGATACATTTGTAGCCTTGAAAGCTGGAAAGAGTCAGAAGCAAATAATTAAAAAATTATAGAAAATAAAAAATTCAGACCAATTGCAAAGTTGTTTAGAATTAGCCATTCTATAACATATTACAAGTTAAAGTAAAGGTGAACTACTCCATTAATCAGCCAGCTTGCAATATTATTAAAGGAGAGTCAGGAGGAGAAAAAATGTTAACAGACAGATACTGATTTTAATAGCATTTATAGATCCATGTAACTTTAAAAATATTGAAATTATAATTATTGTATATTGGAAGGTTTTAAGTGGTGGACCATTTTACAGCCTCTTTGCTTTCTGTCTCTGCATGCTGTATAATATATTTTGTCACAAATAGTTTATTAGTAAAATTAAAATGCCCCTTAAAGAAGAAGGAAAAGCTTGGTGCACTTGGGGGTGCCAAATGTTAGACACCCCCAAGTGATTGTTGAAACCCCGGACCGGTGCTCCTATCAGCAGAAAACCAGTACTTAGTGCGACTGCGCATGCACAGTAGAACGAGAGGCCGAATCTGTGGTGTTCACTGGTATAACCCTGGGCAGGTGCAGTTTTCTGCTGATAGGAGCACCGGCCCAGGGTTTCAGGTAAGTCAATACAATCACTTGGGGGTGTCTAACATTTGGCACCCCCAAGTGTACAATGCCTTTCCTTCTCCTTTATACATTTATTATTGTTATTACATGGTATTAATAATGATTGAGTAACAAAATATAATCGGAGTAGCCTGCTGACCGTAGAAAATATTTTCTGTGTAAATAACATACTGTTTGCAGTTCATGAGAATCCAGATTATAATAATGCAGAATTCCTGTTCATGAGCGCACAAAGAATTTTGTACTCCTCTGTACTGGCCAAAATCTATCCCATGTGCATTGTGAAAGGCAGATCCCATACATGCCAGTTACTGCACACACAGTAGGTAGCTCACTGTATCACATGCAGCTTTTCTCCACCATTAAAATTATGCATGTGATGGGTCTAAAGGAAATTAGGGTGTCTGACTTTTTCAGATTCACATTACAATATTCACTTGTGCGGCTGTGAAGAATTTGTAATGCATTGTTGCTACCAGTGTCGTCCCCCCCCCCCGTCCTTCCCAAACCATTCACTAGAAGCAGAGGAAAACTGATTATACTGTATATAACATGTATACCGTATATACAGATGCAGCCACTTTGGTTTGTCTGTTTGACACAGAATAACTAAACACAGATATCCCATTTATCTCATTTAACACAGAAAACTGCGTCACAACATCCCATCTAATTAAAGCATTCACCATTGTGAACAATGGAGCTTTGGTATGCCAATGAAAAGGTTAAATGCATTAAATGAGTTAAGATCACTTAAGATAACACAGTTTCTTCAATTACCCCTGAGTCATGACGCATTTAACTCACAAATCCAAGTGGCTTCATCTGTACTCAAGTATAAGCCGACCCGAGTATAAGCCGAGGTAATTTTACCTACGAAAACTGGGAAAACTTATTGACTCTAGTATAAACCTAGACACAACTACAGCCCCGTCTCCCAGCAGCGCACATTCTGCCAAAGCGACCCCCCCCCTGCGATCAACCGGACTTCTTTGCAAAGTTGATGGTGACAGAGAATTGCCAAACAGATTACTGTGTGCATTGTCCCACTGTCCCACTACCATGTGCAGAGGATGCCGTTTGATATTGCCATCACTGTTAATCTTTCGTATAACCAACAGAGGGCGCTGTGTTATATTGCAGTCACTGTTATTCTTTCATATAACCAACAGAGGGTGCTGTGTGATATTGCAGTCACTGTTAATCTTTCATATAACCAGCAGAGGGCACTGTGTGATATTGCAGTCACTGTTATTCTTCCATATAACCAACAGATGGCGCTGTGTGATATTGCAGTCACTGTTATTCTTTCATATAACCAACAGAGGGTGTTGTGTGATATTGCAGTCACTGTTATTCTTTCATATAACCAACAGAGGGCACACTGTTATTCTTTCATATAACCAACAGAGGGTGCTGTGTGATATTGCAGTCACTGTTATTCTTTAATATAACCAACAGAGGGCACACTGTTATTCTTTCATACAACCAACAGATGGTGCTGTGTGATATTGCAGTCACTGTTAATCTTTCATATAACCAACAGAGGGCGCACTGTTATTCTTTCATACAACCAACAGATGGCGCTGTGTGATATTGCAGTCACTGTTATTCTTTCATATAACTAACAGAGGGCATTGTGGGATATTGCAGTCTCTCCCCAAGTGTACTGTTGGTATAGGAATGATTAAAAGTGACTGCAATCTCAGCTACTCGGGTCGGGTACCGCTGACCCGAGTATAAGCCGAGGTAGACTTTTTCAGCACATTTTGGATGCTGAAAAACGCGGCTTATACTCTGGTATATACGGTATCTATATACTACACCTTTTTCAAAAACCAATCAGGCTGAAAAACCAAATGCTTTTTTTTTTAATTTAATAGAAAATGTGGATTAATTTATCGAAATATAAGTAGGATTTGATCATGTACCCCTAAATAAAGTGATATTAAAAATTTTATTTTACAATTTTGTAGGTACACGTGACCCCTCCCTTATCAACAGTATCAGAATTTGCGCAAGTATCTTCATATGGATCCTCCACTTTTTCTGCACTTCAGAATGAATCTTATACGGTGGCCCAACAAAATGGAAGCCCAATCAACTCATCAGAAACCACAACTAGATCCATGTCTCCACAAATTAATGGTAAACTTGGTATTGAAAATTTGGACCAAATCATCAAACAAATGGCACAGGTAAATGTATATATCTACAGTCATGACTATTAGTAAACAGTAATTTTATTTAATGCGTATTGCAACTGTTAGAACAGGTTAGTGCAGTGATATGTTTTGCAATACTACGACATTGACTTATTTAAGGTGCATGAACTTCCAGAAATAAATATAAATGTTTTGGGTTTTTGTTTTTTCATACAGACATACCTGGTTTCACAGATTGAAAGGAAACCATGATAAGGAGCATTTCACCACCTCCTTAGGCTCCCTCACCTTGTTCCATTGTGAGATTATAGATTGTAGGACTTTCCCTCTGCTTTCCATAGTGTGTGGTGCACAGGTTCTATGGAAGGCAGAGGGACTTCAAGACCTGCAATCCACCACTTCACAATGAAACAAATATGAGAGAGAAGCTGCATTACACTTTCATCCTAAAGGTGGCCATAGACGTAACTATTACAATCTTTCTTGGAAAAGATCTTTCCAAGAAAGATCGTTTGTTTCAATACACACGTGTAGAGCTGAATCGTCCGATATACAGGTAGAAACAATAGAATTCTACCTATATCTGAGGATTCAACACTAAGGGGCATGTTTACTAACATTGGAGATAAATATCTGGAGAGATTTCTGGAGATGTTGCCCATAGCAACCAATCAGATCGTTGCTTTTGTTTTCTAACTTGTTTGTGGCTGTTTAAATCTAATTGCTGATTGGTTGCCATGGGCAACATCTCCAGAAATCTCTCCAGATATTTATCTCCAATGTTAGTAAACATGCCCCTAACAATGGCCAATGTTTGGGTGCCTTCAAAGGCACCTGATCAAAATTTTCCATCCAGCCCGATCGACGAGCCGACCAATATCCAGGTTTTTTTTTTATATATATATTTAGGATGTTTTGTGTTGGTAAATTAGGGTATGCGGGGGATACTGTGTGTTGGCGTTATTGGAAACACTGAGACAATTTTAGAGAATTAGAGATGTCATAAAATCTGCTAAATTCAGCATAGCTTTGCAGTTTGATAGGTTACAAATTTACAGATTTTGGATTTGGCAGAATGTGTACTTTCAAAAATATATATAGGTTTCTAGGGTCTAAATACTTCAATTTTTTTTGTAGTCACAACACAAAATGCACACAGGGAGCATGTTTTGCAGCAGCCATAGTCAGTTCCTTAAGAAAAAGGTTTATCACGTGAAATCTCATGAACGAGATTTAATTTGAGATGCAATTCAATTTACAAAACCTTATCTCACGGTTTATCTCGTAAAAACATTATTGAAGCTTATAGGAAAAAACTGAAACTGAATTTGGAGAAAACCTTTTTTCTCCTTGAATTGAATCTCGTCCATGAGTTCATGTGATAAATCATGTAATAACTTTTTCTCATTGAGTTGAATCTGGCCGAATGTGAGTGATAAGATGCTGTAAAATGCAAGCTTTGAGGTGATTTTTCCGAATTTTCAGAAAACATTAATTTTGATAAATTTTTGCTAAGCATTGCACTTTGGTAGTTTTGGGTAGAATTTGCTCTCTTTGGGTTTATCTAAATATGTACTTTCCAAAAAATATAGGGTTTCCTAGGGTAAACCTACTGATAGTAGATTGTTTTTGCCTTGCATTGTAAAGTATGGAGATTTCTGGATTTCATGAATTTGGCAGTGTACTGCAGGGAGTTTTTGATGTATACAAATCTTTAATTTCCATAAAACTTTACATAATCTAGAATCTGCATATTTGGGAGACATGAGGCTTTTCAAATCAGTCACATTTTTACAAGTTGTTACGAACTGCATGCTGAGAAGCCCATGTACTGCCCGGAACCACTTTTAAGTGAACAAGAGAGCCCTGCTATTCCACGGTATTTACTGAGGCCCTTCTGGGGCCCCGGACATTCTGCTGCAGAAAAAGGGAGGGATCTTAAAGGACATGTCAACCATTTTTCCAGTTTTGGTATGCCTGTATACATTACCTTAACCCAACCCGAACCGCATTAGTTTCGCACCAAAATTCCCCTCCTGCTCCCTGCACCACTGCGTTCTTTCTCTGTAGATTCAAGCATTTACCCGGCAGCCATTTTTTCCGGGTTGAGAGCTTCCTGATTGTATTGCACATGTGCCAGTGGTCCCTCACGCCTGATCTCTACATTATGGTTACTATGTTATTATGGATATTATGGAAAAGGCAGTGTAATAGTTAAAGTCTCCATCTCTCAGCTCACTGCAGTCAGCAGAAGATATGAACATATCCAAAATACGATCATTTATCACCCAAGACGCTGCCAAAATTCTTATTCACTCTCTCATCATATCGCATCTAGACTACTGTAACTCTCTTTTAATTGGCCTCCCCCTCCAGAGACTGTCACCTCTCCAGTCCATAATGAACACTGCTGCGAGGCTCATACACCTCAGCAACCGCTCCTCCTCTGCCTCGCCATTCTGTCAATCCCTGCACTGGCTTCCGTTACCTTTCAGAATCAAATTCAAATTAATGACACTGACTTTCAAAGCACTTCACAACTCTGCTCCACCCTACATCTCTGAACTCATCTCTATATACTCACCCACTCGCTTACTACGCTCCTCTACTGAACCGCTACTCAACTCTTCTCTCATTACCTCCTCACATGCTCACATTCAAGACTTTGCAAGGGCTGCACCCCTCCTCTGGAATGTTCTCCCACGGTCTGTCCGACTTTCTCCCAACCTTTCTGCTTTCAAAAAATCTCTGAAAATGCACTTCTTTCGAGAAGCCTACCCTCACTCTGCTTAACCACCAAACGCAACACCACATACAGTACCACATTTCTCACCCACTTACTTCGATCTTGCCCACTCCCACACCTTGTGTATTACTCCCTTCCCTTTAGACTGTATGCCTATGCATAGGGCCTTCCTCACCTTTTTGTACCTGTATTGATTGTGATGTTTGTTACTCCATATATTCTATATATGTAATTCGTGTGATGTAGTTGTATAATCACATTTACTTTACAGTGCTACGCAATATGTTGGCGCTATATAAATACATGTTAATAATAATAATAATAATAATAATATGTGCTTGGAGGAGGGGGGGGAGAGGAGAGTTAAGATCTACAAGTCTGTATAGCAACCGGCAGTGCTATTTGTTGATTGGCGGATCAAATGGATAGGCGTGTTTTGAGAGATCACAAATGATGTGGCTGAAAGTTTTAGTCAAAGCCGATTTCCCTCTACTACGCATGAAAGATTATTTGCTAGAAAGTGCGCATGTGCAAATCGCCAAGTGCCAGCGATTGTTCTGAAGGGAGGGGGGAGAGAGGCAGATCGTGGAGGAAAGAAGCAGGAAGCTGAAATTAACCAAGCTGCTTAGCAGATTGCTTTTCAAGGACTGGAGAAATCGGTATGTGAAGACTGTAGTGAGGCTTTTTACTGATTAAATTATTGCTGTGGGGGTTGACATGTCCTTTAAACACAAATGAAGTGCACCCAAGAGAAGGAAAAACAGTGGCAGTGACGGACCCGGCAGAGTACATTGGCTGGCGGCAATAATATTTGTTAAATAGGAAACAGTTCAAAAGGCTGGTGGCAAGAATCGTAGATTTCAGGCAGGCAATTGTTCAAAAGGCAGACGGCAAGAATCGTAGTCAAACAATAGGCAAGGGTCAAAAACCAAAATGGAATTTCAAAATAATGCTTAGCAGGTTCAGGGGAGCTGAAGACAAGCCGATGACCTAATGCTGGCGCGTGTCCAAAAGCCAGCGCTAGATAGACTCCGGGAGCCCACGAGCTTCAAGGTAGAGGCATGGGCTGGTCTCCCAGAGCGCCTTACTCACATAAAATGTGTTTTTGAAAAATTCAACCACTTTCTATCCATTCATATGGCATTTTTAGAATTGTATTTATCAAATGGTGAATAGAAAGTGGGTGAGTTTTTCTGTGGTAAACTCTAATCTCACATGTTATGATAAATCTGCCTGTTAATGTCTCCTGCAGGAAATGCCCTAAAAGAACGAGCACATCATTTTAAAAAAAAATATTTTTAGGGTTTAGTTCTCTTTTAACCCTTTCTTTTTTTTACTGTAATTGTACTACTGCTTCATAAAGCCTGTTTAACATGCCAACATATGTCCATTTGCAATTACTTTTTAATAGTGTAGTAAGTGTAGACCTGTTCATCATTAGTAGTTTCCAGAAATTTTATATTTCAAATGGTTAGTTTACACGTGGAAACTTTTTATAAAGAATTTATTTATATCCTGTGGTAAGAATACAGAAATATGAGTTGTAAACTGAGTGAACAAGATTTTTGTTAATGCAAGATATGTTTTATATTTCTTACAGGGCCGTTACATAGAAACCATGGATTTACTCAAGCCTCAGAGTGGTAGCCTTGGATTCAGTGTGGTGGGGCTAAAAAGTGAAAACCGAGGTGAACTCGGGATATTTGTTCAAGACATTCAGGAAGACAGTGTTGCACATAGGTAGTAATAGTTCTTATCATTGCTTCCACCACTCCTCTGTAACTGACATGGAGAGGATCTTTGGGTTGCTGAAGTTGAAATAAGGCTCCTCACTATTTTTCCTTGCCTACATGATGAGAGTGATTTTAAAAATGTACCTTTTAAATACAATATTTAAATCATACCAGTCACAAATATAATCAAATTACTTTTTTTTTATTTATTGTATTGGTGTTTATTGCTTAGTTGCCGTAAATATGTTTTTTTCACACCTTCCTAAGTTAGTAGAATGTAATAAATAAATAAATAAATAAATAAATAAACAGTAATGTTTGCTCTGGTACCCTCGGTATGTTAAGCAATATGTTAAGCAAATACAGATTCAGGATCAGAACAGAACTGTCGCTGATTCAAAGATATAAAAAGTGGATTTTACAAAACTGAAAAAAATATGTCACATTGCATTTCATGCTGAGAGGCAGATAGGATGGAAACATGGTATTTAGAATGACATACTTATTTATTTTCACATAGCTGTGTGTTGCTTCTGGAGTATCTGCCTACTAGCCAATAATACAGTATAGTTGTCCGCAAGATCTTGAGGAGGTAAAATATGACAGGAAATAATATACATATGGTTAAACCTTTTTAGACAAAGGCAATACACTCCAACAGGTCCCTAAATGTGTGATGAGCCTTTTGTTGGTGTTAACCTGTACACTTGCTAAGCAAACTTCTGTTCAGAATCTAGGTAATAACTAGTTTATGCAGCATCAAATAACTTACATGTCATTGCTTCATTCTTCTTGTCTCTGTTGATCTATGATATATTGGATTTAGCACTGTTCAGAGGTGCAACAGTACTGGGGAAACAGTGTAGATTATTCCATAAGGAGCCACACACAAACATGCACACATACAGGTGTTAACCTCTGCATGTAGACTCTCCTGCATTTGGTCATTTGCCAGAGAACATGTGGCATTGCACAGACAAGAGCTACCTGAATGTAGAATCTAAATTACTAGCTGTCTGCAGGCATGTCGATTTTAAATCATCTGGGTTGCACAGTTACTTTAGGTAAGCCGATAAATGGGAACTTCACAATTGCGAAACATATTATGTGTCAATTTTTTACCACAAGTACAGAGTACAATTTCAGATGCAGGAGGTATAGTTAGTTGCATCAATAACTTACCCCTATTGTTTTCTAATGTTATATATCCAATAGCTTTTCTTCATTTGCTCTTCATTTTTTTTTGTAAGTTAAGGGGAGTTCCACACTATTTTTTAATAAGAATTGCCTGATGTTTTTCTAAGCATCTATTTAATTTACATTAAACCACTTTTCATTGATTGTAAAGTTTTTTGTCAATGTAATTGCTATGGAAATCAGCCCTTTGCTGTCCTCTCCACTGTTCGTACTGACGTCATGTGCCATTGAAAGCATATATCGGTTGTCTGCCAAGATTTCTATTCCAACAATGCTTGAATGTTTTGTAATCCCAGTTATTGGGAATCAGACAATTTTCATAAAAAATATATTGAAACTGCTTAACAGTAAGGGTTATTCAGTTAGTTATGACTATGGAAGAAACATTCTCAAGTACACTGCAGCCTGGTGTTCACAGTCTAACTTCTTTATTGTAGGGATGGTAGATTAAAAGAAGCAGACCAGATCCTGTCTATTAATGGTCAACCTCTTGATCAAACAATTACACATCATCAAGCAATTGGCATCTTACAAAAAGCAAAAGAGCAAGTGCAACTAGTGATTGCTAGAGGACCATTACAACAGCTTATCAGCCCTGGCATATCCCGTTCACCATCGGAGGCAAGCACAGTTTCTGCTCTTTCCAGTCCTGTAAGTACTGAAATCCTCAACACATTTCTTTCTATTTGTGCTGCTCAATGGTTCTATTTTTTTTGTAGTTGAAATGTAAGGATTTGGCCAAAATGTAAAAAACATTAAGGGGTAGATTTATCAAAATGTGAGATTAGAGAAAAACTTGCCTGCTTTCTATTCATTCCTATGGGATTTTTAGAAGTGTATTTATTATATGGTGAACCCAAACTTTCACTCATTGATGGATATGATTCTAAAAATCCCAGAGGAATGAATAGAAAGTGGTAAGTTTTTGATAAATCTCACATTTTGATAAATATGCCACTTAAACTTTGGATATCAAACTTGAGACAATTAAAGCAGAACTAAACTTACCAAATAATTATGATAGGAATGCTGCACATTATGTTTTGGGGTTTTGTACCAGCCCAAGACCACAGCAGTCCTGTGCTGATTTAAAGAACAAAACATCTGTCCATGTGTGGAGCTAAAAATGAATCCGTATGTATGTGGTGCTCTATTTGGTTCTTCTGCCACTCATAGAAGAAATATACACATATTACCAAAAATTTTCAAATTGCACTCACAGTACTCCACAATGTGCAATCACTGTAAGGTTTTATTGAGACCTCAGCAAATGTTTTAATGCCCCAAAACTGTTTGTTGAGGTCTCAACTTCACAATGATTCCTGAGCATGATCAGTGAAACTCCTAACAAAATCCAAGATGGGGACAACTTTGAAGGCATGGATCATCACTGTTCTAGAGATGCTAAACTTTTAGGTGTGTGTGTAATAAGTTCAGTACAGGTATATAAATATGGAATTTGCAGCCATATTTGTTTAATTCTGTTTTAATTGAAGAGACACATTTTAGCAAGCAATCTGACTCTTATTCCTTTGATCTGTTTTCGGTGTTTAGATTCTTCTAATTTGCTTATAAATTATTTGCTCCATCTTTAAACGAGAGCTTGGGGTTTCAGAATATGTCTGTAAACTTCAGGGATATTACAGATGATATTGCCAAGCTAAACTGACATATGGGTGTTTCTATGCAGTTTAAAATTATTTGAAAATGAAAAGAGAAAAATTGGCCACTACAATATTTTTTTTCTAATTTGATTTCATCAAGGATGAAAAGGCTAAAAATGTTAATAAAAAAAAAAGAGTGTGAAATTATTTATGCCAAAAACCCGTGTCAAAGGAAATATAAAATATATTTATTTTATATTTTTATTTACAAAGCCCCTATATATCTTTACATAAACTTGATTTTTTTGTCATTTGTATAATGTTCAATGAAATCATTAAAAAGAATTGATGTGTTTATAAAGGTTTACACTGCCCAGATGCTGTAATTGAAGCCATTATTGAACCTTAGACGTTTAAGGCAATGGAAGAGTGTCAGTAAACAAGAACACATTTTCATAATAATTAGTGTAAAATGCAGCAATGGTGATTTTTTCACAAACTGGCCTACAACTAAAATGAATGCACCGTTATGCAAAATTCTATTTGCGATTTATATTTTTACATAGCTTTATACTGTAAGTAGGCCTGCATCATGTCTAATGTCAATGCAGTATTAATTATTTTGTAAGTGGTAGGCCTAACATAGACTAATACTTCTTTTTTTGTGCTTTGTTAGATGCACTGGCAGCATGTAGAGACTGTAGAACTGGTGAATGATGGGTCAGGTCTTGGTTTTGGAATTGTTGGAGCAAAATCAACTGGAGTAATCGTGAAAACCATTGTGCCAGGAGGAGTTGCAGACCAGGTTGGTTAACTGTCTTTATTTAGTTGGCAATTGTTGCCACTACACTAGTGTTACAAAAGCAATCATACCCTTTCATTAAGATTTCAAGAATGTTCATGCAGTGTCTTTAGTACCAGATCCAGAAACTTACCATCATTTCTGCCATCATGATGTCTTATTGTCAGTATTATGGTCTCACATTCTCACATTTCCATTAGAGGCTCTAGCTGCATATCATACCTTGATTTTGTAGCTTCTTTTTGTATTTATCTAATGGAAATATGAAGAGCATAAATTCTATATCTGTATTTCTGCCTGCAGTATTTTGCCACGGTCGCAGGCTGGGTGACCTCAGCCTTTCCTATAGTCTTCTAATTGTATTATTATCCAAAATTCCAGTGGGACCTAATGACCATATGTTTTGCCATAATTGGGCATGTATGCAATATAAAATAATGGAATTCTCGGTTCTATAGCAAAAAAAATTGCTTACAGATGCTAAATTATGTCCTAAATGTATTCATATGCATTTCACCCATGTTGAGGCCCTACCTCTAACTCAAGTGTCAGACGAAGTCAGTCTATTTGCTTAAAATATTTTTTGTGAGAAGCCTGTAGGACTGTGCTCTGTATTTGCAGAAGAGCACAATCTTACCAGCTTCAAAATTCTATTATGATGATTGAAATGGGAACAGAATGGCTTGCTTGGGGAAAAAAGGGAGGTGCAAAAAAAAGGGAGGTTCTTCCTGGACAAAACTCCCTGAGGTGAACAATGTTCTTGTTTTAATGTCTCTTCATGAACGTATTGCTCATTATTATTAGCAATGTATTGATTATCACCTGATGAAAGAGTTTTGTGTTTTACATTTTCATGGGTGCATAAATATAGAAACTGATAAAGGGGCGAGAGAAGATAGGATAAACAAAGGGGTTTCGCCAAATTTGTTTGTAGAACTATAACTGTTTGTAGGATAAGCATTCCTGTGTACTAGGAGTAATTAAACTGAATATCCTTGTGGTTAGTATTCTTTTAATGGCTGTTGTTTAGTGATTGCAGATGCTTACAATGAAAAACATGTTTTAAATAAAGACATTTGTTCATATTTCTCACTTTGTTTTTTTCATAGTTTCACTGTTAATAGCAGTATTTCTTTTTAGAATGGCAGGCTTTGCAGTGGAGATCACATACTGAAAATTGGAGAAACCGACCTTGCCGGAATGAGCAGTGAACAGGTGGCACAGGTATTAAGGCAATGCGGAAAACGGGTAAAGCTTGTTATTGCAAGAGGCCCATTGGAAGATGCCTCTACAGGAGTCTCTGTTGGAGTTCAGATACCTCCTGCACTACCATCTGTACATGAAACTCAAGTAAGTATGGGGTTTCCCATTGTTTGTTTTCTACTTGTTCTGTTGTAGTAAAATAAAAGTAATAAAATATATTGTTGAATGCAGACTTGTACAATAGAACTGTATTTCAGTCTTGTACTAAACACAATTAGCTGGATGAGTTAAGAGGTTTTCACCTCCATATTAATGGTTCTACATTCTTGTATTCTAAAAGGTGTGTGAGGGAGAAATGAAAGATGCGGATGGTGAAGCTTTCGATGTTAAACTGACAAAAAATGCTCAGGGTTTGGGCATAACTATTGCTGGATATGTTGGTGACAAGGGTTCTGGTAAGGATAATATGATTATTATATATAAAAATTAACCCTCAACCCTAGTCTGATTGTCAGCATATATATAGATAAAATGCTGTCTGCACTGATCACGCTGCAATACAATATAGACAGCATTTTATCTACCGCTATGGAGAGAGCATGAAACCAGACCTTCTACTTAGACTCATATTTGTTACTTTGTAACATTACCAGTATTTCCTAGTATTTTGATACATTTAAATAGTTACGAGTGAAATTAACAACTGTTACAAAGTTTGTTTTTAAGTATTCTCTCTTAAACAAGGGGTGTTTTAACAGTGATATGATTATCTGTATTTCTTAATGTTTAGTATTGATGTATTTTGAGTTATGCTATTGGATGCATTGTGATGGTAAGGATGACATTTCAGCCAATTAACTTTTCCCGCCATCATGGGTATTTAATGCATTTTTCATTGTCTGTTGTTACTTTGAGAAAGGCCGAAACGTTAGTCTTTTTTTAATAAAACATTATTTAATTTTTAAGTCCTGAGAGTGCGGACCTTCTTTACTGAATATATATATATCGAAGTCGAAGGATTTTGCGCAATTCGTTTGATCGAATGATCGAAGGAATAATCGTTCGAACGAATGATTAAATCCTTTGAATCGAGCGATTCGAAGGATTTTAATCCGTCGATCGAAGGATTATCCTTCGATCAGAAATAACTTGGAAAGCCTATGGGGACCTTCCCCAAAGCTTTTAGGTGGCGAACTAGGGGGTTGAAGTTTTTTCTTAAAGAAACAGTACTTCCGACTATCGAATGGTCGAATAGTCAAACGATTTTTAGTTTGATTCGTAAGTCGTAGTCGAAGGTCGAAGTAGCCAATTCGATGGTCGAAGTAGCCAAAAAAACAAAATCAAACTATTTTTCCTCTATTCCTTCACTCGAACTTAGTGAATGGGCCCCTTAATATAGATATGCAGGGATTGACAGCACTCCAAGGAAATACATCAAGTCAATAGTTCAAATGAAAGTAGAGATTTATTGGTGATCCAACGTTTCGGCTCCGCACAGGAGCCTTCGTCTTTCCCTGACGAAGGCTCCTGTGCGGAGCCGAAACGTTGGTTCAAAACAATAATATTACGACCAAAAAAGAAACCACACCAAACAGGACTTTGTATAGTGTCAATATATCAAAATTTTATTTTCAATGTTTTGGCTCTACTTCTTGAGCCGTCTTTTATTCCTGAAGATGGCTCAAAAAGTTGAACCGAAACGTTGAAAATACATTTTTGATATTTTGACACTATACAAAGTCCTGTTTGGTGCAGTTTCTTTTTTTGGTTATCTGTTCGCCATGTGCACTGGTCCTAAATTGACGGTTATATATATTGACACTATACAAAGTCCTGTTTGGTGTGGTTTCTTTTTTGGTTGTATATCATTTTTGCTGAGAGAGGGATAGTGTCTTGATTATGTCAAAAATGGCACTAAATTTTGAATTGTATATTTAGAAAGTTTCTTATTTTCATGGGATGATGATGTTAAATTTTTTTGGGTCTGGGAAAACTCAGATGACTTTTGTAAGTAAAAAAAGTTGGTGTAGTAGGTGTAGAATTATTTACAATGTAAAAACATTGAATACATAGTAAATTTATATAGTGGTGTATTTTCTTTTATACTCCACCCAATTGTCATGTTAGCAAATGTTTTTATATGGATTTTATCATATCGAGATTTACTGTTCGAATGTACTGTTTAGCTAGCAAACTAGTCTGATTGTCAGCAATTTCTATTATTTGCCCAACTCACACTTGTATTAAGACATTCTCTGTTTACCATTGTCAGAACCTTCAGGAATTTTTGTAAAGAGCATTACCAAAGACAGTGCTGTTGAGCAGGATGGAAGAATTCAAGTTGGAGATCAGATAATAGTTGTAAGTTGGCTTAAGTTTATACTGTTACCCCTTATAGAGATGGTTCATCTATGTTAACTTTTAGTATGTTATAGAATGGCTAATTCTAAGCAATTTTCCAACTCATAGTTTTTCTTCTGACTTTCCAGCTTTCAAATGGGTGTCATTGACCCCTTTAAAAAAATGACTTTGTAAGTCTACAAATGTATTGTTATTGCTACATTTTATTACTTTCTGTTCAGGCCTTATCCAATTGATGTTCCAGTCTCTTGTTCAATCAATACATGGTTGCTAAGGTAATTTGAACCCTAGCAATCAGATTGCTAAAATCGCAGACTGAAGAGCTGCTGAAAAAAAAAAAGCTAAATAACTCCAAAAACCTGAAATAATGAAAAACAATTGCAAATTGCCTGAATATTACTTCCTACATCATACCAAGGGGGTTATTTATCAAAGTTTTAATTTTAGAATTATGTGAGCTTTTTCAGCAAAAAAAAAACAAACAAACTTGAATTTTGAGTTTTTCAAGGGAACCACCCCCGAAAAATACTCAAACATCTTGAAGGCTATTAACATCTTTTTTTTTAACCCAAAAATAACCTTGAAAACTTAAATTTTTCGTGAAAATCACAGCTGGAACCATAATAAATCTGCCCCTTATAGGTAATTCAAAGATGAAAAACCCCTTTAATAATAACACGCACCTTCAAGCTTTTCTTTATATATGATGGTTGTGATATTTCAAATAAAAATATTTTTAAAACCCCACAAACATTAATTTCTTTGTACAAATGTACAGGTGGATGGAACAAACCTTCGGGGATTTACCAACCAGCAAGCAGTGGAGGTTTTGCGTCACACTGGGCAATCTGTTCATCTGACTTTAGTAAGAAGGGGTCTGAAACAGGAGGCCTGCATCCCACAAATAGAGGAGCCTAGGATACTTACTGAAAGTGGACAGCCTTTACAAAATGCAGACAGTAGTGAAGGTACAGTTTAAGAAAAAGTATTTATATCACATATTTTGGTATATCCATGCAAATCACTGCAGAGTATGTTGAAGTTATATATAGCTGTATGAATGAAAATAATCAAAAACGTAAATTGGTAGCTGATAAGTAATGTCATTGTCTACTATACTAAATCATTTATTTCCCCTTAATTTTATAAGGTCCATTTATTCCAAGGGTCATTATAATAATGACAATTTGTTTTATGCCATTTGGTTTTACAGGACATTTATATAATATATTAGAAACATGGTAAGATGTTTTTAAATATGGTTAACTTTTGAGCAACCAAGCCTTTTAATGTATGGTGTTTGCTGTAGAAATCAGGGTTGTTGTAGAACTTATGAAAGTGAAGAATTGGGTTAATGATTTTTTTTTTGTTTATTCCTCACAGATAGCATCCCTATAATTCATTCTTCATCCTCATCAGTTACAAACAGAGAAACACAGTCTCCAGCAAATTGGTCAAGTTTACAAACAGGTACTGGCTTTCAGAATACACAGCATGGACTGTGAGTGGGAACAACACTCTTTAGCAATCTGTCTGTGGTGCAGTGGCCCAGCTGTCATTTAGATCTTTAATGCTGCATATGACAGTGTCAGTTTATGTAAAGAATAGCTGGCCCACCTCTCCTTTTGAAGCTCTTTCAAAACATTTCATATGCTGCTGCTATTTCTTTGTCATTCACAAAACAGCTGTGGCAATATGGCCAATGTACTGTTTTGTGTGTGTGTCATGAAGAAGTGGTTGATTAAGGCACAAATTCAGTAAAATCTAAAGAGCTGATAGTAATAATTCTTAATAATGAAAAGCTGCTATATTAGATTCATTTTGCTTACCTAATTCGAAGAAAATAAATTGATTGGTACAGCATATTCAACATTCAACTTTCAAAATAAACAAACAACTTAGAGAGATACTGAAACCAGAAATTAAAGCATTCTTATTTGACATAACTTGTTCATTTCAGCTTATGATAAAATGGTGCAAAAACGTCCCTTTAGGCTTCTTTAGACACATTGCACCATGGAAAGCAAAGGGAGCCGAAGAGCCAGAATCTATCACTTTAATGTGAAACAAAGTAAGGGAGTGGTTGAATAATTGAGGGCGCCTGAGAGTGGTCCTTGTTGGGCATGGCCTCCCCTTCATTCTGAGGAATCATAAATGTCTGATTGCAGCACCAAAACATCAGTTTTAATGGATTTAAGAAAATCTTTGCATGGGCAATGTTTTTTTAAGCCCTTTACACACATTGCCATGTGATAAAAAACCTAATACCATGGCCCACAGTAGATACAGGATGGCTATACATGGTAAGCGGTTCTCTTATATCTCTAATATATCCATGCAGCATGCCACAACATATATCCTAAACCGCACCTAGTAAAAAGTAATTCTCTATATTAAAAGGTACAAATTATAACCTATATTACGCCCCTTGGCCCAGAGACTCTGCTCTTTATAATTGTATTAATTAATTTAATATTTAAACTTGATCAGCATGACTTTTGAGCTTCAAAACTTGTTCCAAGACACAGCCTAATCTGTGAGATTCTACCCTTAAAGATAAAGGAAAGGTTTAATCACTGTAGGGTGCCAAATGTTAGGCACCAACCCGATACCCTGCATGGGGTACCCATTGGTGCTGTTTTTGCAAGCGCATTGGGCCATATCAGGTAAATGAATACAATCACTGGAGGCGCCTAACATTTGTCACCCCGCCACCCAGTGATTGAGTCTTTCCTTCTTCTTTAATATATTGAGTTGTCTTCCCTATATATGATAATACACATGAACATTTCAGGGCGTATGTACATTGGACAATAAAGTAAATGTAATGACCCTGTAGCTTAATATAATTCAGACTATTTGCCACAGCTCAGAGTACCCAAATATGTTGTAGATTCCAGTGTTTATATGCAATCTTAGCTAAATGTAAACTAGCATTGGTGTAGTATGTAACAAAGGGCAAAGTTTCTGTGTTTTAGGACGACTGAGCTCACCATGTTAAGCAATCTATTTGTAATGTCTTGCAGAGAAAGAAACTCAAGTGAATACTGGGGAGGAGGAGAAGGATATAAAAAGCAAATGGCAAAGGATTATGGGAGTTGACTATGAAGTTGTGGTATGTTATATACATATAAATAAGTGGCATGATATTGTCTTTGCCAAGGTTCTATAGAAATTTAAAGGGTTTTTTTTAGTATGTTTTAGAATAGCTAATTCTAAGCATCTTTTCAATTGACCTTCATTTTTTCTTTTTTACCCAATCTAAAAACAAATACTTTGTAAGGCTACATGTTTATTGTTATTGTTACTTTTTATTACTTACCTTTCTATGCAGACCCTCTCCTGTTCATATTCTAGTATCATATTCAAATCAGTGCATGGTTGCTAGTGTCATTTGGACCCTAGTGATCAGATTGCTGAAATTGCAAACTGGATAGATGCTGAATCCGGCATCTCAGATCTGCCGAAGTTGCATATATTGTAATACAATAGGAGAAGTCCCTATTATATCTTGATCTGCACTGGGTTTCGGGCAACAATCCAAGATTTTGTGTTTTTGGGAAAAAAATAGAAAGCCTTGAGTTTTTGTGTTGAAACTCGAAAAATTTGTACGATCCATTTTTTTCGCACATGAAATTTTTGGGAAAATGTAATGATAAATAAGGGAATAATACCTGTTTCGATTTGGTCGGAGTAGTTTTCAGAAAATAATTAGATACATTTGGATGTTGGTAAATAGGCCTTTAAAAGTTTATTTAAACATGAACAACCCCTTTAAGTGCAGTCTGTTACAATACCACTGTAATTTAAAGAGTGACTTTACATTTTTTTTCCATTTTCAACTTTGTTTCAGGTTGCACAAGTAAACAAGTTCAGTGAAAGCAGCGGATTAGGCATAAGTCTGGAAGCTTCAGGTGGTCATCATTTCCTAAGATCTATTTTACCAGAAGGACCAGTGGGTCGCAGTGGCAGCCTATATAGTGGAGATGAGCTTTTAGAAGTAAAAACAAATTCCTCTATAAAAATATACAGTTTATATTGCTTTGGAAAATCTTTGTCCTTATACTGTGTTCTTTCTGAAGGTTAATGGGATTTCTCTTCTTGGTCAAAATCACAAAGATGTTGTAAATATCTTAAAGGAATTGCCCATTTGTGTAACCATGGTGTGCTGTCGACAAGTAAAATCTCTCAATAGTCCGCTTGATGGAAAAGAACAACACGTGTCTGAACAGGAGAATGATGAACCAGAAAGGGTAAGAACTTGTGCTCATGTTTTGATTGCTTTCTATCTTTCTGTCATGTTTTTTAAAGCTTTTAAAATGGTTATTTCCTAGAATTTTAAAATTCTAGACTTAGTAATTGGAGAGTTTTTTTTAATATCTTTGTATGTTTGATATTTATTCTTTTATTTTCTAAATTGAATTAAAATTGTGTAACTTAAACTTTTCCTTTTTACCATTTTATTACAAGCTTCAGGAAGAGGATTTTCCTGAACCATTACCTGCACTGTGGAAAATTCAAGAGGATATTCCACTGCCACAGGGCCTGAACACTGATTCAAAGGTAAACTACCTTAAAAGTATTCTGAAAGCAGGTTCGATGCTGCCCTAGGCACTGGCCCTAAACACGCCGCCTACGTAACGCGTGTGACAGGGGTATGGGACCCGTTATCCAGAATGCTCGGGAACTGTGGTTTTCCCGGATCTGTATCTCCATACCTTAAGTCTACTAGAAAATCATTTAAACCTTGAATAAACCCAATAGGCTGGTTTTGCTTCCAATAAGTATTAATTATATTAGTTGGGATCAAGTAAAATTTAATTTTTTATTATTACATAGAAAAAGGAAATAGTTTTTAAAAAAATTGATTATTTGGATAAAATGGAGCCTATGGGAGACAGCCTTCCCGTAATTTGGAGCTTTATGGTGAATGGGTTTCCAGGTAACGGATCCCGCACCTGTACAACATTAATGCCCTTATTTCAGTTTGAGAATGGAAATGGGGGCATATAATAATAATAGTTCACCATTATTTGTTTGTTATTTTAAACTGAATATGACTATTGAAATGATAGAGCTGTTAAACAACTGTACAAGAATATAAGGTACAATTATCAAAATAAGTTTTTTGTGTTTCACTGAAGTTTTTGTTTGAGATTGCTAATTTTTTGCTGAATATCTGTTTAGTGAGTTTTACTTCAGAACCCTGGTGAAAACGGAGTAAAGGAAAATTCAGTTTCAGCTTTAGATACTGTAAATATAGGCCAGAGTATTTGCTATTACTTGTTTTATATAGCTTTCTGTTACTGACCAGTAGTTATGGGCAAATAAATTGGGCAGGCTTCGCCGCCAGCGATTCATGCGTCAAAATTATTCGGACGCCCATTGACTTTAATACATTTGGACAAAATAGACACTAAATTATTAGAACTGAAAGAAAATACTTTCCTGACATCCAGGCCTGGACTGGGAGTCAAAATAGGCCCTGCCATTCCAAGTACAAAGAGGCCCAAACAGTCCCCAACCAGCCCACTCTATGGTAACTTTCTATGGAACCATACAGCAGCCCTTCTGGCATTTGCCAGAACCCACAGATTGCCAGTCCGGGCCTGCTGACATCTACATATAAAGTGTACCTTTTTTAAAAATAGACAAAGCTGCCTAAATGCTGTAACCATAACCCTGGATATGAGTCCTTTGAGCGCTTGTTCTGAAATAGGGAATAACATATCATAGAAGTATCACAATGGTTGGTAGGCCTGTATTTCGTACTCACCTAAGGCAAACATAATGTAATATAATTATTCGCAACAATAGCGTTTACCCAAGAAGAGAAGAATCTTGCTAAACATCCAGTTAGTAGGAAGGTAACTTGCCTCACATTGTATTGTGTTATATAGTATGGTGTAATGCATCTTTTTTTTTTTTTTTTATAGCTGCACATTGACTTTGGTGGTGGGGTTGAGTCTTCAGAAACAGATGATTTAAACACAGCATCTACCGAGGATGTTCAAAGTATTGAGGATGCCCAGACATCTCCACTTGCAATGTGGGAAATCGATGTTCAGGATATCCTATTGGAAAAAGGAAGTCTTGGTCTTGGATTCAGCATTTTAGATTATCAGGTGTTTATCTTCTATGTCCAGTCTTAGTAACATCTAATACTTGAAGTTGAGTTGCATGTTTACCTTTTTTTCTTATTGTGTTTTTTAAGGCAAACTATCATAGTAAAGTGTTCTATTTTGCTCTGAAACAATGTGTGGTATGTGGAAAATGTACAGTGATATTTATGTTAGAATATGAAGTATAATGCAATGTTGCTTCGTTGAAGAGCTAACTACAAGTAAACACACTGACCTCAGCAGAGGTTCGAGTGACTGCAAAGTGGAATTCTTTATTACTTCTGTTTGTTGTAGCTGTGTTACTCATAGGGTTCTTCACCTAAAAGCAAGAGATGATTTCACTAGGGCCACATGCCTTGCAGCATGCACAACAACTCACTAGTATGGCTTCAAACAGGAACTCAGAAGAGCTTGCTTTAAACATTTCAATCTTCTTTTTTTGTAGCGTTTAAACACTTTGACACGATAGCTCAAGCAACAGGATTAATTAACAGAGAGAATGAGCTAAGGCATTCAGAGTAAACAACTCCATATCAGTATTAAAATTGTACAGTATTATTACATATCTTAATATTACACAACCTACATGTCTGGAGGACAACTTTAAAGCATATTTCCATGTTGCCCTTAGGATCCTATTGACCCAGCAAGTACTGTGATAGTAATTCGCTCTTTAGTTCCTGGAGGTGTTGCTGAACAAGATGGTAGGCTTCTTCCTGGAGATCGTCTTATGTTTGTCAATGACATCAATTTGGAACATGCCAGTCTCGAAGAAGCTGTTCAGGCATTAAAAGGAGCTCCAACAGGAAAAGTCAGCATTGGGGTTGCCAAGCCATTGCCTGTAAGAAAATATTGTTTATTGCCTAATTATTTTGTCTTTCATGTTGCTTTAATGCTGATAACAGTATTATTTAATTATTTTGGCACTTAATTGTTTCACATTATACCAAATTAGTAATTTAGTTAATAAATCAATATTTATAGTTTACGTACTTGCTTATAGAGTACAAAAAAGTGTAGTTTATTGTGTCATGGTTTTGGTCCCACTCATGGGAGATATTCAAAGAGAATCCACATCTCGCATGCAATAAAATACTCTGGTAAAAACAGTGGTACCAAAAAGGAGATTATTGATACTGCACTGACATGCCAGATGTCTTGGGTATCGGGAATATATCTCCTTACCATGTCAATGGTTTCAGACAACGACATTGTTATTTAGTTTGTTACAGCAGTCTTATAACTGCATGTGTAGATGACCCAGGGAAAAAGATCACTTGTAATGGCAGTCATGCAGTTACGTAGTTCACATATGTAGAGATCACATCCCCATATAAACTTTACAGAGAGTGATTTATGGACATAAGCATCCCAGGAGGAACCCAGCCACACTGGCACGTTAAAGGAGAAGGAAAGGTTAAAACTAAGTAAGACTTATCAGAAAGGTCCATCTAAATATACCAGTAAACCCCAAAAGTAGCGCTGCTCTGAATCCCCTGTCAAAAGAAACACTGCATTTCTTTCCTTCTATTGTGTACACATGGGCTTCTGTATCAGACTTCCTGCCTTCAGCTTAAACCTCATTGCCCTGGGCAAGAGCATGCTCAGTTTGCTCCTCTTCCCCCGCCCCCCTCCCTTCTCTACTGTAATCTGAGCCCAGAGCAGGGAGAGACTCAGGCAGGAAGTGATGTCACACCATGTTAATACTGCAGCTCCTATCCTAAACAAACAGAGTTTCTAGAGCTATTTACTCAGGTATGGTAAAACATTCTACAGAATAAATATAGCATTCTAGCTTGCACTATTGCAACTAGTTGATTGGCAATAAAATACCTCCATAGCTTTCCTTCTCCTTTAAGAAATAACCCCATCACTAAAAAGGTGACCAGTTAGAATAAGCGCAGCACTGATATGAATATCTTATAGTAATTGGTGGCAGTATCAAAGGCACAATACATATAACCACTATCCATATGACATTTGGCAGTACAAAATATGTGTCTCCATAATGACACAGTACATAAGATATTGATAAAGGTCCTGGACATGGACTGAAATATCTATCCACTGTTGTACCACAATTTAAGTTGAATACATATGTTTATTTTTTTTTGCTTTTCTCATGCCTAAGGATGTAATTTCAGTACATGTTCCATGTAAATAATTTAATGGTAGTCCTAATAGAATAAAGGGGTAGTTCACCTTAAATTATCTTTTAGTATAATGATTTTCTGAGACAATTTTCAGTTGATTTTAATTGGTTTTTTCCCCCAAATATTTGGCTTTTTATTCAGCAGCTCTCCAGTTTAGAATTCCAGTGCTATTTGGTTTCCAAGGGCCAGTTTATTCTAGCAACTAGGGAGGAAGGTATATCAAGTTGCTATAAATAGGAAAGGCTATAAAATACTAAAACTTAAATTATTGATGAGCTTCCCCTTTAAATAAGCATTCTTATATTGTGTATTTAATACCCTTGCAAAGTTTCCACTTGCATGCTGCTATTCTCTGTGTTAATGCTCTCCAACTGCAACCTGATTTCTCTCCAGCTGTCACCAGAAGAGGGTTCTGTTTCTGCTAAGGAAGACACTCTTTTCTACACTGCACAGTCTTATGCAGAGGAAGGGCTTTCTGATGCTCCTCTTTTCCATGCTGAGTTAGCTCTGGTTAGTGGCAGTGACTTTCTTAACCTTTCATATAACCATATTTGACTAGAATCATTTTATGTATTTTTCACAGTGACCACCTTTTACTGTATATGCAAACATAGGTACATTCGTATTACCTCCATAACCCATAATGACTAAACCGCTTTCCATAATAAAAACATCTGATTGGTTGCTATGGATTTTCGGGATAGGGCAGGGGAAATTGTCATTAAACAAAGTGTTATCTTTAACGCTTTTAGTAGAGTAACAGAAGTTTCATTGCAATGGAAAATAAAAGTAACTAAAGTTGTATGCACAATTTTCAAAATGTACATGTATTAACCAAGGAATAGTGTGTGATGACCTATTTGATTATAAATGTAGGTGGAGACATCTGAGGGTGACTTGACCAGTGAGCCTGCTATAGAATCCCGATTTCCTGCACAGGATGATAGTACATTCCATGCTTCTCTGTTAGCTTTACATGGAAGTGCATATAATGACGATCTCACTGATGAATTTCTTCCAAAGGTAGGTAACTGTACATGTTTACACCTTGTAAAGGTTTTGTCATCTTGATTTACAAGTATTTATTTTTACTGATAGTAATTCATTGATCTTTGCAATTTACTTCATGGAAATTAGAACAAACCCTTTACCATTGTACATGTGTGAACCTGCCAATAGAGCTACAGCGAACAGGTACTCTTGTATACTTGGTATAAAATTGGTATATTCTGAAATTATGGCAAAAGAACTTTGTCTTTGTATAGAATAATAAAACTGCAGAGGTACATTTTGATGAGTTGTGCGTTCAAAAGTGGGTAGCAAATGTTCAAAAAGGGCAGAAATCTGTTTCCCCTTTTTGATTTTTGATGGCAAAGGAAGACAAACAAAAACCTGTAAAAAGATAATACTTTTCTATTAGACAGTTGCAGGATGCTGCCCATCAGATATCAGATGAGCAAATATCTGGGCAATTTAACTTGCTGCTTTAAAGTTGACCTTTTACCCAGACACACAAATCTGTATAATAAAAGTCCTTTTCAAATTAAACATGAAATCCAAATTCTATTTTTTATTAAAGCATTCATAAATGTTGTAAACACATTTAAAAATCTCAGCTGTCAATCAAATGTTGTCTGCCCCTACTCTATGCCTTAGGCATAGAGGCGGGGCAGACAATTACTTTCACTTTCCATTCAGCACTTCCTAGATGCTCTCCACACATTCCCCCAGGCCCGGATTTGTGGAAAGGCCACCTAGGCCCGGGCCTAGGGTGGCAGGATTTTAGGGGGGCGGCATGCTGCCCAACCACACCCACATTGGTTCAAAAACACTGGGGATGCGCTGGAGATACACTTATTTTTTAAATTTCCTCTGTGCCAATCCCTATTGCTCCTGTCCCCCTTGAGGGGTCAGGGGCGATGAACGGTAGTGGGCCTAGGGGCGCCCACTATGTAAATCCGGCCCTGCATTCCCCCGTTGTCTTCACCGTTTAATTGTGTAACCAGTGCATGGGGATGAACATCAGGTCACCCATTCTGGTGCACAAACAAGATTCTGAGATGATGCAAGACTTGCCTTAATAACAGTGTCCACAAAACGGCTCCTGCCTACTTCCTATAATTAGGACATCCCTGACTGAAGGAAACAAAATACAGTGTAATTAAAGTTAATTTTGCTTGACTAAAGTGATAAAATAGGATTTGGGGGTGACGGGTCCCCTTTAATCTATAAAACGATAAGATCCTGCTTGTTTGGTGAGGTCGCCAAATGAGCAGATCTTTCTCCCATATACACACCTAAGGTGGACGATATGGGCCTTTAATCCGATCATTGGTCCTAAAGCCAAACAATCCTATTACAACGGCAGGTATACGTAGGAATGATCCGAGAGGAGCTATGCGATCCCGAGCTAACGGGTAGATCAAACATGCCCCATTGACATTTGGCCTGATAACTGTTAGGTGAGCCCTTTGGAGGTGCCCATACTGCCAAATCAGTCTAAAGGGGTCAAATCAGCAGATTAAATCTGTTTGTGTATGGCCACCTTCAGATTATACTGTCAGTTTGTTGAATTTGCTGACCGTGTTGTACATTTCCAACTATAACAGTAACTTTCTGCAGTTCCTATTGCTTTAAATGGAAAGTGACTACTGGCGACCATTAAACTCCTAGGGACCTTATTTTGCAGGTTTAAGTCCATGCCAAATCCTGAACCGTATCCAAACCCTAGTTTGCATATGCAAGGGGGGAAGAGAACCATGCATGCAGCAAGCAGTTAAAACATTTTTTACTTCCTTGTTTGTGTACTGACAATGGACATGATTTTTCGGATTTGGTTCAGCCAGGCACTTGGATTCGGCCGAATACTGCTGGAAAAGGCAGAATCTTGGTCCGAATCCTGAACAGAATGCTGGTTTCTGTGCATCCCTGATTATCTTATGGTTGCCCACATACAGAGGTGTCTGACACAGGAATACCAGTTTTCAGACGTGTTAGTATATTACTGCAGACAGTAATGGCAAAGGCATCTGCCTGTAACTGAGCTTAAAGGGCAGTTTTCAGCCTGAAACTTGTATGGGCATTTTCTGTCCAAAATATGTGATTTTGGCCTGTATTGGTATTTTCTTCTGTCCTATGCATGAACAATAGGTCTATCGCACAGTTTATGCTGCATAAATTATTAAATATATGAATTTAGTAGCCCAGGTGATGCCAAAGAATGTTTGCAGAATAAGCTGTGCATTTACTATGAATACTTGTATTTTATATACTGTATGCATTCCTATTCATGTATTCTATAACGTGTAGGATGTCTCAGAAGAATCATTTCTGGATACTACATTTAATTCAGAAATAAATATGGAATCGGCATCTTTCCCCAAACCCCTTTCTGAGAAACAGCTTTGGGTCACCTCTACACCAATGCTGGATTTCAAACTACCTAGCATAGATTTTTGCAACATGGAGAAAGAGAATCCAGTAAACAGCCCTTCACCTGAACTGAAGGATCATTTTGATGTAACTGCTTTTGAGAAGCAAAAAGAAGATGTTTCTCCTGCATCATGGATAAAGTTCAGTGAAAATTCTGTTGACACACCTGCTGATTTTTCTTGTGCGGAGTTAAAGGTAACGTTCTTCCAATCATTTATCCTGCCAATATTAACTCTCCCTATCCTATATCTATGTATCATAGCCAAATATGTATTTTTGCAGGGTATTGCTTTTAGATTTTATATATTGCCTTTAGCTTAGCATAATACAGTAAAAAGTGCAGAGGAATGTCTTTTATCCAGAATGCTAGGGACCTGGGGTTTTCCAGATAATGGATCTTTTTTGTATCTTCATACCTTAAAGGAGATTTCAACCTGTCCTGAAAAAACCCGTACCCCCCCCCGGGGAGGTGCTCCATACTTACCCCTTGCTGCAGATTCTTCCAGCGAAGTTTCACGCGTCCATCTTCTGCGTTCTCTTTAAGCTGACTGTGAGATCTGTATTTCTGCGCATGCGGAGTTGGAGCAGTTTGCCGGTTTGCGCAACTGCACATTCGCGGAATTACACGGAAATTGCCGATCTCCCAATCAGTTTACAGAGGACGCAGAAGATGGACGCGCGGAACTTCGCTGGAAGAATCTGCGGGGAGGGGTAAGTATGGAGTATGGGGCATCTCCCTGGGGGGTAGTTAGCCTGGGGGAGAACAGAGGGGGGTCTACTTGGGGTGGAGGGATGGTTTTTTTTCAGGATAGGTTGATTTCTCCTTTAAGTCTACTAGAAAATCATTTAAACATTAAAGGAACAGTAATACCAAAAGCTGAAAGTGTTTGCTTCATGAAAATATGATGTACTGTTGCTTTGCTCTGGTAAAAGCTGTGTGTTTGCTTCAGAAAGTCTACTATAGTTTATATAAACAAGCCAATGTGTAGCCATGGGGCAGCCATTCAAGCTGGAAGAAAGGAGAAAAGGCTCAGGTTATATAGCACATAACAGATAAAACACCATTGTATTAGACAATGCTTTGTCAGGTCCTGCGTTTCTGAAGCAAACATACAGCTTTTACCAGTGCATGCTAACAGTATATTATATGTTATTACTTTAAAAACACTTAACTTTTTTTGCTGTTACTGTTCCTTTAAATAAATACAAAAGGATGGTTTTGCTTCCAATAAGGATTAATTATATCTTAATTTGGATCAAGTACAAGGTACTGTTTTTATTATTACAGAGAAAAAGGAAAAACGTTTTTTAAATTTTGCATTTTTTATATCAAATAGAGTCCATTGGAGACAGCCTTTCCGTAAATTGAAGCTTTCTGGATAATGGGTTTCCAGATAACGAATCCCATACCTGTACCAGTATATTAGCATTTTAATATTGTCAAAAAATCAAAACTTTTTGTAATGCTAAAATTTAGCCCATGCAATTTTTTCTTCTTCCATGTTACATATGCCTACAATTCAGATAACACCAGACATGGAAATTAGTAGTTGGTATATGTAGCTGTTAAAATTGGGTTTGATTGTTTTTCTATCGGAGCATGATAGTCTAAAGCTGGCCATAGATGCAAAGATCCGATCGTACGAATCATCGTACGATCGGACTTTCCCATCCCCGACCCGCCACTAACCATTCAGATCAAAGTCTTACCAGTCAGATTAGTTAAAGAACAGATCAGCAATGTTCTGCCCCTGACAGCAATCGTACGATATCTATGTCCAACCAAAGCTAGTGACAGTCTCCCACTGAAAATCGTACGATCGGCAATACACGCAGAGATATTATCGGCAGCCGACAGAAATTTTATAACCTGTCCGATCGACCAAATGACCGATCTCCGCTGGACGAAAAATGTCAGGACTCTCCACACACGGTTCGAAAATCGTACGAATCCTCGATTCGTACGATCAGTTCTTTCTAGGGATGCACCGAATCCAGGTTTGGGATTCAGCCTTTTTCAGCAGGATTCGAATTTGGCCGAATCTTTTTGTCCGGCTGAACCGAATCTGAATCCTAATTTGCATGCGGGAGGGAAATCGCAAAACTTTTTGTCACAAAACAAGGAAGTAAAAAATGTTTTCCCCTTCCCACTCCTAATTAGGATTTGGTTCGGTATTCGGCCGAATCTTTCGCGAAAGATTTGGGGGTTCGGCATTTAGTGCATCCCTAGTTCTTTCTAACAAGCTACATGTACCAGCTAATAATTTATCTCTGTAGTTTAACATTTAGTTGTCTTCAAGGCAAGCAAATAAAGTGATCAGTTCTTAAACAATGTATTGCACTCCTAAAAACATAAATATTTCTTGTAGCCCTTTGTCCGTTTTCTGATTGCAGTGACTGCAAAGAAAACGTACTTTTCTCAGATTAAAACAATAAATATGATGAAACATATAAGGCCAAGCTCATGCTGATGTTTTGCCAATAAATACTTTTGTTTTTTCATCTTATGGTGGATTTGGAGCAATCTCTCTTGGAAATCTCTGCCATCTTATCTGTATACAGTTTCTATGGTGAAAAACAATATCTATAATATCACGAATGTTGTTATGGAGAAGCATACATTGATTCTGATATACTGATATATGTTGTTCTCTTTTTAACATGGAAAAGGCATCTTCAGACATAATTGTTAGACACTACAATATACAGTACATATTGGGTGTTGTATATATTGTAACGTCACATTCATGAACAACACTTACTGTATACCTTCTCAGAATACTCAACCCTTGACTCTCCAGCTGTTGTTGAATTAGAACTTGCAGCATGTGGTTGCTGTGAGATGTAGGTCAAAAAGAGGGCCTGTGTATGCCAGACATCCCATGTTAGTCCATTTACACATATAGGCTGTCATTCCTTAGCCATTAGGTTGTTCGATACATAAATGAGAGATGTATTTTCTCTTATCTTTGTGCGAGTGGTTGCACGTTGCAGGTATTTTTCTCATACTGACCTTGGTTATTTTCTTTACATTTATTGTTTTTTTTCCAATGTTGTTTTCCCAAAGTAGTGGTGCATAAGTAAGCAGATATTGTTACCGTTTTGTTATTTTAGTTCTTCCCTTTATTTGAGCTCCTATGCAATTCTCTTCTTTCACAGGATAAAGGTTTTTCATGTGGCAAACAATACTTAGAAACAAATGAGCATTGTTCTACTAATACTTTAATTAAGAGCAAGTTTGAAAAAATTATTTCTGTAAACCGAGGCAGCAGCAGCTTAGGTAAGACTTTCTTTTTCTTTTTTTTTGTCCTTGTAATGGCTATTTCTTTAGAAAAATACATACCCTGTACTTGTATGTATAAGTAACATTTATCTGGCATAAAAGTAAGGAATTCTTACTGGATTTATTTCACATAAGTTAAACTGTGAGGTTAGATAGGCTTAAAGGACCAGTAACATCTAAAAATGAAAATGCTTTAAAGTAATAAAAATATAATGCAGTGTTGCCCTGTACTAGTAAAACTGCTGAGTTTGCTTCAGAAACACTACTATTGTTTATATAAATGAGCTGCTGTGTAGCCATGGTGGCAGCTATTCAAAGGAGAAAAGTCTCAAGTTACACAGCAGATAAGCTCTGTAGAACATAATGTTATCTGTTATCCACTAATTATCCTGTGCCATATAGCTTTTTTTCAATTTCCGCCATTGCTACTCAGCAGCTTGTTTATATGAACTATTGTAGTGTTTCTGAAGCAAACATATCAGTTTTACCAGTGCAGGGCAACACTACATGATATTCTCATTACTTTAAAACACTTTCATTTTTTGGTGTTACTGTTCCTTTAATACGTGATTAAGAGAACTGCCCAAGATGAATGTACTGTTGTGTTATTTTGTGGTGGCACATGAATCAACCCACCATGTATTGGACTTTAGTGCTGAAAAATAAAATTACAGTGAAATAAATGTTCAGCACCCTCAGCAGGGCACATGCAGCTGAGTGAAAGATTAAATTCAGTGTATCGTGTTAGTAATAAGCAGCAAACCACTGATTCAGAGCCTCATCAGGCAAATGCACACTGCAAAAAAACAAGTCATGCCATAATAAACAATGCTATCATTGTAACTAAATCGCTTTGTATATTTTCTTTTAGTGGCCATAGGTTGTCTGTGGTGATATACAGTATATTTCAACGTGATTTAAAATATTGCATTGCAACTGGTGTGTAAGGTTGTGATGATCAGAATGCACTTTTTAAGGTTTCTCCTTCTGTACATCTCCTGCCAGTGCCATATATTCAAACATATATGATGGAACAGCTATTATGGCTTTATCCAACCTACTATCACACCACTGTATTGTTACAGAGAAAAAGGAAGTAATTAGAAAATGTGACCATTTGCTTCAAATTGACTATGGGAGATGGTCTTCATATAATTTGGAGCTTTCTGGGTATTGGGTCACTGGACAAGAGGTCCAATACTTGTACTAACTTCCAAAGAATGCTGCACCACCATACATCACCACTTTAAAGGAGCATTAAAGTCACAGTCACTGGAAGATATCAAATCTAAGGCATGCAATAATAATTGTGATAGCTCACCTGTTACCCCGGATGGTGGCCTGGTTGGTGAAAAACTTCACTGGGCTGCGGTATTTCTGCCAAGGTTTGGCAGATGGAAGAATTTAATGAAGATAGGGACAAGGATCTTCTGTAGAAATACCTTGGGCCGGTACAGTTTTTAGCACAATAGCACTGGCCCAGGGTATCAGGGAAGAGATTTTAATCACTGGTGGGTGCCTAAACTTTTGGCATGCCCCAGTGATTTAAATTATAGTTCTTCTTTAATCACCATGTAAACCCCCAGTGGTAACCATTTGGTCAGCGCACACCTTCACACTTCCTAATTACTTCTTCACACTCCCATGTCCAGGACTTTTCAAGTGCTGGACGCATCCTCTGGAACGCATTTCCCCATGTCATTGGGCACTCCCAGAACCGCTTGGTACTAACAAGTGATTTAGCATTTTCACTGCACACTTAACACTGCTATCTTGAATGACAGGACTTCTGCAACAACAATAATCACCCCTATTCTTATATCTCACTTTCACTCCTTTTAAGATTGTAACTTCTCATCAACAGAGCCCCCCCTTTTTTTTTTCTCATAACAATATGCACAAGTGGTCCTTCCCAAAAGCCTGTGTGTCTTTCCTTGTACTTTTGGTGCTGTGGAGGGTGTGCTGAGCAGTAGCACCAATGCTTCATATTAAATATTACAGTCTATGCAGGAGGATATTATATTGTGGTGCATTATGTCAGCATACACTATGACATTCTTGCATAATTTTGCCTCATCTGAAAAGATAAAGAAAAGAAAAAGGGACCATAGAGTCCAGAAAGCTTCCTTTGTAATAATCCGATGTAGTTAGCCATTAAAGCTATCACAGATGCCACCACTCTTGTTTTTTGATCTACTGGGTAATAAGGTAAAATCCTTGTTTTTGAATATAGCAGTACATTTTGCTAAGCACATACATGTTATTTTAATTATTATCTTGGTGCTTGTGCATGCAGTGTTTTATATCTCTTGTTCCCATTCAAGGCACAGTGGGGTATAGAGAAATCACTGAGTTGATCCTGCAGAGTTCTTTGTGACATCAAATAATGAGCTGCTCAGCACAGTCTTTTCTGTGAGGTGGTCTATTCCTTGGTTTGAGCAGTGTTCCAGAAAATCCTGAATTCTCCAATAAGAATAACTCCTTTGTGAGACAGATTCCTTGCTAATCAGATGCAGAACAAGGTTTATTTTGAGAAGCTTGTTCTACTGCTGCTTAAAAATATCATGGTAATTTGCAGCATAAATGTGTGGCTGAAATTTTACTCTTGTAAAATAATAGGATTCTGCTTTATTTTTTAATTCAGAGAAATTACTCTCAGAAAGGCTTTATAATGTACAATACCAAAGTGAGCAGCATGTTTTTTTATGGATTTTGAGTGTGGTTTATTATTATGTGTGCTACACTGTGCAGCTTAAAGGACCAGTAATATCATTTTTTTTTTTATTTTAAATTTGTTAAAAATAAAAACACAAAGACAAATTAAACATTGAAATCTCTAAGTCTTTATTAAGATATAACTTACCGAAACTCCACTTGCACTCCTCTTCAGATAAGGCGACAGGGCTACGATCCATCATGCGGCGCTCTATTTTTCCTCCCTGGCTATTTCCTATAAGGAAGGCAGGGAGGAGAAATCGAGCGCTGCACAATGGATCACCGGATCGTTTTTTCTGAAGAGGAACACAAGCAGAGTTTCGGTAAGTTATTTCTTAATAAAGATTTGCCGATTTCAAAGTTGAATTTGTCTTTGTGGGGTTTTTTTCGTTCTATACTAACTAATTTAAAAAAAAAAAAGATCTTTCTGGTCCTTTAAATATGCCGATAAAATACTAACCAGTGTAGTAAGATTTGCCATGAAGAATCCATAAACCCTCATGGCAATGCCCCTGATAGCCTAACCCCTCATCATGGTGGTGGCCATGACTGCAGTTAACAGTAGCAACCAATCTTTTGCTTTCATTTTCTAACTTTATAGAATGTTCAAAATAAACTGCTCATTTGTGGTTTTGAGTAACTGCACTGGTGCCGTTTAGCAACTACGTTAGCAGTTCAGCCTCTTTATAAAAATAATTTAGTGATAATCTATAAATCAAATTGAAAAACAAATTTTGAATCTACAGGACATATCTATGAAAGGTAAAAAAAAGTTTAAAAAAAAAAATCTACAAAGGTAGAAAAAAGAAAAATTCTACTAAAAAATACACCCCCCCCTTCACAAAAAAATACCCCCCTGCACAAAGCACTTACAGTAAATGGTCTGCTGGAATATTTTGAGTAGTTTCTTTCTACCTTTTGATAAATGAAAATAGGTTTTTCATTCCCTGGATGAAGATCGACAAGTGCCTCAAGTTAACTGCATTCTAGAGCTGGAGATCTTACAGTAATAGTATATTTTGCTGCATTACACCTATAAAATAATTTTTTCTTTCCTCTACAAACCATGTCTTTGTATTAGTTGTCAGGATTGAATAAATTAAGGAATTTTAAGCAAGTTGTTGTCTCTTGATATACATAGGCATGACAGTGAGTGCTAGTAAAGATGGCGCTGGAATGATTGTTCGCAGTATAATTAATGGAGGTTCCATAAGTCGTGATGGGCGGATCATTGTGGGGGATTGCATCCTGAGCATCAATAATGAGTCCACAGCAAACCTCACCAATGCTCAAGCGCGGGCTATGCTGAGAAGACATTCATTGCTTGGACCAGATATAAGGTAGGCAAGCTCATTGTGACGTTAATGAATGGGAACTATGGTGTCATATACTGTTTTCAACTACAGACATTATCACCCAATAGCCTAAAAGTAGGCAAGAAATCCAGTGATGCTTTGATTTCATTATTTTGCAAATTTGTCCCAGTTCACTAGTCTGAGACATTTGCTTTCATAAACCAGACCAGTCAACGCTCATTGCTGGTTGGCTGCTGTAGGTTTAATGGACTGGGGCAAAAATGATCTATGTTATTTTATAAACTATGGCAACGTGATCATGTTCTTGCCTGATCATTTCTCACAATCCTTTTTATTCCATTTAGTAGCTCTCATAACCTTTCTGAATGTAAATAAAAAAGCCCATCAGACATCGGGGGTAAGCAGTTTAAAGTACCGTGGCATGTTTGTTATTAAAATATTGCTAGCTAATAGTCTCCATTATTTGTTGAAATAAACACAGCAGGGAACAAAAGCTAACAGAACTGGTCACGTCTTTAAACACATTTGGGCCCTAAAGCTTTTACAAGCCATAATTGCTCCAAATGCTCTATGGTGTATTTTATTAAGAGACATGCTGTCACTATAAGCGTATTGTTAAAAGAAAAGAAATGCTGACAAGCTTGGTTCCCACGTTTGATGTTCCGCAGCCTTTTGTAGGAAGAGAGAAATCTCTTAACAAGAACATATTGGCATTTTTTTGTTCAGCCACATTTTGTTTTCTTTCCTTGAAGAGAAGGAATAATTTCAGCTTCACAAGCTTTCAAACAGCTGGCTGGGGTTGCAGGTTTGCGTTGTTTTGCACCAAGAAGCAGCTGTGCGGCCTCATACATACAGAATGCTTGACGCCCTACTTCACAGTCCACCTTGCCAATAGCTTCTGCTTTCTCTGTTGTAATACCAGCCAGAGCATCACATTCAGCAGCAGCTGCTGCTTCCAACATCTGTCAGATAATTACCAGTTAGAAATTGGAATTCACCTGCCCTCACCTAAAGAATACATTCCTGATCAAGGGAGAGAAGACGGATGGCAGGAACATTTTTTCATCTTTATTGATAATCATGGCTACAGAATAGAATGAGCAGATGCCTTCTGGGGGAGGTGTGGATGAAAGAGAGAGATGGGATTTGAGGGTGGTGGAGGGCCAGGCAAAAACAAATTGCACGTACTTTTAACTACATATGTATGCTTCACACACGCAATGCAAGGCTTTGACATTTGTTAACACTATTGTAAAAAGATGCTGCATCGTATGCTTCCTGTTCTAGATCTTCTCCAGCACCTGCTGATGATCAGGCCCCCTTTTATGTGTGAGTATCGGTGATTCAAAGGCTCCGCATGGCTTACAATCTGCAGTGTGTCTGTTCACTCATTTAATTCCTTCTTAATATCTGTTTCTTTCAATGCATCCTGACAAAGACACATTTCTTTGTTTTTGTGAGTTTCTTTTTTAACACATCAATTAAAAAAAAAAAAAATCTTGAAAGTTTGCAGCTTCACTTACATGAATTTTGCCCCAGTTTAAATAGTTATTTATGTATCTGGATCGGCATAGCCTGTGCTATATAATTGTTTTCTACTAACACTTGGATTGAATTGCACCTGCTTGTTTAATCTACGTATTACTATGTTTGGGCACCTGCATGTTCACATTACGCCTGTGTAATCTTTGCATGTGGAGCTGTGTGTGTTTGCTAGAAAGCAAGTCCTTTTTCTTTCTCTTCGTCCCCACAAACACACGTCTTCAAACTGTTTTCCTTGAAGAAAGCAATAATCGCATTCCATGTCAAGTAGTTGCAGCTGGAGAGAGGTAAACACAAGGTTTAGTTGGAAAATGAACCAAGAGCACAACATTCACTTGCCTGTATATTTCTTAAAGATGAGCTATATCAAAACAATAAAGTGATGTATCATCTAAGCATTTTACATTAATTTTCTATTAATAGTGGCTCATTGAGATTACTGGTAATGCCAGCATCTTGGCCTCTCTGAAAGTCAGTCAGCAAACCTATGTTTAACTTACTATACAGCAAATGCATTGACAAGGCTGCTGACACTTATTTTCAAAGAGAGCTATTCATCCTGGTATTAACTGGTATAAAACAGATGTAAATTGCAAAAGTGCTTAAAAGACCACTTTGTGGAAGTTTACTCAATTCATATTTTGTGTTTAGATTCCCCTTTTTTAAACATAATCAAAGAAATGTAGTACAGTGGAAAAGGGGATATATAGCCAAAATACCTGATTTTCATGGTCAAAATGTGCATGAAGTTTATACAGCTATACTTTTATATATTATATGCTATATTTACATCATTTGTAGCTTGTTCTAACTAGTCATACACACTTGAGTGAGAATGGAAAGTAAAAAATATTACATAATAAATATCACATATTACTAACCAGACCGCTCTAAATTTTATTATGCTAATAAGGTAGAAGACAGACTTCTTGTGCACTTATAGCCAGGTGGCTATACCCTTAGTCCCATTATTGGTTGTAATTCATTAAAGGGATTGTTCAAAAAATTGAACCACAACAACTGATTGCTGCTGAAATTCCACACTGGAGAGCTGCTGAACAAAAAGCTAAATATTTCGAAAAAAAAAAAAAAATAAAAACCCATTGTAAATAGTCTTAGAATATGAATGTCTACATCATACTAAAAGTTAAGTAAAAGGTGAACCACCCCATTAATGAAGCACTTGCAAATTGTAAAATAATTGGCAATAGTATTTTCTCAGTTTTAGTAGAACAGTCTATACAGGGAGAAATCTAAATATCATGGAGGCCCATTTATCTAAGGTCAAATTTAAGTGCTTTTCGGGGTTTTTGAAACCACTTTCTCTAAAATCATGAAAGTTGGTAAAAGATCCAAGTATAAAAAGTACACGTTTTTTGTACAATTACAAAAAAATCTGAAAACCTCTAAAAGTCCGAATTTATTAAGATTGGTCCAATAAGGTCAGCGTAGCTCCAATCTTCTAAAGGACTTCCAAAGTTTTTGTAAATTACAAGTTGTCTAGTTCTGGGCAGTGTTATTCTGTGGCAAATAAAGTTCTGTCTTGCATAAAAAAGGATATTAATTCAAGGGATGAAAGCATAATTATGCCTCTTTATAGGTCCCTGGTAAGGCCTCATCTGGAGTATGCAGTGCAGTTTTGGACTCCAGTCCTTAAGAGGGATATAAATGAGCTGGAGAGAGTGCAGAGATGTGCAACTAAATTGGTTGGAGGGATGGAAGACTTAAATTATGAGGGTAGACTGTCACGGTTGGGGTTGTTTTCTCTGGGAAAAAATTCGCTTGCGGGGGGACATGATTACACTTTACAAGTACATTAGAGGACATTATAGACAAATAGCAGGGGACCTTTTTACCCATAAAGTGGATCACCGTACCAGAGGCCACCCCTTTAGACTAGAAGAATAGAACTTTCATTTGAAGCAATGTAGGTGGTTATTCACAGTCAAGACAGTGAGGTTGTGGAATGCACTGCTGGGTGATGTTTTTATAAAGTTAAAGTTATACTGACACTGAAAAGGAATTTTAGCATATGAATGTACATTAAATGTTACCTATAGTTCATGTTGATAATTTTTTGCTGAGAGGTTTGTTTTTGTATATAATTGTTAGTTGAAGTTCCTAAGCCTGACTCTCTGGCACTCTGACTTTGCCAACCTGACTGTCCCATCTCAGCCTGTTAGTTACAGTTTCTAATGCTAACGGACTCCTGCTGCACAAATATGGCAGCCCCCTCCTACAGGAACATGGGGGATCAGACAGGTAATGTAAAAGCATCATGCAAATACTTTATGGCAAAGTTAGAAGTAGCTTGCAAACCCAATATTATAATAGATGTAAAAAAAAGTTTAATTTCAGGTGTCCGTATCTCTTTAATGACTTTTAAGGGGCACATTTACTAAGGGTCGAAGTGAATTTTCAAATTTAAAAACTTCAAATTTCTTACTAATTTTTGGGTACTTCGACCATCGAATAGGCCTAAATTCGACTTTGACTCGAAGTAAAAAAGTTCGACTTCGAAAATCGAAGTACTATCTCTTTAAAAAATTTCACTTTGCCACCTTAAACCTGCCGAATTGGTATTTTAGCTAATGGGGACCTCCTAGAACCTAAAGCCAACATTTGGCTAAGTTTTTAGAAGTCGAAGTAAAATTGTTCGATTGATCAATTAAATTGTTCGAATTGTTTGTTTCCAAGGATTTCATTGCACAATCAAACGATTTTACTTTGAACGAATATGGCCAAATTCGATAAAAACAAAAACTTAGAATATTGAAGTAATGCCATTTAATGGTCAAATTTTGAAGTTTTTTACACTTCGGAATTCGACCCTTAATAAATCTGCCCCTAAGAGTGGCTTGGATGATTTCTTGGACAGACATAATATCAAAGGCTATTGTGATACTAAACTCTATCGTTAGTAAAGATATGGGTATATAGAATTTATGTGAAGGTAGGGAGGGGTGTGTGTATGGATGCTGGGTTTTTATTTGGAGGGGCTGAACTTGATGTACTTGTTCTTTTTTCAACCCAATTTAACTATGTAACTGTAACCTTGCAAATTTTTGTATTAGAGGTTTTTGAGTTTTAAAAAAATAAAGAAAAAACATGAATTTTTAGATTCATGAAAAATGTTAGTAAATTGGCCCCTAAGTGTTGGGTCAATGGTAGTGGCAAACAGAATATCATGCTAACAAGGCAGAGAAAAATCAGTAACGTATGTAAACCAGGCAACCCTTGCAACAGGAGTATTTGCATTTGATATTTCCACTGGATATACAAAGTGAAAATAAAATTAATTAAAGCCTGTTTAAAGGAGAACTAAAGCTTAACCAAATAAGTAGGCTAGAAATGTTGTACATTGTGTTTTGGGTTTCTATACCAGCCCAAGGCAACCACAGCCCTAGTAATTGATACAGATAATTACTACATGGCAGCTCAGAAACCAGTGCAATTAAAATAAGAATTTAATAATCAGCCCTGTAGCATCAGCTTATATGACAGGCCAAACTCATTTCCTGCTTGATAATTTGCGATGACCCCTAAGCTTAGTTTCTCAATAGCTGCTCAGAGCCCACTGAGCATGTGAGTGTCACAGACACTTTCCAAGATGGTAACAAGTGACAAGTCTGAAGTTCTGGATCATTGCTGCTATTGAAAAGCTGAAACTTAAAGCTGGTGCAATAAGTGCATTATATAAAATATGGGCTTTTTAGCCATATGAATTTTTAGGGTTTAGTTCTCCTGTAAGAGAAGGTCACCGCAGCACAAAAAAGGCGAGGTAGGCATTCTTATTGTTCCAACAAGAAAAATTTGTGTGTTGAGCTGCAAAAAAACTTTCTTTGTAGAGGCTTTTGGATGCAGTGTGCACAAGTGCTTTGTCAAACAATAAAGTCGTACACTTTGTTGCATTTAAGAGAATGTACCTTGCTTTGCATTTTGCTGCCATTCGTGCCTTAATACAAGGCAGACAATGATTAATTTAAATGCCATTACTTCTTTCTAGACAAGCCTTTCATTGATTTATTGCTTACAGAGTTGTCTGGAACAATAATTAACATAATATGATAATCAAACTTGCATGCCCAATGTTCATACCATTCATCATTATGCTGTATTTATGCAATGGAAAGTATGGCCAGCTGCACCAATGAGAAAGTGCCTGAAACTTGCCCATGATCCTCGCTCATGGGCAATCCTTGCCTTCAATTGGTGTGTTATTAATACAATAAAGTTGTACATCAGAATTTTTTCAGACTGTATGTTCATCAATCTGCTTGTGCCTCTCACCATATGATTTGGTTTATTAAAAAGGGGTTTAATCTAATTACAGTTTATCACCAGAAACTTCTAAGACAACTGGTGACCTTATTCATTATGGGGCAAATTCACTAAGATGCGAAGTTGCGCCAGGCGCAACTTCGCCGCACTTCGCCAGGCGTAGTTTCGCCAGCGCTCCGCAAATTCACTAAAATCCAAAGTTGCGCACAGGGGTAGCGTAAGGTTGCGAAGTTGCGCTAGCATTGATTCGCTATGTAAAGCGAAGTTACGCTAGTGAAGGCTAATTTGCATACGGCGCTAAATTCAAATTTCAATGGAGGAACACGTATCAGCACTACAAATAGAAAACCTTCAAATCAGCAAATAAAAATTTTATTTTGCCCTACACATGTGCCCACTGTCTAGGTAAGTTGCCATGAGTCAGGAAATGTAGGGGGGAAGGAGGGGAGCCCCAAAAATATTTTCGATCTTTTTCAGCCTATCACCCATCATGTAGAAAACACGCCAGCGTTTTTTGGGACTTAGAAAAAAATTAGACTTTTTTTGAAACAATCCCTATCTACTCTATTACGCCTTGCCAGGTCTGAGGTGGCGAAGGAAGTCTAGCGTAAAAGGTAGCATTCAGTACACTGTGCAAGTTAGTGAATTCGCGTAGTTACGTCGCTAGCGAAAATTCGCCTGGCGTAAGGATGCAAAGTAACACTAGGGAAACTATGCCAGCGTTCATTAGTGAATTTGCGCAGTAACGAAAAATGAAAATTAACGCTAGCGTTCGACGCTTAGTGAATTTGCGCCTATATGTATAGAGCCATTACCTAATTTACCCTTTACTAAAAGGCTATTATTGTGGTACAGTATTCCGTTATCTTTTTAGAAATGCTTTCATGGGTTATATCAATTTGTACCAGAAACCTATACAAAGTAGGACTGGATAATATCTAACAAGTTAAATTAGCTTTAAAATACAATTAGGTAGCCGGCATTTATGAGTGTGTCCGTAATGGTTATAAAAGAATTTATTAGTGATGTAGCAGAGGTGTATATTGCCAGTTTTCATTTGAAAGCCCATCAATTGCTTCAACCGATTTAAACCCAATCTTATTTGATATAGACTATTTAACTGCACCATATTTTTTGGGAGTGTTCCAAATACACGGATATTCCACATTAAAAAAGAAATCGGGTTAAAACTGACTATATTTACACAGTGCAGCACAGGCTGATTTTTTTTGTTGCTTCATTTTTATTTAGCACAAATACAGAAAGGAAAAAAAATCCTTTCCTCGTATTATAGACAACACATTTTGTGTTGAAAGCAAAATTTTGATCATGCATTCATGAGTTGTTTATCTGACTCCTACTCATTGGATGTCAGTCAAAAAACCCAGGTGCCAGGCAGTGGATCAAATTCATTTTAGCTGTGATATCGTCATGTTTATTGGCCAGTTCCCAAAGCACTTGTGTTGGTAGCCACCAGCTGTGATGCTTGATTAAGGTGCTGGTGGGCTTTGTGGTATTTTTATCTTCCTTGATTCAATTTAGTGCATAATATGAAATCAGATGAAAATTACGGATATTCTTCTGTCATAGCAATAATCTTCAGGTCTTTATTATAGCGAGCACATAATAGAAATTTTGTAACTCCTTCAGCTCCCATCCATGTGAAGTAAATGGAAAATCCTATAAGACAAAAAGTTGAAGCATCTTCGTAGTCAATTCAATATACCCCAAAGATGCAAACAAATAGGGGCAAATTTACTTATAATGGAATATCGAGGGTTAATTAACCCTCAATATTCTACTGTCGAAGTTAAATCCTTCGACTTTGAATATTGAAGTCGAAGAATTTACCGCAATTTGTTCGATCGAACGATTTTTCTTCGACCAAAAAAAAGATTGCAAAGCCTATGGGGACCTTCCCGATAGGCTAACATTGACTTCAGTGGGTTTTAGGTGGCGAACTAGGGGGTCAAAGTTTTTTTTAAAGAGACAGTACTTCGACTATCGAATGGTCGAATATTCGAACGATTTTTAGTTCAATTCGTAGTCGAAGTAGCCAAAAAAAACATTCGAAATTCGAAGTTTATATATTCTTTTAATTGTCAGTCATTACAATTAAATTTTTTTCCTTTCACTTAGAGGCTGATAAAATTAGAAATTGTGGGAAGTGAACTATAGCCAATCTGTCATTTATCATCCGTGTAATCTGAACTGACCTGTGTACCAGTCATGTTGTGTCCTTTTTATGCTCCTCTTCTTCTCTTTATATGAATTTTTGTTTTAGCAGTGAACTTGGTGATCCAGCAATTAATGTCATTAATGCTTTATTTACAAAAAACACCACAGAAAACTAAAAAAAAATACATACAGTAGCATGTTTAAAAAATAAAAAAAAAAGATTCTATAGAAAGACAATTGCACCCATTGTTGAGTACTTTGCAAATACAAAGTGTACTCAGCAAATCAAATTCATTGCTTCCCTTGCCTTGAATGGGGGCATTAGTGTTATGATCTGAATAAAAGCAGTACCCGTTATTTATAATCAGACTGTTCTGTGCTCTCTTTTAGTATGTTTTCTTTGTGATGCCCTTCCACTTAACCCTTCTGAAGTAATAGATTTTAATAGATAATAAAGGTAGCATTTTTACATTATTGTAAAAGTGTATTGTTACCTGTACAAATTTTTTGTCTTTGATGTTTCTTTGTGTTTAAAACACTATTAATCAGCATGTGACAATGATCATCACTTTAATCCATTATTGCATGCAATGCGGAATGAACAAATGAAACCTTGGTAGAGGAAAACATATATGTGATGTGTTTTCTTATAGTATCACTTATGTACCAAGTGAGCACTTGGAAGAATACAGAGCTTGCCTGGGACAACCCATTGAAGGAAAAGTGACAGGAGAACTTTATGGTTCAAATACAGAAAGGTGAGCACTATAAATGATTTAAACCTATTTGTCAGCCTCTATAGACAAATATGAATGCTTTCAAATATCTGGTCAACATCCAGGCTTGTGCGGGCAGTGATAGACAGAACCACATTAATTTCTGTGCTTAACATGTGGCACTGCTATGGGCAGTTTTCTGCTAACAGCACCAGCCCGAGTTATCAGGTAAGTGAATACAATCACAGGGGGTTCCTAACTCTTGGCATCCTACAGTAATTGTTGCCTTGCCTTCCCCTTTAGTAGTACATGCTTGCACAGCAGATAATACAGAAATATCAAGGATATATAAAGTACAGCTGCAAGTGATATTTATGTGACAGAATGTACAGATATCCTGCATACCAAGAGTTTGGTGTATGATGGGATTTTTTTGTATGCAGCAAGACCTTATTGAGCAAAAAATACAAATTTACTATAATGTTGCATTAAAAGCAAACTTGTACACTTACTTCTCACTATTAAAGTGGTTGTTCACCTTCCAATATTTTTTGTATCTGTTTAATAAAAAATACTTTTTCTAATATTGGACATAACATTCATTTTTCATTGTCTTATGTCTTTATGAAGCAGCTCTGGGGTGGGGGTCACTGACTCTATAAACTGCTCCGAAGATAGATAATAGATACTGTAAGTTGATACATTTCTTAGTTTTGTACCTGCTGAGCAGAATCCCTGAGTTTCATTAAAAGGGTTGCTCACCTTCAAACAACTAATTGTTTTCAGATAGATCACCAGAAATAACGTCTTTTTTCCAATTAATTTCTATTTTCTATGTGTTGCCATTTTTTTCTAATATTGAAGTGTAAAGTGTCTTTTTTTTTTAACCTTCTAAAGCAGCTCTGGGGAGAGGTCGCCGACCCTGTAAACTGTTCTAAATTGATACATTTAGTTGATACATTTCTTATCTTTGTGCCTGCTGAGCAAAATCTCTGAGTTTCGTTACAGGCAACTGTTACAATTGATACAATAGTTGCTGATACTCCAGAGATGCTGCTGAGAAATATAGCAACTAAATGTTGCAAAACTGTAACAGTTTAGAGCTGCGGTCCCAACCTTTTTTGGTAGAGCCAAATATTTTTGCGAGGGGGGGGGGTAATGGAAAATAATTGAAAAAAGTCTTTATTTTTGGGGAACAATCTGAAAACAACTGAACTGAAAAAAGTGTTTGGAAGTGAACAACCCCTTTAAAAGCAGATGTTCTAATTGATACAATAGTTGCTAATATTCCACAGATTCTGCTGTAAAATGTATCAACTTATGTAGCAAATTTTAATAGTTCAGCACTTGCACCTGAAATACTGAGCTGCCAGACTGAAACACCAGAGACAGGAACATTAAACTGCAGTTTTGGGGATTATGGTAAAAAATAAAGCATGGAAAACAATTGAAAAAAAGTATTTCTGGTGAAAAATCTGTAAACAACTGAACAACCCATTGAAGTCATTACTACATGATGCAGTAAAGCTGCCCATATTGGTTCAGCATAACAAATCCTCTGCCAAACCGTTGTCTGTGATACATAAAAAGAAAATGACCCCCTACAAATTTTACACAATATACTATGTGCAGTGTTCTTCAGATCAGATCATGTGATTTATGTAGTATGAAAGGCCTCAAAACAGAAAGAAATGAGATGGCGTGAAGAGTGGAAATCAATAATGCACAGAATATGTGCTACTTATTGTGTTACACTTTAAAGTACAACTAGAAATTGTTTTGTGTATGTTCTTGATTCTCATGCTTCCCATTTCCCTGCACCGAGAACTGCATGGATCCCTTGTTGTAAACTTCCAAGCATTAATACTTAAGAGCACACTGTTTTTTTCCTGTAAGGCTAAGTTAAATATAATTTTCTAATTATGACAAATCATCTAATATTTTTCTCCCAGTTTTGCTCCAGAATTGCCTGAACGAGAAGAAGGAGAAGGGGAAGAAAGTGAGCTTGAGAATGCCACATATAGCAATTGGAACAACCCAATAAGGTATCTATAAGCATTTTTTCTCTTTTGACCTATATTAGAGAGAGACTCGGATGTAGAGCTTTACAGGTAGTGTCTGTGAGGCAGCTCTGTATATTTTTTTTCCTTGCAGCATACTGTATGTACAGTATCGATCATAGAATAGCCTAGAACTAGGTAGGTATTTCTCTGTGTGGAACAAGGCAAGGAAAGGGACCAGTCAACACCTGGAAGGCTTAACTCTTGGCATTGAGATTTCTATAGTTACCTGTATATTCGATCTTTGTTTGTCTAGACTTGAATAGAATGCAAAAAAAACTAATGTTACTTGTAAACTTGTATTTCACTCTAAAGTCATACATCATTTTATGTATTCAAACTATACATAGTAAATAACAAATTTAATTAGGTCAAACACATCCAAGCGACACCCATAAATCTGATGATGAACAGTAGCGCTATGTGAGAAATAATGCAGGGTACTGTTGTTTACAATTAATTAAAGATGTATTACATATGAATAGTGATGAGCTAAATTTTTTAGCAAGTTTTGCCGCAAAAATGACTCCCATAGACTCCAATGCATAAAAAAAAGTTGTCATATGTCAGAAATTTCCAGAGCGTCAAAAAAATATAGACTTCAATGCATTTCAGCGGATTTTCGGTGAACCGAAAAGGGGTCTGATTTACCCATCACTTACATATGAAGAGAAACATGAATATTCCCATTAAATAGTCTATAATAGTCTATACTTCTCTCAGTTTTGATGTTGTACTCCACCATTTCCAAATAATTTGTCACACAAGTTTTTCTGATCTATTCTTACTAGGTATAAATTCATATGCAGGCAATTTCCCGCTTTTCTAAAACAGTAATTTACAAATTAGTGTTTACAAAACAGTGTTTACAAGTACATTTTTTCTTTTGTAAGGGTTGAACTTTGGAGAGAGCCGGGCAAATCTTTAGGCATCAGTATTGTTGGTGGTCGAGGAATGGGAAGTCGTTTAAGCAATGGCGAAGTCATGAGAGGAATCTTTATCAAACACATTTTAGAAGATAGTCCTGCTGGGAAGAATGGAACATTTAAAACTGGGGATCGAATTGTAGAGGTATACCTGTATAAGAATTATGTAGACATTGATAATGTTCTAAAGATCTTCTGATAACATATTTTAAGGCATCCTTATCATAACTACAGTTTGTAAAAGTTTGTGGCATAGGTTGAGTTTGAGCCAGGCTTGGGAACTGTTTCAGATAGAAACTAATTTTATTCATTTCTTTTTTTAGATGTTTTTGGTGTATCCACCTCTCATCGGGCTTTAACTTAAAAGGGCAATCAATACGCATTCACAAAATGTATATTTTATTTCAAATAATCACAAATTACTTTTTCAGTACCTATATTTCCATACTTATTTTTCTAGAAAAAAATATATATTTTGGGTGTCTTGCATGGAGACAGTAAACCTATCACCTTACACATTCTGTCACAGTTATGTAACTGCAACTATGCTACAGATTTTACACATTTACAAATCAAATGCTTTAAGTAAAATGTAATTTAAGATAATGCCTATCTGTATTTATATTCCTCCTCTGTTCCCAAATCCAGTATTATAGTGGAGCCCATTGCCTGGCTTTAAAAAAAAAACACATGTACCGACAATATAATATAGAAAATAAATACAAAGAAATTAAAATGAATCTTGACTAATTCAAGTGTAGCATTCAGCAGTAGATAGATTATTTTATTGGGCCAGCACACTGCCATTATGTCATAAACAATGTATATTGTATGTGAATGTAATTTACAGGCATCCTAAGATTTAGAAAGATACGATTTAGGTTTTTCTCTTTCCAAAATGTATTCATGCTAGTACCTATTCCAAACAACTTTTAAAGTATAGGAGTCATTTGAGCAAGAAAGACTGGGCATCCTACACCCTTTTTTCCAACAAGATTACAATCCTAAATCTTAAATTGTCTGTTTCTGTTTGGATTAATGTGTCAGCTGCCATCTTAAAGTCACTTTCATTTTAGAAAGTATAGAGGTAGAAAAAGATCCAAGTACTAAAGCCATTTAGTAAAATCACTTACAACATAAAGCTCCCATATAAAGGCTTTTTGCAATAATGAAGCTTGTTACTAGCATCTGTTTTAGCAGCTACCAAACCCAGGCCAGGTAATATATACTTTATTTCAAAGCATTTTCTGAAGAATAGTACTATTTGTTTCATCTCTTGCTTCGGTGAACAGCGATATGGATAGTATGGTAAATATACACAAATATAAGCAAGTGGTTTGCATGTATCAAGGCTTTGATATGTCATTATTTTTTTTTTTTACTTTTAATACTCTCTTTATTTATTTTTTTTTAAAAAGAAGATTATACATATACATAAACCCCAAAATGGCACCTGGAACTTATATGTCGACCTCTGGCTGTTCTTAGGTGGATGGAACTGATCTAAGAGATGCAAGCCATGAACAAGCAGTGGAAGCCATAAGGAAAGCAGGGAACCCAGTTGTGTTTTTGGTTCAGAGTATTGTCAACAGATCAAGGGTAAGTGCTCTGGGGAGCATCTAGACCCCGACAGTCACAAATGGATTATTCTAGTAGTTTGTCCTTACAAAGCTAAAAATAAATATCCACCCTACCGACCTCCAGTTGTTGGTAAGCTACTTTTACCTGTACTGTCCTAAAGGTATCAGCTGGGATTTGTTGAAGAGACGTTCATTCTCAAAATAGATATATATATCTTTATACCATTATATGTTAATAACATGTAAAATGCATTTCCATCTACTCATTCTTAGCAAGGACTTGAGCAAATGCATAGGGAATTTTCCTTAGAAGGGTAAATGTTCCTCCAGCTTACATTAATAAATCAATACTAAACCTTCTAGCTGCTTATCCTTGTGTGTTTATTTCTACAATATAATTAAAACTTCATCATTAAAGGCTTCACTCTTTCTTGAGTAAATTCACACATTTGCCACCTTCTCTTCTCCAGCCTGCATCTGTGTATTGTTCTCCATCTTCCTCTGCTTTAAGAGAACACCCAACTACTAACCCTTTTTCTCATACACCACCCAAGGTAAATATGTTGCTGCATGTCACTTTCATAAGGGACTCTAACTAATGCTGTCATAGTGTACAAATAACTATCTAGTGTCATCTTGACTCTAATGAGCCAAATTGTATACTATTACTGAGATTTTGTTTTATAACGAATTTGATGGAATGGGTGTAGTTGCCCTGTTGCTGGAAGGCTTCACATTAACTGCCTTGCTTTGAAAATATTATTAATGTTTGCAAATCTGACAAGTATGTGGTTTTTCAAAAAAGTTAATATTGAGCATAATAAATATCTGCGGGCTCTACGATGACCAGATTTGTTTTAAGTACGCACTTTTTGGATGGTGCTGCACACATATTCTAGGGCATGCCTGTTATTAAACATTATTTTAATGTCCTATTTCTATCCATTTTGTAATATCTATTTTTATTTTTTTAGAAACCAGCCTTGCCTTTGTTACAGAGCACATTTGGTACTAAACCCCTCTTCAGGTGCACTAACCCATTTGCTGATTCTTCTCAGCTCAACATTAACAAGGTTGGATGTTTTACGCTATTGTTAACTTTCAGTGCATGCTGCCTGCTATTGATCTGTAGCAAATAATACATTTTGCGCTGTGCTTGTTAACAAATGATCTTTAGTTTTTATGGGTAAGACATTGGTTGCAGATTTGTTTTGCTTAGGATATCCTGTGTCCTAAGTTTTTTATTTTTTTTGTGGCTGGTGGTTAATGTTATCATAAAGGTGGGGCTAACATTCAGCTTAATGATAATTAATTAAAAGTGGCAGTGTTGGCACAGTATTAGTATGGGGCACGGACCTCCTTCCTTTCTATTTTGTGTCTCTTTGACACTTAGCTCTTAATCTTTAATGTAACTGTACTTTGTATTTATTTGAATTTTATTGTAATGGTCCCTGTTTGTTCTATATATTTGTGCTGTGTACATATTATGCTACATAGCTGAAAATATATTTATATACAAGCATACAAGTAGTAGATGCATAATATTAAATAACCAAGACTGAAAATGTAGTGTTTTGGCTGAATCAGCTGTCAATCGTTTATTGCCTGCCCAGCGCTATGACTCAGGCACAGCAATGACTTTCACTTTCATTTCTGCACTCCTCTACACTCCTCATGCCCCCCCCCCCATATCTTCTCACTGTATATAACTGCATAGCCTCGGCATGGGGTCCTCAGTTCTGGTGCATACATTAGATTTTGAGATAGAAAGCTTGGCATTGATAAACGTTTCCACAAAATGGTTGCCTGTATGTTCTAATTGCAGATTTCAAAAGAATAATGCAACATGATTTAAATAATGTTAAGTAAAGTTTATTTTGCTCAACTAACATAATGACATAGGATTTGGATTTATTTCTTAGAGAACAGGTCCCCTTTAATTTTTGTATTTAAAAAATAATTACAAATTTTGTTTGTAATCATATAACATGAATGTAAAATGTAATCTATACTGTGCACTGAATTGTTTATGCATATAATCCCAGTGCCATTTAGCTTGCAGTACCTGTATATGTTTGGTGGCTCGCAGCACCACATAGGGTAGCTAGCCACTTCACCAGCCACATGCCAGTAGTAATCGTATGTTCAGTAAGGAAGGAGTGCTTACTACCCATATAATTAATCACCTATTTGCAAGATGTATGACAATAAACACTACTTCATAGCAGATCTTCTTGAGCCACAGTCCAATGACTACTTCTGAGCTGTTTCACCTTGGCAGTTTGCTTTTTTTTTTTTTGTATATAGTTTAGTGGAGGTAGTTATTATTATATAATTTCTTCTTTTATTAAACATCTCACTAATTATGATTCACAGTCAACAGCAATTGTTGTAACGGGTTGATTATCTGGTCTTTTTCCTATTTTTTCAAAATGAATTTTCTTTATAGTAAAGATAATGATCCTTTAGTCTCATTAATACAGTAGAACCCTCTATAACATTGCTGAAGGGAAGCTTACAAGCACAGCACCACTAATAATCGGCAATTAATATATGTAAACTTAAATTGAGCAATTAAGAGCAATTACTGGCCCTGTCCACTGATGGCCAGGAGATTTTTGGACTGCCATTTAGGTTGGGAAATCTGAATAATAAATAATAAAATATCAAATAAATTTGTTTATATAAAGAAATGTGAGATGCTTTTATATGGCCTGTTATAGACTGGTGACCATTCTACTATGTTTTTCCCAAAACCAAAGTATTGTCTAGAAAACATTGTTATCTTTATATTTTTAGTAACCTCTTTTTTGCCGAACTGCACTTTTCCAAAACCCCACACGGCATGTAAAATGCAAAGGGATTGAATCGGTTAAGAGTTGAACGTTGGCTATTTTTATGTCAGAAAGGTACATATGTACGTGAAGACATATTTTAGTCCTGTGTTTAAATATGCCAATGGAATATATATTCTACTTAACAAACATTAGTGCTTTTTCTTATACAGATACAATATTATCTTTTGGAAGATTGCATGGTCATGGCAGTTTCATATGTAGTGCTTTCCATAATGTTTGGGACAAACCCACATTTTCTTTGATTTACCCCTATGTTCCTCAGTGTAAAATTTTAAATCAAACAATTCAGACGTGATTAAAGTGCACATTCCTGACTTTAAATTAAAGTTATTTGCATACATTTCAGTTTCACCATGTAGAAATTACAACACTTTATATACATACTACCCCTCATTTCAGGGCACCATAATGTTTGGGACAATTAACTTCAAAGGTGTTTACTCAGATGTGTTGCAGGGATGAGATACCTAGGCTTGTGTCTACCATTTGGAAGTATGTACTGTAGTTGCCAATAGTTCAGCATGAGCAGAAAAGCTGTGCCAATGAAAGTTAAGGAAACTACTGTATACTGAATCTGAAAAACAAGAATAAAATCATTGGAGACATTGGCCAAACCTTTGGACTTCATGAACAGAAATACAGAAGCTACACTGCAAAAATTCAAACCACTAGTTAGCTGCAAAAACAGAATGGTCAGATTACAGTTTATGAAAAAGTACGTAAAAGAGTCTGCAGAATTTTCGAAAAAGCTGTTATGGACAGACGAGACCAAGACTAATCTGTATTAGAGTGATGGCAAGAAGAAAGTACGGAGATTTAAAGGAACTTCCCAAGATCCAAAAGCATACCAGCTCATCTGTTACATGTTGTGGAGGGTTGTTATTGCTTGTGCATGTATGGTTGCCACAGGTACTGGTACACTTATCTTCATTGATAACTGCTGATGGCAATTGTACAATGAATTCTGAGGTGTATAGAATGTCTTATCTGCTCAAGTTCCAGTAAATGCATTGGACAGCTCTTCATCCTGCAACAATGATCCCTAACATACTGCTGAGGCAACACAGGAGTTTCTCAAAGCTAAAAAATGGAAAATTCTTGAATGACAAGCCAGTCACCTGATTTAAATGCAATTGAGCATGCCTTCCATATGCTGGCAAGGAAACAAGCCCCCGTAACAAGCAGGATTTGAAAGTAGCTACAGTAGAGGCTTCGCAGAGCATCCCCAGTGAAGATACTCGGAACCTGGTGATGCCTATGAATTGCAGACTCCAAGCAGTCATTGCATGCAAGGGATATGCAACAAAGTACTTAAAAATACTACCATTACTTTTTTGCCAAACATTATGGTGCAAAAGTGTTGCAACTTCTACACTGTGAAACCAAAATGTATGCAAATAACTTTAAAGCCTGGCATTTGCACTTTAATCGCATCTGAACTGTTTGATTTAACATTTTACACTGAGGCGCAGAGGGCTAAATCAAATAAAAATGTTTCTTTGTCATAAACATTATGGAGGGCACTGTATGGGGCAGATTTATTAAGGGTCGAATAGTAAATTCGATTTTGAATTGTATTTTTGGTCAAAACTCTCAAATTCAAATTAGGAATAATCCAAACTCGATTCAAACTCAAAATTCTAGATTTATCAAACCTTGACCCTTGGAACAATTCAAATTTGACTATTCGCCACCTAAAACCTGACGAGTTCATGTAGAAGTCAATGGCAGTGGTCAAGTGACCCATTTGAAGATGGTAATAGCCTTCCTGACATTCGTGATTCAAGTAAAGCTTAATTCAAATCAAATCCGATTTGAGTTTTCGAGTCGGTAATATTCGTTCGAGTTTTAGACATTCACATTTTCTCTTAAAGTCCCATTCGAATTTCTAGTGTGTTCGAATTTATAAAAAACATTCATATGAATTCAGATTCGACCTTTGATAAATGGGCTTCTATGTGTAGACATTTTACAGCTTGAAAAAAATCTCTTCATGGAAAGACTTCCATTATTTGTTTCTGTTATGTTATACAGTACATTCAAATTGTTAGCAAGAATACTTTGGTTAATGTTAGATGGGCTATGGCTAACATTTACTTCCTCCTGATGGTAGTACTGTAGATGTTCCATGTGACATTAGACTCATGTTTCAAATAGCAAACATGTTCAGTAAGCAATTCTTGTTTCTTGTTTGTCACTTTAGGGCACAATGAATCCGGTTAGAATTGCCTTCCGTTGTTCCCCAACTAACCCATTTGCTCCCACACCATTTAAGGTTTGTCAGAGTGAGCAAACGCAAATATTTGTGGATATGCTTCATCCGTGTCACCGTGTACAGTAGTTTGTTTGTGGTGATACATTTGTAGCATGTTGGTCATTAATGATGTGAACCCATCCACTAATTCTGTATGTACTTTTAGGGACACAGTATGCAGTCTTTATTTCAGTGCAAGCAAAAATGTTTAGTAGTCCTGTGATCATGAGCACTTATCACGCAGGGAGCATTGTCGCAATGACTTGCCTGACAGATATTTGATTGATTGGTTACAATCAATCAAATTAAAAAAGATGTACTGCTGAAAATACATAATTTTTTTTTTTTTAATTTCCCAGGTGAATTTTTGTGGAGTACATTTAATGACCCTATACAACCATTCCTTAAAAAAATAATATTCTGCTTCAAAAGTGCCTGGTCCTTTTATTTTGAGTATGTGTGTTTTGCAGTGTTTTGAAGACCCCAAACAACAAAAACAAGTCAACTAAGTTTTTGGAGCCTGTACAGCAGCATGTTAGCTGTTATTTGAGACATTTACATTATGTGTTCACTATGGGCCAGCTCACCCTTAAAATCATGTTATGCTTTGGGGTGAGTTTGTTTTCTCTGTAAGCATTTTAGGCATGTTTTCTGTCTGTAAGTTTACATATTTGCTTCTTCAAGGCATCGAAGTTTTGTTTTCACATTCATTTCTATACATTGCCCATTTTCAGGCATCTAGTAGTTCTGATTCTGAGACAGAAAAGACTTCTTCACCTGTAATTGGACCCTCAACATTTTCCTCTATAAACTCGGAGAAGCCTCAGATGACCAGCAACGCAGCCATTGCAGACCCAGAAAAGGAAGATGAGTTTGGTTATAGCTGGAGTAAGTTGATCAAACAAAATATTGGGTTTGTCAATGGCAAATACCACGTGGGGATGGTTATGGATATGGTATCCATATTTATTAAACATTTTTAAAAGACAGAGGTATTGCCAGAAATGAGTTGTAGGTAACCCCTTATAATACACAAAAGCCATAAATACCCTGTAAATTATATCCTTATAAACGGTGAGTTCTGATGTCATTTCTGTCACATGACTCACTGAAACTTGTGTATTATAATAAATAAAGTACCCCCAGTTGAAAAATATGAGGATATTAGAAGTTACCTCGGAGTTCCACGGCCTTGTGTTTTTATATGGTCATTAAACTCCTCGGTAACTTATAATATCCTTATATTTTACAAGAGGGGGTACTTTATTCACTATATATTTTCTGGCAAGATTTTATAAGTGTGCTTATATTTCTTATATGAATCTGCATGCAACTAAAAAAAAAATATATATATATATATATATATATATATAACGAAAAAATACCACACTAAACAGGCTTGGTTAGAGTAACTGATTTTAATGGACAAGCAAAAGAAATGTCAACGTTTCATAGTAGTGATCTTCCTCAGGGAAAAAAACAAGAGTGTAAGCAGTGCAAACCCTTAAGAACCCTCCCCATGTGCAAATCATTGCACCAAAAACAGGAATCCAATTAATTACCATAGAAACCAAAATTAGGTGTAAAAAACTAGGGAAAACCAGCCTAACAATAGATCATAAAATTAAAGCAAGTGATAACTGTAGATAAGGCAAGTTGCAGAAAAGTGGAAAAATCAAGCTGTTGTTGGATTACTCATAGCATAATACAAAGAAACAATGTGGTTAATCCAGTTATTTTGGGATAACTAAAGAACCAAGTGAGGCATATAGGATTAACTAGATATTGCATAGCAGATTGAGGATTGTTGCCCAGGCACTGTGTCCAAAATTGGCAAAAATTAGTAAGCAAGTTAAGGCAGAAGGGTCTTATCCGGAACCAAAACTGAGCGTAGTCTTAAAAGTGCAAACTATCAAAATGCCCAGAGTGGACTGCACCACCCGAATGGAAAGTGCTGTGTAAGGTTCTGAGATAAGAGGCCCCTTATAACATATAGCTCAAGACAGTGCAAGAAACACATATCAGGGAATGAAGTAACAAACATTGTGGCCTCTAGAGGTAACAAAAGAAAAGGGTTTGGTTGTATTATACCTCTCAGCACCATTGTTACAGTATAACAAGATTGAAAAAGTTGAAAAAATTGATGTAGTGTATTTATGATGGGGGGGGGGGGGCAAATTCCCAAAAGACCAGCATGTGCAACCACAAAAAAATAGTTAATCAGACTGCTTGTCAAAAACGTAATAGAATACAGGCATAAGCAGCACTGTGTGTGACAATTTGTATTGCCCACTAATGCAGTCACTAAGGACAGCTTGCACAATTATGGGAATACTTGGTGTAGTTATAGGTGAACCCTGGCTGATCGTCAGACTGTTAATCAATATTGTATAGTAAAATTTAAACAGAGCTAATGCTGTGTATACAGCAGTTTTAAATTGCACATTAAAGCAGTCAAAAGATAGATTGCACAATTATGGGAACACATTGCTTAAATACACAATTATGGCACCTAATTATCACATAAATTTGGCCATAGAAGGAGATTGTGTTGGCCACACAGGGACAGCCACAAACCAACTAATACTAGGGCCATACTAGAGTGACACATAAGGACTTGGTGATTTCCAGAAAGGCCATTTGGTTGTAAAGATAGAAAATACAATTAGAGGACCCAAGTGGAAAAAGAGAGCCTTTGAGAAAAAGAGAAAACGGAGCTGAGAGAAATAGACAGAAATGTGTGTAACTTGAAAAGGCAGTCCATCAGGGGACCCAAAAACAGGTCAAATAGCTAAATATTGTATACATATTCAAGGATAAGACCGAAGCAAAGTGATCACAATAAAAAATTGATCACTCCTTCACTCCTTATATGAATCAGCATGTAACTAAATATATATTCTGTGACTGTGTATCATATAGAGCTCTGTGTGCTGTTTCTTTTCAGCTGTCCTATGTCTAACAGTAATAATATCTGAATATGGTTATCTGAACATAGTCCAGTATAATGAAATGTGTTTTCTTAAAATATCAGTGCTAAAGGTTTTATTCAGACTGGAAGGGCTTGAATCAAATGCATTGGACCACAGAATAAAATCAGAGGGGAACTACTCATCAGTGCATAATGTTAAAGGGCACCTATCACAGCCAAAATCAAACACATATTAACAATCTGAACAGTACAACCTAAACACGTTTAATCAAACCACATATATAGTTTTTTTGAAAAAAAAAACTGGAGGTTTTAAAAAATCCCTTACTTTGTCAAATGGGTTCTTTCACTGAGGGAGTCCATACTGAGACTATAACAGAGACTATAACATGCAAATTTCAGGAGCATGCTCAGATTGTAGCACTGCCTTGAGCATTCTACCCAGAATGCCTAGCTTTAGTAAACTCCTCCACTGCTGGTGATGTCATTATGCAAATAAATGGCACACACTAACTTCCAGAAGGTGGCAGCACTACTGAACAGCAGCTAACACAGAAGTTTGGCTGATTTAAAAATAGCTTAGAAGGGTTGATAAGCAACCAAGGAATTTCAACTGAGCATGTGCGAGATTTCAGAGCTGTAAAGATATAGGTAGGAGGAGCCAGTGAAATCCAAGATGGCCTGCCTCAGCTAGAACTGCAGTGGAGATCTTGCAAAAGGTTTAGTGAAATGATTTACATTATACAAACAATTCTTACTGTTTTAAAAATCGGATTTCTTGAACTTTCCCATAGTGCATTCACGTAGTAAATGATTTTAATTATGATTGGTGCCCTTTAAGGGATCTATTATAATTTTGTAATATGATGGATGAATGTTTAAATTAAATTAAAAAGAGCTATCCTTTAGTTTATCTTAGATCATAACAGTACTCTTATCTGAGACCCCTTTTCCAAACTGGTTCCTTTGAAGTAAGAGTTTTCATTTAATGTACTATTACTGTATTTTTGGTGTCCACTGATGTGCATTCCCTGTTGGTTGGCAAATCATTACTGAGAACCAGCCCAGAACTGCAGTTGCAGACAGTCAATAGATCTTTTCTGGGACTGCACATTTTTGTACTATAACTTCAATTATGCTTTAATTTATATAAGTGTAGCATACATTTCAAGATACAAACATGATTGTATCTTTGACCACGTAAATATAATTGCCATTCAGTGTTTTAACATGCACTTGCCAAAGTATGTTGTGAGGAAAATGGCATAACCTTTAGTTATAAGCTTGAGTAGCCTTTATAGATAAGATAAATAGAAATCCCTGAAATTGTGCTATTTTCCATCACTCTGTATCTTTCCCATTAGGATAACAAATTAATCATGGACTTTTTTAAGAATGAGGTGAGTCATGGATGTTTTTCTCAGGGCACAGTGGTAAACAGCAAGCAGATCCCACATTTATTTTCATCATTATTTGCTGAACACTATGGGGCTGATTTATCAAAAGTTGAGATTCTGACCTTTACACTTATCATTGATAATAAAGTTTTTTGACTGACATTTTTTTTTTTGTAATTTTTATGTGTTACCTCCCCTAAAGTTAGGCTAGTAAATCTATTTTATTAATTTCTATGGGAACCGCAGGCATCTCAGGAAGAATTTACTTGCTCCATCTTTGTGTCTGCAATTGATATGAGAAATTAAAGTGTAAAAGTGAAAGGCATGAGATCCCACTTGTGATTTCTTACTTGCGAGGTCAATGAGAAAAAAAATCAAGTATGAAAAATCAAGAGTGAATCTTAGATTTTCATAAATCTGCTCCTGTTTTTTTGCCTTATCACCTCCTTTTTTTTTTTTTTTTTGCACTTATCGTGGTTTCTTGTTTCTTTTTCTTAATGTTTGTTCCTAGCATGATGAACATAATAATTAGGGTTTTTGTTTTTTGCAAATAGAGAAGATATCGCAGCGCTATGGGAACTTGCCAGGAGAGTTACATATGATAGAGCTAGAAAAAGGAAAAACCGGTTTGGGACTGAGCCTTGCTGGAAACAAAGACCGTTCGCGAATGAGCGTCTTCATAGTGGGTATTGATCCAAATGGAGCAGCTGGCAAAGATGGTCGTTTGCAGATTGCTGATGAGTTGTTAGAGGCAAGTATATTTCCGCTGCTTTTTAGCAAATTCATACTTTCTGTTTCTGAACTCGCTTTGTAAGTTTACTTAGAAAAGCTATACAAAAAAAAAAAGAAAAGAAAAATAACAAGTAAAAGTTTTTTAATATGAGAGCTTTTAGGAATACCAGAGATGTACAAGTTCATGGAAAAAAAGTTAAATAGTTGATACAGGTTGCTGGAGTGTCACTTTCAGTTATAGAAAAATGAACATTTTAATGATGAAAGCTGCTAAATGGAAAACTACCTGATGGCAGAGGAATAGTGATCACTAGCAGAAACAAGCAGGCATTGTGCTTTGTAACAAGGTTACTGTATATGCACAAAAATACATATTGGTCTCATGTAAGTATTAAAAACCCATCTTTTAATAGGTAAAGAAGCCATGTTAAGTCAACTTTTGCTACTTTAGGAAAAACTTTTATGCTATGGGGAGCGATTTTTTTTTTTCAGTGAACGGGTGCGCACCAATTTATTATGCATGCTGGAGTACAAAGTTATTAAACAAACATATCTTTCCTATACAGATATCTTTATTCAGGTCAAACCTCTTCTTTTGTCTTTCAAAGTATAATCAAAAGCATAATCGAAATAAAAGTTATTTTATTAGAACATCCATACCTGTGTTAATAATCTTCGCTATCAATCATATATTTCCTGCCCTGCCACTCTGTGTAGCTTTGTAGGGTTGCATTGTTCTCGATGAACTCGAGAGCTCAGATTATCCATTTGTGTTTGTTTCTTTAATAGATCAATGGGCAAATATTATATGGAAGGAGCCATCAGAATGCCTCATCAATTATTAAATGTGCACCTTCAAAAGTGAAAATAATATTTATAAGGTAAGCTGTAAACAAATACTTTTTATTCTTCCATGTACCATCTCCTGACTTATATGCATTATGTTTATTATTCATATTTTGACAGACTGCAATAATAAGTAATATTAGTAATATGTTTCAGTTGCAAGGGGAGACAAAGCTGACAAGTAAACTACATTTAAGTTTTCCCTCATTTTACATTGCTGTTTTGTGGTCCCATCTATATATTATGCATAATACATTTCCCTGATTTTACATTTTCCTGGATTTTACACCATTTTTTTCTGGTCCCCTGAAAAACGTAAAATGGGGGTTCTACTGTATGTTCTTTTTATAAACAGGCTTTAAAGTTAATGTATATTAATATAAATACTAACATTTATTTGCATTGGATATTCTGGCCAGGGATCTTTTTTCATCTGCTTATTTGAGCTTATTCATATGCTGGGGAGCTATATTTGTAAAGGAAACTTTGCTTATTCAAATCAGGGGTAGCTACCACAGAATACCATTTTTAAAGTGGAATTATTGCAAAAATGAAAATTTTATACAAGCTTCACAGTAATGAAAGAAAAAACGTCATAAATACGATCAATTAAAAATGATATATTGTGTCTAAAATGATAAAGTTTAACTTCACTATACCTCTTGGCACAAACTTGACTTTGGCACAAATTTTGCATGTAGAGAGACAAGATATCTGGTGATTTTAATAAGAGTGAGATATATTGGATTTAACTGTCATTCAAAATCAGACTCCCAACTCCTGCATGAAGAGAGAATGCAGAGAGACAGATGCTGAGAGGAGGATAGTGAAAAGTAACTTGAATATTTCAGAAATAGTTTTGAAATTTAATTGATTATATTCAGAAATATGATGCCCGTATGAAGAAGCTTTCGTTAAATTATCATTTTCGCGATAGTTCCTCTTTTAAGGGGTTGTTCACCTTCCAACACTTTTTTCAGTTCAGTTAGATTCAAATAGTTCACCTGATATAAATACTTTTTCCAATTGCATTATATTTCCTATGTGTGACCTTTTTTCTAATATTGAAACGTAAAGCTCCATTTTTTACCTTTCGTCTTTCTAAAGCAGCTCTGGGAGGGGGGGGGGTCACTGACTCTGTAAACTGTTCTAAATTTATGCATTTAGTTGATGTAAGTGTAACAGTTCAGAATCTGCACCTGAATTACTGAGCTGCCAGAATGAAACACCAGAGACAGGAACAATAAATTGTAAACTTAGAGTTTGGAAAAATGGTAAAAATAAAAAATAGAAGGCAATTGAAAAAAGTATTTATTTCTGGTGAACAATCTGAAAACTCACGTGGTGTTTGCTGGAAGAACCCCAGGCCAGTGCAGTTATCTGGACTGTCCAGGGTTTCAGGTAAGTAAATACAATCACTTGCAAAAAAAAAGCCTTTCCTTCTCCTTTAAGAGAATATATGAACTTTTATCTAAGTGTCCTAAAGTGGCAATTAACTTGGTAGAATGCTTGCTAGACTGTGTCTTTTGAATTAAGTATCTCCCTGACATGGCAGTATCCATATTTAACTCTGCATGAAAAGCACATGCAGTATATTTTTTGTACTTTAAATTCACAAAAGTGTAATATCACCATTTAAATTCATGATATGGGTACTCAAAAAGGAGTAGTTGCTACTTGCATTTTAACTCTTTCACTTTGCATTAGGACATATTGGATATTTGTATGTGCATAAGCTGAAATACACATTCTTTAATCGATTGCAGCATTGTATTGAAACAATGTGTTTGCGCCTGACATAACTTGGAATCTATGGAGTTTATTGTGCTATACTGAGACAACCACAAGATGGCACTGTGTATTATCCCTGAGTGATTCACCAGTGAAAATATCTTCTCGCAAGTTGCTTTTCTAATTGTTCCTGTATGATCATAATAAAGACCACATTTGCCAACAATAACACCCCTCAGAAAATTAGGCTGCTCTTATCTTCAATTTTCCTTCTGCTTTATAAAAGAGAAATACAGCACTTGTGTTCTGGCTAAATGATTAGGAATACAACTATTTATTAAATAGGACACCTCTAAGATGTAGTCTGTGTGCATCTGTTGTGTGATTGCTTCATTTTGTTTAGGAACAAAGATGCCGTTAACCAGATGGCCGTCTGCCCTGTAAAGGCAACAGAACCAAGTTTCTCAAGCTCTCCAGTATTTTCAGAGGTACAAATCATTTTGTCGTTTTCTTGGCTGACAAGGTATAAACTACATACTTCTATGCATTTTGGTAAAACCTACTCTTTTATCTGTGTTGTCTATTGACCTTATTAGGACATACTGGGTTCAAACTTGCTCTAAACACTACATTATATCTTGACGCCAATCAGTCATTCTGATACATAACCCTGATACTTAATTCTAATCGAATCAGTGTGCACACAGGCCGATACAATGGCTGTCCGCACACTTAACAGCAAGGAGTGGCTGGGCGCTGATAGGATTGGATCCACCTATAGAAACACAAGCAGAGAAGACATGTTCTGCCATTAGCCTTTAGAACAGGCTCATCCACCTGGTTCAGGCTCAGTTACAAGAATTAGTTATGACCAGACTCGGATATCAGGATAACAATCATGTTTTGTAGTTTTCAGTGTGTCTGATGTTTGATCCTGACAGTTTATACTGTCCTAATGTGTACTCAGGTAAAACCTATCACAGCATTATTAAGCAACCACTCAGCTTAGTCCATTTTTTTTATTATAAAATTATTTTTATTATAAAATTTTCCTTTAAAGCACAATTTGTTTTTAGTATTTACATGGCCGTAGCGCATGGGGAAGTGGTGGGGGGCTACTCCATAGTTTCATTGTTTTGATATTTCCCAACAGATTGAAGAAGAAAGTGTCCCAAGTTCTGTTCGCACATTAAATCTTGGATCCTTTAAAAATGTTATGCATGTGGAATTGCCAAAGGTAAATAAAATCGATCACCAGGTTAAATATTTTGTTAAAGACAATACACACATTCATGAATGGGTTTTGACAGATTTAATGATTTTACATTTGGCTTCGCAATATGTCATGATCAATAAAAAAGCTGTCTTATTCATAGTTGTTAAAGGAGAAGGAAAGCCACAGAGACAGTTTATTGCCAATAGATTAGCCACAATAGTGTGCTTTACCATTGTAGAACCACTCTAGTGATCTTTACCACTCCAGAGTAAACCTCTCTCGACAATGTCTGTGTGTCAGGACTTACCCTGGTGGTCTAGTGGGCAGCGGGGTCCACCGCCGCTCCTTCGGCGTGGACGCCCGCTGCGCAGCTCCTGCTCTCTTCCTGGTGCCAGTTTCCCCTAAGGCGCACGCGCCGCGCAATGCTCGGTTCTTAAAGGCGCAGTGACGCTGGCGTGTGATGTCAGCGCGCAATGGCGCCAAATTTAAATGTATTTAAGGGGAATTTAGGTTTCAGCAAGTTGCCCGTTGTTAGGTTCAAATTAGCTTGTTCCTGGGTGCTATTCCTGATTTATCTACCGTGTTTGACCCTTGCCTGCCTGATTTACTACGCTGATCTCTCTAATCCTGACCTTTGCCTGTCTGTTAACTCTGAACTCTCCAATCTTGATCCTGCTAGTCTGTGACTATTCTGACATCTCCAATCCTGACCTCTGCCTGTCCATTGACCATTCTACACTATCGCTATCCTGATTTTGGCCTGTCTGATTATTCTACCTGCTTGTGCTGGCCCGGCCTGCCGGTTCCTGGTGGCTTCCTATCTTCCAGTATCCTTGTAAACAGTCGTGCCCCATTGCCTGCCAGAACTTACACCTTGCACCTCTCGTTAAGTCCAGGTGGCATCTGAGTAAGCTGAGGGCTCCTCCCGAGGCCAAAGGCGGTCACTTAACTGGTGAAGTCAAGCCGAGACCAGGGTGCTTGGTTTCTGTTCTGGTGTAGGGTGCCGACCGTGACAGTACAACGGGACCATGAGACAGAAGAAAATGGAAGAAGCTCCCGTGATTCCGCAAACCACTGAACTGTTGTATTCAACCCTCCTCCAGCACCTTGATGAACAAGAGGGGAAGCAGAATTTTATCAGTCAAGATCTGCGGTCTCTTTCCGAGAGGTTGGATGCACAGCAATCTGAGATTCCTGAGGGGTCTGTTTCGTCAGTTACTCTGGGTAATAGAGGTTTTCCCCATGACCCAAAAATCCCCTTTCCTGATAAGTTTAGTGGGGATAGGAGTAAATTTTTTGTTTTTCAAGAGGCATGTAAGTTATACAGATGAAGCCACTTGGATTTGTGAGTTAAATGCGTCATGACTCAGGGGTAATTGAAGAAACTGTGTTATCTTAAGTCATCTTAACTCATTTAATGCATTTAACCTTTTCATTAGCATACCAAAGCTCCATTGTTCACAATGGTGAATGCTTTAATTAGATGGGATGTTGTGACGCAGTTTTCTGTGTTAAATGAGATAAATGGGATATCTGTGTTTAGTTATTCTGTGTCAAACAGACAAACCAAAGTGGCTTCATCTGTACCTCAGTTTTTTCCCTCACAACTTCCCTACTGTTGAGGATGAAGTAAGGTTCGTTATGACCTTACTACAAGGTGACCTACAAGTTTGGGCACTAAGATTACGCCCCTCTGACCCTGCCCGTTTATCCCTAGAAGCATTTTTTGCTACCATGGCCATGTTATACGATGACCCGGATCGTGCTAGTTCTGCCGATTCCGCTATTCGTAAACTCCGTCAAGGGAAAAGAGTTATTGTGGAGTATTGTACCGAATTCCGCCGCTGGTCAGTTGAGACGGTGTGGAATGATACAGCTCTTCGTAGTCAATTCCGGGTGGGTCTTTCTAGCTCTGTCAAAAATAGCCTGGTTAATTACCCTCCTTCATCCACTTTGGATGACCTCATGAGGTTAGCCATCCAAATTGATAGGAGGCAAAGGGAAAGACGAGGTGAGGGGGATATAGATTTCCCTACTACATGTAATGACGAATCACCAACTCCCTCGTTTCCTAACCCTCAGGGGGAACCCATGTAATTGGGGGCTACACGCCTGTCTTCCTAGGAAAGGGCCCGTAGGCGATCCCTGGGTCTATGCATGTATTGTGGGGATAAGGGGCATTTCCTTAAAAATTGTCCCAAGAGGCCTGGAAATTCTCAAAACCTTTGTGGAGAAGGGAAGCTCCATTTGGGTAGAGAGATTTCCTCTCCCCAATTCGCCTCAAAAAACTTAGTACCTGTAGTTTTATCCTGGCCTGGGGGTTCAGTTACAGTTTCGACCTTAGTGGATTCGGGGGCTGGGGGGAAATTTTTTAGATGCTGCCTTCGCAGAAAGGTATAATATGCCCCTTAATCCCCTCACACCTCCTATGAGGATTTCTGCTATTGATAAAAGCCCACTGGAGTCAGGTTTGGTAACCCAAAAATCCAAAGCATTATCCATGTGTGTGAACAATATGCATTATGAAAAATTAGCTGAGGGCTCCTCCCGAGGCCAAAGGCGGTCACTTAACTGGTGAAGTCGAGCCGAGACCAGGGTGCTTGGTTTCTGTTCTGGTGTAGGGTGCCGACCGTGACACTGTGTTTGTTTAGGATAGCAGCTGCCATATAACTTGGTGTGACATCACTTCCTGCCTGATTCTCTCCCTGCTCACTCATAGCTCTGGGCTCAGATTACAGCAGGGAGGGGGGAGGGAGAGGAGTAAACTGAGCATGCTCAAGCCCTAGCCCTGGAGGTTTATGTTGAAAACAGGAAGTCTGATACAAAAGCCCATGTGTACACAATAGAAGGAAAGAAATGCTGTGTCTCTTTTGACAGAGTACTCTGAGCAGCATTACTTTGAGGATTTACTGTTATATTTATATTGGCCTTTCTGATAAAGCTTACTTAGTTTTAATCTTTCCTTCTCCTTTAATAATGTTGAAGGTTTTTTTTCCTTAATTTATGGATAGATATTTGTTTTTTTTTTCCATATGGCCAAACACAATCAAAAGAGTATATGCACATAATAAAAAAATAAAAATATACTACCTTTCAGTTTCCATCTAGTGAGACCTATTGGAAGAGTAAACAATACAAAAAATAATATTGCACACCAGGGTCAATCCAACACAAACAGAAAAGATAAACTCTTTGCTGCTACTTCCCTAGCTGGAATAAAACTTTGAATCATTGTATGGAGAGGCAGCATGTTTACCCTAAAGTTGTAACATCTGATTATTATAAATTTGGTAGACAATAATATTTGAAGATGATTTGCAGATGGTATTTTTAATATATTGCACATGGGTTTGGAATTATTTACATTCTGCAGCTCTCCACCAGAAGGCTAATTAGAAAAAAACATTTTTATAATACATCTGTCCCCAAGATGAATGCTCTTTTTAGTGGTTCAATGATGCTGACCTACCAGACAACATTTTAAGTTACAGTATAAGTTTGAGAGGCAGAATAAAAAGGGGCACAATAACAGCAAAATACAAAATCCCCTTAAAGGGGTTGTTCACCTTTCAGATAACTTTTAGTATGATGCAGAGAGGGATATTCTGAGATAATTTGCAATTGGTTTTCATTTTTTATTATTGAAGGTTTTTGAGTTATTTAGCTTTTTATTCAACAGCTCTTCAATTTGCATTTTAAGCAATCTGGTAACTAGGGCCCAAATTACCCTAGCAACCATGCATTGATTTTAATAAGAGACAGGAATATGAATAGGAGAGAGTCTAAATAGAAGGATCAGTAATAAAAAGTAGCAATAACAATACATTTGTAGCCTTACAGAGTATTTGTTTTTTTAGAAGGGGACAGCGACGCCCGTTTGAAAGCTGGAAAGAATCAGAAGAAAAAGACAAATAACTATAAAACTATGAAAAATAAATAATGAAAACCAATTAAAAAGTTGCTTAGAATTGGTCGTTCTATAACATTCTAAAAGTTAATGTAAATGTGAACCACCCCTTTAACATATATACCAAGATTTACAGGAATTGGCGATCATCATTATTTTATTTTTAAAAGTATTTTTATATATATGGTGATGTTTTCTATTTTCTAGGATCAAGGTGGTTTAGGCATTGCCATCAGTGAAGAAGACACTATAAATGGCGTAGTTATCAAAAGCTTAACTGATCATGGTGCAGCAGCAAAGGTAACTTCAATGAATAAGATATTACATTGCCCAGAGGACTTTCCCCAGTGAACTGACATGATTTGTTTCTTCTGCAGGATGGGCACATCAAGGTGGGAAACCATATATTGGCTGTTGATGACGAACCTGTTGTAGGAGACCCTATTGAAAAGGTAGAGAAGACTTATGTGGCTTCCCAAAACATCAGGATCTGCTGATTAATAGTGGATTGACTAATTTTAAAAGGAAAAAAAAGGAAGGAACCACACATCGAAGGCATCACATTTCATTTTACACCAATTTTTACCTTACCAATGCAATGAATTACACAGTTTTAGAAATATACCCTTAGAGTAGTGAGGATAATAAAAGGGTAGAGGGAAGGTCTTCAACTATGGTGACATTGTTGTGTAACAGATGTGAGGAATCTGTTTACCTTATTCCCCTAAAAGACTATAGAGAAAATGTTTTGTGTTGCTTGTGCATAGCTTATTCTCAGCAACTTTTCAATTGGTCTTCATTTTTTATCTGTCATAGTTTTTATTTTTTTAACTTCCTTTATTGGTTTTGTTCAGCAGAAATTTAACAGAATAACATATTGTTTGTGCATTGTACCTTTCACACATGGGAAGCAAGGTCACTGTTGTAGCTATACATATTATTCTGTTTGTCATAGTTACATTTTATGTAGTCATCATTCATTTATATAGCAAATTACACAACACTTTACATTCATATAAAATGAACAAGGATCTTACAAAAATTTTAACAAACAGAGTAAGGATGGGATTAGAGGCCCCTACTCACAAGAGCATACAATCTATATCTTAGTTTACCTCTTTCCAAGGTTCAGATGGTGGTCACTGACCTCAGCAGCCAAAAAACTATTGCTTTGTGAGGTTATTGTTTCTTTTAAGTACATATCTTACTATTCAGACCATCGCCTATTCTTCTATTCTCTGATTGAAATCACATTTTATAACCTTCCATAATTCTGTTTAGGTTATTTGTCTACTAAAGAAAGCAAAAACAACTGTGAAGCTGACAATAAGCTCTGATGAAAAGGACATCCCACAACTGCTTCCTCTTCCTTCAATTACATTTACTTCCAGCACAGGCGAGATCAAAAATGGACAACAGTGTCTACCATTCTCCACCTTCACAGAACCTGAGCCAGTTCGCAGTAAGAATTTATATACATTTTTAATCAATGGGTGAAAGTTAGAGTTTACAATTTGATAATTGCACTTCTAAAAATCCCATATTAATGAACAACAAATTAGTTGTGGTGAGCTCTAAGATGCTGAATACTAAGGAGAAGTTCAAATATCTCTTATGTAATTACATGTGAAGATTCTGTAAGCCAAACCACCAAATTGTGTGTTTTAAAGAAGTGAAAGGATCTTTCAAATAATACACATTGGTATATAAAATCAGGACCAAATTGACAAAACGTTTACCATATATAGTTTTCCTGTGTTAGGAGTACAAGACAAACATAAGCAGAATTTTATTTATGCTGTTTAAAATAAGATAAAAAGTAGAGACATTTCTAAAGTTAATAAAAAATTTGTTCGCATTGTAAACCACTGTATTTTCCACATATTTCAATCAAATGTTACAGTAAAAAATAATGCTAAAGCACAGTTATATATGTTGAGTAATTTTATTGCCTTTAGGTTCAAGTAGATCTTCCACCCCAGCTACATTTCCCTCTGATCCATCCACTTGCCCTATAATCCCAGGATGTGAAACCACCATTGATATATCTAAAGGGCGAACAGGACTGGGACTTAGCATTGTGGGTGGTGCTGATACTCTTTTGGTAAGTCAAAAAAAATTCTATGTCAGCAAATATTTATCCTTGGTGCTGCTTCATTCTCAAGAGACAGTGAAAAAAATAATTTCAAAGCAAATTAAATCTGTTTACAGCACAACCTGTCCTTTAATATTACTATCTGAAATAATGTGACTCCGTCTGATTTGGTATATGCAGTTTTGAAAATATATGAATAAAATATATGAATAAATGTGTTAATAATACATGTTTCTAATACATATTATATGAATAAATGCATTCAGATGGAATTTTTCTGTCACCAAGTTTGCAGTGATAAACAAGTCAAATGAAAAGAGAAGCATATAGCTCCAATAGAGGCTTAGAATACTCTGAAGGTATTTTAAACTGTAGTTGACCTGAGACTTTGTTGAGAAGAGTTCTACCCTTTATACCGGCAAAGGGAAAGCTGAAATGCTCAGCCTACCAGCGGTGGAGCCCTATTTAAAACGGTTCTTTTGAATAATGTAAAATATTTATTTTCTGTCATTTTCAGGGGGCGATTATTATCCATGAAGTTTATGAAGAAGGTGCTGCTTCTAAGGATGGTAGACTCTGGGCTGGTGATCAAATTCTAGAGGTAAAAAATTTAATAAACTATCTGAGTTGGGGCTCGGATAACTATGATGTCTTTTTGCTTCTCTACAACACTTACTTGTATAGTCCTTATACAATTTATGATATCATTGTATATATAACACTATTTGGTACTTTATGAGACTGTCAATGTATGCCTATGATCCACATGTTGTTTTGGTAGACAAATGAGCTTAGTTCATTAAGCAGCATCTCGTGTATCAGATGCAGCATTATAAACTGTATTCAGTGTCAACAAGAATTCTCTGCAAAATGTTGTGTGGTCAGTTAAAAACTGAAGATAGCACTGTTTTTTTCTTAACTTTGTATTCATTCATAGACTTAAATGAGTGTTTATAGCTGTATTGTCGAATTAGCAGAATAACAATTTAAATTGAAAAGTTATGACACCCAAGTAGAGATTTCTTTTAACCTCATTTTGAATAACAGTAAAAAAATTAAAGTGTTTTAAAGTAATAAAAATATAATGCAGTGTTGCCCTGCAGTGGTGAAACTGTTGTTTGCTTCAGAAACACTACTATTGTTTATATCAATAAGCTGCTGTGTAGAAATTGGGGCAGCCATTCAAAGTAGAAAGGGCTCAGGTAACACAGCAGTTAATAACATAATGGTGTTATCTGTTATCCACTATTTAAGCTGTGTCATAGCATATTTTTCAATTTCCACCATTGCTAAGCAGCAGCTTGTTTATATGAACTATAGTAGTGTTTCTGAAGCATACAGATCAGTTTTGCCAGTACAGGGCACCAGTACATAATATTTACTTACTTTATTTACAATTACTGTTCCTTTAAACACATGTGGAGCAACAACCATTATATTCCTGGAAAGATATTATTGGAAACTTTAAATGTTCCACAAGGGATGCTATATAACTGACGCCATAAGCTGAACCCTTTAGGGTAAGGACACACGAGGAGATTCAGGGAGATTTTGTCGCCTGGCTACTAATCTCCTTGTCTTTTGAGCAACTATCTCCCTGAACTGCCTCAGCGTTTTTCCCCATAGGCTACAATGAAAAGTAGCCTGTGCTAATGCACACACGGTGATGCATTTTCAATAGTTGCCCAAAGTTGCCTGGCAATTTCAGGCAACTATTGAAAACGCATCACCCTGTGTGCATTAGCGCAGGCTACTTTTCATTGTAGCCGATGGGGAAAAACGCTGAGGCAGTTCAGGGAGATAGTTGCTCAAAAGACAAGGAGATTAGTAGCCAGGCGACAAAATCTCCCTGAATCTCCTCGTGTGTCCTTACCCTTAATAGGTAACCCAAGCAAGCATCTGCTGGAATACTGTCACAAACACACTTTATTACTAATGACATTGTAATTAGCCCTCAAGGGCCATCCAGTATGTCTGAGTTGCATGTTTCTCACTGGAGCTAGCAACATCAGTGTCTGGTTAGTGTTTGTGGGCATACTTGTAGAGAAACCCCTCAACATGGTATTTTGAAAAGGTTTCTAACCGGATATTATGTCTGCATTAGTGATGTGCGGCTTGAGAATTTCTCGACCCTCTTTTTATAGACCCGCCCCGCAGTGACATCACAAAAGGGGCAGGCAGGCGGAAGTCTATAAATTCCGGCGCCAGAAGCTGGCAGTACTAGGTTGCTCAAGACCTGAAGATTTTGTGCAGGAGTTGGCCTGATCCCGCCCGATCCACGGGTAAACCTGCGGGTTTTGGGCCGGCCCGCACATCTAATCTGCATTAGGTATCTGCTGTTTATTGCTCATAATCTTTACAATTGCAGACACTTATGAAGGTCCCATTTTTTCACATATGACAAAAGCATAAAAGCTTTATGAAAATGCTAATTTAGTCAAAATCATTTTTTAAGAAATTAAGGCTCATTAAATTAGGAAAAATTATTCTCACAATTCCTTAATTAGGGTCACCAATTTTTCAGTTCTATATGTTTAAGATAATTCACTTTCGATATATCCTGTGTGACATGCTTGTTGTTTATTATAGGTGAATGGGATTGATCTACGGAATGCTACTCATGATGAAGCAATAAATGTCCTTAGACAGACACCTCAGAAGGTGTGTCTTACTGTATACAGAGACGAAGCTCAGTACAAAGAAGAGGATATGTATGATGTATTCACAGTGGAACTTCAGAAAAGACCAGGCAAAGGTCTCGGGTTAAGCATAGTAGGAAAAAGGTATGGTTTAGTAAACTTGTTTATATATGCTATTGTAGTCTGTATGTATATAAGGTATTTGTATTGAACAATGCTACAAACAATTGTTGGGTATAAAATTCTGAAAAACTGTTGTTACACTGTGTATAATATATATCTTTGGTAAAATAAAAACTGATGTTCTGTGGCCTCTAAGTCATTTTATAGTCTTAAAATTAAGATGTACATTACTACCGTCACAAAGTTTTATCTTTTGTTAGAAATTCTCTTATGTAAGCCAAAATGCCATTGCCTGAAGTTATTGTTTCCAACCTGTGCCCTACTAACTGATTTTGAACTGTTTCCCAGTCTTTTGACCCCTAAGGGATTATGTAAATGGCATATGGCTACAGATATACTGCTTATATACAGGTCATGAACCTACAAAACACATAAAATGAATTATGTTTCTGTCCAAATCATTGTGATTCATTGTGCTGAACTCAGATGCATTTTTCCTTTGTTTAGTTCTGAATTTCTCGTGATTAGATGAGGCAGAATCAAGAACCCTGCCTATTTTAATTTATTTCATGTTTTAACTGCAAATGGGTATCAAATTGATTTTGCTAAAAAAAACAGGACTGTAATAAAAAGGAGGTTAGAACCAGCAAAATGTTGATGACCTTTTGATGACATTTATTTAACTCATATTGTATGGAAAACTCTTGTTTTGTTTTTAGGAATGATACTGGAGTATTTGTGTCGGACATTGTGAAAGGAGGCATTGCTGAGCTAGATGGGAGGCTGATGCAGGGAGATCAGCTATTAATGGTGAATGGAGAAGATGTTAGAAATGCCACTCAGGAAGCTGTCGCTGCTCTGTTAAAGGTAATTACTGTATTGCCAAGAAGTGTATTTGTGGCAGCGCAATCTTGTGCTGTCTTTGTAACACAATAATAATAGGTTTATAGTGTCAGGCCTTTAGCTTCCAAGTCAAGCTGCCAATGCACGACCACAAGTTGACCCACGCTGTCGCTCCCACTTTGTAGAAGATGCCAAATTATTCCTCAAAAGTTTGCTTATAAATTCAGATAGAAGATAACTCCTGTCTGTATATTTATATTAGAGTCAGTGGGGCAAATTCACTAAGCGCCGAACTCTAGCGTCAATTCGGTAGCGTTGGGCATTTTCGTTACTTCGCAAATTCACTAACGAACGCTGGCGTAGATTCGCTAGTGTTACTTCGCACCCTTACGCCTGTTGAATTTTCGCTACGGACGTAACTACGCAAATTCACTAACGCGCGCAGTGTACTGAACGCTACCTTGTACGCTAGACTTCCTTCGCCACCTCAGACCAGGCGAATCGCAATAGAGTAGATAGGGATTGCTTCCAAAAAAGTTCAAATTTTTTCTAAGTCCCAAAAAACGCAGGCGTGTTTTCTATATTATGGGTGATAGGCTGAAAAAGATTGAGAATTTTTTTGGGGCTCCCCTCCTTCCCCCCCTACATTTCCTAACTCATGGCAACTTAACTATACAGTGGGCACATGTGTAGGACAAAAAAAAAAATATTTGATGTTTTGAAGGTTTCCCAGGCATTTGTAGTGATTCTACGTATTCCTCCATTGAAATTTGAATTTGGCGCCGTATGCAAATTAACCTTCGCTAGCGTAACTTCGCTTCACTTAGCGAATCAACGCTAGCGCAACTTCGCAACCTTACGCTACCCCTGTGCGCAACTACGAATCTTAGTGAATTTGCCCCAGTATGTCTGAAGCACTTTACCATGGACATCCTTGCATCACATTTTACACACATCACTTAAGTATTATGATCTTTCCATAATATGTCTGTATTTTCTTAACTTAAAGGGAAAGTATACCTCCTTCTTCAACATGAGTTGAATGAATATGGCTTGTACCAAACATAATTTTTGTTTATTCTTTTAATCATCAAAACAGTGTATGTTTTAGTGTCTTTGTCAGGACAAACGGATAACTTGAATCTACCCCATGTTTAGAGGTAGATAATTACATTACATACATTTTGGAACCCCCTCCTTTCACTCTCTGTTGTGACTATTTTAGCTTATAGATAAGCAGTCCATTATGCAAGGGGATTACCTGTGCGTTGGGAATATACAGTTTTATTTAAAAAACAAAAAAACAGTAAGTTGTTTTGCGATCACTATGGATTCACTCTAGCTTGTTTGCCATCTAATACAAGGTACTAGTACAGCGTAGGAAAAAAAGAATAAAAAATAAATTGTTTGCTGAAGCAGGACAGTTTGTTAAATCGTGTTCCTATTTCAGATCTCTGTGGGTAAATTGTTTTCTATGAAAACAGGTCCCGTACCTGTATGGTAAATAGTAACCGTTCTGAATGCTGGCAACCACCTACTGTTCTATTTGTCCCAGAAATGTACATCTATCAACTGCAGTCCTTCTCCATTAGGCACTATTGTTCAGTCATGAAACTAAAGGAAGAGGCTTGTGAAAACAAAAATGACTTCCAACAGAGTACTTGTAATGATATGCTCAAAGACTCAAGAGATTCATAACTGGATAATAATAGCAAGTTATATTGGATAACTCCAGATGGCAGAACATAAAATGAAGAGCAGTAATAACTGTAATCTCAGAAGGCCTTGTTTAATAATCCTATTGATTCCCCATGTGCTTTTTTAAGAGACTGCAAATCCTGCTAAGACAAAACTTGATCTTAGTATCATGAGCAATTTAAACTTGAATAAAATTATGCTTTCAGCATAATGTACACAATTTCATTCTGATTTAAAGACAGACAAAACTCCTCCTCCTATACCACCTCAAAGTATCTCCGCTACAGGCCTTTGAATCATGGATCCTTTGACCTAACTGGTGAAGGTAGGGGAATCTTCCCTGGGTTAATCCAAAGCAATAGTTAAGTAGTGGCTAATGTGTCAAACTTTGTATCTTATTTTGTCTTCACACATTGGGGTCAATTCTATCAGCATCTATTTAAGCTGCCTGTATGTTTTTGGAGCATTGGAGAAAACTGGAATACCTGGATGAAACCCACAAAAGTACAGGGAAAGCAATCTTGCAGAACTTGCTAGGGCTACTTTACAAAAGACAATTTAATCGATACTTGTTTCATTGATGAGAAGAAGATGAAAATACAATGATTTTGTGACATATGCAAGTGTTGGTATATACCTGCAAGAAACATAACAAAAGTATTAAAAAATACAGGTCATGATAATATCAGTCAAAAGACCAAAACATTGACACAGTGTATATTACTTTGTTCTCTAATGAAAAGCCATGCTCCAAGTGCTAGAAATTCACTTTAAACAGATTTATTCTAGGACAAAGTCTTTCGTTTTAAAAAAAAAAAATCAATAATGAACAGCTCTTCAAAACATCAATATTTCTTAATCCACATCTGAACTATATCTCTTAAACTATAATACTCTATCCTATACCGCTTTGAAAACATCAAGTGGGATTTTTATTCAGCTTCTTGCATGCACCAGACTTCATTTGGCAAAGTCACTATGCAAGGAACTTGCTCAAGGATGAAGAGTGGCCATAGACGAACAGATAATACCGTACAAAAAAATTTTTATACAATATTTTGTGTGTGTATGGTAGGAAACGAGCAGACCTTTATTGGCAGAAGACAAATTAAACCTACCTTCAGCACATCGGGGGAGGGAGATCAGCAGCCTGGGGGAGCGCTGACGGGGTTCGGCTTAGGTCTGGACTGGCGGGGCAAACCAGGTTTTTTCCGATGTTCCGCCGGCCCAGTCCGACCCTGATCATAAATACTCGTGCAACTTGGAACATACCTATATAAGTGGGAAGCAATCCATGCTTGGTAAGAATAGATTCAAAAAGGCTTGTGTGCTATGACAGTGGGAGAAGCAGAGAAAGTAGCTATAAGGGTTAGTTCACACGAGGAGATTCGGGGAGATTTTGTCGCCTGACGACTAATCGCCTCGTCTTCTGAGCGACTATCTCCCTGAACTGCCTCAGCGTTTTTTTCACCATAGGCTACAATGAAAAGTCGCCTGCAACCCGGGCAACTATAGAAAACACATCACCGCATGCACATTAGCACAGACAACTTTTCATTGTAGCCTAGGGGAAAAACGTTGAGGCAGTTCGAGGAGATAGTCGCTCAGAAGACGAGGCAATTAGTTGCCAGGCGACAAAATCTCCCCGAATCTCCTTGTGTGAACTAACCCTAAATGAGGGCTTGCTGTTTATTCTGCGAGACAAGACAATTTATGTGTGCATTCCAGAGACACTGTGTCAAATATTTGCACTTGGATATATGTTGACGGAGTCTGATCTTCAGTGATAAATCATCTTGGTATTTTCTCATTTCATTTGCAAACTTTAAATCTGAAGGGATTGTTTGACTCTGGCTTGCCCCCTCTGTCTCTAATAGACAGTTATTTTGTTTATATTTATCACCAAATGAATCATATTGTTTCTCTACAGTTAACCGATTTAGCAAGACCGTATACTGTATATTGCAGTTTTAGTTAATTGTGCGTTAATTAAGTTCTATTCTTTAGTGTTCTTTAGGTACTGTGAAACTGGAAGTTGGTAGAGTCAAAACCGGTCCATTTCACTCAGAAAGAAGAACATCTCAGAGCAGTCAGGTGATTAAGAATTTAACTTGACTAAAGTAAATCATTTGCCATCTATACGTGTCTTACTTATGGATTACTAGGGTCCTTGAGTGGACTTTTTAAAGGAGAACTAAATATTAAAAATGAATGACTAAAAATGTCATTCTGAACTTACTGCACCAGCACAAGTATCATCTTCTCAATAGCAGCAATGATCCATGACTTCAAACTTGACATGGGGGTCACCATCTGCTATACTCTATTAAATTCTGATGCTAATTGCACTGGATTATGTGCTGCCATGTAGTAATTATCTGTATTAATTAGTAATCATCCTTATATTGTGACATTTATATTCTATGTGTATTGTATATTTTGAGTCATTCCCTAAGCTCAGTTACTGAAAGCAGCACCGATCATGTGCAGTGAATCAGCAGAAAAGAATATGGGGAGCTACTGGGGCATCTTTGGAGACACGGATCTTCCATGTTGAAGGGCTGTGGTTGACTTGGGCTGGTACAGAAGCCCAAAACACAATGAGCAACATTTCTAGCTTAGTTAAGCTTTAGTTCTCCTTTAAACAAGGCAATTACAGTTATTGCCCATGCTATCATATAGTATTAAATATTCCCAGTACAATTAAGGGGGGGTTTGAGGTTGATCACACTTCCTGAAATATGTTAGATAATCAGCACAAATGGAGAAATCAGTTCAAAACTCTAGTATCTGCTTAGAAACGGCCATGTATATATACCCCAGAGGTGAAAGCCATCCTTCAATTCAAAAATGAACTTTTGAACTGAGACAAGCATTGCAATTAACGTAGCATATCCCGCAGCCATATGATGAAATACAACTATGAAAACTGCTTCATTCTAAATACTCATTGGACTATTCAAATATGTTTTAGGTCAGTGAAGGGACCAGTAGTCTTACGTCATTCAGTTTTCCGATACCCGGAACAGCAGCGGCTGACTCTGCTTCTAAAAAGAGCGACAGTAAGTCTTTTTTTTTTTCTTGTATAGAATTTGTCTATGGTGCCACCGTGTATGCTTAAATTGTCAACACTTTACTTGAACATTTCCAATCATATCACAAAATGAATCCCAAAATTCTGTGAGCTACTTTGTTAATACACAGAATGGGCACCTTTTTAGTGTTCCAATTGTTCACACTGCCCAAACATCTGAACTGCAGGAAGTGAAGACAAGTCACAGTTTCTCTTCTCTTTCAAATCTGTCATGCACCATACACTGGTAGATCTGCAGATTAGGTTTTAACTTGAATTTTATTCAGGGTTTACCTAAAATAAAATAAAACTATATTATCAGTATGTGTGTGGTGAGCTTTACTATCCTTTAGCAAGCACTTTTTTCTTCACATTCCTGGTTAAGTTAACTTGGGGATAAAAATGTGTAAGTGGTCACAAAAGTTTTAAATTGGTTCTAAATGGTGCACCCCCTTATTCAATATTTTATTTATTTCATTGATCCTTTCCTGACTGTGATGAAGCCTGAAATAAATATGAATATGATCTTTTGTAAATTAGCCCCTTTGTCATAAAATCGTAGTTTAGAGCTTTTAATTAAGGTCCCGATGTATAGCTTGATTAAAGATAAATGCAAGTCACTTTATCTGGTATTTATCTATAGAAAACTACAGGTATGGGACCTGTTATCCAGAATGCCCGGGACCTGGGATTTTCTCGATAACGAACCTGTCCATGATTTGGATCTTCATTCCTTAAGTCTACTAGAAATTCATGTAAACATTAAATTATTCCAATAGGCTGGTTTTGCTTCCAATAAAGATTAAATATTAGTTAGGATCAAGTACAAGCTACTGTTTTATTTTTACAGAGAAATTGTAATTATTTTTATAAATTTGGATTTTTTGGAGGCTATGGAACAGGGCTGTAATACAAAGCTTTCTGTGTAATGGATCCCCATACGTGTACCTCCGATTTGAGCACTTTAAAAACGTATAGTGTTTTAATATGGCCTAGCCATGTTCACTTCATTCCAAATGAGACAGAATTGTAAATAGTAAACGTTGTAGTTTGTACAAGAGGTATAGTTCACTTAGGACATTTGCTAAGGTTACACTGACATTTCAGCATCTTTGTCGGATTCTTAATAAGCCAAGAGGCAGTTTACTTTAAATTGCTTTAAAAAAAAAATTAAGAATGAGTTGGCTGGTAGGTACTGTTTCAGTGAAGCTGTTGCCAATATAGAACACTAGTGGGAGCATTGTATTCTGAAAGGTCATCTTGCCTTTTCATGCAGCTTTTTGCAAATAAGGTGACCAGAGGCCATTATCAAATAAAACCTATTGTAAGCTAATTCAGTTTCTATCCCTTGCAGCTTCTGACATTGAAGGCCTGAGGACCGTGGAAATAAAAAAGGTAATTTTTTTACTTACTTCCTGCTCCTCGTAGATCCACTACCTCAGCCCCCTATCTGCTCCCCCACTCACATGGTTGCTGATGCACAAGGTTACAGAAAGCATAAAGTATGTGCATAGGGATGTGCCCGGGGTTCAAGCAACCGCACCTCGCCCCTATCATTGCTCCCAAGGCACATGCCTCTACTGCCTAACCCTATTTGCAGCCCTGTGTTCACTTGTAAATGGAAGGCCAGATATATTTGCATGTTGAAGGAATATATAGTAAAATCAAAGACAATTTCTTAATTTAAAGTTATTTTAAGCTTAATGTTATAAGCTTAATGTTATAAGCTTAATGTTATAATCTTAATGTGATAACATGCTAGACAAACATTTAACTAAGATTTATAAGGATTAACCAAGATTTATAAAAATTAAAGAATTGTCAAGAAGTGCATTTACCCATTAATCTATGTTCTGTGCATGAAAGTACATAAGTGCCACAGAACGTAGATTCTACTAAGATGGATCCCCCCAGGTTAGTGTAACACACACACCTTTTACACTAATACACAATTATATTTACACTTACACATACAGTTTTGGGGAGTTTCACACATCTGCACCACTCACACACACATATGCATACAACACTTATTTTGGCAAGTGTACGCACACTTACACACAAACAATTTATGTTTTTGTTTTTACTGCATCCTGTGGTGTCTGAAAAAAACTGTTTTATTGCAATTGCAAACAGGATATTCACTAACCACAATGCGCAATACCTTTTTTATGTTATTTCGCTAAATATATAAAATTTTTGGTGATTTTGGTACATTTTTAGCCATTTTATTGCATGTTTTGCCATTTTATTGCATTTTCAGTTCTGCATAGGCGTTGCTCACTTGTTTCTGTCCATCAAACCTATTTGGCCAAGCTAAAAAATTTAAACTGTGACTCTCATGGCTGATTACACGAGTGAAAAAAACCCATTGATTTTAGTGATTTTATTGCATTCTGCATTTCTTTGTTACTTGTTTTTTGACCATGGACATGTTATTATTACCATGTATTTATATAGCGCCAACATATTGCGTAGCACTGTTATGTGCTGTATATCCATTTGGGTGCCTATGTACACCACAAAGTTTGATAAATATATGTATATTGGGCATCAAACTGTTCAGTAGAGCCCTGGTGTTCATATTTAGGATGTTTTATGCAGGTATGTTACAAAATGTGGTTCATATAATGGGGTACAGTGCAGGCTTTGCAACTTTTTTAAGAAATTTCATAAAAACAGCTGTTTAACATGGCTTTATAGTTTCATAATTTGCAGTAGAAAGACATATTTACCCATTTTGGATTTGTCAGAATGTATACTTCATGAATATATATTGTTTCCCAGGGTCTCCCTACTATTAGGGACTCTTATTCCCATAGCCCATAGCAACCAATGATGTGTACATTCTTAAACAGTATGTGAATAGAAATGTTAACCACATTATAGATTGCTATGGGACTGTAGATCTGGAGCAAACATTGTTTCTGTTAATACATTCACCCTTCTAGACCTTGCTTCTTTGTAGGCTTGTGTGCCTGATTCTGTGGACAACTATAAATCATCATAGCCCTTTTTAGCCATGTTTGATGTTTTTCATTTACACATCACAGTTTAAGTAGCAGTATAATTAAAATACTGTAAGGTTTAGCAAGAAAAAGAAGGGTGACTGTATTAAGTGACAACTATAAACAGCAGTTGAATTATATGCTTTTGCCAGCTGAAAACATTTATATATATTCTAACAGGGGCCATCAGACTCACTGGGAGTCAGCATTGCTGGAGGTATTGGTAGCCCTCTGGGAGATGTACCAATTTTCATTGCTATGATGCATGCAAATGGAGTTGCAGCCCAAACTCACAAACTCAGGGTATGTTTGTTTTGCACAATTTAAATGTAATTGTCCTATCTAGTTCTTAATTAATGAAAAAAAAAACAAAAACATGTTTTGCCCTCTAACTTACTAGTAATGAAACCCATTATTTATTAAGAACAGTGTATATACATATATTTTTAACACCTAAATGTAATTCCCAAATAGCTATAGTTTTTATAGTGCCTTTGTTCCTCGTCAGGATAATGTAGCTGCATTTTTTTTCTTTTTTTGCAAGTCACCAGAGATGCAAGATATTTTACTATTGAAATTATTTTTTGTGATCTAATCCTTTCCCACAAGAGGGCAATAGACTCTATAGATTAAATTCATGTAGCCAAAGATTTTCAGAGCACCCTTAAACAATCTGTTTTATAAAGTCTAATTTAGGATACAATCAAAGTTGTTCTGTGAGCTCTTATAATTGTATCTAATACTCTTAATGACATGTAAAACCCATTTCACTGCCAAAATAGGCACCTCAGTGAAATAAATCTTTTTTTTTTTGGCATCTCCCTTCAAAATATGCTTTACATGCCCTTTTAATCATTGCTTGGGATGTCTTGTCAATGGCTTCTGAAGAATTGGCAGTCTATTGCCATGAAAGCATTAATCCTGCTCCCCGCTGCTTTTGGATGCACCCATGTGTTTTTATAACAAATCTCATAAATCTTGATGAATTATATGGAAACACAGAGTGTTGTCTGTCTGCTTGAGTCCAGGGTGTGTTCCGTATGGCCATGCCTTGTATTTGAACGATCGATTCTTTTTCTTTGAAACCTATAAGAATTATTATTGTTTCTGAAGAATAACAGATATTTAAAGCTAGCAGAATTTGCAAGGGCCTAGGAAACATCTATAATGCACCCTTAACAGTTGAGGGCTATGTACAAAGCAAGAGACAAACTCCTTTATATCTAGCTGCTTCCCAAAAAATAATATTTAAGTGACAGACTTCTAAATGTAAGAACAGCAAAGTATAAATATTATAAAATGTCGTAGACAGCTTTTTCCTTTGTATGCACTTGACTTTATTATTTAATATACATTAAGCAAAGAAGTGACTGCATAGGAACAGATTTAGCAAGATGTGATTTAATACTAAACTGTTCTATTTACTTTAATTTTTCCAGTTCCAGAAAATTAGGGTTATAAAAACACTGCATTTGGTTTTGTATTACACGAATACCATGGATATTTAACTGACAGGTGTGTTATTTCTTCTCCTAACTATTCTTCTTGAACAAAGGTTGGTGACAGGATTGTTAGCATATGTGGGCAATCCACCGAAGGAATGACTCACTCCCAGGCAGTCACCCTCCTGAAAAACGCTTCAGGCGCAATTGAACTACAGGTAAAACAGCTCACTCTGGCTAAATAGATTTTACCGTCTTTCTTTGCTGGTCCTTGGCAAATAGACCTCATTTTCCATATTTGTAACAAATTCATTGCAATTGAAATAGATCTGTATTGCACAGCATTATGAAAGTAGAAACAGAATAAGTCATAAATCATAAGAAATGATTCCATTGCCTTTTATGGAAATGTTCCCATTGGAACATATGGAGCATTGAGTTTGGATAAGAATTCATGTCCACTTCCAGGGTAAAATATCACATCTATTCCTCAAATGTAGTCGAAGAACATTTTTTTCCCTCTATGTTTAGTCCTTGGCTACTTCTTTTCCTGAAATACATTTGCTGACAATACAGAACAGCTGCCTGCTCCAAACTGCATGTATTCCATTTCCCTGGAAGCTGACAGCTGCTTTGTCATTAAATCGAAATCTTCAGTTAAGCCCACAGCTGTTCCCTAATAGTTCAGTTTCTTCTTCTCTTTCTGTGTAGGTGGTGGCCGGTGGGGATGTGAGCGTGGTAACCGGCCAGCAGCAAGAACATGTGGGGTCAACTGTCAGCTTCTCAGGACTCACGTCGAGCAGCATTTTACAGGATGATTTAGGGTATGCTATACTAATGCCACATGGCACTTACAAAGCAAACTACCAGCATTATTGGTTTTTCTACACTTTCTTGCTTTAATACATTAGATTCCTCTGTCGTTAGGTGGCCATACACATAAAAGATCATTCACAAACGCAGTGCAGTGTACAAAGTACAGTTTTTGGATACATATCATTCTTTCCCAGAATTCCAGCATAACTGCAGGCAAATGGGAGTTGTGCCCAAATGAATGCAGTGCACTTGCAGCTAACATTTGTAAAGTGGAGATTGCATCACATTTGGCGCACGCCATTGTTACCAACTTTCCTGAGCCTATTTACACAACCCACTGTTTGTCCAATTCAGTTCTCGTGATTCTGTACAAGAGGCAGCACGGATGCAAAAGAGTTTAGCGCAACTATTCGGAAAGTGAAAGCAGCGTTTGACGATGTTAATAAACACAACATTTTTGTCCATTTTACAGCAACCACACATGGGAATAAGTTTGTAAATGAACTATTCCTTTTGGTCATGTGGTTTTTCTGATTTCTCCTATACCGCCAGACCACAGCCACATGGGACCCCTGATGAGACATATTTCAATGCTCAGCCGTAAGCTCTCAGCAAACATTACACTTCTATGATATCATATATTTCATATCCAGTCACATATTAAATCATGTCACTTCCACCTAAGGAACATATCCAAAATACCATCATTTATCCCCCAAGATGCTGCCAAAATTCACTCTCTCGTCATTTCACGTTTAGACTACTGTAACTCTCTTTTAATTGGCCTTCCCCTCCAGAGACTGTCACCTCTCCAGTCCATAATGAACACGGCTGCGAGGTACATAAACCTCCGCAACCTCTCCTCCTCTGCCATGCCACTCTGCCAATCCCTACACTGGCTTCCGCTACCTTTTCGAATAAAATTCAAATTAATAAGCCTGACATTTAAAGCATTTCATAACTCTAGCCCACCCTACATTTCTGAACTCATCTATAAATACTCACCCACTCGCTTACTACACTCCTCTACTGACCTACTACTCAACTCTTCTCTCATTACCTCCTCACATGCTCGCATTCAAGACTTTGCAAGAGCTGCACCCCTCCTCTGGAACTCTCTCCCATGGTCTGTCCGACTTTCTCCCAACCTTTCTGCTTTCAAAAACATCTCTTAAAACGCAGAAGAAGCCTACCCTCACTTTGCTCAACTACCAAATGTAATACCACATACAGTACTACATCTCTCACTCACTTAATTCTGATCTTGCCCACTCCCGCACCTTGTGTCTTATTACTTTTCCCTTTAGATTGTAAGCTCTTTTACACAGTGTGTTCCTCACTTTTTGTACCAGTATTGGTTGTGTTGTATGGAACTTCATATGTTCTATGTAAGTGATTAATGTGATTTAGTTGTATAATCACATTTACTTTACAGTGCTGTGAAATATGCTGGCGCTATATAAATACGTGTTAATAATACCAATATGATATCCACTCATGGGCCCATCAACTGAACAAAACATTCAGTGTTATGTGGACATTCCCATGTTGGTTTAATATCTAATAAACTGATCATCCGCCTATGTATGTGGCCTATATTATCAGCTTCCTTTGTTTTCCTCCTTTGCTGTTAGGCAGCATTCTGGACCAAGGAGCCTATTTATTAAGTGTCAAAGCTGGAAAAATGGTGAAGTTTGAAGATGTTATGATTTTCCTAACTTCTGTTCAGAAACATCTTATGGCAATGGTCAAACGTTTTATCAGATTGAAACATTTTTTTCCATCCTTTTCACCATGCGACAATAAGAATAGGATTGGTCAGTAATCTAAATTTAGTTCCCAAAATCTGGGTTATCACTTAAGGTGTTGTTCAACTATAAAAGAAACAGGAGAGAAAAGACTCTTGTGATCCCAGAATAAGTCAACCACATTTAAATGCAAGTGCTATTTATCTGCAAATCAGTAATCAAAAATCCTACAAATCAATTCTACATATCAATTAAAAAAAATCCTACGGAAAAACGTGACAAACGAGAAAACGTCATATTTTAAGAAATCTGTATGTTTTCTTCCTCTACATCAATCACACCATCTCATATTTTACTCACCTCTCCACATTCCAATTTTAACCATCTCCCACTGTCACATTCCAGTGGCCTCAGATTTGTTTTTCTTAACTCAATCAGTACATTTATTCACTTCCTTTTCCTGCACACAGTACACTGCTGTTTTACAAAACTTTAGTTGTTTAGCTTAGCCACAGTCTGACCCCATTCTGCATTATCTTGATAGGTTCTGTATTACTTATGTTAGACAAGCATGTGCATAATGAATTAGGGTCTCTTTCTTTATTAGAGGAAATGTGTATTTCACATATCTGCGGAGAAACCAGAACTATCACAAGGTAAATATGGAATATGATGAATCAGGCAAGACTAAATCAAACACCTCCTTTATAGAGCAAAACATTTCTTCTAAGATACGTTCTGGTTTTAATCCATAAAATGTATCTAATAAATGGCTTTTCCTTCTAATTTAATTTAGCATTCTTCCTTATTTCTCCCAAACAAGGTTTCAGAAACATTTATTATTACAGCCCAGTTTATATAGTTAAGTAATTTTATAAAATTTGCACATCTATGTAAGAAGGTTTTAGAGAGATTCAGTGGGATAGATTCTTTGCTGAAAAAGTATTTTTCCATGTTCTGTTTCTGCTTAAAATTGGAAATGTATCTGACCAGAGAGTCCTGGAATATATTTCCGTAAAACATACTGTGGTTAATACAAACTTTACTGTTCATACATAGGAGGAAAAGTTACTAGTAATCTTTGATCGGTTGCATATTTAAGATAAAACTTAAATGAGTTGGCTGCGATTGTCTAATGTCAGGGGGGGTCCTGATGTGGCAGCTCTAGTGGGCCCACACACCCCCAGTTTGACACTGTTTAGGTTGTGCCATTTTCCATTTCTATGATCAATTTAAGAAACAATATCTTTACCTTTGTGTTGGTTATAAGAATATGAAAAGACTATTTTGAACATTTTATGTAGGATGTGCCCCCCCTAACCTTTCTTGAATATGACCCTGCATCTGCATGATATTATATAATTTGCTTATTTTTCTGTCAAATCACTAAATCATATGCTTTCCTTCTTTGTACCCTAGACCACCACAATACAAGGCAATCATCCTTGAGAGAGGACCAGATGGCCTTGGTTTCAGTATTGTAGGAGGGCATGGTAGCCCACATGGTGACCTGCCAATATATGTGAAGACAGTGTTTTCAAAGGTAAATGCTAATTTTTAAATCAACTTCCAATTGCACCTGTTCATCAAAATAGCAGTTTTTATGAAGTGTGAAAAAAGCCATTTCCAGTAATGCATCTGGCCTAATGCTATGTTGTTGGCTTTGATATCTATTCAATGATTCCTGTGTGGCAAGCAGTCATTCCCCTTATAAGCTGATCTATTTCTTTTTGGAGGCAGAATCCCAGATTTTTTACAGGTCAATAAAGTAAAACTGGCAGAAAAAAAAATCATTTAAAAGCCGTTTAAAGGAGAAGAAAAAAGGACCGATCTATGGTGGGTGCCAAATGTTAGGACACTCTCCATGGATTGTAATGACTTACTGGATACGCTGGGCCAGTGCTCTTGATAGCAAAAAACTGTACTGGCTCTGTGTACTTGCGAGCAAGCAATCCTATTCCTCCCTTCTTTCTGCAAAATCCTGTGGCCAATGCATGCGTAGTAGAGTGAAAAAGCTGGCTGTTTTGTTTAAAGTTTGTTTTTTCACTATTGCACATGTGTAAGTGGCGGGAAGACATAAGTAGGAAGCGGATCAATCACAATGTATCCCGTGCCAGTGCAGTTTTCTGTATTACAGATTTTCGTGGTCTTTACACATCATAATCCTCAAAGTTTTAGAGAAATTTAAAAAAACAAATTTTTATGTAAAAAATAGGATTTGTGGAAAAAAAAATCTGAATGTTAGGAAATTGCTCCCTTAATATCTGGAATGGTTGGGGGGGAAAAACAGCAGTGCCATTCACAGTCTATTATAAAAGATTTTTTGTTTGTTTGTTTTCCAGTATTGTATTAATAACATAAAAATGACTTACAGTTTATGTTCAGTTGGAAAAAAAAATGTGTTTTAGTAGAGTGTATTAATCGTGTCCCTGTTCCCAAGCATTCTGGATAAAAGGTCCCATACCCGTATATTATATAGTGAATAAAGAATTCCCTCTTGTAAAATATAAGGATATTATAAATTACGAAGGAGCGCCATGACCATATAAAAATGAAGGCCTAGTGGATTTATACAGGTCATGGAACTCCAAGGTGATTACTAATATCCTCATATTTTCAACAGGGGATACTTTATATAATGACATCACTAAGCTCCAATTATAACTGATGACATCACTAAGCACTGTTTATAAGGATATCATTTACAGGCTATTCATGGCTCTTGTGTATTATAAGTATTAAGTCTAAGAGTTATTCATCTAGCAGACTCTAACCTGAATGCTAGTGATGTTGGATCACATGAGATGATCTATCATATTTCAGGGTGCAGCCTCAGAAGACGGGCGCTTGAACAGGGGTGACCAAATCATCGCTGTGAATGGACAGAGCTTAGAAGGAGTGACTCATGAAGAAGCGGTGTCTATCCTTAAGCGAACAAAAGGAACAGTCACACTGACCGTGCTTTCCTAATGCCTCCAGAACATTTCTAACCATCTGGGTCCCATGTTATAGGGAACATTTGGTAATGCTTCATTTATATTTATGTATAAGGAGAAAGTAGTCGTAGGTCATTTGTGCAACAAGCAGTATTTCTAGCAATCAGAAGAAGTATTTTTAGCAAGACAATGTCATTAGACTAGCTTGCTATTCCATCATAGTATTAATAGAGCATTCTGCTATTTCTGTTAATCAAGTACAGATTGTTTTTATCGTGAACAATTTCGTTCCTGGCAAAATCAGCCGAAGGTATAATAAAACTACTGTGATTACTACAAAAGCTGTAAAATGTGAAACAAGTGCTGGGCAAACATAACAAAAGTCGTTTTAAACTGAATATTTAGAATAAAACACCCAGTACTGTATAAAAGTTTTTAGGGACGATATATAAGTGCACGGAAACTTAAGCTGTCTCCTTAAAAACACCTCCATGTTTTGAATGTCTCCCAAAAGTAACACAGGAACTGTGAATGCATTTGGGCATTTTTGAAGCAGTATTTCAGCATGAATTCTTCTGCACGATCTAATCATCGATGTGTTTACTTCCTTTAACAGCTATAACATATGTCACATTAGCTGGTGCAGTTTCAACACTGGAGGTTTATTTCAAACCATAAGGAAAGCAGTAAAGGTAATGGTTTGTAGCAGGGAGCGTAATGGTTAGCTTTACTGCAGTGCTAAATACAAAATGTTTCTAAGTGTGACAAATCTCAGCTGTGTTATCGGAGTATTGGTCAGCAGTGCATTCTGCATTTAGTATTAGGAAGTTTCTCTTGTGGGAAATTAGTTTGGTATAATATTTTGGCGGGTGCACTCTTTAAAAAAAAAAAAAAAGTTTATATAACATTGTGCTATCTATATCTTGTTTAGACTTTAGCTCTTTGCTGTCTCTTACAATCTTAAATTACCCACATGCTGTAGGTCCCAAATTTAAAAAAAAATAAAATAAAGGGACCCATGTATAATACAAAACACTGTGAATCTAACCCACAGAATTATAACCCTTTCAGGTGCAAAGAACTATATCTGACTGGGTTCAAGTATTTAACAAATTCTTTTAGCAACTTGTCATGGCAATCAGCGCTCTACCCAAACAGTATTTGAGAAATGTGACCTCTTTCAAAAACTTACAGATGAAGCCACTAGGATTTGTGTGTTAAATGCGTCATGACTTGGGATTAACTGAAGAAACTGGCGTTATCTACAGTCATCTTATCTCATTTAATGCATTTAATAGCGATCGGCAAATATGTCCCGTTTTCCTGGCAAAAAATGAACAAATAGACAATTCCGACATTTGCCACGCAATTAAAGTCAATGGGTGTCTGTTTATTTGTTGGCATTTGTCCGTTTAGGTGTCGGAATTGTCGCCAGCGTCAACGTTTTTTGAGATTTTTTGCGGCAATTTCCTGAATTTATACGCCAGACGCGAAACACAGAAATTCACTGCTAATTCGCGCCTGCTGAATAAATTCCCCAACATTAGCATTTAAACTTTCCATTAGCATACCACAATGGTGAATGCTCTAATTAGATGGGATGCCATGGTGCAATTTTCTGTGTTAAATAGGATAATTGGGTTAAAGGGGACCCGTCACCCAAAAAAATTATTCCAAATCCTATTTTATCAAGCAAAATTAACTTTAATTACACTGTATACATTTTTTGAAACTTGTTTCCTTTGGTCTGGGAACTTATAATACAGCAAGCAGGCAGCAGCCATTTTGTGGACACTGTTTTTAAGGCAAGCCTTGTATCATCTCAGAATCTTGTTTGTGCACCAGAATGGGGGAACTGAGGTGTCTTCCCACGGACTGGCCACATAATTAAATAGTTAAGAGAATTGGGGGAATGTGTGGAGAGCAGTGACATCTAGGAAGTGCTGAATGGAAAGTGAAAGTAATTGCTTGCCCCGCCTCTATGACCTAGGCATAGAGGAGGAGCAGGCAATATTTGATTGACAGGTGGGATTTTTAAATGAGTTTACAACAGCTATGAATGTTTTAATAAAAAACAAAGAATTTGGATTTTATGTTTAATTTGAAAAGAACTTTTATTATACAGCTTTTTATGTCTGGGTGACAGGTCCACTTTAAATGGGTTTAGATATTCTGTGTTAAACACACAAACCAAAGTGGCTTCATATTTAGAACTTTAGAGAAAAAGTGAAGGCAGATTTCAATCCGCACACAACAGGCAACTTACAAAGGGTTGCCCAATGTTTGAGTTTTTTCTTAACATGGTCAATCTTTTATCAGAAGCTCCTTGAAGGAAACTATTGCAAAAATAGTTCCACACTCATTGCCTAGAAGATGTACAGGTAATGGGATCTGTTTTCTGGAAACCTGTTATCCAGAAAGCTCCGAATTACAGAAAGGCCATCTCCCGTAGACTCAATTTTATCCAAATAATCCAGTATTTCTCTGTAATAATACAACAGTAGCTTGTACTTGATCCCAACTAAGATATAATTAATCCTTATTGGAAGCAAAACCAGCCTATTGGGTTTATTTAATGTTTACATGATTTTCTAGTAGACTTAAGGCATGAAGATCTAAATTACGGAAAGATCTGTTATCTGGAAAACCCCAGGTCCTGAGCATTCTGGATAATAGGTCCCAAACCTGTATAAAGAGGAGCTAGTGTAGAATAATTTGATAATTCAGTGTTTTTAATGGATTATATTTTTAAACCTTTCTGATTTTCATGAAAATAGCTCATAATGAAATTTTAATTCTTGCAAACGTTTCCTTTAAGGCAGTGGCTCACAATGTTGGTATTTCAAAAGACTGTGAGGTTTTACAACGTAAAATTTACAAAGTTCAAAATAGAAGACTTATTGCATATTATGGGGGTTTCTAAAATATAGACTATGGGTGTGTATACTTCAAGAAGTAGGGGTTTCTTTATTAACGGACTATGAAGGAGTAGGTGGCTTTTTAACAGATACAATGTGACTCTGTTATCATGTCTGAATCTATTAATTCTATTGTATTGCTAGAGTTATGGTTCATATCATGGAAAAATGAAGGATATACAAATTGTGCTTAGAACAGAGAATTTATGTCCTTTAACAAATTCCAACCAAACTTTTCATGGAATTATAGGAAATCATTATCACATGGCAGCTCAGAGATGGGTAGACTAATGCTGCCCATTATTAGGGGGAAAATGTTAATTTTTGTAGTTCCTCATCCCTGGATTTATTTGTTGTAACATAGTAAGTTAGGTTGGAAAGAAGACACACGTCCATCAAGTTCAACCTTTAAACCTGCCTAACTGCCAGTTGATCCAGATGAAGGCAAAAAAACCTTACTCACTATTGTAATGCTAGTTGAGGAGGACAAGCATTCTAATCGGGGTCCCAACTCTTCAGCAACATTGAAACAGCTATTACTTGTCTAATCTGAGGGAAGGCAGCAATTGTACTAGTTGGGTTAAGATCTTATTTTTGAAGTAAATGGTTCTCGAGTGTTTGTTGTCCTCTTAGGCAGGATTATCTCAATCAAAATGCTCTAGACCAGTAACAGTGACTTTCCTTTCAAATGAATGGGTGTTGCCTATTAAGGTGGACATAACAAACTAATTCTGCAAGTTGTTTGCCTTGATGTCCAACCAATTATGAAGTCTTGGTGAATTAGGATTATATTTGCATGTTGAGGCAGTCCTCCTTAGGCTTGTAGTATGATCCAAACAGGGCATTGGTGCCCAAATCATGCAACCTTGGTCTTACAGGGCTCCCTTGTGGATCCCCCATGTCACCTTTCATGTGCCACCCGTTTAGTTTGCATAATTGCCAGGTGCAGGCAGTGCTATATACAGAGAGGGGCAGTCCAGTTTGGAAGCACAAAGAGTTGCACCTAAGAGTGCCAGGCACAACTCAGCAGTAGAAAGGTGCATAATGCAAAGCTCTAAATATTTTCTCTTTGCCACTCCTTAATAAATGAGCACATTGTGTTATATTGTCAACCATTCCAAATGTATAGGCCTATTCTTGTGATCTCAAGTAGGTTTCTGAGCATACATTACACTGTGCAGCATTTGTACTGCATGAGAGAGAAGGTATATAGTGTTTCACTTTATACATTAACAGTATTCATTAGATCTATCCGATTTGTTTTCAGAGAGTCTCCCCATTTGTTTCTGTTCTTGAGTTCATATTTTTATAGTATTGCAGCTACATATATATAGTTTTTATGTAAAAGAATGTGACACTAACTTTCATATTGTGATGCACAGTATCTGCTTTTCTATATGTCTCTTTTATCCAAAACACTAAATGTCACTTTCCATGCTTGTGTGTACAGATATTTTGATACTGTATTACTGAGTTTGTATTCTCTAAAGGACCACTGTGTATTTTGAATGCAATTAAAAATGTAGACTAACAAAGTGCCTTGAATCTTCTTCTGCTCTACTGCCTGAAATAAGTCCGAAAGATGTGGATTTTACATTACCAATTACAAATGAAGCTAGCCAGAGACTAATGAATCGAATTGTTTCATATTTCGCTTGTGTTCTTTTTAATACGGAAGGCTTGTAAACATCAGATGCTGATGAGAATGATGTATCATCTGATAAGAAGAGATAAGAAACATATTCGCCCAAGGGCATTGGGGGCTGCTCAGGCCAGCTGGGAAGTATGTGCCATATAAGCATGTTTTGCACAAAGAAGTTTCAGGGATAGAAGTTAACCCTTTCAGTTCCCCCCTTTCAAGTTGTTGTCCTACACCTCCTTTATCTGCAGCTCACCTGCAGGCTAATCAGATAGCTCCTCCTCTAGATAGACCTCTAGCTGGGCAGCTGCAAAACACTTGGAAAGTGGAGTGGAAATCCCACCCTGCTCGTCTCCATTCACCCCAGGGACCCATTTATCCAGCTTTTCCTGAGCCGATACATAAATACAGCCTTACTTGCTGCAGCAGCATACATATTTCCCTGGAGTTTTCTATTCACCAGTCTAATACTGGTATAGTTGAAAAGTGTCCTTTTCAACTACATATCTTATAATATATATATATATATCAGCACATAATATCAAACCCTTATACAGCTCAGATTTCCTAAATACATTCTGCATATCTGGTAACACAGAGTTTGCCAGGAATATGAAATACTTTTCAGATGCCGGTATATTAACAAAACAAACTTTTTGGATGAAGAAGTAGCACATCTGGAATCTGCTTTTTTTCCCCCCTGTTTGGAGGGTCACTTCTGATTTATGTTTGTAAATCTGTCCGACAGATGGCTTTGAAGTTGAAAATTTGTCTAACAAAATATACGGCGAGTCAGCCGAGACATTATATAGAAAGAGAAGAACAATTCTGATTTCTGTAGCAGCACACGGTGTTTAAATTCATGATGCATGAAGGGATGCAGGAGAATGCCAATGTCCTGTGTGATGTTCATGATGATGTGGATGCAGCTATTCTTTTAGTCGATTCATAAGCAGTTTTTCTACAAGATTGTTAATGACACTTTAATTAGTGAAATATTGGTTTCATTCTTAATTCACTATTGCTCCCAAACTCCTAATTTTTCTTAATAAATAAAATATTATGAAATCATAAAAACAACCAAACACTTGAAGAGGCTGTTCCCCTTTAAATTAACTTTTCATATGATGTACAGTCATATTCTGAGACCATTTGCAATTGGTTTCCTTTTTTTATTATTTGTGGGTTTTGAGTTATTTCGCTTTTTATTCAACAACGCTCAGCAATCTGGTTGCTAGGGTCCAAATTACCTTAGCAACCACTGATTTAAATATGAAACTGGGTAATGAATAGGAGAGGCCCTTAATAGAAATATGAGTAATACAAAGTAGCCATAACTTTAAAGGGGTTATTTAATATATGTCGAAAAATATAAATCAAAGAAATATGTCCCAAGGCTCAATTAGTAGTTAAAAATTATTTTTTTATTAAAAATCACATTAAAATGGTACATACTGACCGGGGGCAAGTTCCTTTGGCTCCGCTTGGATTTACAGGAATCAGCTATATGGATTCCCATAAGGAATAGAGAGTAATTTGTGGTTATTTACTAAACTCTGTATTTATCTCATTACTTTATTAAAAAGACCACAAACAAACTCCCACGCCTGATTTCACTTAATTTATTAATAAAAAAACATAAACTAATCGGATCGGGGGAAAAAAAGCATAAAATCAAGTGGAAACCTTCCCTGAATCGCTCTTTTGACTCAAACAGGACCTCAGTAGGTCTGAGATGGATTATTTTGAGGTGTAATAAATATCGAAAAATTAAAAAAAATATCTTTAAAAATTACAAGAAATTTTTTTTTGCCCCAAAAAATCCCTACCCGATAAATTTGAGGTTTAGTAAACAACCCTCTAAGTATGTTATACAATGGCTAATTCTAAGCAACTTTTTTTTTTTTTATAGTGTTTGAATTATTTGCCTTCTTCTTCTGGCTCTTTCCAGATTTTAATTGGACGGTCACTGACCCTACCTAACAAGAAATACCCTGAAGGCTAAATATTTAGGGGAAGATTTATACAAAATTAGAGCTTAATAAATAAAAACTCACAAAAGTTCTATTCATTCCTATGGCATTTTTAGAATTGCATTTATCAATGGATAAAAGTTATAACTAACTTTTTGGTAAATATGGTTCTAAAAATTCCATAGGAATGAATAGAACATGGGTGAGTTTTTATTTATGAAGCTCTAAACTCACATTTTGATACATCTGCCACATTGATACAATGGTTTTGCATTTATTGCACCCTGAAAAATGAAAAGTCGCCAGCGTTTTTTGGGACTTAGAAAAATGTTCAACTATTTTTTGAGGATCTCCTATCTACTCTATTGCACATCGCCTGGTCTGAGGTGGCAAGAGGTAACGTTCAGTAAAATCCGCATCTTATTGAATTTGCGTAGGCGCCAGGTGAAAGGGAGCGAATTACCGCTAGAGTCTCCTTCGCTAGCTAAGTTACGCTGTTAGTTAATCAGCGAAGTAACGAAATGACGTGATGCTGGCGAATTTTCGCTAACAGTCACTTTAGTAAATCTGCACCAGAATGCGTTCCCAGCTTTCTCCAGCTGAGCATTTTTGCACATCCAAGAGTGCTGTACTTTAATCTGCCTACAGCACGTGATAAGTATAGATAGTGGACCTGCTATACAGAATGTTGGGGCCCTGGGGTTTTCTGGATAAGGGATCTTTGTGTAATTTGGATCTCCCTACCTTAAGTCTACAAAAATTTAATTAAAGCATGAATTAAACCCAATAGGATTGGGTTGCCTCTAATAAGGGTTAGTTATATTTTAATTACGATGAAGTAAAAAGTACGGTTTTCTCATTACAGAGAAAAAGGAAATTATTTTAAAGTAGGGATGCACCAAATCCATTATACTGTGCCTGTGATATGTGCCACAGAAACACAGGGCTAATGTGCCTTTAGGAACACATATAACTTTTTCAATTTTCACCTTTGTTCCACTTTTTGTACCAGAGCCCTATTGTTTCCCATTGCACCCTACACCAACCATGCACGGGGTTCCAACAGGAATGCAAAGGCTTTTCATATAAACCATATGCTCCTATGCTCCGTCAGCAAAATGCATTAGAAATGGGTAGGGCTGTAATAACAGTTTGATTGCTCGCTTTGCTATCATTTCATAGGACTGTATTTTATGACAGAGGTTAGGTTTTCTTTGCAAAAACAAATATTTTATTAGCCTATTAGTTGCACTTTACTTGGCTAAATTGGAAATGTCTGTGGTGTTACACTGGGTGACTTATACCCTGCCAGCTCAGTGAACAATGCAATAATAAAAACTGATGATAACCAGATTTAAAGCAAATTCATGAGACATGTTGAGAACATCTGCTCATTGTTTTTTTTTATAGTAATTAATGATTTATATTGTTTGGTTGTGTTATATCAAGAGAAATTGAGATCCAAGTTAGTTTTGTTTTTCTAAAATAAATTAAAATAGCCCTTTATGTGTGTGCACTCTAATTACATGTTATTATTTCATGAATGTTAAACCCATAGCCCTTCAGTTATTGTGGTGGAACATCTCCAGAGCTTTAACTTCTGGCTCAGGATTCTTATTGTTTTTTTTTTTTTTTTTTACAGGACAGTCTAGCTAGTTCCTCCAAACATTGCCTTAAATATCACTTCCTCCTTTAAAGAATTATAAACACACATACAGTAGGCCTAGTACCATAAAAGCACAAATCAGATATTCCTTTGATTTTTATAACTGCACCAAACCAACAGGCTTTGACCATCAGTATTACTTAGCCTTTAAGCTATGCTTGCCATGGTCATCAATAAGTCTTACATTTTCTGAGCATTTCTTTATTGTCTATGTACCTTACTCTCTTTAAATTAAAAATAACAGCTAGATAAAAACAACCAGAAACAAAAACTTTGCTCCAAATTAATAAAAAAGCGCACATGTGGAGTAGATGAGCACTAAGTGGTGTACTCTTGTACTTGTGCTCACAGGGTTCATAGATGACCCCTCATATCTCCTGGCCTTTAACTAATAAGGTATAGGAACACCTTCATAACTTGTGATCTAAATAAGGTATAGTGGGGCAGATTCACTAAAGGGCGAAGTGGTTAACGCTAGCAACACCAGAAATCGCCAATTTACTAACAGGTGTAGGCAACAATTCACTAGCAAACAGGACCATCGCTAGAGTTCGTTCACACTCTATCGACAAACGACTTTTCGCTCTGGCAAACGGTCATAATTGCACAAATTCTGTAAAGTGTGAATTTTAATGAACGTTACGTCCTTCGCCAGAATTGACTTCGCCAGACCAGACGAACTGCTAAAATTAAGCTATATCTTCCTCAATCTTATGTCAGTTACATCATTAAATGCATTAAAGTTGTAAAAACGTTGGCGACTTGTCCTTTCTTTAAGTGGGATTGCTTGCAAAAGTCTTAACTATTAAAATGTTTTGTATTAACATTTTCCCCCAGACATTTGAGGGGCATGGAACATTCATTTTAGGCTGGGCTTATGTGTAGGGCATTAGAAGATATTTTGTCTTTATTCTGGTTCCATGGACATTTGTAATAAAAAGTGGCCACCAAGCAAACATCTCTAGTAAAGCCGTCCATATGACTTTAATGTACCCACCCTATTCATATTGACCTAAGTGTAAGAGGACTAACAACGTTTCTCTGGGCAGAAGAGAACGCTAGCGTAATTTCTATTTGAAACGCTCGCACTGCCGAAGTAACGCTGGCAAAAAGTCGCCAGCGTTCGGCACCCAGGACGCAATATTGCATTTTAATGAATTAGTGTAGTGGTAACTGATTTTCGCCTGGTGAAGTGGCGCGAAGTGTGACGCTTTAGTGAATCTGCCCCAGTGTTTGGGTGGAGGTTTTTTTTTAAGTAGTTTTTGTTTAAGAAGTTTTAATTTAGATGCCAGAGTTGTTATTCTCTACTAAGAACCATATGGACTGGAAGCATAGTGGAAGCTGGCCAATTATGTCATGTAAGTAAAGGTTTAAACTTAAAATGAAATCTGTGCAACATAATTAAAACTGGATTGTGTGTTTTTATTTAAAGCAATATCGCCCTTAATAACATAATGACGCCCTTTATATAATATATAAATTCCCCAAACCATCTAAATTGATCTGATTCCCCCCCCCCTTGTAAATATGTATGAATTACAATTTTCCAAGCTCAAATATGCAGGGTATAAATGGAAAGAGTGAAGTCAGTTGATTTATTGTGAAGATTAGTACAGAGTCCAGGGGATTTTGCCAACCTTCAAAAAAGCAGGCAACCCAATGGAGAGAAAAAGAAAGAATTGTTCCAAAATTCTTTTGTAAGGAGGTCAGTCATTTCTGGGAGCTGAAATGCAGCCAAAGATCTGGAATCCTATTTACCTATGAGTGGAAAGGATTCATTTGAAATATAATTGTCTTTTGTTAACTAAATATATTTTAGGTCTCATTAAGAGCGATAAGAAGATCCTTGCTCATTTGTAGTCTCAACTTTCCTGTCCAGTATAATTTGCAGAGAATCAAACATTTTCACACTTTCCCCTAATCCATTGAAACAATATCTTTCTTTTTCTTTTTTGAAAATGCACATACGGGAAACTAATAACTTAAACACAAAATATAGTTCTGACCATATTTTAATTAAAAAAAAAAGTTTCATAGTGTTTTCTCAATTTTCATTTTCTTGCCAGAAGTTCCCAAACTGTGTGGTGGGTTAATAATGGGGGGGGGGGCAATTGTAAGCCACATTCAGAAATCCCTAAGGAGTCCTTGGGGCACATGTACTCTTTGGCATTAAGTGGGCAGTAGGAGAGCAATAAAGAAGTTTACTGTGGTTTTAAAGAAATGCTGGTGCCCAACTAAATGTGAAGTAGTAAAGTGAGTTTGTGATTATCCCTATAGAAACCTTTAATTGCTACTTAACACAAAAGTCAGTGAAAAAAAAGTTTCATAACTAGCAAATATTCTGGTGCTGTAACACAAAAGTAGTCATAAGTCAAAGTGTGCCTACTGGGATGGCCACTGTGGGTCATCAATAACGTGATGTCATCAATAACGGCACGAGCCAATAGCGACCGACCTGCACCCAACCCTAACTGAGCTGACACCTCCATTTATATACTTGCCCTTGACCTGCCCATCTCTGATGTCATAAATGGCAGGGCAGCATGTACCTATAAATAGAGGCTGCCGAAGCCAAAAGCCAACAGACAAAGGTTGCAGGCAGGGAGGGCTGAAGAAGAGAGCAACCCAAACCCACCCATGACCTGCAAAATGTGTGTGGCGGTCGGTCCGACCTGTGGGTCCTGATCCAGTGATAGGACCATGAGTGACCCTCTAATAACTGGCCAGAGAAAAGCTCTCCTACCAACTTGAATAAGGAAAGAAAAGATAAGAAGAGTAAATATAAATATGCCATTCCAAAATACATGTCAATCACCTGAATGAGATATCCGCTTTCTGTCTAGAGGCAAGTTTAATAATGTTAAGTCAGCCCATCAAGTAAATAAATAATGTGACCTGCTCTAGCTGGCTTAATCCGATACAATCAATAGCATTTGTCTACTCATTGTGTCACGTAAAAGGATCCACAAACTCCATAAACAAAATATTTGTTGCCTTCTGTTGCCCATCTAAGCTGTTGTCCCTCCTGTTTAAGGAGCCACAAAGGAGATCATCATCATTATTTATTTATATAGGGCCGACAAGATACGCAGTGCTTTACCTTAGTTATAACAAACAGGGAATAAATGGTGGATAACAAACAAGGTTTACAGAGTACAATAGGATTAGAGGGTCCTACAAATTAGAATTTACAACTAAAGGTTAAGGTACAATTGAGACATTAGCATTTTAGAAACAATTTTGTGATTTATGATCCAGCAATGATTGATCAATTAAGGTACATTGAATAAGCTTTTTTAAACAGGTGGGTCTTTAAGGAGCGTTTGGAAAGAAGGAGAAAGTCTGACTCGAGGCAGAGAGTTCCAGAGAAAAGCAGAAGCCGGAGAGAAGTCTTGTAGACGAGAATGGGCAGAAGTGATGAGAGGAGAAGCGAGGCGAAGATCAGAAGCAGAGTGAAGGTTTCGTGAAGGTGTGTATTTGGAGATCAGAGATAAAATATAGGGAGGGGCTTCATTGTTAAGGGCCTTGCATGTGAGTGATAGTAATTTGAATTTGATTCTAGAAGAGATTGGGAGCCAGTGAAGGGACATGCATATGGGAGCAGCTGATGTTGAGCAGCTGATGTTGAGCAGCGAGATAGATGAATGAGTCTAGCGACCGCATTTAGAACAGATTGGAGTTGTGAAAGGACTTGTTGGAATACCTGCAGTAGGTTGCAGTAATCAAGGTGGGAGATGATGAGACTTAATACATGTTTTGGTTGATTCTGATATTCTTTTACCCACATATGAAAACTACCATGTACCAAAATCAACCAGCTATGAGTAGGGTAACTTGTTCAGGCAGTACACAATTCATTGTCACCCATTTCACTTTGGTATGACTCCTCCACATAATAGCCATGTGCAAAGGCCATATGCAAATCAGGAAGAATGAGGGTGGAAAGGAGAATAAAAAAGTCAATATTTTTACATTAAAGTGTATGCTACCTTGGTGACAAGGAGAATTTAAAGCTTGTTCTCGAATTACCAACAAAACAAACCAAGGTGCATTCCATTCAGCACTCAAAAATGTTGGTCTCTTTAAAGAAGCTGGGAAGTTTTCTTTTACTTTTGTAATTCTGTGTCACAGAGAGTGAAGTGATCGTTTACTTGTGGCTGGGTTCTCACAAGTCATTGCAAATAGAGTCACTCTGGAAATGTTATTGCTTTGGAACAAAGGAACATAAATGTGACGTTTTAATTGTTCATTGTGATGTTTACATTGTAGCTCCCATTCCCATGCTTTTTTTTTGTAGTTGTTAAATGGCCCGTTCATTCAGCGATTAAATGTAGTTATTTCTGTATACTAAAGCATAATAAGGAGGTAGGAGCATTTACCAGGGGTAACATCTAGGCTGGGGGGGAGCAGGGAAGGGGTCTATGTAAGGTAGGCAGGTAGGAATTATAGTTTGAGTTTTTCTGCAATTGTGATTTTCCCCCTCATGATTGCTAGCATATTTATGAAAAAACTACAATCAGAAAAACCTGTTAACTGGTAACCTGTTAACTGGTACTGTTAACTAATTTTTTTGCAAATTCAACTGTTTAAAGGAACTTACAAAAATAAAATAACAGAAATGTTGAAAATACACCTCCCGTTGATTCTATTGAAGCTTATCTTAACAGGTTTCAGCTGCCAGTTGCTCTTTATTCATATTTTAAGGGTTTTTTTAAAATAAATATTGAAAACTCAAATTCCAAAAAAATTCAGGTTTCGTTTTCCCCCATACTTTTCTCTAAAAAAAAAATTACAGTACATCTCAAAATTTTATAAATCAAGCCCTTGCTGGTCACACTTGGTCAGCTTTGACTGGTAGATCTTCCTATATATCAAAAATCACAAGGATTCATGGAAACTTTATTGTCGAAACAACTATACACTCATTACAGCGCATTGAAATTACATCACACCTAAACCCAGTGTAAAGTAGGATTATGCAACAGTATATAAAACAATATATAATTATAATTTAAAAAAAACATGTCAAGAAAACAGAGCACATGCCAGTATTTCATAATAATTCCAAAGTTTTTAGAAGTTTGCCAAATGTTTAATAGTCTATTTTTCACTATAAATTTCTACATATAACAGACCAAAAAAACTAAAAAATCTATAATCTGTGATACAGTTTATATCTCAAATAACTTATTCCTATTTTACACTTTTACGTTATTCTTGTAACCTATTAGATTATACTCAATTGATCCAAAGTGACATGTGCAGGTTGGGCTGGAAATCACTATTAGTAATAATATATAGACCATACACAAATTATTTTTTATATCTCTTTATTATCTCTTTATTATGTTTCACATATTTTGTTTTAATAATTATAGAGATAAAATAAAAGGGGAAAATCCCAACTCACCGATTGGTGACCTGCACCCACATCATGGGCCCTTACTCAACTCAAACCTACCAGTGACACCATGGAGTGTGAGGGTCCTATCAGTGACATCACCACAGGGAAGGCTTACTGGAAGATTACAGTTAAAGTACTGTAATATGCAGGGGGTCAAGGTGACAGGTCTATCAATAGCTCTAGCTCAACCCACCTAAACTAGCAATGCACACATCTCTACTCTGCATCCCCCTAAATATTCTCATAGCATGAGCCAGGGAATACAGAAATATGCATGCATACTGTCTTCTTGGTTGTATGTCATATGCTTTCCTGGTGCTCCATGATATATGATCCCAGCTGGGTTGTTAGAGTTGCAAGAGTTTTTTTTTTGGCAGAACTAGAAAGGATTATCTTGCACAGTTAAAATATTTCCATGATAACGGTTCTATAAATGTACAGACTCCGTTTCTTAAGGATTTTTGCAATGTGGGAGTTATATTGCTATCCATGTCAGGTTACCTACAAATTCAACAAAGCCTCTCTTTACTGCCATTATATGCTGCCATTATATGCTCACGTTTATTGTGATTAATATGTTGCGATGAAAGAACTGTAATTGAGAATGATTGTTCTTATGAGTTTCACTTTTGACTCTTTAAATGGCATTATTTCTCTCGGTTTTGAAAATCTGGACAAAATATTTGTAACATAATTTTTTTCAACAGTCAAAAGAAAACGTTCAGAAAATATTTGATTTATTGTTATTATTGTAATGTATTTCAATTCACAATAGATTAGTGTATCCTGCCCTGCGCGTTTCATGTTCTGATTGTCTGTTCTGTCTGTAAGCGCTACATATCTTTTTGATACAAACCAGGCTTGCAGATTCCTCTGTACTTCAAATAAAACAAATGATCCTTGCCAGAAGGCATTTATAATAATGTAGAGTTTACGTAGCAGTGTCTCCACGTGATAACAGCAGAAATGAAGGTGGAACATCGTAAAGTGAAAGGAAGATACCTCATATAATAGATCTGCCATTTGATGAAATGTATTTACAGTAAAGGCTAGAAGCAGCTCTATACAAGCAATACGGTTAGAGAACTTAAACAATGGCAGGCTAGTTCTGTGGGAAATAAAACAAATAAAAATGGCTGATCTAATTGCTATTTGCGTGGCCTTATTTAACAACAAACACATTACTATAAACAGAGAAAATGCATCTAAACATATTAATTATGTTATTATATATTATTATTATTATTATTTATAATGTGGTTTCATCTAAAAGCAATGTAAACACTGCTACCCATTTTTGCAATGCTCCCTAAGTGCTAATAAATAGGCAACCATCTTTAATGGGAGAATCCAAAGGCTTACCAGAGTAGACCACTCAAAACAGAAAACCTAGTCAACTATGGACCCTAACCTTTAGAGATGATCTTTCGACCTAGACCTCAATTCTCTATTGATCATTTCTGTTGATATGATAATTAATCTGTGGCACTATTGATCAAGGAAGAGCAACACAATCGTATCAATCTGCACGTGTTTGGTCATCAACACATTGACCAGGAGTGTGCCCTTGATGGTGCTTCCGCTCTTTTAAATTGTGTACTGAAACATCTCCAAGCATCACCCTTGTATTTGGTTTCTAAGGAACAATGTAGGAATACTTGTGTATGGTAACACCAATGCCTCCCATAGTTGCCTTCCTAGAGATGCTCAACTGGTTTAACACCTGGTGATTGGTAGACCACTTCATGAGCTGAATCAGGAATCATCAACCCATGATATTTGTTCTTTTGTCTTTGTCCTTTAGTGTTCAGGGTTTCTTTTGTTGCTTAGCTCAATACAACGTAAACCGAAACGTTTCTGTCAATTGCTGAGTTTATATTGGTAGCAGCCTAACCGCTTTCAAAAGTATTGTATGCACATTTCATTTTATCACTGCTGTAACATTAGAATTGTTTTTGATTTTTTGTGGGCCTCATGCAGACATGTAAGGGGCATATTTATCAAGGACAGAATTTAGAGTTTATGGGAGTTTATAAAAACTTCCACAAACTCCCATCAACTCCAAATTAGAAAAAAAAAAACAATCATTTTTTTTTTAAATTCGGTGAATATGATCGCCCTGCAAACTCAAAACAAAAATGTAAAAACATCTTTAAAAAAAATCTTCAAAAGTCCACCAAACTACTCTAAATTGATTGTAGGAGGTCCCCCATAGGCCAAACCCCCAATTTGGCTAGTTTTAGATGGCGACTAGTCAAATTTGAATTTTTAAAGGGACAGTACACAATAAATTTAGAATTTCTAATTTTTTTAAACTCCAAACGAATTTGGACTATTATCTATCTATCTATCATCTATATATATATGTATATAGATGCTGCATATGTCACATACGCATACTAAATAGGATCCTTACTGTATAATGTAATATGTCTATTATACCTTCATTTTATGTTCATAGAAAAGACTATACTATGAAAACTTAAACATCCCTTAGCAAGTGCCACGTACACTTAAAAGTCACTCTTTGAAAATGTTCCTTGTAAAAAGGGATTATTTTGATTTTTTAATCAATATCTCAATGAGCCTTGAACCAATGTTGAATAAGGAGAATATAATGTTGGTGCAAAAAAATAGTCAATAGGTTGAACTTTGTATGACAGATTAGATACAATTATAATTTTTGGTCCCACACACAGGCAACTTTTAGGTAATGTAAGACCATATTTGAAGATGATAACGGAAATGGTACTGTATTTAGACAGTCCCCCTCCTGAGTCTAACATTGTATTAGGTCATACCAAAAGTAAGGGGGCTACAGATATATGAAAACATTGCTGCATCAGCCACTCAGCTATACTTCCAAGAAAACTTACCCCACCCTAACTGACCTTTAGTCTGGAATTTCAGGAGTACTGTATCTAGAACAGCAAACTAGCATTCTCCATGAGTCTCTTCTATGCTAGACATTGAATGGGACCTCCCTGCCCCTGGGTGTCTGCTATCAATTTGGAACCACAGTTATATGGGCATTTTAGACAATCCATAATAGAATGACCACATGAAAGTGTCTCTAGATTCCTCAGAAATAATCCGTATATTCCATGTATTGCTATTTACTTTGGGATAAAATATTAAGGCCCATATACTAATCCTTGTTTTTTTTTTTTTTACAAATGCTAACAGTAATAGCTTTTTTTTGTTATTTTTTTTTAAATACAAGAGCAGTTCCTATTTACAGATCACTTTCCTTGAAACTACCAATTTGATTTCTGATGAATCATACATTCCCCTACAGATTTGCAATGTGTTACATTTCAGAAAATGCTTCAAAATGATTTTTTAAGGGTCTTAACAAATTGATCAGGTTTTATACTTTAGGGCTGCCACAAAACTCTTAAGCTGTAGCTGAAAAGAATTGATCAACTCTGACAAATTGGCACATTTAAAGACACCAAGGGGCTTAAGGAAATGGGCCAATTCATTTACACACTTTCTAAGCTGTTAGGAACATTATTCTCACTGTCAGGAATCTGTTTAGAACTGTGATAAAATTCAAACTGGGAGGGATTATTTCGGTTTTTCAAATTTGCATTTTAATAAATCAATCCCTATATCCTTACTATGTACAATAAAAAAAGAATAAAAATTCCTCTGGCAACACGTCCCTTCTCTAAAACATCTGCAGTTTTCTTAAAGCGGAACTCTGGCTTCCGAACCAAAACTTGATAAAGAGGCCCACATAACACAGAAACCCCTAATATACCCATCACAGTTAGCCTTTTATCAAAAAGTATGAATAAATGCCATTTTCTATGCTGAAATCCAGCTATTTAACAGTTCTTCTCTTTCTGCATCATTTGAAATCCTGGAAGGGAGGGAGGGACTAAAACACTGATGTTACAAATTGTAACAACTACTCCACAGCTTACAGACAGCATGCAGGAACTACATAACCCACAATGCATTGCACTGTGATGTTCTATTCCTTATTAAAATCATGTGTGTAGGGAATTGTGGGGTTTGGAGGATTTTCAAAAAGCTTAAGTTATGTTTGTGTGGAGTTTCCCTTTAAGAGATTTCTTCCATTTTTTTTTTTTTTGAGGAAGTTTATGTGCAGTGGTATCAGTAACAGACGACTAATCAGTTTTTCTGAAGAATACAAAAGAAACAGTGTTTTGTGTGGAAAAAAATATGACTTCCTTTATTGTGAACAAATACAGGTGTCAACTCACTATGAGGAGCAAACAAATGTTCCAGCAATCTAAAGACCTCCCAGAGACAAGCAAACAGCTTCCAGACTATGAATGAATAGAAGCCAAAACACATGCCTGCCAAACGTCTATCTACACATGGTCAATAGTTTCAGCTGTTTGACCTGTGACCCCTTCTTTCTCCAATGAGGTAAAGAAATTGTAGGAACACAGCTGAAGTACTGTGTATGAGTTAGGTTGCTGGTATTAGTCTGACTCTGTAGGTAGGAGGGCCCAACTAGTTTTCACCAACGACCTTTTGGGGCCCCGGAACTTTCTGCTGCGGCACTAGCAGGGATCCTACCAGCTTTAGAGATCAGAAGTTCCAAAACAAAGTACAGACAAAGGTCAAACGAAGAGAAGTCATGAACAGGCAGAGGTTAGGATGAGCAACGAGATTCGTAGTCAAAGTGCAGGCCAAAAACCAGGATCAGAAGCAAATGAAAGGTTTGAGCAGGATCTGACAGGACCAGAAGCCAGCTTGGGCGATGAATGACTGGCTAATCAGGTTTAAATAGGGAGATTTGGTGCCAAAAAGCAGGAAACAGGAAGTAAGGGCAAAGTAAAGCATAGCCCCAAAACAAAGATGGCGCCTGTGGCCTCAACGGCACATGCTGTGACATCATCGTGCATGCATCAGCGCAAAACTGGTATTCACGCTTGCGCAGAACAGGACGCACCCATCGGCCGGATCAGATATGGGTAAGCAAGTGCACAGGTCTAGCGGGGTGCCTTACATTGATACTGTCTGGAAAAAAGAAGTAAAAAAATTACAAAAATAAAGCATGTCTGCTGTGTCCAGCCCAGAGATACTGTACTGTTAATACATTACCCTAGAATTACAGTCATGGGCAACATCCATTGTATTTACTATGGGAATAATGTTTTAAAATGGAAAAATATATTGGAAAAGTAAAATTAACATGTATTTTTCTATGAAGACAGTGGGGCTCATTTATAAACTTCGCACAGGGCAGAATGATTCGCACATTGAAAATATTTGCCCTACGCATTGTTATATTTATAAAGCTGGGTAAGAGTGATGTAATTAATATGCAAATAGAATTGCGAATGTCCATAAGAGCTTTTTAAATATGGTGAAAAATGCAGATTGCGAATACTCTGCATCTGTTATGCCACAACTTTGGTGGTGCAGAAAATATTCACAAAACAGTTTTGCAAATTGTGAATTTAAGTTACTGTCAATGCTATTTTCAAGCACAACATCCTCGCACACTGGGTGCACTCACGCAAACAAGCCATTTGCGGAAATTTGTTCACAATGCGAATTGAAAGACGGGCACAGCAATGCAATATTTTAGCGTTCGGGGGAAAAAGTATGGGCAATACAACCATTTGCGAATAAAAATGTGCCGCGCAAACCTTATAAATGACCCCCAGTATTTCCTCTCATGAGATGTATTTGACTTACTAGTTACGTTAAGGGCCACATTTATTAATATTGGAGACTGAATTTCCTGCAATTTATGAAAATTCTGCAAAAAAAGTGATTTTTTTTATGTTCTAGAATTCCAGTTTTCCAAACTTTACCAATTGAAAAATTTCAAGACATTTGAATGAAAAAAATTGCAAACTAAAAAACTGTTGTGTGCACATAAATGTTTTCATGTACACACATAACTCAGCGGTTCAGTAGCTCAGACTAGTGGACACAGTTTTAAAATACATTTTTCTGAATTTTTCGAGTTTTTTTTTTTTTTAATAGACTCACCAAGCTCAAGTGTGTGCTTATTTATTAAAGGGGTGGTTCACTTTTAATTTAGCTTTTCGTATAGAATGGCCAATTCTACGCAACTTTTCAATTGTATGCTGTGGGGGCTGCCACTGGACATGCTGCTGCTGCTGCTGCTGACCCTATTGGGAGGATTCAGCAGCGGGCACTGCTAGCACAGTCAGATGGGCACAGTTATGGGGAGCAAGTGGCATGCACACCCCATTGATCTGGCTCTCCCAGTACCTGCTGCTTGGAAAAAGGGAAGCGCTGCAGACTCGCTGTCACTAGAATAGCCAGGGAGGAGAAATCAATCACTGCAGGATGGATGGTCGCCTTTTCGCCGTTTCTGAAGAGGACAGGAAGTGGAGTTTCGGTAAGTTATTTCTTAATAAAGGCTTTGCAATTTAAAAGTTTAATTTGTCTTGGTGTTTATTTTTCAATGTATACTAACGAATTTTTTAAAAAAATTTTTTGATGTTACTGGTCCTTTAAGGAAACTCCCAACACACTGCCATTTAGTATATAACTTGCATTTATATTATTTTTGCCAAAGTGCATAACCTTGCATTTCTCAACATTGAACCTCATTTTCCAGTTTACTGCCCAGTTTTCCAACTTAGACAAATCACTCTGCAAATTGGCCACTGTATAGTTAAGGTGCCATGAGTTAGGAAATGTAGGGGGGAAGGAGGGTAGCCCCAAAAAATTTTTCGATCTCTTTCAGCCTATCACCCATAAAAAAAAAAAAAAACGCCAACGATTTTTGGGACTTAGAAACATTTTTAACTTTTTTTGAAGCAATCCCTATCTACTCTATTGCACTTCGCCTGGTCTGAGGTGGTGAAGGAAGTCTGGCGTAAAAGGTAGCTTCAGAATAGTTTGCGCGTCAGTGAATTTGCGTAGTTACGTCCGTTGCGCAAATTCGCCAGGTGTAAGAGTGCAAAGTAACACTAGCGAATTTACGCCAGCGTCCGTTAGTGAATCGGCGAAATAACGAAAATGCGCTACGCTGGCGAATTCATGCTGGCGTTGGGCACTTCGTCGTTTAGTGAATTTGCAGCTAGTCTCTTATTCAAATCGATACATGGTAATGTAAGGTAATATGGATCCTAGCAGCCTGAAGTTACAAACTGCAGAGCTGCTGAATAATAAGCTAAATAACTCAAAAACCACAAATAATAGAAAACAAAAACCAATTGCAAATTGTCTCAAAATATCTTCCTCTACATTATATTAATAGTTAACTCAAAGATGAAAAACCCCTTTAAAAACCTTTATACTTGATCATGTTAAAATGTAAAAGAACAGCTTGAATACAGTGAAATCACATTTTCTATCATTTTCAATGAATCTCAAATAACTCTCCAAAACCCAAATTGAAAAATAGCATGAATTTTTTTTTTAATTTTTACTCACATTGACTTCTTCATGGACTCGCCAGCTTTTGGAACATTTTTATAGTTCAATTTTTACATCTGGGTTTTGGAAATTCAAATCCTCTATTTTTGCAGTAAAAACCACTTAGCAATTAATTACAATAAAATTGGAATAAAAACTCTAATGTCTTACAAGAAATTTGAGGAAATGGTACACAGAAAAAATCTATATGAAATCTATATGTTACCTACTGTTCAGGTATGGGACCTGTAATCCATAATGCTCAGGACCTGGGGTGTTCTGGGTAATGGATCTTTCTGTAATTTTCTGTAATCTTTATACCTTAAAGGAATAGTTCAGTGTGAAAATAAAAACTGTATAAATAGATAGGCTGTGCAAAATAAAAAATGTTTCTAATATAGTTAGTTAGCCAAAAATGTAATGTATAAAGGCTGGAGTGAACAGATGTCTAATAAAACAGCCAGAATCCAACTTCCTGCTTTTCAGCTCTATAACTGAGTTAGTCAGCGACTTGAAGGGGGGCCACATGGTACATTTCTGTTCAGTGAGTTTGTAATTGACCCTCAGCATTCAGCTCAGATTCAAAAGCAACAGATATGACCCATGTGGCCCCCCCCTCAAGTCTCTGATTGGTTACTGCCTGGTAGCCAGGGTAACCAGTCAGTGTAAACCAAGAGAGCTGAAAAGCAGGAAGTAGTGATCTGACTGACATGTTATACTTAATCAAATCACTCCAGCCTTTATACATAACATTTTTGGCTACTTAACTATATTAGAAACATTTTTTATTTTGTACAGCCTATCTATTTACCCAGTTATTATTTTTACACTGAACAATTTCTTTAAGTTTACTAAAAAAAAAAAAAATCAATAACTTTTACGATGTTATAGATTCAATTGGTCTTCATTATTTATTTGTGATACAATCATTTTTGGATTATTTGCCTTCTGCTTCTGACTCTTTCCAACTTTCAAATGAGGGTCACTGACCCCATTAAATGACAAATGTATTGTTATTACTAATTCTTATTACTCCTTTATTTATTCAGACCCTCTACTAGTCATTTCAGTCTTTTCTTCGAATCAGTGAATGGTTGATAGGGTAAATTGGAAGCTAGCAACCAGCTTGCTGAAATTGCAAACTGGAGAGCTACTGAATAAAAAGCTAAATAATAAAAAATTAAAACCAATTGCATTTTCTCTCAGAATATCGCCCACTACATCATACTAAAAAATCATTTAAAGGTGAACAATGCATTTAATTATATCTTAGTTTGGATCAAACACAAGGTACTGTTTTATTATTACATCATAAAAGGAAATCATTTTTTAAAAATTTGGATTTGGATAAAATACAGTCTATGGGAGATGTCCTTTTCATAATTTCGAGCTTTCTGGATAATGGGTTTCTGGATAACGAATCCCATACCTATATTTGCTGAGTACATTTTCACAATAATCAAATGAAAACAATCTTTTTTTATGCTGAAATTTTTAATTTGTGCCTTGTTTAATTATAAATCTGTACATGCAAATATTTGTTTTGAAGACTGATGCGCAAGCAAACTTAGTATAACATGTGTTGGACTGTATCACTCCCTCTGTGTGTATTTGAGTTTGTTTCTAGTTCCAAGAAATAAAATGAAATACTGTGCGCAGAACAACGTAGCAAGTAGCTAGAGAAGATTGTCTTTGGCTCCTGATATATTTCATAGGGCGGAAGCCTTGTTTTAAAGGCAGACATTTCTCCAAACTGATAAGCAGCAAACATTTTTATAAAATGTGTTCATGGCTCTCTCTGAAAGCTCAATCAAGTAAATATAAGAGTGTCATACGTTTCATTCGGCTTTTAAAAATGGTTGGGTAGTCACACTAAAGCTGTTCTGTCACAAAGATCTATGGGCTGTACAGAAGATCAGCAAATGTCTTTATCTGTAGAACAATGGACTGGAGGAGTTATCAAGAGTCCCACTGCATGAAATATAGAGGTGGTGTCCTGCTACTTTTCTTGTATATAATGTATGTCTATTGATGCTCACTGGTGCATGTTACTGCTGATAATCCCTCGGTAATTCTGCTCCACTGAGAATTCAAGGTGTGTAGCTTCTAGGAACATTGATGCAAGGTTCAGTGGCCACCTTTATCAAAAAAGGAGAAGAAAAGAAAATTGAGTTTAACAAACACAGTTATGATTAACATTGTTTTTCCATAACATACGAATACACACATACGTAGACAGATGCATACATTTAGTGCCTTGCAAAAATATTCTGACTCATGACCACTGGTCTCATTTTACAGAAGAAAAAATTCTAAACTGTGCTACCTTTAAGGGCATGTCAAGGCAAATAAAATAAAATCCCATTTTTACTTTCTTTAATGAAAAAGAAACCTATCTCCAATATACTTTAATTAAAAAATGTGTACCGTTTCTATAATAAACCTGACTATATGCAGTGAAATTCTCCCTTTATTTACTGCTGTGGATAGGAATTGTCAGACGGTCCCTAACTGCTCTGCAGGGAAACAATCATACTTATGAACAGCAGGGGGAGCCTCCGCTTTACTTCCCAGCCATGCAGAACTCAAGCAGCTTTGCTTGTTTCCCTGTAGAGCAGTGGGGACTGTGTAGAGATATGTATTGGATTTTATTTTTGCCTTTACATCCCCTTACTGTTTCCAACTCCAGCTGCAGGGACAAAGATCATGGAGCCAGATTTAAACTGATAAATTAGAGATTATATTTGGAGGATTATGACTATGAAGATTTTCATTCATCCAGGTCATAGTATATCTAGTATATGAAAGAACAGCAAGAAATGTGGCAGACTATCGAAACCATCTATGCTTTAATCTCAGATGCCGACATCAGGGTCTCACCCCTTGTAGCCTGCGCCTGGGTTCCACAGAAAAAAAGTCACAGAGCCAACAAGATTTTACAAAAAGCCCAAAAACATCTACTAAATGAACGAGTCAGACAGATCAACTTTACCATTGATGCCCTTAAGCAGAAAGTAGAACATCTAAAATGGAGTCTGGCAAAAGAACTGCCTGTTGGAACTCTGGAAAGGGTGGTTGTGTTCGTTGAACATGCACAGATTGCCCAACACATTAAGAGTAAGGAGCGACAAATAAGCAAATTCACCACATTACTGTCACGAAGCAGCAGTTGGAAAAGGACTGAAGAACTAACCTGGAGGCAGAAAGATGAGACACCAAAGAACACCAAAGACACTTGGGTTAGGAACCTATCAGATAGGGTACTAACCCAGCCTGAAAAGGATGTGTTAGCCAAGGGGTTAAACTATGCAGTGACACCACAACACATATCGTAGTTGAACTCATCACAGCCACAGAGTCTGCTATCAAAAATAATAACTTAAAGAATGAAGAAGCAGAACAACTCCGGCTAAAAGTGTCAGCTGCTTTGTCAAGTGCCAGAACACCTCCCTCTAACCTTACTACAGAAGAGAGGAGAGCACTCAGCTCTCTGAGTAAGGACCCGAACATCACTATCCTGCCAGCAGATAAAGGGCGATGCACAGTTGTGCTCAACACAACTGACTATGACTACAAGATAATCCACTCTGCTCAGTGATAGCAATACATATGAACCCTTAGGGAAAGACCCAACCAGTGGTTACAAGAAAAAGGTGATCGGTTGCCTACAACAACTTGAAAAGGAGAAAGCCATTGATCGAATTTTATACCACCGTCTGTATCCCAGGGAAGCCACACCATGCTTATACGGACTCCCCAAGATACACAAGGAAGGAGCCCCACTAAGACCCATTGTCAGCAGCATAAATTCAGTGACATACAGCATTGCAAAATTCTTGGCTAACATCTTAGCCCCGTTGGTAGGCAATACAGTGCATCATATCCAGAATGCCAAAGAGTTTGTAACCAAGATTCACGGCGTTACACTAGAGGCAGAAGAAACGATGGTATCATATGATGTCACTTCTTTGTTCACATGTATACCTACTACAGAGGCGATTGAGACTGTAAGAAATCGACTGCAACATGATAACACCCTCAGCAGCAGAACGAAGCTCAGTCCCAACCAAGTTTGTTTGTTGCTAGATTTGTGCCTTAACACCACATACTTCAAGTACAAGAACCTTTTTTATAGACAGAAACATGGCTGTGCAATGGGTTCCCCAGTCTCTCCCATTGTAGCAAACTTGTACATGGAGGAAGTGGAAAGGAGGGCCTTACTTACTTTCAAGGGAACTACACCGACTCACTGGTTCAGGTATGTGGATGATACTTGGGTTCAAATCAGATCCAATGAAGTGGCGGCCTTCACAGAACACATTAACTCAGTGGACAATAACATCAAGTTCACAAGGGAAGATGTCCATGAGAACAAACTTGCTTTTTTGGACTGTTTGATATGTATCCAAGAGGGGGGTAACTTGAAGACAGAAGTATACAGGAAACCCACTCATACAGATCAATATCTGTTGTTTGATTCCCACCATCCACTGGAACACAAACTGGGTGTCATTCGAACCCTGCACCACCGGGCGGAATGTGTGGCAACTGATACAGAGTCCAAAGACAAAGAGCAAAAACATCTCAGAGGAGCTTTGAAAGCGTGTGGCTACCCAGACTGGGCCTTTGTCAAAACAGCAGCAACCAAGCCCAACAGGAACACCAATAGAAATAACCACCCGGAGACACATAGTAGGCGAAACATAGTCATCCCATATGTAGCTGGAGTGTCAGAGAAACTTAGGAGGATTTTCAACAAACACCATGTCCCTGTGTTTTTCAAACCTAGCAACACACTGAGACAAAAACTGGTACACCCAAAGGATCAAACACCAAAAGAAAAACAAAGCAATGTGGTATACGGAGTCCAGTGTAGCGAGGAGTGCACAGATCTATACATCGGGGAGACAAAACAACTGCTCTCCATGCGAATGGCTCAGCACAGGAGGGAGAACTCTACAGTGCAAAACTCAGCTGTCTTTCTACACTTAAAAGACAAGGGACACTCCTTTGAAGACAGCAAGGTCCAAATCTTGGATAACAATACAAAATCTTGGATTAACAATACAAAAACTATAAAATCCACATTAGATTACATGACAACACAGGACCCAATACAGTCTGCCTATTCTGATTATTAATCAGTCTTGTTGTATTGGCTTCTGGTAGATATTATTAGCTGTTTTGATAATTAATGACGATCCCTAAGCAGCCCAGACCACACTGAGCATGTGCACAGTCTTGGTCTTGCAAAGATGTTTAACAAAGTTACAAGATGGTGACCCCCTGTGGCCAACTATGAAAGCATAAATCATTTGTTTGATTAGGATTCTGCTGCAGTAAGTTCATGTTTATGTTTAGTATACAAAATACAGCATTTCTATCCTTATTCTATTTTAGACTTTACTTCCCCTTTAACAAGTTTGCAGTATTTTGGGTCACGTATTTACCAGCTTTGCACACTGTTTGGGAGTGATTTTGGTCCAATCTTTCTGGCAGATTTGCTCCAGATTGTTAAGATTAATTGGACAACATTTCCACACCTCACTTTTCATTTAGTGCCAGTGGGATCTCCAGAGGTATTTTGTAATGTCAGTATGAATTACATTTTAGCATGGGCGTGAATGCAGCTTAAAGTTAAAGTCGCTGCTCACTAGCAAGTCGAATGTGTTAGAAACTTGGCAAATTAATGTTTAATCTTTTGTGGAAAACATTTAATACTCCATTAAATCCAACATCTTACAGGTTTGTTCAATGCAATAAATGTATTTGCATAAACAAAACTATTGAAAGGAATCTGCAATACTCTTCTGTTGTTATTAGGCTTGATACTGGGCTTTAAAATACTGATCAGTCTTGCACCAATCAAGCTCACAATTAGTGACCTTATTAGGAGTGTGAAAGTGGGGGGTCGTGGTAACATGACATAGAGAGGAAATCTAAAATTTGTTTTGCAGAGGGGACCCAGGAAATTTACTTTACACCACTGTTGGTACTACAGGTATGGGACCTGTTATCCAGAATGCTTGGGATCTTGGGTTTTCTGGATAACGCATCTTTTGGATCTTTCTACCTAAGGGCAGAGACACAAGCTCAGATTCGGGGAGATTAGTCCCCCAGCAACAAATCTCCTCTTCTTCAGGGCAACTAATCTCCCCAAACTGCCTCCCGCGGACAAGAATGTAAGTTGCTGGCAGGATGGCAATTGGTTCGCTTCGTTGTCGCCCGAAGTTGCCAGTGATTTACATTTTAGCCAGCGGGAGGCAGTTTGGGGAGATTAGCTGCCCTGAAAAAGAAGAGGCGTTTTATTGTCGGTGACTACACCTCCCCGAATCTGAGCGTGTCCCTGCCCTTAGTCTACTAGAAAATCATGTAAACATTAAATAAATAATATAATAGGCTGGTTTTGCTTCCAGTAAGGATATCTTACTTTGGATCGAGTACAAGGTACTGTTTTATTATTACAGAAAAAATGGAAATCATTTTTAAAAATTTGGATTACTTGGATAAAATTAAGTTTATGGGAGATGGCCTTTCCATTTCTTCTGAGCTTTCTGAATAACGGATCCCATACCTGTAATTAAAATATAATATACCAACTACCTGAAACTCAAGCAGAGCAAACTAAATTAAGAAGTAACCAGGAGCTGGAGTGGCTGGGGTGTCATAATATACTGTTGCTCTGCACTGGTACAACTGGTGTATAAACAAGCTGCTGTGTAGCCATGGGGCAGTCATTCAAAGCTGAAAAAGGAGAAAAGGCACAGGTTACTTAGCAGATAACAGATAAGTCATCAGTATTCAATGGGATTCTTCAAAACATCTGTTATCTACTGGGTATCATGTGCTTGAATGGCTGCAAACCAGCTTATTTATAGAAACTATAGTTGTATTTCTGAAACCAACACACCAGTTTTACCAGTGCAATGCAATGGTTCATTTTTATTATTATTCCTATAAAACAGTACATTATATATTATTATTCCTATAAAACTTATTTTTAGATGTTACTGTTCCGTTAAAAAAATAACTAGAGAGGACAAGCTATTAATGGGCTGGTAATTATGTGTGTTTGTATATATATATCTATCTATCTATCTATATATATATATATATATATATATATATATATATATATATATATATATATATGCCATGTTTATTCACCAGAAGAAAAGCAAATAAAAGTATAATGAAGCTACTGCTCCTCGTTCCAAAAGAACAGTTAAACCTCAGCTTGTCTGCATTAAGCCTTGCATGTTTTCACTGGTGGCACAGGCAGCAAAAGACTTGATCCTATTTTAAATCTTTGAGACAAAATGAAGAGAACCTCAAGTATCTGAAAAGCTTTGATGAATTCTGCACAAAGCGGTGCTTTCATTATTTATTATTCTATCTCAGGGCAGATTAGCTGGGACAAGAAGGAAAGCAAGTATCTGTTCAGAAACTCTGTCAGCCAGGAGAGCTGGTTTTCCAATATGCCACACATATATAAGGGCCGCCCCCTGGGATCCTACGATTCATGGTGCACACAAACAGACTAAGGGCACACAAACATGTTAGGTCACATGAGCCAATTAATGGACACGGTTCTTTTACTCTATTGTTTCTTCCTGTTACAAGCAGAGCTGCAGTATTTCTGCAATAATGAAAAAAAATTATGCGAACCGCATCAGAGCTCACCCGACTGCTGCGTCAGTCCAGTCGCTGCCTCGTGCAAGATGCCAGCACCTCCTCGCCGGTATAATTCCTTAGCAGTAGAAGACTAGTCCGGGACACCCACCACACTTTACATTGTACCACTGTGTGTGCACAATAAAGCCGATTTTTGGAAGGAGGAGTCTGTGTCCTTTAATGGATTTCCAGTACAGCGCCTTCATAAGCGGGATCTTCTACTGCTGCAGTATTTCTGGTCATGTGATCACTGAGGGAGCACAAAAATGATGGCTCAATGTAAAAGATGTAAAAGGGTTCCAGTTTGGTAAGATTTTTAATTTATTATTCTATCTCAGGGCAGATTAGCTGGGACAAGAAGGAAAGCAAGTATCTGTTTAGAAACTCTGTCAGCCAGGAGAGCTGGTTTTCCAATATGCCACACATATACCTCCTGGGAAGTACAGTAATATTATCCTCTCCTATAATAATGTATCTTTCTGTAATTTGAATCTTTATACCTTAAGTCTACTAGAAAATCATGTAAACATTAAACAAACCCAATAGGCTGGGTTTGCCTCCAATAAGGATTAATTATATCTTAGTTGGGATCAAGTACAAGCTACTGTTTTATTATTACTGAGAAAAAATTGGATTAGTTGGTCAAAAAGGAGTCTATGGGATAATATAATTCTAAGTTTTCTGGATAGCGGGTTTCCAGATAACTGAACCCATACCTGTACTTTAATCAGTACCCGTGAGTTGTGTGTATAGTATGGCCCTTACCCAAGCTATCGTAAATTAAGTGGCACTTGGGGGCAGATTTATCAGGAATCTAATTTCAGGTTCATGGGAATTATTTAAAACTCCCATAAACTCTCATGAACTTGAAATTTGACGGTTTGATCGAATACGAATCAAATCCGTTTGAATGCCAGGAAGGCTGCAAACAACTCCAAATTGATCACAGGACGCCTTCCATAGGCTAAAACAGCAATTCGCTAAGTTTAAGGTGGTGAATGGTTGAATGTGAGTATGATAAATTTCAATAATCAAATGCGAATATTTAAAAATACTCAAATCGAATTTTAATAATTACCTAGTCCAATTTGACAGTTTAGACCATAAAAAAACTCGAAGATTTGAAATTCGAATTCAAAAATTCTAATTTTCAGTTCGAACCTTGATAAATCTGCCCCTTGGTGTCAGATTCTCTGTAGACAATATTATAGAATTATACAGCAGACATATAAATTAGCAGAACTATGACATGAATGTCCTTGTCCATATTACTCAAAAAAGTGGCAATTTAAAGTATATTGCATAGTCATTTTTGCAGAGCAGTAACGCAAAGTTACCGCTTGATCCAACATTACCAGAGTTTTTCTATTTATACAGAATGAAACCGCAGGGTATTTGCCATAAATAAAGTCATGAGAAAGAGAACACCTTGAAGCCAGCGCCTTCAAAAAGTAAAATGTTCAGATTCCATTAATGGTAGTTTCTACTGTTGCTCTGGGTAGTTTTCCGTTTTTTCAAACTGCTGTCATAAAACTGACATTTTTATTGGACCATTAAGCTCTGGAAAATGTTTCCTTATCTCCTCTGCTTATACTTTATATGTTCAAATAAAAGTCCTAAGCACCGGAATGTGGAATGCCTTTCAATGGTATCTAAAATTAGATATTGTTTCAGCTGAACACATATGATAACAAATATACTTTTGCACTCTCCTGACATATGGAACAATGTACAGTAGAAATAAATACTAATTCATTTTAGTTAGCAAGGCAATGTTAGGAAAACAGTTAAAAGGCTTCATCAGACCCCTGACCCAACAGCTGTGACTTTGTGCTCTTCTGTCTTCCTTGTTAAGTGTGAAGTTTCATCAAGAGACTATTGGTACTGGGAAAACTATTGAATTACAGTAACAGCAAATGTAACAAGAAATAATATGCTGAGAACAGAACAACCCGATTAAAGGAAAACTATACCCCTGAACAATGTAGGTCTCTATAAAAATAACTTGCATACTTGTGTGTAAAACCTGGGTTCATCTAAATAAACCATTTTCATAATAATATACTTTTCAAGTAGCATGTGCCGTTGTGTAATCCTGAAAGAAGATTGCCATTTTAAGTACTAAGGGCCGCCCCCTGGGATCCTACGATTCATGGTGCTCACAAACAGACTAAGGGCACACAAACATGTTAGGTCACATGAGCCAATTAATGGACACGGTTCTTTTACTCTATTGTTTCTTCCTGTTACAAGCAGAGCTGCAGTATTTCTGCAATAATGAAAAAAATTATGCGAACCGCATCGGAGCTGCGTCCGTCCAGTCGCTGCCTTGTGCAAGATGCCGGCACCTCCTCGCCGGTATAATTCCTTAGCAGTTGTAAAGAACTTACCTGGTGGTCTAGTGGGGGGACGACAGGGACGCCTGCCGCCCCCTTGACGGGGACGCCCTTCACGCCGCGCTGCTCCTGTGCCGGCTCCCTAGTGCGCGCGCGCATGCGCATTTTGATTTAAAATGACGTCAGCGCGAGAGGCGCCAAATTCAAATGTATTTAAAGGGTTTTTCGGCAGTTTATCATTGCCCGTGATAGGATTTGTTCCTGGTGCTTCTGAGCCTTGTGCTAATTCTGTAAACCTGTTTGATTCCTGTTTTGACCCCTGCCTGGCTATTTGACTACTCTGATTTCTGGATTTTGACCCTTGCCTGATTACTGACTACCGCTTCTGTTTAACCCTCGGATTGACTTCCTGGTTTGACCCTTGCCTGCCTGATTACGTTTACTCTCTGCCTGCCTCGACCCGGCCTGTCCTGACTACTCCTTGCCTAACGTATTGTACTGCGATCTTCTGTCCAAAGACTTTGTATAACTACAGCCGTGCCCCTTTGCTTGCCAGAACTCCTCGCCTTGCTCCTCTCGAAAAGTCCAGGTGGCATCTGAGTACGCTGAGGGCTCCTCCCGAAGCCAAAGGCGGTCACACTACTGGTGAAGCCGAGCCGAGACCAGGGAGCTTGGCATTAGTTCTGGTTTAGGGTGCCAACCGTGACAGCAGTAGAAGACTAGTCCGGGACACCCACCACACTTTACATTGTACCACTGTGTGTGCACAATAAAGCTGATTTTTGGAAGGAGGAGTCTGTGTCCTTTAATGGATTTCCAGTACAGCGCCTTCACAAGCGGGATCTTCTACTGCTGCAGTATTTCTGGTCATGTGATCACTGAGGGAGCACAAAAATGGTGGCTCAATGTAAAAGATGTAAAAGGGTTCCAGTTTGGTAAGATTTTTCATAGGCCAATTAATATAATATAAACTGTTGGTTAAGTATTCATTCTGGGGGTATAGTTTTCCTTTAAGGGCAAAGGAAACACTCTTCATTTAAGTCCCCAACAGCTTCTCTAGCTCAAAGACAATTTATAGTATCTGGCTTGGGACCTGTCTCTATATTAGTACAACCTAGAGCCAGTGACAGACCTGTATATGCTTTTAGGAAACAATAAATTTCCACTCAGTGGTAGTTCCTTCCGAAAACCAGAAGTTCTATCCCTTACTAAAAAGATAAGACATTCATTCTGCTCTCACACTACAATAATCTTTTGATTACATATGGCTGAATGAGCTTTAAGAGATTGTTTAGAACCACATTTTTTAAATGGACCAAAATCAGACCTAATGCTATTACAGGTATGAAATCCATTATCCGGAAACCCGTTATGCATTAATGGGTTTTCCTTTTTCTGTGTAGTAATAAAACAGTACTTTGTATTTGATCCAAACTAAGATATAATCCATTCTTGTTGGATGCAAAACTAGCCTGTTGGGTTTTTTTCTGAATTACAGAAAGGTTGTTATCCAGCAGCTCTAACTTCCTAGATGGCATGTTCTGTCCATTAGTAACATATTAAACCTTCTTTAATGCCGTAATACATGAAGGCTTGACTTGACTTGATTCACAGGTTAACTCTTTGTGACCTGAAGTAGAACCTTGCCTGCAAAATTGCCAGCTGAGATTTTTAAAAGAGTTTACAACAGCTATGAATAGTGATGGATGAATTTCTCCTGTTTTGCTTTGCCGAAAAATTTGCATCAAATTTTTTTAACGCCGGCAACATTAAAGTCAATGGCCGCCTTTAATTGTCGCCAGCGTCGGAATTATCGGCAGCGACAAAAAATGTTGATGCCGGCGCATATACGTGGCAGTTTCGCAAATTTATTCACCTGGCGAATAAATTCACCCATTGATAGCCATGAATGATTTAATAAAAAAAAAAAAGAATTTGGATTTCATGTTTAATTTAAAAAGGACTTTTGTTATAAAGATTTTTATGTCTGGGTGACAGGTCCACTTTAAGCAGATCATATTATCTCCTGGAGGACTGTTGTTTGCTATCACTCTTAGGATGAAATCCACCCACTTGTATTGTACTTAATTTATTTTTACAGTAAAAGAGATCCAACAAACCACAAAGTGTATTTTATAGCTTCTGTTTTATTTTACTTTGGTCCCATGGCCAAATTTTAAATAGATAAATAACTGTTTCACTAAATTGCCACTAAATGAGATTGAAATAAGAGGATTAACATCAAATATAACTCAACTCGGAGGTCAACTCTGTAGAATAGTAAGGTTAGACTTCTTCAGAATTAGCAGTCCAACAGGGAGATAGAAAAAGTCTGTGGCTGGTTCCAGCTGTCAGGCACACAGAATGCTCGGCGCCAAAGTCATAAATGAGTCCGATTTCTATATTTTATATATATTGTAGATCAGAAAAGAGGATAAAGGAACAGTTCTTTTATACCTCTCCAACTGCAAAAAGCCTGTAAAAATCTGGTATCTGTAGTTCGGAGCTTTCTGGATAACAGGTTTCCGGATAACAGATCCCATTCCTGTACTTCCATGTGAACTTAATCTTATCTGTTCAAGCATATTGTTCCACAAAGCCTCACTTTTATCCACATCAAGCAGACAAAAGTGAGTGATGGGCGAATTTGTCCCACTTTGCCACAAAATTCGCTAAATTCCAGCGAAATCCGCACAACGGGCGAAAAATTAGCAAAGCTGGATTTTTGACACCGGCGGCAATTGACGCATATTAAAGTCAATGGGCGTCTGTTTGATTGTCACCGGCATCAGAACTGGCTGTGAACCGTGAAAATTCACTGCGAAATTCGCCCATAACTAGTGAGGAAGCATTGAAGGCCATCAGTAATACTAAAGCTATTGCCTCTGAATCCTTTTTTTCTTTATTCTGGGTAGGTGCCCTCTACTTCCAACTAATTTTTCCTAATATATATATTGCTCATTCAACATTCGTCCAACTTACTGATCAATAGTCATTTTAAGAAGGTTATTTACTAAAATCCGAATTTATCTCATTATTTGAATTAAAAAACATTGACCAAACTCCCATACCCGATTTTATTTTACCTTATTTATTATTAAAAAAGCTTGATTTAATCGCTTCAGGTAAAAACTCGATAAAATCGCGTGGAAACGTGAATCGTACAATTTTATCAGGGTTTTTTCCCTGAATCACTTGCTTTTTTGGCGTCTTCCATGAAAAGCCCATTTGTGACCGACAAGGTTGGATATTTGGGCTAATTTCATCGCAGACCATAGATACTTCCAAATAGGATAGGGACCTCTGCCAAGGACTTATACACAACTTTGGCAGGTCTGAGATTGTGGATTTTCGGATTCTGGCTTTTTGCAGCATCTGGCTTTATTAAAGCTTGAAAAATTAGTTTGAAAATGAGCTTGAAAATTAGTTAAAAAAAAAATTCCAGTTTTGCCCCAAAAGGCCTGACCAGATAAATTCGGAGTTTAGTAAATAACCCCCTAAATATATCACTACTGATCTGCAACTGGTGCTGTGTGGTTGGTGTACTAGCACCTATTTGTGCCTATAGATGTGCAAATTTGCTGCTAGTGCCTAAAATATTAACAATATAGTAAAAAAATATCTAATGCCATATTGGGCAGTACGAATTGTCATCAGCAACATGCTCGTTGCCTTATACCGTGACTTGTAGTTATTATTATTATACATGATTAAACAATGTTGGGATTCAATACAAATGCCCTACACCTGCACATAAACACCTGTGTAAATAATGCCACATTTACACAGACAGACTGGCACCACAATACATTAAACACTCAATTGTACAATGGCTATTAGACCATGTCCTGGCATAAAATAAACAAAACGAGAGCTTGCATATCAGGCACTTAAATATTTGGAAACTTTAAAATATTGGCTCATGCTTTCTTTTTCAGTTAAGAATTATACACCTATGGGCTCTAAACAGCAGGATATTTACTGGCAATAAAGCAAGACAAATACAGCTATGGGATTGTTTATCCAGAAAGTTCTAAATTACGAAAAGGCTTAGCTTTTCCTCTGAAAATGTTTTCTCTTAAGCATATATTACTGTATGTTATGAAGGGCCCCCCCCCTTATCCCAGCCAACTGGGATCCTCTGAGAGTGGTCTGAATGATTTCCAATCAGTGGATACTTTAGATCTGGGACACCATCAATCTGTTATTTCTTTAACAACCTAGTGGGGAGGTTTTATGGCTCTGTGGAAAGAAAATATATCTTTTAGCTGGCATAAAAGCACATGAACCTGGCAGAGGAGCAGTAGCAGGTGGATTTTGGCCTGAAAACATGCAGATGCTAATAGTAATGATAGGCTTCTCCGCTGGGTTTGGACATTTCTCCACCAGATGAGAAGAATACATCCCATGTGCCATGAGTCTTAGAGATAAAAGGACTTTTTAGACTGGTGTTGAGAGAAACAAAGTGACATTTTAAATAAATGTGATAGAATCAATGGAAACTGTTATGAAAAACCAGAATGATTACTATGACTAGAATTGTTCCCTAGGTTTATGAGCAGGCCACCAGAGCCAATTGTCTCCTATCCGCTGTCAAAGGTTTGTAAGATTTAGTAAAGTAGTTAACGCAACTGTTTCCCTCAAAAGAAATAGTAATTGTGCTAAGGTAGTTTTCAGATTTCTACAATATGTAAAATATTCTCTACAGAACAAACCTAGACTTTGAACTGCCTACATGATGGGAACAATCTGTTATGGCAGTAGTTATTTGTTGGCACACGTTTCTCAAGGCTCCACGGATCTTTTATGGCAACATTTTATATCAACAGTGGGACTCCGTTAGAAACTTAGGTGATAAACTTGTGCAGTTACCAGTTCAGAGCAGAGATTTCATGGATTCGTATGCCTATAACAGACTGATCAGAGCTAACTCTTGAATGGTGGCTGTCGGTAGAACTTTTTTACTGTTTGTAAATGAGTCCAGAGCTGTCAAAGGGTCACAGCAAAGTGCATGACTCCCCTTAGAAACTTTGTGACTCTTGAGTAACCTGGACCGTTTCTGACTAGTCACCCTCTGCCTGAAACACTTTGTTTGCTGTTCTACAGGGTGGAGGAGGGAACCAGGGTCCAGGACATTCAGTACTGGAGATGGATTTGCGTTACATGTCAGTTTTTGAGTTTCCAGGTGCATGGTAAAGCAATCAAGTGGGGACAATTGTGCAGCCACCTGGAGATTCCACCATTTTCTTGCCAGAGTGAGAGTGAAATGTCAGCTCTAAAAGGGTAACACTGATGTGTAATACTAATGCATGACAATTCACAGGACTGTGAGTCCAGCTGGGTTTGTTATGGGCATGTGACCTGCCATATGCGTAGGACAAGTTAACTAAAAAAATGTTCTGTGCTTGGGAAACGTGCTAGTGTTGCATGTGCCAGAAGTGAACAATGTGGTAATGATTTTTATTTCACAAACACACATTAGGATAACATAGGAACATAAGAATATAGTAATTGTAGCATATACAAAAGTTTAGACACCCTAGTACTGTAAGTCAGTATTTAGTAGCACCTCTTTTTGGTTCAGAGCACAACTTGTAGATGCCTTTTTGTATCCAGCTAAGTATTTTTTTTCAGTAAGGGTTTTTGCCCAATCTTCCTTGCCAATGACTTATTATTCGGAGATCCTCTTGGCAGGATCTAACTTTTTTTGCGCTTCAGCTTCTTAGCGGTTTAACATTGGCATCCAGCATTTGCCACAATTTAGTGGAATCAATTCTTCCATTTACAAATACAATGTTTATTGTGCCACTGGCTGCCATCAAATCCAAACGCATAATGGATTAACAAATTGCATGGTGTTTTTTCTCCAAACAAATCTTTGATGATTGTTTTCAAAGAGTTACATTTTAACCAGTCCAGATCTGTCCACAGCTACTTTCTAAAAGGCCTTTGGCTTGTCTAGATTCTGTTTTGCATACCCTAGGCATTAATGTTTGTGACGAGGAACAAGGCAATACCACTACTGTCAGTCAACCCGTCCTGCAGGTCCTTTACCATCATTTGAGGCTTTGCCGTTGCCTTTCTGGCCACGTTTTCTTGGTCTTCAAGATCTTAACTTGACTTCCACCGTTCTTCTTAAAGGAGAAAGAAAGGTAGGCATATAATTATTAATTAAATTAATTATCCACCTTACTTGACTTATCACTGTTGGAAGCCATAACAATTATTTTTGTTGCAGTCACAATGTTTGATACAACCTGATCTGATCATTTTCAGATCATTACTCAGTTTCTTAGAGGAGCCCATTGTTGTACAGAGACAACCCAAAGTTTGGGGTGTCATACATTTTATTAAGCTTTGCAATTATCAAAAGCTTAATTGCTATTAAGGCCTAATGAGTTAATTAGGGTCAGGGACCTTGCAAAATCAGTGTTTATCTGGGCAATTGGGTGTCCAAACATTTCACATTCCACAAATACTATTTTTAATTTGTTCCTATGTGTAAAATAAATTGTAATTTCTACACTTGAATTCTACACAATTAACTAAAAGTAACAGCCAGGGCTGCCCAAACACATTCAACTTTAAATATATTACTATGTTGCCTGTGAACACATGTATTGGATAGTCAGCTCACTACATGGCAAGAAAAGAAAGAGAATACTGACAAATGCTTGTGGTCCGGTAGTAACCTAATATCAGTTGAAATTCAAATAAAAGTTAGCTCACTGACATTCCTATCTGTTAATACAGAATGCATGTTTCTCTGCCCCAGTATTTCAACTCAGATATCTGTCTCCAAGTGTGCTGCAGTACAATAGATGTGCTATAGTTTCCCAGTAATTCCAGACATCATTTTCTTGCACTGATGAATGAAAAAAATAAAACTGTCCTCTTATCATAAGATTAAAGGTTTTAGGATCAGATAACCATATCCCTGATGGACATGAGTGTTCTCTCTCCAAAAAGTTATTGTGAGAAATCTAGGCAAAGGAGCCTTAAGTTCACTTCTGACAAGATGGCAGCATTCCAACAATGTGTCCAGTCAATTTTTTTTTTGACGACTTTTGTATTTATAGGGAGAGGAAACATTTTTAGCCTGAAGGTACCTGCAAACTAAACCTTTCGGGACGGCTGAAATGTACAGTATATATTCATAATACTATGCTGTTGTACATTTTACAGCTACTAATCTAAAGCCCGCACAGCAATCTGCAATGAAATCCACAGGCTTTAGTATGCAGGTAAATGAGATGGGTTGATGCCAATGGTAAGTGCAGTTTTGGGTGTAATTTGCCATGTTTTCTACCCACACTGCAGTGTGTTTTTTTTAGCACAAGTCCAGTAAAATGAAAAGTGTGTCTGATGCATCAAAATCCAGGCCATTCATTGTATGTTTTGACAATTCTGAGGATTTTATATCTGGTATTCAATATTAAAATTATTTCTCTGCATGATTTTTTTTGGTGCTAATCTGCTGTGCCTATTGTTGCACCACACAATGATAACCCTGGAATTACTACCACCTTCAAGGTGGCTGTCCAGTGTAGCACTTCATCAATTGGGAGCAATTTATCTGAATAGTCTGGGCAGATACAATGCGCAGGAGATGTTTTGGATCAAATATCTCTAATGAATGGGGGTCAATACGTGTAACAACTGTGTCTATTTTTGCCTGACCACTACTGCGGATGCATTTATTTTTTTGTTAAAGGGTTGGTTCACCGTTGAGGTGAACCAAGATATATCTACCTACATACATTCATAAAACCAATTTTTCCGCCAGGCAGTATCACCATTGCCTGTCATTCAGCATTTAAAGGGAAATAGAAGTATTTATTGAAATATAATGTTATTATAGTTGTTATTGTTTTGATACCTGGGATTTTTTTTAGCCCATCCCTGATGCATTCCAGTCATTCCATCCTATTCATGTACAGCCCTGGTTTGCCTAAATCCCCGTGTATTTAGTGTAAAACCTATTGTGGTAGAAGTTCACTGAATCATTTTGCTTATCTCGGTGTAGGTCCATTCTTCCGGCTACTAAAACAATAAAATTATATTTTTTAAACTGTAAATATATTCTATATCTTATAGTAATTATTTAAATATGTTTTACTTTCTATAAGAAGCAAAGGTTAGGCTGTGCCTTGTGTTTTGCTAATACTCAGTATCAGTATAAGGATACACGGTCCCTGAATAGCCAATGATTCCTTTTTACATATGTACAGAGATCGTTTCAGAATTCCACATCTTTGCAGCAGCTCACATTTGTTCACTAACAGACAGAAAGTCCAGAAAACTGAGGATTCAGCGTGTTGGTGTATTTACCAAGTTTGGTGGGTCAAGTGCAAAAAGCCAAGCTCCTCTGTACGCTAGGCCACCATCTTTCCATTTGGGTTCTTAATCATGTCAGACTTCTACATTAATACCTTTTCATCAAAAAGGTGACCAACGCAAATCACTTCTAGCGTGTTAGCCACAAAAGTTTACACTATTCTTAACACAAATCAATGTGTACAAAGCAATATGGCTCCTCTTTGGACTGGGTGAAGACATAATAATGTTGTCCTGTGACCATTTATTCATTTTATTCCAGAAATTCTTGGAAATGTTCCCATCATACCATTAAGTAAGGTGTACGATTGAATGCAAGTGGTATTCTACACTAACTAGTATTGTACTATTATTTGATGTGGGGTTACTGGGATGTGCCACAGGTTATCTGCTTTATGATCATCAGGCTCATTTACAGCAAATTTGTGAACATGAAATGTTCAATTATGTAAAGCAACCCTTTTTTCACTTTGCCCTAAACAACATTTGTGTTCCTGAAATGGGTCGCAAAGAGTGTAGCCTCAATCTGTATGTAACACTGCCTTCACTTGACATTACTTTTGTTTCATTCCAAATATGCAAACTAGAGCTAATTAAGGGCCTCTTTGTGCCCATGAGAGCTATACTCTGCATCTTGTGCTGGATTTTTAAATTGGTGAAGGCAGAGATTGCAGCCTGCAGCAGCCACTGGTACTGGAGTAAGTGCTGCATTTCTGGGTTGCATGGGGCAGCCCCTTAACTCTCCCCAGTATTTGGGTCTGTACCATTGGTAAAAATCAGTTGGATGTGTTCTTACACTAGGCACAACTCTAACTGCTACAGAAATACAGGTCAAGGGAACATTTCAGGGAGGCAAGGGGTTCCATACATAGGACAGAATGTAGAAGCCACATTTATTAAAGGAGAAGGAAACCCCCTGGGCACAAACCCCTCCCTCCTCCCCCCTGGCCTACCTGTCCCCCTGGGCAAATGCCCCTAACTTGTTACTCACCCCTCTGCGCAGTTCCTGTCCACGAAGTTCACAGTCGCCATCTTCTCCCACGCGCGTCTTCTTCCTGCTTTGACCGGCGTCTTCTGGCGCATGCGCAGTAGGAACACTTACCGGTACGGATCTACTGCGCATGCGCCAAATGTCACGAAGTTTCCTTTTCCTTTAAGTGTGCTCATTAGGTTCTGACCTGCCTCTGAAGACAGACTTTACACTTCAAAATTGTCGTACCTCATTTATTTTATTTCCACTCTCAGATATTTAACAATGAGCTGTTATCTGTGAAAGAGGGAGAGAACCGTAGGAAGGGTACAGTGAAGCACAATCTTCTCCAGATGTCAAATACAGGTCATTCATTTGGCAATACTGATATACAAACAAACGTAACCAGAGAATAAAACACATGTTAGTTAATCAACAGTGAACCACAATAAAAATACTTAATATAAACCTATGGCGTGTTCCATGAAGCATACGTTCAACATGCACATGCTTCCAAATAAACATATTAATTTGTTCTTGACGAAGGACACCTACGTGAATTTGTTCCTGATGTACGGCATAATGCTTCTCTAAATCAATACCTTACCTGCACCCAGGCATGTTGGCTTATGCTCATAGTGAGTGCCCCTCCATGTTACTATATATAAATTTGTCACGTATGAACACACTTACATACAAACACACACATATTTATACACAAGCATTCATGTATTTTCAGCACCTGTCAGCTAGCATGCCTCTGTCTGATAAAATCTCCCACAAATATTCATATTACAAGGCAGTAACATTTAGAGTTCCTGACCTATACTGAAGACAAAACATTCTTTGTTCCCATGAGAGTTCTTTGCCCTCTGCTCTCCTTTGTAACCTGACCCACAAGAGATCACAAGTGCTTGTGTACAAACCTATAGCCAGTGCAAAGTGATCTGATGACGTCACCTGTCTACTTATTAAGGTTTCAATTAACTCACAACGTGTGCAAAACAAAGGCAAACACGTAGAATCAGTGAACAATTGGCAGGTTGTGTTCCAGATATATAGCTAGCTGACTTGACAAACGGTAACATATAGTGAAACGTTTTTCTCTGCTCTGAGTGGGGGTTACGGATGGCATCTTCTACAGCTTAGCATTGTTTTTAATAAGGTATTTTTAATGTTGCCCCTTTACAACAGTCCTTCAGGGTAGGTGGGTGACTTTTAAAATAGCAGCATTGTCTAAGGACATGGAAAGGGAGGTTTACAGCAGAGGGGAGCAGTCAGAGAGTAAAGTGTTCATTTTCCTCTTTAGATATTGCCTTCTAGTTTCTAGCCCCCTTAATGAAGTACAGCAAGCTCAACTCAAGTAGGCTGAATTGAAATTAGAATATAACTGTAGTTTGAGTTGTGTGGAACTATCCGTTTTCTAGTCTAATATTAATTGTACTGATTAAATATGTGTAATATGGTGGCTTGCTAGGCAAAATCATACATCCTTCTCAGATGTAGGTTTGTGATATTAGTTTTATGTCTGCACACACCCTCCACTTAGAATACAATCTAGCTTCTAAAGTGATGGCTATAGCTCTCTGCTCTTCCTTATATCAGGATGATTGATACCACGGCTACAGCATTAGTGTAAAAAGTAATTTCTTCCCACTCTATACTGCCTGCCCCCCAGACCACATTTTATTCAGTCATTTAAAATCCTTCTACTGCATTATATATTTTTAACTTGAGACTTTCCAAGGTTAAAGCTCCCTTTTTCTTTGGACACCTCTCCCAGAAGTTGTGGATGGTGAGAGCTACAACATGCAGATTCACAAAATGTCTTAATTGTTTAAAATAGTTTAGCGGTGAGAACAACGTTTCCTATGAAGGAATAATAGAGAACGATCCATCCTACTATGAGGGGGAGGAGGGAACAGAAAATAAAGGAAACTAAAGTCACCCATGATGAAGCTTAAAGGGCATGTAAAGTCTAAAATAGAATAAGGCTAGAAATGCTGTATTTTGTATACTAAATATAAACATGAACTTACTGCACCACAAGCCTAATCAAACAAATAATGTATGCTTTCAAAGTTGGTCACAGGGGGTCACCATCTTGTAACTTTGTTAAACATCTTTGCAAGACTAAGACTGTGCACATGCTGGGTGTGGTCTGGGCTGCTTAGGAATCGTCATAAACAAAGCTGCTTGAGTTCTGCATGGCTGGGAAGTAAGGCGACGGCTCCCCCTGCTGTTCATAAGTAGGATTGTTTCTCTGCTCAGCAGTTAGGGACCATCTGACAATTCCTATCCACAGCAGTAAATGAAGGGAGAATTTCACTGCACACAGTCAGGTTTCTTATAAAAACGGTACACATTTTTTAATTAAAGTATATTGGAGATAGGTTTCTTTTTCATTTAAGAACGTAAAAATTGGATTTTATTTTTTTTTTTTGGATTTTTATTTTTTAATGCCCTTTAAGGACAGAAAAAATATAAGGATTTCTGGACAATACATTTTATTTAGGCTGAGATAGCAGGATTTCTGCACAATACTTATTTCTGCAAGGCCAATGTAAGTTATTTGCTTTTCCACCTTTGCTATAGCATTTGAAGAGTGATTTTTACTTGTACTTAAAGTACATTGCAGTCCAGCAAATGTTCCTGTACATGCACTAGACGAACAGAGATGAACCCATTTTCCCATATCAATTATCTAACATGACTGAACAGTGTTTTGACAGTCTGAATGGTATTCAATGTCTCGTTCTTCTAATAATTCTCTCTATCTTTAAGAGCATACCCAATAGACTCTATTAAATGTAAATAAAGTGACTTGCAGGCTTTCAGACGATATAGCCAAACAGATGTACTCTGTAACACTTCTAATTTTCTACTTCTAATATTAAAACCACCTATTTAGGGTTAATTTATGTGAAAACCATAAACTGTATGCATGGCTGTATGCAACTGTAAGCTGTAAATGTACTGAATGTACTAAAAAAGATAGCATTTTTCAGTTCATGCAATTGTCATGCTGTATTAAGAATCAAGTACAAGGTACTGTTTTATTATGAGGGGGAAAAGGGAAATTATTTTGTTTTTAAATTGGAATTACTTGCTTAAAATGGTCCCTGGCCTTCCTGTAATTTCTGAGTTTTCTGGATAATGGGTTTCCTTATAAGGCATTCCCTACCTATAACGCATTTCATACCCTGTTATCCAGAATGCACGGGCCCTGGGATTTTCTGGATAATGGATCCATAATTTGGGTATTCATGCCTTAAGTCTCCTAGAAATTAATTTAAACTTTAAATAAACTCAATAGGCTGGTTTTGCTCCCAATAAGGATTAATTATATCTTAGTTGGGATAAGATGGGGGGGGTTCACCTTCAAACAACTAATGGTTTTCAGATAGATCACCAGACTTTTTCCAATGACTCTCGATTTTCTGTGTGACTGTTTTTATAATATTGAAGTGTCAAGTGTCTTTTTTCACCTTCTGAAGCAGCCCTGGGAGGGGGGGTCGCCGACCCTGTAAACTGTTCTAAATGCATACATTTCTTATTTTTGTCCCTGCTGAGCAGAATCTCTGGGTTTCATTACAGGCAGCTGTTAGAATTGATACAATAATTGCTAATACTCCAGAGATGCTGCTGAGAAATGTATCAACTCAATGTTGCAAAATTGTAACAGTTTAGAGTCTGCACCTGAATCACTGAGCTGCCAGACTCAAACACCAGAGTCAGGAACAATCACCTTTAAACTTAGATTTTGGAAAAAAAATAAAAAATAAATAATGGAAAGTAATTGAAAAAGTATTTATTTCTGGGGAACAATCTAAAAACAACTGAATTGAAAAAAGTGTTTGGAAGGTGAACAACCCCTTTAATGATATCACTAAGCACCATTTAGAAGGATATATCTTAAACAAAATTCATGTACTGTAAACAATATCTACATATTAGTAATCAAACTGGAGTATGGCCATGTACTGTATATTGAGAATAAAAAAGAATCTGGTACTGTCTATGGTTGGAGACCACCTTGACTTATAATATTCTATTGCTTAAGCAAACATTAATACTTAATTACAATATAAACAAGAAATATGGTAGGACACCTTAGTTTATTATGTGCTTATTATATGTTTAACCAGGTTTGTTTCAGTATAAAACGGAAGAAATGTCAGTATTATTCCAGTAATTATGCCTGAAAAGAAAACACTTTTGCAAGTTTTGTATTGAAAGTGTGGCAGTTTTATCATTATATAGAACAACTTTCCCTGATTGTAGTTAGAAATATGCAATTATATTATACATAGAATTTTAAAAAAAATGTATCATTACAATAATAAATACTTCAAAAGTACATTTTGAATGAAAACAGTACACCTGGACTGATAGATGCAGATGGGACTATAAAAAAGAGGGGTTATTTATCAAAGGTTGAGTTTTCAGTGGTAGTCTCAGTAAAAACTCTAATTTTTTGAGATATATTATGCCCTATAGTTGCAGAAAGCTTGAATCTGAAAAGTCCCTCACGCAACACTATTCGGATGGCCATTGACTTTAAGGCCGGTGGCAAAAATTGACGCAAATGTCAAAATTGACACGGGCATCAAAATTTGTGTTTTGCGAATATCGCAAATTTTTTGTCAAAGCAAAACTAAATTCGCCCATCACTACTTTTTAGCCTTCATGATTTTGGGTTTTTTTTCGTGTGGTTTGCGCTTTCCCCCCAATTGCATTGATTTGAGTTTCTACATTCAAGTTTTTTCAGAAATAAGCAAACATTCGAGTTGTGAATTTATCTGAGGTAGAAAAAAAACTCACAAACTTCACAAACTTGACCTTTGACAAATAACCCCCTTAAAGTAAAGATCATGTAAAATGCAGAACTTGTATTTAAAGGTAGTAAAAGGTGAGTAGGAATTCCTTTGTGCATTCCTTGTTTCCAGGCCACACATGTTTAACCACTTGTCATACAACACAACAGGAAGTTATAAAGGAATCTTGTGTTAAAACAGCCATTAAAAAAACATATAATAATGAGAAAGTTGTGCCACAAGCTTAGTCCGAATTTATCTCAACGTAGTCCGAATTTATGTCAAATATGTTCTGCCAAAAACTCTGATTACATCTGCATGGGGTTTTTCAGCTTATTTATTATTAGATTTTCCCGAAAATGTGGTTTGCGGCCAGAATTTCAAGCTTTTATCGGATTTTCCACCCAAAATCTCAGATTTTGTATGTTTTTTTCTCGAAAACTCCAAACTCTTCGGGGCATTGCACAAAACCCAGCGCACATCAAAAAAACATAGGGACTTCTTCCATTGACTTATATGCAACCTCTACAGGTCTGAGATGCCGGATTATCTGATTCTGACTTTTTCCATCCGGTATAATAAATTCCGAAAACTTTGTGCTTTTTTAAAAGTCCTATTTTATACTAAACAATGACAATTTTTTCTGAATTTTTGCATTCGGGGGTTCAGTAAATAACCCCCTTAGTGTTGTGAAATGGAAATATCCAATTTCTATCAAAAATTGGAGAGAGATTAGACAATGCAATACGGGTATAGGAATCATGATCTCCACAGGTTAAGATTAGTGACTTTTATTAACTAATTGCAGAGACAAATTGTCTCAAGTGTTTTAAGTTAATTTGGGAAGGATTTATTGATACTGGCAACCTCTACGTATCTATTATGTCCACAGATGGTGCTGACTTGTAGGTGGAATGTGTATTTTATTGCTGTGGTTGCTTCAAAAACTTAGATGTAGTTCCTTGTGTGCTCTCTGCAACTCAATGAGAAAAAAACCTGCATCTAATATGGACATTTATAAGTCAGCATCCTATCTAAAGCAATAGTATTCATCAGATTGATTGCTTGAATTGTTACTAATAGGTTGATGATTGATAGCGTTCTCTTGGGTGTCGCTGTATTGGTCAAAATCAGATGGAGTACAATGTCTTGGAACAATATCTGCGAGAGTATCCAGGTAACTGCCTACTGACATCTCATCCATTCCATCGCTGCAGTCCTGTAAACTGTTGCAGCTTCCTTGCAATGATGTGTCCTGACTTTCCAATAAGCTGCAAAGGCTCCCACTGAGGCTGCTGCCTTGGCTTGTAACAATGTCCTTCTCCTCCATCATCCACTTGATGGACTCAATATTCTCATTTATAATCAGCAGTTGCCTCATCAGTTTCACATCCGTAGCTCGCAGATACACCTGATAAAACAAAATACAAAAGGGCAAAATCCCTCTGATTAATATCATTGCAAAGAATCAAAGGCTCTAGTGGGCTTTAATTTAGGCACGCAGATAGATGACCTTTTTTTGTTAGAAGAAAAATGTACATTAACAAGGCTTTGCAAAATGATAGTACAGATGTATAACATTTCTAGAAAATAAACCCCATACCTACCATCATTATAAAACATGTTTAAAGTAATGGGTTCAATTGTCCTTCCACAATATGCCAACACAATGAGCATTCTCTTGATACACAATTTAGTAACTGTGTCTTCACTAGGAGTAGCACTTTGTTAAATAGAATAACAAGGCTTTGTTCCTGATTACAGTTTTGATACCGTCCTTTCAGCAGCAATTTCTGAATTCCTCTGGCATTATTCATGCCTCCTACTAACCACTACAATGCACTACTTTGTCCTTGCCCAAGTATCCCTGTGCTGAAAGCTAAAAAAAAAAAAAAGAAACCGCTAGTGAATAATTTTCAAAAAATTGTATTATTTTAATGAAATGGAGTCTAAGGGAGATGGCCTTTCTGTAATTCAGAGCTTTCTGATAAGGGGTACCGGATAACAGATTCCATATCAGTATATCGAAAATCTGTATAGTGAATCATGAAGAAATATTTTGGAGCAAATACATGCATTTTATCCAGGGCAAGACACATATTTTAAACAGTCTCGTTCGGTGTTGAATACCAGAATCTTATTGGTTGCTATAAGTAACAGCAACAAGCTTTGCCTGTATTTATGAATAAACCACCCTGGATATATGCACAGCAGTAGTAAAGGTGTACCTTACTGGAGGAAGCAGTTCTCTACGCACTTAGGGGGTTATGTAATAAAAGACACTAAGGGGCCCATTCACCAAGCTCGAGTGAAGGAATAGAGGAAAATAGAGGAAAAATAGTTCGATTTTCGAATGTTTTTTTTGGCTACTTCGACCATCGAATTGGCTACTTCGACCTTCGACTACGACCTTCGAATTGAATGATTCGAACTAAAAATCGTTCGAAGGTGACATTTATAGGTCACCTTTAAATGCAAACATCTTATTGCTTGCTATGGGTTATTGCTCTGGGGCTAACTTAGTGTCATATATTACATATGGGGGTTAATGCTTTCTTGGTCATCATCATCTATTGCAAAAGTGGACACAGGGAGAATGCTTCAACCTGCTACTTGAGGAAAAATCTCACATATGTGTATTTAAAATGTTTTTGAAGGACATATGACTATTTTTGATCCTCAAAGTATCTGGTTTTGCTGGAAATATATATTTCGTTTTTTGAACGACAAACATCAGCCTGTAGGCTTTGGACGGAGATAAGGTTGAAGTTAATAGCACTGTAAAATGTACAAGCCTATACATGTAACAATATCAATATATCATCATGATTATAACTTGTAGGAGACGAGACTTCATAAAATAACATTTGTGGCAGAAGTACAAGAAGGATTTCACCAAACCGGTTCCAAGGCCATATGCCAAAAGGAAGAAATATTTAGGACTGTGAAACCTGTCTGGGGCATGTGTTATGAAAAAACTTAATTGTAACCTACAAAGAGGAAGAACTCTCCAAGATCTATCACTATATGGACAGCCAAATCTGAAATAACATGAGCAGAAGACAGATTCTCTGTACCATTAAATAAGTAATTCTAACCACTTTCATTGCCTATCAGATCCAATTTAAATAAAATTAATGAATCTGATGTTTTTTGAGACCGACACCAATTCCTTCTTCACCTTTATCTGTTCCCGTTGATCATTGTTGCCTTTAATAGCAAAAGGACCTATCGGTGTAACCAATTGCCCAGTATGGGTGACATACCAGGGTTCTAAAATGCTATAAGTCTAATAAACTAATTCAACCAATCAGGTGTTTGTATTTAGAAAGTAGACAAATGAAAGCTACCTGCTGCTTTAGGGCTACTAAAGCAAACGTGCCACAATTATTTCATCAATCCAACTTTGTCAGCTTTTAAAGGCACTGAATAATGAAAAATGTATTTCTTCCATATTTAAATGTGTTCACCTAATAAGCCTGTGCATGGGTAATACATACAGACAGGGCCGGAACTAGGGGTAGGCAGAGTAGGCATGTGCCTAGGGCGCAAAGCTGGGGGGACGCCAGGCACGTACCTGCTCTGTCACCTACCCCATTGTCCGGTCCCGTCTCTCCCCCCCGACTGGCGCTGATATTATCTCCGCAATTGTGCTTCTGCGCATGCACGCTTGCAAGTTTGTGCATGTGCGCTCGAGCACAGTTTCTCGCATGCGCACCTGAGCATAATTTCGCACGTACTCAGCTGGCGCCGTGGCCAGCCAGCTTGCCTAGGGCGCCTGCCCGGGTTGGCCCGGCTCTGCATACAGATCTGTAATAGCTGTAACATAAAAAGGCTTCAACTCCATTTGTCCAGATTTAGGATCAGATTTAACAAGTGTAAAATGAGTTCACCACAGAAAAACTCACTCACTTTCTATTCATTCCTGTGGAATTTCTAGGAGAAAATCAAATGATGAACTCTTTCACCCATTGATACGTATGCTTCTAAAAATCCCATTGGAATGAATATAAAGTGAGTGAGTTTTTGGTGGTGAGCTCAAATCTTTAAGTTGTTGTGAAATAGAAAACGAAATAAAAAACAAATTGATGCTGATTCTGGGTGTAAACTTTTTCGATAATGTTAAAAAAAAACAAGTTTTATTTCATGTCAGTTTCATACAGCTGCTAACTATAAACTGCCATTCTCCATATACAGTCAAAGGGTAGAAGATAAAGTCTCTCCAGCTAATTACATTCATACTTTCCTACAATTCATAAACACAAGTATAACATGCTGCACCCCAAATGGGCTTCAGTCCAGATGTCACAACATTGCAGTCTGAAAGCATTATACATAATAAATAATTCCATTATCCAACACATGCACAGAGTTACAGAATGTGCTCCCTGTGTTGACTTCTGTAAATGAAACTTCCTAACATTTTATAGTCCCTGTCATAACACTTGCTTATGCCATTAAAGGTCATTTTTGGGTTATACCATTCTAAACAGTACAAGTTAATAAAAATACTTTAGGCATGTCCCTCTGCTTTCAGAATGTGTGCTTGTTTAAATATTCTCACATTTAACACTTACATGTATAGGGAACCGACAAAGGTTACTTGCCATTTGCCACGGGCCTCTTTCAGAAATATGTACTTTACCAAGGGGGTTATTTATCAATCCAAATTGATCTCATTATTTTCTGAAATATAACCGGACCAAATCCGCACGGGTTATTTCTAGGGATGCACCGAATCCAGGATTCTGCCTTTTTCAGCGGGATTCAGGTTCAGCCGGGCAGAAGGATTCCGAAGGATAACTAGGGATGCACCGTATTCACTATTCCACGCGAAAGATACGCCCGAATACCGAACCAAATCCTAATTTGCATATGCAAATTATGGGCGGGGAGGGAAATCTTTTTGTCACAAAACAAGGAAGTAAAAAATGGTCTCCCCTTCCCACCCCTTATTTGCATATGCAAATTAGGATTCGGTTCGGTATTCAACGGAATCATTCGTGAAGGATTCGGGGGTTAGCCCAAATCCAAAATAGTGCAATCGTGCATCCCTAGTTATTTCCCCTTATTTATCAATACATTTTCCCAAAAAATTCCACTGCGGAAAAAAAACTCGAAATTTTTTTTCAAATTTTTGCCTGAAAACCACAAAATCAGAATAATAACTCTCCTAGTGTTTCTACTGATGATCCCAACATTAAACTTACAAAATAAAGCAGTAGTTTAAAAGGTGTAACTATATTACCAGTACCCTGCACTTGTCAAAACGATGTGTGTTGCTTCAGAAGCTGTACCAATTGTATAACTAAGAACCCGTGTACCACTGGCGAGCCATGTATGGGGCTAATTTGCACAGCAAATAATACTGGCTCCCAAATTTTTTTTTTTGCATAATGAAAGAATATATGTAAACATTTTCAGTGTTTTTGAAGTTCAAAGGGGGATTAACAACCCCTTTCTGTTTTCTGCATTTTACTCTTAAAACAATGTGTAACGTGTCAGGTCAGTTGTTTTTTTAATTAGCTTTTAGGAGTCAGAGCCAGTAGTGCAGAGAGGGTAAACAGATCCTGCTTTCAATCGCAAATCCATTTGCAAATAACTTTAAAACCATTGAGAACGTGTAATTATTATATATTGAAAAGTTATATAGAATTACCCTTTTCTCCACTGTGGAAAATATAAGGGACTATTTACACACTGTGTGCAAACTGCAAAAATGGCTGCTATTGGCCATTTTTATCTGCGTTTTGCCACTGTGTGGGGCAATGTGCAAATAGCTGCAGGTCTCTGCATTCTGTGTTGCATGGAAGATACATGGATAACAGGTATGGCAAGAAATTTACAATGAGTAAAGGTATTGTAATGGTAAATTAAAAGTGTCAAATATTATTCATGACTTGCTGATAATTTCTTATTGTAAAGCAATAGTGATCGCATTTGTGACCAATAAAGAAGTGTCATGCAGAGGAGCCAATATCCTGGAGATGAAAGTCTTTTCAAATGCTCTGTATTTTCAGTGTTTCTGCCTGTTTTCCCCTAGGAGAGTGTGCAGCAATCCAGCTGCCTAGAGAGCTCCATATGCAACTACAGTAGGTTGATAAATTCAGCTTGCTGTCATTTAAAAGATTCCCTTATAGCACAGACTACCATGACAATGAAAGGAGATTTCAGGGCAAATTCAGAACCCATTTTTTATCCCTTTACTTCTAAACCATGACCCAAAAACTCTAACTTGAGCTAGATCGCCATATTTAAAGGAGAAGGAAAGCTACTGAAACAGTCTATTGGCAATAGATTAGCCACAATAGTGCAAGCTATAACACTATATTTATACTGCAGAATGCTTTACCATACCTGAGTAAACAGCTCTTGAAGTGTGCTCTGTTTGTTTAGGATAGCAACTGCCATATTGGCTTGGTGTGACATCACTTCCTGCCTGAGTCTCTCCCTGCCTGCTCATAGCTTTTGGCTCAGATTACAGCAGGGAGGGGGGAGGGGAGCAAACTGAGCATGCTCAAGGTCATGCCTTGGAGGTTTAAGATGAAAACAGGAAGTCAGGAAGTCTGATACAGAAGCCCATGTGTACACAATAGAAGGAAAGAAATGCTGTGTTTCTTTTGACAGAGGACTCAGAGCAGCACTACTTTGATGGTTTACTGGTGTATTTATATAGACCTTTCTGATAAAGCTTACTTGATTTCAGCCTTTCCTTCTCCTTTAGGCCATGGCATTTCATTATTATTATGGAAGTCATGTTGATGCTAGTGCTCTACAGGACTTGGGTCCTGAGTTAAATTCTACCCAGGTCATAAGCTGAAAAGGGTTTGCATGTTGTCTGTGTGGGTTTCTTTCCAAACTCGAAAATCAAGTTGAATGGCTCCCTGTGAGGAAGGGACTCTGGGCTCTAACCTTCACTGATTTGAATGGTCTATGGGGTGAACACTATATACGATCATAAAAAAACACAAATCTATTCATATTGAAATTGCTGCCTATATATAGTATGAGGAATTCCCATTTAATATACATATCACATAACAACAACAAAATAATAAAATCATTTATTAATAATATAATTTATTAAGTGTCATTGTAATGTAGCAGTGTTGTAGGATAGCCATTATTCCAAACATCTACTTTTTATTTCAGTGAATAAGACTGAATTCTAATTTCAGGCAGTATTGTCTTGGGAAGGTCCCAGACAAAGCCTACACGCGCGCCAGCTGCATTCTTGTGCCTAACACCAACGCACCTGCTTGCTTTGTTGACAAAGATCTGCTAATAATACTTGTACGTCAAGTAATTTGATATGGAAAAATGTTAGATGACGAGAAATTAGATCTGTCTGAATTTAATGATGTAAATAGGAAGAGTTCTTATGAAAATTCATTGGAAGCCAATGGGGAAAATCTGGAGTTGCATTGGGAGATACATTGTTCAGTACCTTTCTTTAGTAAAGCTTTCCATACTACAGGTATTGGATCCATTATCTGGAAACCCATTATCCAGAAAGCTCCGAATTACAGAACGGCTGACTCCATTATAACCAAATAATCCAGATTTTTTAAAATGATTTCCTTTTTCTCTGTAATAATAAAACAATACCTTGTATTTGATCCAAACTAAGATATAATTAATCCTTATTGGAAGCAGAACCAGCCTTTTGGGTTTAGTTAATGTTTCCATGATTTTCTAGTAGACTTAAGGTATGTAGATCCAAATTACAGAAAGATCCAGGTCCCGAGCATTCGACATAACAGGTCCCATACCTGTATTACTATTTTTGTAGCAGAACTCTGTAACTATTAACAAATACACTCCTATAACAGTTTCCAGTCATTTTCAGCCTGAAGCACTATATAATCTGACAAATTCTTCCCCATTTGTATCTGACTTGTAAAGAGCCTGTCAGGAGATGTGCCAGAGATTTCAGCAGGATTAACTGCATCTGTGATAACAAAGAATTTATTTAACTTTTGGTTCCTAAACATTGATTTTTTTTATTCTGGGTGCTGCGTGGAATTTGCTTGGACAAAACATTCTGTTACACTGATCTTACATTTCTAACAATGTGATATCAAAATATTTCCCAGCTAATACCAGAAAAATACTTACAGTTTAAGGTACTACAATTTATATGTCAGGAATAGGACCTATTATCCAGAATGATCGGGACCTGGGGGCTTCTGGATAAGGCATCCTTCCGTAATTTGGATCATTATACTAAGAAACCCAATAGGATTGATTTGGTTTCAAAAAAGGATTAATTATATAATTGATGGGATCAACTACAAGGTACTGTTTTATTATTATAGAGAAAAAAAGAAATCAGTTTTAAAAATGTGAATTATTCCATTAAAATTGAGTCTATGGGAGATATGAAATATGCATATATAAATATATGGGTATTAAAAGTCACCAATGTGGTCAAGATATGAGGATGCAGCGTGATCGTGTTATACAGTTCATCAAACTCTATGATTTCTAATAACCTTTTTATATTAAAAGTATATATTGTAATACACAAATTTAGTGAGTCCACTAACCCAACTAATATAACCAAAAATTATATTTTAAAGACCCATTATAGGGACAGTTGATTAATAGCATTCATTTACATAACACTGGCATAGTCTACAGCACTTTACAGAGGTGAACATTAACTTCATGAACATTAACCCACAGTGGGTTGGGCAGGGAAGGGTTAATGGGTGGGGAAATGGACAAGATAGAGGTGGATCTAGGATTAGAAGATGCGTCTGGCAGTGGAAGGTAGAGTCCTGCGCGGAACCAGACCCGAACTGCAACCCGCATATTATCCCACATATTTTGGCAACTGCCTTATCCGCAACCCGACCCGCAACCTACCGACCACCATCAAACAGGGAGTGATTGTGCTGCAAACAGGAAGTGATGTCACAAGTGATGAAACAAGTTTGTAAAACTTTAAAAGGAGTAAAATATAGACAATATTACATAAAATAAGAAATTTAGATGAGACCCGCAATCCGACCCGCAGACATTGGGTAGAAATTAGGCTGAAATTAGTGCATGATGCACAATGTCCCACTATGTAACTTTAAACAGACGATTATACACATAAAAATGATGTGACACTAAAACCAAAGTTTGCTCTATCTGATCACTCATGCTGTTGCCAAACCCTGGCATATAAATTAATCTGTCCATCTTGCTATGGAAATATGCATAATGGGTACTTAATGTACTTTATAGGGATGCCATTTAGCAAATCTAAAACTTCAGTAAAAGTCAGCTGTAAATCAATTACATTTCCTAGTCCTTCAAACCATATTCAAATAACCCATTGTGGATTTTAAGGCAATAATTTGAATGCTATGTATAGCTTTTCCTGTTAAGTAATGGCATAGGCTACTTTGAAAGCAGTTTCATTGCAAAACCAGTGTTGAAATAATTGTTCTGACAAAAGGAGAGCAAGCCTTTATAAGGTACCGTATATGTAATGGATACCTGGTAGAAAACCTTAATACTCCAGGAGTTATGGAAGGTGATACCATTAAAACAGGTTCACTGTGCTTCATATTTTTCCATGCAGAGATCAGTCAATGGCATTTACAGAGCACGGACGCAAAATGCTATAAGTTAATAATTCATGATTATTAAGTAAACAAGGACAATATGCTACATTGATGAAAAAAAATGAAGTTATAAAATATATAGGGTATATCTGACCCTTCATGGCATTAAGGACTATAGATAAACTTAAAGGGGTGGTTAACATTTAAAAGACCAGTAACATTTATTTTTTAAAGAGACAGTACTCAGATTATCGAATATTCTAATATAAAATTGAATTCTAAGTAAATTCGAAGTCGTAGTATCCTATTCGATGGTCGAGGTATCCAAAAAATGACTTTGAATTTCGAATTTTTTACTTCAAAAATTCCCTCGAATTCACTTCGACCCTTGATAAATCTGCCCCTTAATGTTATTGTTACTTTTTATTACTTATTTTTCTATTAAGGTCTTCTATTCATATTCCGGTCTCATATTTAAATCAAAGCATGCTTGCTAGGGTAATCTGGGCCTTAGCAACCAGAATTCTGGCATTTCAAACTGGAGAGCTTCTGAATAAAAAGTTAAATAACTCAAAAAACACAAATAATAATGAATGAAATCTAATTGCAAATTGTCTCCAAATATCACTCCCTACATTATACTAAAAGTTAATTTAAAGGAGAACCCCTTTAAAATACTGTGTGTCATTTATAACCACAAGTGCAGTGAGCAAAGGCGCTCTCACTGAAAGAACTGTGGTGATCTGTGCAATTTCGCTCACACTTAAATTAGATACTGAAAGTTTTCCAAATCCAGCTTGCATCATTTCTAGTGCCCTGTCGAGAGCAATTAATATCAGACCAATTTAAGATGAAAATCCCATCATTTTTACATGAGAAGATGAGAATACCTGACTGCTTGCCAGAAGAATTCTAGCACTTAAGTTGAGTAAATGCTCACATTCAAACACCAGTGTAATACTGATAAATTGCTTTCCAACTATTTAGAATAAAAGTGAGCATAAAATATAATGCAGGGCATCAAATTTCTATTTTGTTTTCAGCATGCATTACATGTGCATACATAACCAAAATAACTTCACACTTTCCATTTCCTGGGTTTTTCTAATTGTTCCATTACACAGTTCTGTGATTTTAGCTATGTTGTCGCTTCCACAAAAACAGAGCAATGCTAAAATAATAATGAGCTGAATTATTATTAATCCTTAATATATATATATATGTTTTATCTTCTAAAACCCTCTGGATGATAGGGATATATAAGGTCAATATAACTTCTCTACATGAGCTCAAAGAATAGGGCTTGTGCAGAACATACTGTTGCCTATTGCTTTCATCAGAAAAAAAAATATATATATACTATATATTTTTTTTGTTTGTTTCTTGAGCTAAACGGGGCAAAATGGGATATTGTAGCTACTTCGTCCTTGCAACCCCACTCCTTTCACCCACTGCTGTGAGCAGAAGTCCATTATGCAGGGGGATTATCTGCAAGCTGGATATCAAAATGTCAACTTGCATGGAGTGGCTTCAATGTCCCTGTTTGTTCACTTTAGCTCAATAAAAAAACAAAATGTAGCGCTATAGTAAACTGACTTGTGCTAGGGCAGTTTAAGCTACTTTCTTTGGTGGGCTGAGACCACCGATGAGCTCTCTGTCTCAGGGGTAAGCCCTCGCAATGGTGTGGAGGCAAGGGTGTAGTGTAACTGTAACCTGGTGCGATAGCACAATGATGGGCGCCAGTAGTTCTTTAACATTTGAACAAAGAACAGTATTTATTGAACAATAGCACATAGATCATTTAGCACATTGATCCACAATGGAGTATAGAACATAAAGGAAGCATATACTCACAGCATGTATAGGCTGAATCCCCACAGGCTAGGGAATATACAGCAGAGAGTAAGTTGACAGCATGTGATGGGTATTGCCCGGTTTTCAGGATATCTTCCAGTGGCAGACTAGGGGACTCCTGACATCCCTATCGCAACACTTGGTTCCTTACTCTGGGTCAGTAATACCCTGGGATCTTAATCCCTCTAATCTCCTCCATATTACTAGGGATGTGCCTGTCTGTAAAGTGTAAGGGTGTCTAAGATTTTCACATCCCTACAAAAATAAAAATGTTTTTGCAATTAAAACTGTAGGCAAAAAGTATTTTCAGCGTTCTTCTTTATCTATCCACGACCATCTATTTCCTCCTTTTTCTGACTCCTACTGCCTTTACATTTTCCTACTCAAGTAAATACAATTTTCTGCCTGTGTTATTATTCTTTTTCCTTCTATCCTTTTATCAGGATTAATCAGCTAGTTGATGTACAATCGATCCATATAACTTGCACATACTGTATATCATGAATGCACCACAGGTATCAGCAAAGCCTTTTCCACTAGTATATAACTTCTCCATATCGCGGTTCCAACAGGTAATACATTTCTCAGGGAAAAAAGCATATGGAGTTTGCTGTCTATGGTCTGGTATGACCCATGACTATATATATATTTGACATAGTCTAGGGATACTTTGTTATTGGTGTGGCGGGTTATTTTTCCAGTCACTTGATGCAAAGGTAAATCTGCCTTCATTGCATAACAAACACAAATTCCCTGCATTGTTTTGTACATGGGAAATTATCATATGCTTAGGTTACAGTCCTGCAGCGGGTTGGGTAACCCACGGGTTACCCGCAAAGAAAATGGGCACCCTGCAGAACTAGTGGAGGATTTTCAGGTGCAGGTATATATGCGGGTCTGTGGATCGGGTTGCGGGTCTCATCTTTCTTATCTTATGGAAGTTATGTAAGGAATATTTTACTCCTTTTAAAGTTTAACAAAACATGGTTCTGTCCCGCCCACTTTTGATGATGTCACTTCCGGTTTGCAGCAACATCACTTCCTGTTTGATGGTGGTTGGAGGGTTGCGGTTCTAGTCATGGGCTGCGGATTCGGGGTCTTAGAAATTAGTTCCGTGCAGGACTCTAGCTTAGGTCATCTCCTAAATATATCTAGGTGGCTTTAACTGCTCTCCTGATGCCATCATAGACACATCCCAGTATTATGTAGTGTGAAATGAGTATACTATTCTTTAAAAAAAAAAAAAATAATAATAATAATACAGATTATTAGATACAGAAAGTACATAATCGTATGTCTTTGAATGCAGAAATATTTACAGGCACTGCCCAACCAATATGCAATACAAAGATCTCTCAGTGAATGTAATATATCTCACTACATATAAAATGTAATTTATGATATATTGTAAGGCAGTCAACATATTAAGTGCAAAGTTAGACAAACAGATCAACATGGTAAAACAATTGTTAAAACTATGCATAAAATGAAAGATCCAGTCTCTCATTCAAATCTCATGCATTGTTGCTAGGGTAAGTTGGATCCTAGCAACAAGATTGCTGAAATTGCAAACTGGAGTAAAATGCTAAATAACTTAAAATCCACAAATAATAAAAATGAAAACCAATTACATTTGTCTCCGAATATCAATCTCTACATCATACTAAAATTTAATTTTTAAAGGTGAACAACCCATGTGAACAGTAAAATATTTCATTTATACTTATGTTTCCAATGTGGATGCTCAGTTCTACAGGTGTCTGGGGAGAGATTCTCTCGAAAAAGCTAAAATTGCAAAGTGCACAGAGGAACTCAGGAAGTGGCTAAAAAAAACAGTTACCGTAAAGCTTTTAAAAGCGGAGTTCATTTGGAAATTGTAATATCAAACTACCAAATACAATCAAATAGAAGGGAACGATTTACCTATAAAGGAAAGATAAATGGTCTGGAGCTGAAACTTTTTTTTTTTCTGAACTGAAACTTTTAAATGATATACAGCAAATGAGTTCAGTATAAATATAGCATTTTAAATGTGCAGCAGAAATAACCCATGGTCAAATTTTATACAGGTATATTACAAATAAATACCAATATTTCCAAATGGCACACACATGACACTGCAATGTGCAATCAATGTGTAGTTTTATTCAAGATCCTAGCATGTGAGTGACATTCGAAAATATTGGGATATACAGGTATATACATAGATTAGTCATAGTCATTACGTCGTGATTCTAGAGGAGATTGGGAGCCAGTGTAGGGACATACATATGGGAGCAGCTGATGTTGAGCAGTGAGATAGATTAATGCATTTAGAACAGATTGGAGTTGTGAAAGGTGACTTGTTGGAATACCTGCAAGGAGTAGGTTGCAGTAACCAATGCGGGAGATGATGAGCGACTGAATCAGTGTTTTAGTTGATTCTGAACTGAGATAGGGTCGTATTCGAGCAATGTTGCGCAGTTGAATACGGCAAGATTTTGCAAGTGTTTGAATGTGTGGTGAAAAAGACAGATGTGAGTCTAGGATAACTCCTAGGCAGCGTGCCTGTGTGGTGGAATGAAAGGTAGTGTTGTTTACTGTGAGTGATATCTGAGGGACAGGGGAAGATCGGAGGAAATATAATGAGTTTTTGAAAGGTTCAGTTTCAGGTGGCGCTGTGACATCCAGGAGGAGACAGTAGAGAGACAGTCTGTGACTTGGAAAAGAACAGAAGTAGAAAGATCAGGAGTAGACAAGTAGAGTTAGGTGTCATCAGCATAAAGGTGATACTGAAGTCCAAACGACTGAATAAGTTTTCCTAGTGAAGTTGTATAGAGCGAGAACAGCAGAGGGCCTAGAACAGAGCCTTGAGGAACTCCAACAGAGAGCGGGCACATAGTAGAAGTAGCGTTAGAGAAGGCAACTTTAAAGGAACGGTCAGACAAATAAGATGTAAACAATGAAAGAGCAGTGTCCCGAATGCCAGCTTAGTGTAGAATGTCAAGGAGGAGAGTATGGTCAACTGTGTCAAAGGCTGCAGAGAGATATAGGAGGATTAGTATGGAATAGTGACCTTTAGACTTTGCCAGTAGAAGATCATTGGTTACTTTGTTGAGTGCAGTTTCAGTATTATGCATAATATATAGGTGGGACCACACAAAAACAATGAAAAATGAGTAGGGATGCACCGGATCCACTATTTTGGATTCGGCCAAACCCCTGAATCCTTTGTGAAAGATGCGGCCGAATGGGAAGGGGAAAAACATAGTTTACTTCCTTGTTTTGTGACAAAAAGTCACATGATTTCCCTCCCCACCCCTGAATTGCATATGCAAATTAGGATTCAGTTTGGCCGGGCAGAAAGATTCGGCCGAATGCCAAACAGAATCCTGGATTCGGTGCATTCCTAAAAATGAGGGGAAACTGTAGCTTTACAGCCCCTCAAAACTTTTTTTTTTTTTTTTAAAGTTTTTCTTTATTGATTTTTACTATCTCAAAACTTTTAGTGAATGTATTTCTTTCTTTTCTAATACAAAGAGTGTTCATTACAGGTTTGTATCCCCTTTACTGAAGGCTGCTCTCCTGACAAGTGAGCAGGAGGTGAATGAATAATGGAGTAGAGATGAGGAGCTCCCCTCTGTGTAACCTGCTGCCACACACAAGGTACCGGCGCACTCACCATATCTTGTTTCAGGAGCTGGATCTTACTCTCCAGCCTCTCCAGTGAGCTGCTCTTTGGGAAGGTGCCAGGTAGTATCTCAGGGTACGAGGCGTATCCATCTCGCCCGTCTTTGCTCCAGTCCCAGTAATGCTCTTCTCGCAATGACTTTGCCAGACTTTCAGGAACTTTGCGCCCCATCTTCACTTCAATGTCTCGCAGGTCCAGCAATGAAGGCTCTGCCATTCTTTTCTCGCTGACTCCAGGCTCCCCTGGGACTCCTTGGAATGGATTCGACCGCTGACAGAGCGCAGAGCCAGAACAGTAGATACGCAGCTTGGTACAGGGGAGGCCAAAAGTGCGAAAAGCAAACAAGTCTGTGGGTGACAAGTTATAACTTCTCCCCAGGGGTGTGCACTGTTCAGTTAATAACATCCATACACCCATGCATTCCCCTTCTGGCACTTATTCTCTTCGTCATGCTCATTCATTAAATAAAACTGCCGCCCGTCTCAAACACAGATAACCAGCAGCCGCGTATCTCTTCAGTCATAAAGAACTGACCGGCTCGTAACATTGTGTTTCCAGAGCTGCTGAAACTTAAACCTACTGCGGCTGGAGGATCCGATATGACACTGCCCGCCTACCGTAACTCTCTTAAGTGAAGGGCACCATCGCTAGCTCAATGAGGTTTAGTGATGCGTGCTGCGGCTGTTTTAGTTAACAGCGGGCTAGTCAGGGAAGCGGCGGTCAGACAATACTCGCACGTTGCACACACACTGGGAGCGTTTTGCCCGTTCCATAAATAAAAACCTGTCTCCCTCTCTGGTTATGATGTCAGCGTTTGGAGTCATGCAATGTGGCAGCAAATAGCTCTAGCCTATTGTTCTCTTATTAAAAACCATGACAAGGGAGTCACACAACTGGTAGAGCATGTAGACCGCAGAAAAAAGGTGCGCTCCATTTCATCATGCGCTTAGGCAATATTTTTTCTTGAAGTTGCCAGCTGTAGAGCTGCTGAATAAAAAGCGAAATAACTCAAAAACTACAAATAATAAAAAATGAAAACCAATTGCAAATTGTCTCAGAATGTCACTCCCTACATTATACTAAAAGTTATTTTAAAGGCGAACAACCCCTTTAAGTATCGTTTGTTTGGGCTGCTGAAAACATCAAGGTGGCAACCTTCCTTTGAAGTGATAGCGATACATTCCTATAAGTTACCTGACAGCATTACTAATCACTACACTGAGCCATTTGTTCGTATCAAACTTGCTCCTAAGAGCTCTTAGGGAAGTGGCAGACGAGGCTACTGGGGGAAATTAGTCGCCCAGTGACAAATCGGCTCTTCTTCAAGCGACTAATCTCCCGTAAATGCCTTCCCATCGGCTAGAATGTAAATTGCTGGCGGGATGGCCCTCGGTCGATTCAGCTTTCCGAAGTCGCCCGATGTTTTCTCGTAAGGCGACTTCAGAAAATGAAGCGCTCCGAGTGCCACCCCGCCAGTGATCTACATTCTAGCTGATCCCCGTAGTTTTGGGTTATAATTACTGATATGCCAGTGGTTTTATTGAGAACCTCATCAATAAACAATTTTCATCTTAATCTGACAGGAAAAGCAAACCTGCCCAATCGACATCTTATAACTTTCAACTGAAGGCCCCATTTATCTCTTGACCTGATAAAAAAGAACTAGAGAATGGTGGCCATACCTTATGTAACTTTGTATGGTATCTGTCTGTTAGGCCTGTGAAATATCAATCTGAGCGCCTCATTTTTGTGGGGGTATAATGTCTCAAATACCGACTCATCCATCATATTGTACATTTTTGTTATTGTGACGGTAAACTGGATCTTACAGCAATAGAAAATATTTCCAGGGATTTATATGGAGGTACAATACTGTATTTAGCACAGAGTAGCCAGCAACTCATGACTAATTTCACAGATTAGTTTCATAGTTGGATTTTTGTTGTTCTTTCTATTATTCGTATTATGTAACTTTTTATTCTTTCTGGCCCTATACATCTTCCAGTCTGCCAATCAAATCACTGCATCACTGCCACTGCCTAAGTAAATAAAGATGATACAGCATCACTCTGAATAGGTGCAAAAAGGTGATTTATTCATGCAACAAAACAAGCCATGTTTAAGGCATTACATCAGCCCTTTATCAAGGGGGTGAGGTCTGAAGTGTTGCCTATTTTCTGTAACAAATATAACACCTTTTTACACTTATTTGGAATATCAGTTTATGGTGAATACCCCATTTAAGGTGAATTAATTGTGAGATTTAAGGTTAACAGATTTAGAATGGAAAAGATGTGTTTATTATACCTTATCATGTTTTGAAGTTGATATGGCCTTGCCAAAATATTTGTTAAAAAAATAATTGAAACAATGTGCTTTTAAAAGGCATTTCAAGGACAGTATTGGAACTTTGTGTTCATAACATGATAGATAATATGCATTCCATTTCATATAACTTTAGATAACATTGCATTTTTTTAAATCAATGAATTATTGAAAACTTTCATGTATAACTGTGCTGAGACACTTTAACTGTCTGTATTCCTAGATCCCAATATAAATAGCCAAAGTTCCTTTGAGGGTTTGATATTGTACAAGCAGTTTTTAATAATTTCTAAGATATTAGCAGTTTTTGTAAGTTTTAGACTTCTAATATGAGGCTATAGGCTCAGAGTCTATTTAAATTTAGTTAGGGGGCTCTGATTGCTTTGCAGTTTACATTAGTATTACATTTTTAATGGTTTATAAGATATAAGCAGTTTTTGTAAGTTTTAGACTTCCAATACGAGGCTAAATGTCAAATGAAAACATTCTCTAGCTTAAACCTGGTAAGCTTCTATGGATATCATTGGGAAGTGATTATTCAACATTTTAGCTATGTTTTTTTTTTGGGGGGGGTTATAAATTTGTAAAAAAAATTAACAAAACTGTGATTTTCTGTACTATTTACACATTTTTAAAAATGAATGAAACTAATTCTCATTGATATAGTTTTTTCATTGCTTAATGCAGTCTTAACAAGTCTTTTCAATTCAAGTTTTTGGTAAATATATTAGCAGAAAGTGAGAAAAATCTCAGTTGTCAAAAAACCTGATATAGTTGAATTGCAGTTTTTTTTTTAAAAAAAACCCTCTTGATCTGAAAATAAAATCTGTTGCTCCAACTCTCTCTGCCCTGTATAGTCCTTTGAGATTTTTTTTTTTACTAAACTCAAATGTGTGTTTATCAAAAAAACAAATCTAAAAATCCTTGATTGATTAAAAATGAAAAATATAAATACGTGCATTCTACTCATCAGTTTCAAAAACATTAGAAGCTTGGATTTTGCTTAAACAATTTCCTTTAACTTTTACACAAACTCACCAGCTTTTAGATGGCAAATTTTTACATTTATTTTTTTTTTGCACTAAATAAATATCTAGAATTCAAGTTTTGGAAGCTCTAACTGTAATTTTAATGCAAAAGAAAAATCTCAAGTATGGTAAACATTTGAATTCAAATGTTGTTAAATCAGCCCCCTAGTGTTCCCTACATACTGACATCCAGATAAAATGAAAAATAGGGGGTTATTTACTAAAACTTGAATTAATCTACATTTCTATGAAAACAAAGTCAACCAAACTCCCTTTCGAGTTTTTTTTCCCACAAAAAAATTGACTAGATTGCAACAGGTTTGTGCATCAGTGACCAGTAGTGACATGTGGGCTGGCCCAAAGGCTGCGGGACCCGCTTCTTTACCCACAGGTCATGGGGGTTCAGGCCGACAATCTCACAAAATATTCGGGCTGCGGGTGGGTGTGGACTAAGTCGGCATCTCGACTTTGTATTAGCAGCCAGCTGTCCTCAACTTGTATCCTCCAAACCCCACAATTCCCTGTGCACGTGATTACAATAAGGAACAGAACATCACAGTGCAATGCATTGTGGGTTATGTAGTTCCTGCATGTTGTCTGTAAGATGTGTAGTGGTTGTTACAATTTGTAACATCAGTGTTTTAGTCCCTCAGGATTTCAAATGATGCAAAAGTATTCATACTTTTTGAAGAAACAGGTAACAGAAATGGGCATATTAGGGGTTTCTGTGTTATGTGGGTCTCTTTATCAAATTTTTGTTTGGAAGCCAGAGTTCACGTTTAAGCATTCAGATTCATTTATTTTCTATGGGGCAGTAGTATAACACTCTACCCCAAAAAAAGAATAATCACTGCGTTTATTTTACCAAACAGGAAAACCTTTTTACCACTTTATTACAATTCAGTAACTCACTCCGCCTGTAAGAAGGTGAAGTACTACTGCTCATATGTGGTTACTCATATGTTTCATTGTACAGAATAATTGATTCATTGATATTTCCTTTCATCTTTCCAGCACCATCTTGTGGTGAAGTTCTTTTTGGCAATTAAACATTACATATTTTTTTCCATTCACAGCTACTGTGATACACCCCTGCATTTCAGTAAAATGAATTGCTAGTTTGTAACTATAGAGGAAATAGAGCCTGCCATGGCTGGTACTAAGGGCAGGGGCTCACAGGCAGATCCGGGCCTGGCGTCTAATCACTTCTTCTTCAGAGCAACAATCTCCCTGAACTGCCTTCCCCCTCGCGGCTAGGGATGTAGCGAACGTCGGAAAAAAAGTTCGCGAACATATTCGCGAACTTGCGCAAAAATGCGAGCGGTTCGCGAACGGTTCACGAACCCCATAGACTTCAATGGGAAGGCGAACTTTAACATCTAAAAAAGACATTTCTGGCCAGAAAAATGATTTTAAAGTTGTTTAAAGGGTGCAACGACCTGGACAGTGGCATGCCAGAGGGGGATCAAGGGCAAAAATGTATCTGAAAAATCTGCCTGTGTGTGCTTGGAAGAGGTAGTGTAGGGGGAGAGCTGTTAGTGATTTCAGGGACAGATGATAGTAAGTTTGCTGGCTAGTAATCTGCTTGATACTGCTCTGTATTGGAACAAAAAAATAAATAAAAGCAGTCCTTACAAGGACTACTGTTATTGCAGCAGTCAGCAGATGAGATCAGAAGCAGGACAGCTGCCCACTGCAGCTACATACAGAGCACTGCAGTAGAAGGTAGATTACTAGCCAGCAAAGCTACCTAAGCTTAAATGTCCCTCAAACCCCTGCAGACTTCTGTCCCTCCAATAACAGAGCAGTATCAACACGATTACTAGCCAGCAAACTTTCAACTGTCCCTGAAATCACTAACAGGCAGCAGCTCTCTCCCTACACTATCTCTTCAGCACACACAGGCAGAGTGAAAAAAACGCTGCAGGGCTTCGGTTTTTATAGGGAAGGGGAGTGGTCCAGGGGAGAGCTTCCTGATTGGCTGCCATGTACCTGCTGGTCTGGGGTGAGAGGGCAAAAAAAAGCGCCAACAATGGCGAACCCAAAATGGCGAACGTCGCGCGACGTTCGCGAACTTCCGGCGAGCGCGAACACCCGATGTTCGCGCGAACAAGTTCGCCGGCGAACAGTTCGCGCCATCTCTACTCGCGGCACTTAGATTTTCCAAAGTTGCATCACAGGGAAACTTCTGGTGACTTCGGAAATCGAAGCGCCGTGAGGGCATTGCCACAGTCGATTTTTCATTTTAGCAGGAGGAAGGCAGGGGGAAGGCAGTTCGGAGAGATTGTCTCCCCAAAGAAGAGGCAATTAGTCGCCAGGCGACTAAATCTTCCCGGATCTGCCCATGTACTAAAGCACTCAAATAACTGATTCCTGTACAAACAAAATCTAACAAAATACTGCCTTTTTCACAAATTCTGCATGTAAAGAGACATTATGTCTGGTGATTTTAATAGAATGAGCTCTAATACATCTTCTAGGCAAAAGGAGCCCTCCTATAAGATATATTGGATTATTCATCTGACACTCAACTCCTGAATGAAGACAGAATGAAGAGAAACAGCTGCTGAGAGAGGAATAGTGAACATAAACTTGATTATTTCAGAAACGGTACAGGATTTTTAATTGATTTTATTTAGAAAGATTCTTATTTCAGTATGCCAAAGCTAATATAAGATTTTCATTTTTGCAATAGTTCCAGTTAAAGCTTTTTGGTAAGTTCTGTAAGTTTTTCCATACGTTATATACATTTCTACATAAGTTTGCTCTACCCAGCTCCATGCCTCTGACAAAAGGCCCCCTGTACCCCTTAAAGGGGTGGTTCACCTTTAAGTAGACTTTTAGGGGCATATTTATCAAGGGTAGAATTTCGAATTGAAAAAACGTTGAAATTCAAATTCAAAAAGACCAACCAAAATTAAGTCAAAGTTTTTTTTTTTTTGGTTGAATAGGTCAGTTTTCGATCAAATAGGTCCGTATTCAGCCGAATTCGAATTGTACGAATCGAAGAATAGCACATTTGATCGAATTTGATTCAAAGTTTTCCCAAAAAAAAAACCTTTGATCAAAACCAATTGACTCCAAAAGTTCAAGGAGGTCCCCCATAAGCTAAAACACCAAATCGGCAGGTTTTAGATGGCGAATGGTCGAAGTAGAATTTTTAAAAAGACAGTACATGATAAATTTTGAAATTCAAATTTTTGAATTTTTTTCAAATTCAAATCGAATTTGGACTATTCCCTAGTCAAAGTACACAAAAAATAGCTTGAAATTCTTATTTTTTTCATTCGAAAATTCACCTTGAGCTTTGATAAATCTGCCCCTTATTATGTAATAGAATGGCAAATTCTAAGCAACTTTTGCATCGGTTTTCATTATTTATTTTCATTATTTTCATTATTCATAGTTATTTGCCTTTTTCTTCTAACTCTTTCCAGGTTTCAAATGGGCATCGCTGACCCCCATCTAAAAAGCAAATGCAAATGCTCTGTACGGCTGGACATTTATTCGTATTGCTAATTTGTATTTTTTATCGTTCTAGTAAGGTCCTCTCCTATTCATATTCCAGTCTCTTATTCAAATAAATGCATGGTTGCTAGGGTAATTTGGACCCTAGCAACCAGAACGTGGTTGCTGAATGTGCAAACTGTCAACTGCTGAATAAAAAGCTAAATAACTCAAAAACCACAAATAACAAAAAATTGCAAATTGACTCAGAATAGCACTCTCTACATTATACTAAAAGGTTACTCAGAGGTGAACAACCTCTTTAATGGTGAATCTGCATTCAACTGCAAAATTTCTTTTATTATACCATATCATTTTGGAGTTTGGTTAAGTTCTTTACAAACAGGGCAAAGTGTGTAACACTGGGTAAATTAGACACTGTGCAGTATTAGAATGAAACTGTAGTGTTGATTTTATAAATAGGCATTTGATGTGTTACAGGTCCATAGATTCCTATGTGGATCTTATATCAGGGCTATTCAGCCAGCAGCCCTCTGTCGGTACTTAGATTTAGATATAGTATTAAAGTTTCATTAAATTGAGCCATATTAATTGCAAGAATGGTAATACAACTGTGTGTGTCAGATGCCCATGTAATTGCAGTGAGCAGACAGTGGACTACAGGTAGGGCACAACACTTACCATTTATAGGAACCTTCCCTAACCACAGTTTCCAACTTTACCGTTTGAAAAAATGTGGCCATCCGTTAATGATTAACCTGGTGTCTGCTTCAAGTACATTCTGGAGTAATTGAGAAAACATTTGTTAGGTTTGTTGGAATGTGGAATTTCTCACTGGGATTCAGTAGATTTACTTTAGAGCTAATGGCAAATACAGGGCGGAAAAATGTTCTCTTTAGTGTATGGGAAATTTAAATATTCTGCACTTGAAAAGGAGAACTATGTGCTTAGAAATTTCGCTGAGTGCTTACATTTTTTCTCCAAATAATACACATAAATTTAAATGGAAGAGTGATCATGATTTTTGACAATTTAAAAACTTTGGTATCAATTGAAAATTTTGATTTTCATTTTGTTAACGTTAACTTTTGGTGTAACATAGGGATAACCATAATGCACATGAGCAATGAGTAAAAGCTTGAACTTAAAGGAAATGTGCCTACATCATTATGCAAAAGATTTATGTAACAGTATACTGTAAGTGTTAGTGCAGGCTGCATTCTCATGGGGCTGGGTGCCCATGCAATGAAATATACACCATATTATACACCATAAATATATATATTATATTATGTGCAATATAACATTAAAATCTGGGTGAGAGCTATGCATGGGTGATATGAGCTATGCAAAAATGTTTACTTGGGTTCTAAGAATTGTAACACAGACACAACACAGCATTATTGTCACATGTGCTATTTCCTTAAGGGCAGAGACACACGTGGAAATTCAGGGAGATTAGTCGTCCAGCGACAAATTGCCTCTTCTTCGGGCGACTAATCTCACTGCAATGCCTTCCCGCCGGCTGCAATCTAAATCGCTGGCGGGATGAAACTTGGAGAGCTTTGTTTTCGAAGTCGCCTGAAGTTTCCTTGTGAGGCAACTTCGGGCGACACCGGAAAACAAAGCTCTCTAGGTGCCATCCCGTCTGCGATTTAGATTGCAGCCGGCGGGAAGGTGGTTCGGGGAGATTAGTCACCTGAAGAAGAGGCGATTTGTTGCCTGAAACTTCCCGAATCTCCATGTCTTTGCCCTAACTCTTTCTATTAAACAATTAGCAGTTTAAGTATGTAGGCTGCTTCTATTCTGACAGTGAATAATACCAGTACAATAAACACTTTTTGGAATTAACCTTATACAGACTAATCTGTCATGTGGATTCTTTCCAGTTCTGCACACCCACATAATCTGACGCAGACAGGCATTGGTTTGTTATCTTTGCCTAGATACAGTTCAGTAACACTAATGAAGCATGCTGTAAGCATATGCCAGTATCCTGCCTAAATAATTGTAGCCTTCAGCATATTAATTATGTAAAGGATATCTGCACTAATCATTAATTTTTAATACTTGCAATTATGGAACTGCTGTACTACACTTACAGGGGAATGTAATAAAAATGTAGCTGTTGCAGCAAACGTATTAAGCAACTCCATCCACGAAGGCATTTTATAAATTTTAAAAGACAAGAAAAGTGCATTGTTAAATATACCTGTATTAACATTGCAGAAGTATTCAGGCTTCTTCTGCAGCTTTCTAATTTCCTATACAGTTCACTCAATGTGGATGCTCTTGTTTCTCCATGTGCCCAGGATACAACCAGCCAATAGGATCTCACTCAGTTAGACCCAATGGTTTTGCCAACTCATGGGTTATGATATAAAATTACATGCATCCTAACATTTATAAGTACAAGAGCAACTTTTGGTGCCAATTTGGCCTCATATGCAGTAAGTAAAACATGCTCCATCTGAAATGCAATAATTGTGCTCCTCTCATGGTGTCACTTGGAACACATTTTTCCCTCCATTGCAGACTTGTGGCTCCACTTCCAATGCCATCATGCACATGGCTTCAAATGGAATGCACAATAGCTTTCCAGCCACATCACTGAGACTGTTTGACAGCCATGTGTCAATCTTAACACTCCATAATAATCCAGCACTGATACTATAATTATATAGGCAGTGTCATTAGTAACCCTATTTGAGCATCCTCCCACAAGTAGAAGTACTAATGACGTTGCTAAATGTGATTCCAAATGATGCAGATTGCAATTTGTGTGTTCCAGATGGTTTTGCTTCCTGCAAAATAGTATGGCCGAATTGGTATTAAAAGCTGCACTTGTAGTTGTGTAGGATACGTGTAATTTTAGATCATAAACTAAAAAAGTTGGCATGAGCTGATGAAATGTGTTGGGTGTGCTGGTTGGTTGTATCCTGGACAGACAATATTTGAGGTAAATGCAAGGTGATAATGGTGCAGGAGAAGAACTCTCTTTTATGGGCCATAATATTTCTGCATTTTGTATGTGCAATTTTTAATATACTTTTTATTAAAGTTGTGATATTGTTCACCATAGAGTGTACTTTTCTTTTGTTTTACACTTTATAGTCTTAACACCACTCACAAGTTTGGAAGGAAAATGCGTCTGCCTAGAACTAGTGCTTCGTTGAGACAAAGTGACATTTTTATTTTTACTTTTGTGGTTGGCAATAACACGGAAGAATAAATAGCTGTAGAGCACCATCTGTATGCATTGGTATATGCGTTTCATAGCTTGAGCCAATCTTTAATGTATGTAATGAAACATCTTATTAAAATCGTCTTTATTTTAGTTACCTATAAACAGGTCTTAAAAATATGCTATGCTGAAGAAACTGTGAAATATTCAATTAGTTGTTCTTATGAAATATGTTTTCTCTTTATGATTTGTATTACATTTTCTTGTTAATGTGTGTTGTTATGTGCACAGAATAATCTCCAATATATGGTTAATGTCATCTCATTAGGATGTTTGGTGCTCAGATAGGGTTTAGGCTATGTTGCTTTTCTCTGAGGTTGTGCCTCTCCCAGAAGATGGGAAGTTAAAAGTATGTCCTTAACACCAGTCCTGCTGGTTAAAACTGTTAGCAACTCCTTTCTTTGTTGGTCATTCAGCCCTAAATTAGATGGTGATGCATTTAATGCAGTTATATTATTAGTAATTATATTGGGCCGTTGTCTTCCACAGCACTTTAGAAATATATAATTATATAAAATGACCAAGAATTATCAGCTATCCTCCTAATTTGCTATCTTACAACTGTGCAGTTGCACATTTTTTATCTATTCAAATTTTTCTCTTTATGAAACTTTTATTATTTCCACATACGTATTTAAATTAGAGAGGGAAAGGCATTCTCCATAAATGACACCATAATCTCATCAATGCATAGAATATTTTGTCACACTCCTTGCCATGGACTAATAACCATTATTAACATGTTAGTTTCTAACTACACTGTTAATTCAGTATATTTTAGGACTATCCAGTTCTTCTACCTTGCCCGTTCTAGCTTTTCTGACTTCCAGTGTAGTCAAACCACACTGTGACCTCACATCAGTAAATGTATATATTTAACTTAGATTTGATTCAACTAGTGCTGTATAATCATAACCCTCATGTTCAATTTAATCATGGGCTGGAGAAATGGGTTCTGCGAACCGTAAAAGATGCTCCTTTTTAGGTAGCTGGCGAAAACATACTTTTTTTTACAATATTTAATTTGTTTTGCTTATTTTTTCAGGTCTTCCGTAGTTGTACTGTCTAATAAATAATTACTCCTTTGGAATTGATTTAACAAACAGTAAAATCACATTAAATACACACTCAATGAATGTCACCTTATACTTATTGTGCCTTTATAAAACATCAGTATATTGAGTGCTAGGAACCCTTATCAGTGCATATAATTATTGCTAATTGCATAAACTGAATAATGTATAGCTGTATATATAATTCATTCCGTGGAAAGTACCAGTATGGCATGACATATATCCATTATAAAATGTACTCTATGACCGTTGAACTTCATTTTTTTAATATTCTCTTTGGAAAGAGAAAAGTTTACATGTACACATTTTGAAAATGTTTTGCTATATCGAGAACCTGCTGGCTAGGAAATGCAGTTGATTTAAATACTGTTGAAAGACAGTTATTCATGTATTTTGCATGCTGTATGTTGATATTGTACTGCCCTCTAGAGCTGATATTCTAACGTGCAAGTGAAAAAATAGAAATTAGTTGAGAGATACCGTAAAAGATTTGTATCTACATTGATAGATATGTATTTTTACAAGCTTTCTATAGGCACTCTATATCTCAATTCACATCCCATTGATTTTCTGGCTATAGTTGTCTTTTTCCAGTGTAAAACTACCATTGCATCTTTATGAATATGTCCTTATGTTTTTGGTCTGTGTATTACCATGAAGTTCATATAAAGATAACATTGACCCAAAAGTTCCAAAATTAATTAAAAGTAAATACTCTCTTCAGTTTACTTAGCTCCTGTCTAATGTTTGATATGTTGAGGCACTAAAACTTTTTTTTGTCAGTGATGTCACACTCACAGATTCTAAAGGACATATTTATCCCAAAATACATATATATTTGTTTATACCAGGCTAACAACTAAAATATAAATTTTTATTATACACAACACTTAACTTGCTGCAAATATGTTGAAGTCAAAGAGACAAATTTAGGTTGCAAAAAATTGCTGGCATGAAAAGCAATGTCATTTTTTTTAAAATATTGTCGATGCTGAAAGATGTTATATAATTGGCAAACATCTCTTTGTGCAGAAGAAATGTATACTCAGCTACACATTTGCATGAAATAAATATAAAACATATATGTCGGATTTTACACAGTGTATAATAGTGTTAAAGTCTCAGTGCTTAATAGATTTCAATGATTTTTTTAGTAAACATTTACACAAATTTGTATGATATGGCCCTTTGTAGACGAGAATGCTCTCCAAATAAATGGAAAAATATGTTATACAAGAAAATAAGGAATAAGATTGATAGGAAACCAAAAGTTTTGAAACTTCCTCTTCAGTCACAGGAGGGAAGGTGCATAGGATTTTGGGCTATTTGTTCAATCGAACGAAAATTGTTCGAACAAACGAGTAAATCCTTCGAATCGTTCGATTCGAAGGATTTGAATCCATCGATCGAACGATTTTTCTTCAACTTAAAAAAGATTGCTAAGCCTATGGGGACCTTCCCCATAGGCTAACATTGACTTTGGTAGCTTTTAGGTGACGAACTAGGGGGTCTTAAGTTTTGTCTTAAAGAGACAGTACTGCGACTATCAAATGGTCGAATAGTCGAACGATTTTTATTTCGAATCGTTCGATTCAAAGTCAAAGTCGTAGTCTAAGGTCGAAGTAGCTTATTCGATGGTCGAGGTAGCCAAAAAAACATTTGAAATTCGAAGTTTTTTTATCCTCTATTCCTTCACTTGAGCTAAGTAAATGGGCCCCTAAGTGTTGTAATAAATAGAGGTAGTAAAATTAGGAGTCTTTTGAGATTAAAGAGATTCAATAGAAGAGAGATCTGACCTCTAGATTTTGAAGGTCACTGCATGTAATCACTCGGATGATAAATGTTTTAAAAACTTTAGCTTTGTTTTGGAAAAATTATATTTCTCTTGATTTACTGCTTAAATGAAACCTTCAGTAAGCCCATGGGGTGTAATGTACACTTACGTGTTCCTCCCCTGGGTAGGGTGAGATCAGCATCCTGTTGTAAATAAGCTGCAGTCAGTATACAGTATGTTTGGGTAAGTAGCAAGGTTCTTGTTTTCCATGACTACTTTTCTGCTGGCTGCTAATGATGCTCAGGTGCAATTCATGTTTGCACAGCTGAAGTTGGTTATGCTACAGCTGTTGTCAGTCACATCCTATATAAACCTTGGTCTGTGAGAAACTCGGGGGCAATAATGAAACTTTTGTTTTTATATTCCATGTCATGGTTCTGGTATGGGTCCTGCTTCTCGTTCCAAGCAATGTTGCCAGTTCCTAGTCCTATATCTTTATTCTTGCTCTGTAGACATGTTCCTGGATTTTACTTGTTCCTTTTCTCCATTGTGTCAGACTAAGCTAATAATTTTCCTTTTGGTCCGGTACCTTTCTGTCTCTGTCTATTCCAAACTTCAGCCTCCGTCATTTAACATTTAGCACCCTCTACTGCCATTATCACTGTATCCTAGTCTTTACAGTAAACCAGACACCCATATTTACTATACTAACTATAATAGTATGCCTATTCCATTGCTGTTAGATGACAACATATCTACAACCACAAATGTGTAGACTGCAGCAAGCAAAATTGCTGAAACAATCAAAGTTGCATTTAAAAATATCTGTCTTGACCTGAAACATAAATTACACAGAGACCATTCTCCTTAAATTACTGCTTTATACTTGGTCTTTGTGGAAGGCACGACCCACTACAGAGTTCCCTCTTTCACATGCAATTCATCAATATGCTGTAAAATAGCATGTGCCACTCATATATGTACCGTCATTCAATGGATCATTGAAATATGAATATCACCAAATCAAATATCACCTCAAACGGCCCACTTTTATATTAATTTGCAAGTATTGATACAGCAATAAGTAGATATTAATAAAGATGTAGACTAATAAGCTAAATATGGATGCATTTGTTGATTGGCAGCATTGTGAGCAAATTAATATAGGAACATTTGTGTACAAGCGTTTGGGGTTGTGAGTTTTAAACAGTATGTGCTAATATGTAAGTAATTATGGCTGGACAGAAAAGACACATTTATGGCGGGTTTTTGGTCCCTTGATAATTATTTGTGGGATTCCAGTAATACATAATAAGTTAGGTTGAAAAAGACACACGTTCATCAAGTTCAATCTTAAGTCTATATATAACCTACCTAACTGCCAGTTGATGCAGAGTAAGGCAAAAAAAAAAAAACACATCTGAAGCCTCTCCAATTTGCCAATTTCCTGACTCCAAAAAGAGAATTGGACTAGTTCCTGCTTCAACTTGTATTATGAGCTATCTTTCATAACTCTGTATTCTTTCATTTGCTAAAAAGCCATCCAACCCCTTCTTAAAGCTATCTAATGTATCAGCCAGTGCAACTGATTCAGGGAGAGAATTCCACATCTTCACAGCTCTCATTGAAAAAGCTCCTTATGTATTTTCTAATTATGTGTGGTTTGAATTTTTTTCAGTATATGGAATTAAATATTGGGCCATGCTTTTTAACGGTGTCTGTTTCTCTTTAGGAATTCAGTTCAGAAATATTTTTTTTAGTTTAGGTATCTGTGATATATGCTGTAGAAGCAGAGAATCTAGCTCTGGTTCTCAGGTAAATGAATAAAATTGACGAGGGCTGCCTAACATTTTGGCTCAGTAATTATACCTTAATTGATTAAGCTTCTCAACAGCTGGTCAAAGCCCACTGAGCATATGACTGTCGCAGAAAGTTTCCAAGATGGTGACTCCCTGTTTGAAGTCCTGGATCATTGTTGCTATTGAGAAGCTGAACCTTATAGTATATAAAATATGCCATTTTTAGCCATATTCATTTTTAAGGTTTAGTTCTCCTTTAAGCTGCAGAGTAGCATACAGCATTAAATTAGAGAAATTTCTAAGTTATATAAACTTAAACAATGCTGTATTTTCCATAATGAGGCACATTTATGTTACGTCTTTAACCAGAAAAATAATCATTTCAAAAGCAAGAACATTTTAATATCTATTGAAAATTTGAAATTCATTTATAGTAGAATTTTGCTTTATATTAAATTTAATTTCATTATGCAAAATGTTATATTTTATTTGTATTTTCAAATAAGCCTTAAACTGCAATCTATCTGATTTCAGGGTGTTGGAGAAATAATACTGTACAGTATGTGTTTCTCTATAATAGTGATTAGCGAAAACAGATCCCTGCTATAGTGTCTCCTCTGGAGTAGTTGCAGTTACCCTGTACAGACACAATGTGAATGGGCATTCTTATGCAATGACCTCAGATTGCATTTTTGATAAAGATAGCATAATGCACATTTTTTTTTGAATTGCAGCCATTGTGCATGCCACAGGTGTGTCATAGGCATTCTCTTGTATGGCATCATGCAAAGGGGACCCTCTGCTGCACATTAGTAACAGATAATAAAGGGTAAGGACATAAGGCAATGACATTCTACAGTTTTACTGTATACACTATAGGAGGCTTTGTCCAAGGGTTCCCTGAAGGATGTTCAATTAAGCACGTTACTCTGCCCTAACTAATTAAGACTGTTGTTTCCACCATTACTTTAACCTTTCAAAAGGGCAGAGGAAAAATAACCAATTGAGCTTCCAGAAACATTTTATTGATGCAGGTATTTAGGTATTTATTTGCGGTTGTGGCTTTTTTTCTCTTTGCAGTACATAAATAGAACTCCAGTAATAATATAAAGAAAAGGTTATAGCATATGGCCTGTATCTTTAATATAGAAGAAAAAAAGGTATATTAAGTTGTTGTTACTCTTTTTTTTTTGACTGATCATTTGAATCACAAATTTGTCTAGTGCACTAATAAGTGTTCCCTGCCATTAGGCTGGAATTTGTGTAGTTTTGAAGACTGGGCTTACTTAGCTGGCCTTTTAAGGGCAAATCAACTTGTTGTTTTTCTATACAGTAGACAAAAAATGTTATCCAAACACAGATACAATGTCATTTATTTTCAAGGTCACAATGTCAATATTATCATGGGCAAAATATAATCTTGACCGTAAAGGAATCTCTTCATCCCTGTATTCTCACACTGACTGAGTGTTTTCTTGCTTATCTTCAACATAACGTGGATAGGATTCGCCAATAAGAGGCTGAAATGCATCATTCTTTCTTCGGCGACTAATTATGCATGTAGCCGCAGCAAAAATAATTGCGACCACCACCAAAGCTGATACAATTGCAACTGTAATGATCTCTGTTGTGCTCAATGTACGGCCTATTGGATAAGGAGAGAAAAACATCCCAGATGAAATATATATCAACTTTGTAAATCTTACATTAGAGGGTACATATTTTGTGTATGGAATGCTCTTTGTTGCATTATATGGAATGTCCTTTGCCTATCAAATATCCTAGAACCAATGAGCAACAAAGAAGTGTTTTGTGCTCACAGATCAAACTGCACATGTGAAGTAAAAACAAAAATGATATTTTGTCCATTACCACATTTACAATTAGAAGGGAGACATTTAACTGAAATTAGGACATCCTGATATACAGGTATAGGATGCCTTAGGGTCTGGCCACACAAGCAGATTCGGGGGGGGGGAGGGATTAGTCGCCCCAGCAACAAATCTCTTCGTCGGGGCGACAATCTCCTCGAACTGCCTTCCCCCTGCCCTCCGCACGCTAAAATGAAAATCGCTTCATTTTCCGAAGTCACGCGAAGTTTCCTTGTTAGGCAACTTTGGGCGACAGTTAGTCAGATTGTCACCCTGAAGAGGAGATTAGTCACTGGGGCGACTAAACTCACCAAATCTGCTCATATGGCCAGACCCTAATATGTAAACCGGTTATCAGGAAAGCTCCAACAATAACAGTGTGATGCATGTTTCTATGAAGCCAGCAAAACTAGGAGTGGAATTAACACATTGTCATACACAATTTTTGAATTGTAGGAATTTTCAGTGCTGTATGTTTCATCTGTATTGGAAACCATAGAAGTGTTTATGTAGAACAAGCAAAGTGAGTACTAAAGTAAAGTTTTACCCTGGTTTTCCTTTAGATTTATGCTTGCAGTTTGTTTGTGTGCAAAGAAATGTTACCGTCAAAGCATTTGGAACAATTCCTAATATTATAGCTTCAAACGAACAGGCTTGAACCAGACCCTTCTCTGCCTGTTTGTTCAAAGCTATAACATTAGTGATAGTTTTCTATGACTCAGACCAAAATAAATAATTACAGTATTTGGTGCAAATTCTGTTGCAAAATAAACTTACTTGGCCACTGAACTTCATATGAATAGCCCAGATTTTCTGGTGCAGTTACAAACATTTCATTATTTGTTACAGGAGGCCAGAAAGGAACCATGTTGTACTGTCTGTTGTGTCCAATAGGAGTATTCTCCAGGGGATACTGAGATGATTCTTAAGATAAAAAAAAAAAATGATAATACTTTTATATTAACAGTTACAAAATGAATGTATATGAGGTATGTATTAACAATTACAAAATGAATGTATTACCTGCATTATGTCTCCTTAACCATTCGTCAAACACTGCATCAGTAAAGGTATGCAAAAGGACAAAGATGGGGTCATTTGGAGATAAGTGAGTCTGCCCTCCAGTTCCATTCAGAAACAAATGAGCCAAGTTATGAAGGCTTCTAACTGTTGCATTGTACTGCCCATTTGGTTCACTATAACCTTTTAAAAAAAGAAAAAAGTTGTAAATACTGTTACCAAATTATTTTCTATCTTTCTGCTTCCAACAAAGAATGGTTACACATAAAACATTGCCACTATATTTTACTTCCAGGAGTATCCAAGATGGGAAATAAGAAGGCAGTCTTCTACCAAGTAGTTGAAGCAGAGTTATTGTGTCCACAGCCTTACACGTTTCATGTTACAAAAACTTAGTCATAGGCTAGCCTGACATTTGGTAATTATCAATTATTGGGTAGATTTATAAATCTATTTTAAGTTACAGTTAAACACTCTCACTAACCTCTAAATAGAATAGTGTTTAAATTGCCACAATTTAAAAGGCCAAAAGAGTTCTGGCTGTCAGGAAATATGAATAATTAAGTACCGAGCCAATATAAACATTGCATTATTATGTTCTAACCCATAGGTTTTGCAAAAGAAAAAGTAATAATACCTTCTATGGTATTTCGAAAACTTTCAGAAGAATCTGAAAAGAAGGGTGGTGTGTCAAACATATTCACATCAAGGCAAAGTGCCACATCTTGTGGTTCAGGGAGTCTTTGTACCATAGGTCTTGCAACATTTCCAGCAGGATTCCTTCGAATTGAACTATTGCGTGTACCTAGAATAAAATATTTACATTAGTGCCATTAGAGGGAAAAATTTGATAGACCTAGCTAAGACATATTATCGTCTTATTTCTTAAAAGGGAGACTGCATTAGAAAATATTTCTGAAAAATTAAAATGCTGATAATAATGTGCAGCGGACATACCAAGCCCTTTTTAGTATAATCTACAATGCACATATATTGCAAATTTGATGCAGTACCATATTTATTGTAAAAACTATTGATAGAATATGGACATGGTGTGAATAGCTTTACACATTTACATAAAGTTACAGTTCTCTCAGAATTTCCTTGTATTGCAGAATCTTTTGCAGAATGATTGTGTGGTCAGATTACTGGAAGTACTTATAGTACTTACTATTGCAGATAGTTCCTAGGGATTCGTAGTCCTCTACAAATTCACAAACCACTCGCCATTGAGAAAAAACAGAGTTTGAACTAAGAGAATTGGAATCAAAGTTGCTTCTAGCACCCATCAGGTCATCAGTGCAGATGTCACATTGGTTCCCGCCAATGGCAAAATTCCAATAGGGAAGAGCAAAAGAAGGATCTTGAAGCATGACCTAAACAGAGTAATTGTTAATGTAGAATGGAGAAAACTAAATTTTGTAAATGAATAAAATTAATGCTTGTGGTGTAAATATTGAGGGGCAGATAAAAGTCAGTGTTACAATAGAGTTCATTCTGAGGCAAGGTTAGTCCATTTTTAGTCAGCTTTTGTTGTTCAGGGAGGTATGGGGGGGACTATAAAGGATGAATGTACCCAGTTTAGAAGTATGGCTCTTTCATGAACCTTGTTTAAAAACAAATACCCTTCTTACCGTTTAGATCTTAAAGGTGTGGTTCAGATTTTTAGTATGTTATTGAATGGCTAATTCTAAGAAACTTTTCATTAGATCTTCATTTATGGATTTTGATTTAATTTTCCTTCATCTTCTGACTCTTTCCAGCTTTCAAATAGGGGGTCACTGACCCCATCTAACAATCAAATGCACGCAAGGCTACAAATGTATTGTTATTACTCATCTTTCTATTAAGGCTCTCACCTATTCATGTTCGAGTCTCTTATTTAAATCAATGTATGGTTGCTATGGTAATTTGGACCCTAGCAACCAGATTGCTGAAATTGCTAACTGGAGAGCTGCCGAATAAAAAGCTAAATAAATAATTTAAAAACTACAAAGTAATACAAATCAATTGCAACTTGTCTCACAACCCCTTTAAAATTCCTTAAATACCTACCACAACTTTGCCTTTGTATTCATCTGAAGGCTTTTTCTGTCACCCTTTATATAGTGAATAAAGAACCCCCTCTTGTAAATTATAAGGATATTATAAATTACCGAGGAGTTTCATGACCATATAAAAACACGAGGCCGAAGGCTATGTATAGCCGCCACTAGTGTTCTATGTTTAGTCAGGCTTTCCTTGGCTCATAGCAGTGTTACAAACACATGGCCATTACAGCACCCTGCTATATACCAGAAGCTATATCAATATGAATTTAGGCTGACTTCCGATCAACAATTTGGACCTCCAGGAACATCCTTAAAAGAAGCCAGCAGGGGGCATGGCCTAGTGCCATGTTATGTCTCTACATGTATGATATGCCAGAAACAGATGAAAATGGAATCAGACAAGCATAGAATTAGCAGGACTCCCCACGTTTGCTCATAGGTGCTATTACACTAAGTCAGCATAGTATTTCCCTATACTAATCACAGTTTCGCAGAAAACTGCAAATGGAGACTGGACCTGTAGGCTACTGTAATTAAACTGCTACTTAAAATGACCTCTTTCTATGCAGTTAAATATCGTGCATTTTTGTGTTTGCTTCATAAACCCAAATTTAAGTAAAAAGACAATCACATAGTCATAGGAACAGTCATTTAGGCCAGATTAGGCTCTATGGTACACATGTACATGGAACAGAACATGAAAGCTACTTAAAATACAGTGGTTTTCACCTTTCATAAAGAGAGAATAAAAATTAAGTCAGAGGTCATTACTGGATTCCACAACTATAGAATGACATCACGTCTACATTTTAATGTAGATTTGCTAAACAGACATACTGTATATATTTTTTTTCTCAAACTCGAGCCAGAAATACTGTACCTGCATGTCTCTTTCTAGCTGCATCAGATGGAATCTGTGCCAAGTAAGAAAAGCAGGACCTTCATGTGAAAAGTCTATTCCTCCCTCACTCCCCTGACCTGGGCCCAGAAAGGTTTTGCTCACGGAATAATAATGGGTCCACACAAAGAAGTCATATATAGATATATTCTCAAAGTTTGTGGTATTCTGGACTGGATCTAATATTTCTGCATAGCGCCTTGTTGCTATAACATAGTCAGGGTGGATAGTATTCTTGGCAAGGTCCAACGCATTGATAAATCGTCTCTTCTCCTCCTCACGAAGTTCTAGAATATTCCTCCTGACTAGAGAAAAAGATTAATGACAGCTATTGCGTCTCATTTAAGAAATTAGAAGGAAGCTTAAGATAACCAATATTCTTTAACCATATAAATATCAAACAGCTTTGCATCTAAATCTGTGGAGTCAGAGTAACAAAAAAAATTATATATTTTTTTCTGGAAGTTCAGATAGTGTTTATGCACTCTTTCACATAAGCTCAACTGAATGAACTCATCTCAAAAAGTGGGCATTTTTAAAAATACATCAAATACCTTAAATTGTAATACAGAAAAAAAGTTTCAACAATCTTGAAACCCATTACAGCAGTCATTTACATTTACTTTCATAACTATGTTAACTTCATAAATCTTAATTAAGAAGTTGAAGAGCTGCTGGGGGCAACTTTAGCGATACCGATCTTCACTGCTAAAGAGCGGAGATGTCTAAACCAAGTCTTCTTCTAAACCAGTCAAATATCCGAAGGGCTAGTTGCTCCAAGTATTATTTCTAGCACTGAGATAAAAACACCAAGTAATTCTAGGAAAGTCAGCACATATAAAGGCTCAAGGGGAGACGGGTAAAATAAACAATATAGTGTAGCATTTCTTAATATGCATAAACACCCTGTTGTGTTTTGGCAAACAAGTTGGTACTTAAGCGGCACCTTTGTATTAAAAAGTTTAGCTTTAGCGCAAGGATGGGTTAACCTTCCCCGAGTGGAATATAGTGCATTCTGCCTCCTTCAAGCCATTCTAGATATACACAATTAGCAGTGTTTCTTAAATAACTAATAATTGTTAAGCTTCGCAAGCTTGGGGATAAGAAATTTAAATGGACACTGCAAAAAGATATTTGTTTAATTTCTTAATTAATATTTTGGCGATACAAATTAACCTGTGTGATTGATACCAGTACAAAAAGCTAATTTAGTCCAATTTCGTTTAAGACTGAACTGGTATGATATTACAGGAGGAAAGCGGACAAGCTTTTTCTGTACCAAGTCCTATGCAAACAGGAAATGGACAGTTGTTTTAAAATTATAATGTTCATTTTTACAAAAACACTTATTCAGTGAACAATATAAATAGTTTAGACAAAAACATACCCTATTTATTGGTAATAATGTCCCTTTATATAATTTACTTTAAAAAAAAATAAAAAAATGTTGGCCAGCTCTTATTTACTTTAAAATATTGCTACATTTTTGGTTGCTTCATAGCACACTTACCAACTACAACTGGTTGATCGCAGTTGTCTCCGGTCCACCCAGGTTTACAGCTGCCACAGTTGTGACCATAAAATCTCTCATTGCATCTGCAAGCCCTATTGAAGAACCGTATGGGCCACTGCTCTCTGTCATCCAGTCCATCCAGACGGTACTGGGGTCCATGGGGCAGAGAGTCCACTGTGACTGGGGCACACTGACCGCGACCCAGAGAAAATCCACACTGGTCAGTAGGATCTGGGGACTGTCCAGGGAAAAGCCCTGGGCAACATTCCCCACTTTGTAGCGCCTGTTGGGTGACGCACTGTCTGGGAAATTGTGCAAACACTAGATCATAATGATGGAGGAATAAAATTACCACCATATAAAGAACGCAATTTTTGTAGTGAGACATAATTCTCGAGCAACCACAGCTGTGAAAGAGAGAAACAGAAAAAACTAGATTTAAAGTAAGGAAAATAGTATCCAATAATCCACCTCCACATCCAATAGGTCATGCAGATCCCACTCTTATTCTCTACTGAATAGTCTTAGTTCAAAAGACATGAAATTAATGAACTACTTTTAACTAAAAACATAGTTGAATAATGTTATCTTACCAATAAATATAGACAAAGGAAGAGAGAATCAGAATGCAATTTTCTTCAAAGGAAAATGAACCTCTCAGCGTGTAGAGCAACTATTATTACACAAGGAAATAAATGGAGACGACAGCCCTTGGGTTGCTGCCTTCTCTCTTAGTGGTATCCCGAAGGATTAAAAAGCAATGCATTCAGATGCTTTCTCTGGGATATCTCCACCTCTCTATTTAATTTCTTTTATACCTTTTGTACTAGGATTGGCATGATTCATAATGTCTGGATGGAATTACACATCTTTTTAGCACATTTTAATATACGCAGCTCATAAGGCAGCAATGGATTTAAATCCCTGATTCACTCATGTACCGTGTTATATAAAGCATGTACATGTTTATCGTTTTATATAACTGGTATTCTATATTTTTTTTTTATAAGTTACCTCATTCTGGAAGGCACTTGTATTTAGTAAACCTTATTATTAAGCACAAGTCACTTTAACTGTAATTAGTTTAAATCCTTGATTCACTCATGGATTTCTGGTAATAACATGTGGAGGCTAGTAATTAATTCAAATTGGTACCCTTTAGAGGGTTCTCTTTTCTTTCCTCTTGTGATTCCTCTTACCAGTGGCACAATCCATCTGATCCACTGGCCATTTTGGCATCAGAAAGTAATTTAGAGGTATCTGCATTTTTATAAAGCCAAGTCTGACCTATTTAAGCAATGGGTTGAATGTATTGATGCATTCAACAGCTACTGTTACTTATAAATACTAGGGAGATGTTTGTTGTCCTTTCTGTGCAGGTTAAAGTCTTCATAAATGTTTCTTGTTAAAGGGAATGCCAACCGCAAAAAATAATTTTTTTCTAATAAAAGAAAACATAATTCTAAGAAACTTTTTAAGTATAAATTCATTCGTTTTCTATGGTTTTGAAGTTATTTGTACAGCATATGTATTGCTGTTGAAAGCAGTGTTGGTTCCTTTCTATTCTCTGCCCTTTTGGCCCAGACTGTTGATAAAATGTAAGAGAAGCTGATTAACAGACTTGTCTTTGCTGGGGAACCAAGACTTTTGCAACATTGTTTAAAAAGCAACAACCAGTAGTTCAATAGCAATTAAAAAAAAAACAAAAACTTTAAATTTAAATTTTTAATAAAACGTTTATTTACAAGTTGCTTAGAATTAGGTTTACTTTTATTAAGCAATTTATATTGGGATTGACTTGCCCTTTAAAATGATGGCTGGAGGGTTATTACAACTGAGCCACCGGTACAAAGCGGATGTTGAAATGTTCATTTATGCCTTAAACATTCTCTAACCACAAATTCACACTATTTGAACGTCAAATAGCTACACCAATACACTTTCCGCATTTTGTAAATCAATATTTCTAAAAGGGACTTAAATTGGTGATAATAACAAACCATAATGCCAAAGGTTATTTATTAATATGATCCATGAATGGACAATTTAACACCAAAAATATAAGATTAAGGCAACTGAACTTAAGCTTTTGCATAACAATTTGGGAATTTACCTTCCTTACTCCACTTCACTTTATTCAGCCTTTCTGAATCCTTCCAACACAATGTAAAGTAATACAAGGGTAGTAACACCTCACTACCCAAACTTTGGTCGGTTCTATGACAAATTAAGTTTAAAACTTTTTATTTGTATAGGGCACAAGCGGAAAATGTGTACAAATGTCATTCAATTAGATTGAATCTGCCTGTCACTAGTTGTGACAGGTATATAGAACCTGAAAACAAGCATTTAAGCATTTTCTGCCCAAATCTGTACTAAGTAGAATTAATTGAACTAAATGCCAGACTGCATGGGCACCTCTCCGCCAACTGTACAAAGCCCATGGAAACAGGCCTTCAGTGCTAGGGAAGGGAACTATAACCTTGCAGGCCATGTGTTGCACAGTAGATCAAGGGGTGGGGGGGAGGCGGCTTGGAGTATTTAATTTATAATCAACAATGGTATTTACATGTTCCCATAATTGTATGGCAGCTGCCACTTTTAGTGTGGTATAGAAATTTGCATTCTAATTTGCAGCTTATCTTAATTTTTCAGTTCAGCTTAAGGGCCCTTACACACAGCTTCTTTTACCTGCACTCCCCTGCGTTGCCCTTTCTTCCGTTCAGCAGCAGGGGAGCGCAGGAGTAAACGCAGTCAATTGTTGTGAAGGGGGCTGTACTCACACAGACGCATGTATGCGCCGAACGCAGGTGAAATGCAACATTCTGCGTACCACTTGCCACTTACATGCGTCTGTGGGAGTACAGCCCCTTCAATATAATTGACTGCGTCTACTCCTGCACTCCCCTGCGGCTGAATGGAAGAACGCGCAACGCAGGGGATCGCAGAAAAAAAGGGCCCTTTAGAGCCCTAAAGTGCACTCAGGTTGCCAGAGTTGCTGGCACAATAATCAAGCAATGATTAGCATATCAGAAGTGAAAATAAATCGGATTAGAAATAAAACATTCTCACTTTGTTACATTGCCAGATCCTGCACTTTTATATGGCTCACTGGAAGGAGTTAATAGAAAGGCAGAGGCAAGGCAACCACAGAAAACTGTCACTCCTATAACATCCTACTGTTTAACAAGCTCACTGAAGCCTAATAAGTAAGCATGTGATGCCTCGCTAGAGCAGCATTCTTTCAAAGGCACATTTATACAGGTGTATGCAAAATGACGCTGAAATAAACCATATACAGTATGTACCACAAGCTTCCAATGCCAGTCTCAGAAAAAAAAAATACAAAAACTATGGAGCCAGATTTAAACAATTAGATGAAATCCCAATTGGAGTTTTTTCTCAGGCTACCTGGAAGCTTTGTATTAAGCAATACTGGTTATACAACCCTGATGTTGAACTACAGCCCTTAATAATATATTAAAAGATGATGGGATTTGTAGTCCAGCAATAATCGAGTAAAGTGTGGCTAGACAACAGCATTCTCCAGATCACCTTTAATACTGCACTATAAGATAGCACTCTCCCCCACAGCGAACAATACAGCTTCTGTATTCCACTCATGTGCAACTGGAAACAGATAGACACGCATGCAATGGCAATAATCAGTGGCCTAGCTTAAAGGTACTGCAAAATCATTTTAGGGCCCTTTAAAACTTTAGGCAGAAGGCATTTTTAATAAAAATATATTGAAACTTTTTATCATTCAGTTCCCCACTGACTCACTATACTTCCTGGGCCTTCTAGCAGCTGCAGGCCCTTTTCATATATTGTTACATGCCTGGCTAGACTTGTCTATAGATACATTCTATTGCTCAGCAGTGGCAATATTTGTAAAACTCCTTTTAATAGCAGGGGTGACTTACAGTAAATGTTGAGCTTTCATCATTTCAGCACAGACCTGCATCATTAATATTTCAGCTGCTTAAAGGTGCACAATAACGTCACATAGATAAACTTAGCAACACAGTTTATACCATTCTGCTTCCTACAGTCTTCAGCACAATATAAACACAACATTAATGGAAGAATTATTTGACTATTTACTCCAAGTCCCTTTCCAGGTTCCCATGCCCAGAGAACACTTACCCGTTTGTTATTTTCAGAAGTGGGCTATGCTTCTTTGCTGGGAAATAAGCAGGACTAATAAGTGAAATTGGCTAACTAGTTTGTTTTATAGCCCATGCCTTGTTAATCCCTTTAGATGCAGCCAGGAGAGATCTCTCTGCTCACTCTAATCCTTTATATCAGCAGTAGTCTCTGCAGCACATGACCATTTACATGCTGATCTCCTTGTGACCGCAAGGTCCTGGCATGGGTCAAAGAAAACTATTTAAAATAAACATCTTTTTAGAAATGTAGTTGAAGTCTTTAACACACACTTGCGCACAAAGATGATTGGCATTTGTTTCCTTTTCCATGTTCTAAACAAAAGACTGATTGTTTACCCAGCCCAAACAGCATCATCCTTTATATCCAATAATGGAGCCAATTTATAAGAAAACTTTTTATAAACAAGAAACTTTCTTTTAAAAACAGAATGGTAAATCTATAACTAGATAATTGCAGCTGATTCATTCACACTTTAGCAGAATCGAGCTGGAAGATACAAGAAGCTTTTGGGAGAACTCACTAAACAGGGGTAGATTTTACCCTAAAACAATTAATAAGATATTTACTTTCATTTGCCTTACTACAAGTGGCCAATGAGAGTGAATAGTAGATTAGTTTCTATGGATTATACTGCTAATTAAAATGCATTTGGAATTAAATTGGAGTAAAAAAACAAATTCATAATTGTGTGGGAGCGGAGTTATGTTAAGTAACAGTGGAGTATATTGTCTAATAATTGAGTGGTAATGTCAGTTTTAACATGTCTAGTTTATTTAGGGAAGCATTAAACATTTATTAATAGCTCATTTTGTTAATTAACTATTAGTACAAAATAAAATACAACTGGCCCTATTTAATACACTGATGCTTCATATAAACTATTGGTTAATGTTGTCAACATTTATATCACAAACTGAAGCTGTGCAATACTTACCAAAATGAACACTGATATTAGTCATTATGCTTGTGTATGTAGATTAGGATCATCACCCTTAACTAATCTAGTGTCAGTTTTGGAGTTTAAAAATCCATAGTGTTAGAGCACGGGTTGTAGCCAATTAGTGTTAGAAAATGGATGCCTGAGATTGTCAGGAAGAAACCATAATATGACTAGAATTACATCTAAAAGATGTAAGTGCCTTTACACATGGATGTATTGTTACCTGCTTTTCTGCTTATTGTCTGTGGATCTATACCTATGGGAGAAAATTCAAATTTCAAATATTGCAGCATCCAATGGTATCTGTTTTCATTGTTTAGGTGAGCAGTAACCCATAGTTGAGACTACGATTAACATATCCCCCAACTGTTCTATTTTTCATGGGACAGTCCCGATTTTGACAGCTCAGTCCTGGTTTGTTACTGCAATGTCCCTCATTTCTCTTTGATATACTGCACTGATGCCAGAGGAAAGATACAATGTTTCTGAAACTTAATTAAAGGAAAACTATACCCCAAAATGCATACTTGCGCAACAGATAGCTTACATCATATTAAGTGTCATATAAAAGAATCTTATCAAACTGGAATATATATTTAAGTAAATCTTGCCCTTTTAAATCTCTTGCCTTGAATCACCATTTCATGATGGTCTCTGTGCTGCCTCAGAGATCAGCTGACCAGAAATACTACAACTCTAACTGTAACAGGAAGAAATGTAGAAGCAAAAGACAGAACTCTGTCTAATAATTGGCTCATGTGACCTAACATGTATAGTTTGTTTGGTATGTTTGTGTGCACAGTGAATCATACAATCCCAGGGGGCTGACCTTATTTTTTAAAATGGCAGTTTTCTATTTATGACTACCCAATGGCACATACTACTAGAAAAGTATTATTATAAAAATGGTTTATACATGAAGCAGGGTTTTACGTATGAGCTGTTTTATGCAATATATTTTTATAGAGACCTACATTGTTTTTGTCAGTGATCCCAGAATAATTAGCACCTGCACTTAGATATAATTGTAACTCTTTAAGACAAGAAAATATACAATTGTAACTATTGAGATAAGGAAGTCTCTTGAGGGAACTGTGATTCACAGGTTAAAGGGGAATTTCACCTTCATAAACAAAACTAAAATAACACACAACATATGGCCCTAAAACTCCCAGAAATATGTTCAAACTTTCCATAACCTGCCAAATTTTGTAAAATGGACATGGTATTTAGGGGGCATGGCTATAAAATGGGCTTGGTCATTTTTCCACTGAACGCAGTGCAGTGTTTTTTGTCCCTTTTCAAATGTTGGGAATGCGAGTAAAATGAATGCAATGAAGGGCCCTAACACCAGACATATACATTTAAAAAATTTCCCTAGTGCAGTTAACAAATCATTTTCATGGAAATAAACCAATTCAGTGTACACCAATGAATTTCTATTTCGTTATGGAGGAAATTAAATTGTTTGATTTAGGGTGATAACCACACCTACAACAGTTTCAAGTATTCAAGGGGCATCAAAACTATTTGAAGGAGAACTATCCCTAATTTTGCAGCCAGTGGAACTAATGACTCATGTCTGGGCCCAGATTAGTCTCTGTCTCTTGTTTCATGTGTGTCATTTGGCATCTGTTTCTGACATATTTTATAAAATACCCACATGCAGACAACCACATACTGTAGATTAGAGCGCCAGATTACACTTTTAACCAGAGATGTGTAGCAGACAATGATTCAGTATTTTTGTATGATTTGATTTTATGAATTTGGAGTTCCAATTAGGAATGTGTCAGAATAACTATCCAAGTTAGTTTATATTTTCTGTTTTTATTATTATTATAATTATTATTATAACATTTTGCTTGCAGATCATGACAAATTCAGAAGGATGGGGAAAATTGTGTTTTTTAGTGTGATTTTCTGGCATAAACAAACATTATTTTGCAGTTTAAAACCAATATCCTCTTAACCCCACTTATAAGAATTCTTCCTCTAATTCATAGCTTACTGGCAGAATGCCTTTCCCTGGTACCTTGGCAAGCTAAGCCAAGCCTGCTGTTGCCTGATGCTTCCACATGGCTGTGGGTCTCCTTGCTTCTAATTAAAGCATGGGGACAATGTTATTTTATATTTGTGTGTGTATGCTATGCTGAATAATGGACATTTGCCACAGGCAGCTTTTCTTTAAAAGAGAACAAAACCACCCCCAGACCTTCAAACGGTATCACATCCAGACTTCTTGTCAGTCTGCTTCTATTGCACCTCTCCTGGTTGGTGATCACATGGCCAAACATGCTAGCTGTATTGGTCTGCCTTTTGACTTACAGGTACTTTAAAAGATGGTTCTTGGCTACGATTTAAAAGGGTTAGAAGATTTTTATTCCCTGGAATATTTAGAAAAAAAAAGACATTTACAGAATTATATAGAATATATTTAAATAACATAAGTTAAAAAGCTGGACATATTTAAGCTCAACTATTATTAAGCTCAAATATTATTAAGCTCAGCTGGTTATTCCCATTAAAAGCTAATTACAATATGTTCTTTCTTCTTTTCTCTTATTCATAAAGCAACATGATTTCTGGAATCTAAGGAATTTCCTAAAGGCAACTTAAACAAAGACATATATTAAGTTTTTTTTCTGAATGAGCTCTGTCTTCACCCAAAATGCACACCCACTATATAACTCTGCCATCTATCATTAAGTCACATTGCTTGTGTAACTGTCGAGAGTTATAATTAATTTTCTAGTCTCCAATGAGACATACATAACCAGTCAGACAAGAATAAATGTGGAGAGGTTTCTAATAACATATTTTAAGGTAATTAATATAATACAAATCTGCTTAAATTGAAATTAAGGAGCTGGAACCCATGGGTATTTATATTTTCATTTGACTTGGGGTTGATTGTTATGTATTCTACTACGAGTATAGTTAGGATAGCTACATTTAAAGGGGTGATTATAGTTTTTGAATTATTTGCCTTTTTCTGACTCTTTTCGGTTTTCAAATGGGGGTCATTAAAAACAAATGCTCTGTAAGGCTACAAATGTATTGTTATTGCTAGTTTTTGTTACTCATCTTTCTATTCAGGTCCTCTCCTATTCATACTCTAGTTTATTTTTCAAATCAATGCATGGTTGCTAGGGTATTTTGAACCCTAGCAACCAGATTGCTGAAATTCCAAACTGGAGAGCTGCTGAATATAAAGCTAAATGACTCAAAACTACAAATAATAAAAAAATTAAAACCAATTGCAAATTGTCTCAGAGCATTCACAAGCATTCATTTGATTCAGAAAGACTACAATAATTTACATAAACAAGCTGCTGTGTAGTATGTTGTATGTAGTATGCTGTGTATGGGGGCAGTCAAAGGAGAAAAGGCACAGGTTACACAACAGATAACAGATGTAACATTATTGTATTGGACAGGGCTTATATGTTATGTGCTATGTAACCTGTGCCTTTTCTCTTTTTTTCCAGCTTGAATGGCTGCCCCCCATGGCTACACAGCAGCTTATTTATATAAACTATAGTTGTGTTTCTAAAGCAAAAACTTTCCAGTGCATGCTACCAGTATATTATATGTTAATTACTTTAAAACTATTTCATTATGCAATACAATAATGAAATAGTATTCTGCCTGAAAATAACCACACCAAAAAAAATACCCATTGACAATGCAATTCCCAAATTTTTATTGTTTTGTGAATTTCACCAAGGTTTCATGAATTTTTTGGTAATCATCACTAATTGTGACAGGAGCACCTTGTATACCTCAATGATTCTGATTTGCATGTTCTAAATAAGGTACAAGCAAGAGCCACCCCAGGGGGATGCTAAAAACAGAGCAGTGTTACATACAGCTGGAGGAGCATTTTGGGAACACAAATAATTACCAATATGCTCTAAATTAAACTTTAGATGTGAATAAAGTACATAAGAGGAAAAACACTTATTTATAATAACCAAGAAGTGCAAAGCACAATTGTTGGCAAGCTTCCATGTTCAATACCCACAATGCAATGTAACCTCTGGCGACTAGAGAAATATTTTTTATATGTAATTTTTTGAGGACAAGTTTTGAGTGCAAATTGATAAAAGGTACTGAGCACATAGCACAATTACATGGATTTGCAACTACTGTACTTTTAATGAATGGCACAGATTCACATTTTTAATAGACCACAACTATTTGTCCTTTTGCAAAGGACTGAGCCCTTAGGTGTAAAGAGATATATTGAGCAGATTTTCGGGTATGAGATTTCTACAACAACAATCCTCTTATATTCTAATGACATGTGATTTAAATGATATTAATTAGAAATTATAACTCAATATGCCTTTCCTGAATGTGTTTTAGATGCATTTTTAATGCATTGTGTATGTATAAAAATGAGCATCATCAAGCAATTGTGTATATTTGCACCTTGTTTATACTGCTATTTGTGTCTCTGAAAGGAACAAATTGCAGCACAAAACATGCTCATTGCTTTACAGCACTAGCTTTTTTCCACATTAGAACTGCACTAAAAATTCCCATGAGATTACAATATGCTCTTTGTATGTACAGAACTAGTCACAGATTCAGAACCCCACTGCCACATATAGAAGCAGGACTTGGAGCATAAATAAGGCTCATCCCTATATAGGACCCCACTGGGCAGTTTGATTGTGCAGGGGTTGTTCGAGATGGGGAGAGCAGAGGGTGTCCCATTTAGTATTAGAGAGCAGTAGCTTAACCATCATTTTAGATGGGCAAGTGGAAAGTAAAGGTTCCCTGTCCTCCCTAGGTTGGGTGTTTGTTTTGTTGTTTTATTTATTTGTTTTGCTCGTTGTCACTTATGTGGCCTGGAGCACTGGCGTACAATATTACGTAGTTACAGGTCAAGTAAAGGACAATTATTAAACTCTGGTAGCTGTCACAGCAGGTAGGTGGGCCAGAATGTGTGTTGGTATGGGAGAGTATCTTCGTGTAATATTTTAAAGGAACAGTAACATCAACATTTAAGTAATAAAAATATAATGCAGTGTTGCCCCGCACTGGTAAAACTGCTGTGTATGGTTCCAAAAAAACTACTTTTGTTTATAACAGATAGCTGCTGTGTAGCAATGGCGTTCCCATTCAGAGGAGAAAAGGCTCAGGTTACACAGCAGACAAGCTCTGTAGAACATAATGGTTTTATCTGTTATCCATTATTTAACCTTTATCGTATTACCGTTTTACAATTTCCACCGTTACTACACAGCAGCTTTTTTATATGAACTATAGTAGTGTTTCTGAATCAGACAGATTAGTGTGACCAGTGCAGGGCAACATTACATGATATTTTTATTACTTAAAAAAAAAAAAAAAAAATTTGGCATTACTGTTCCTTTAACTCCTAAAATGGATGACCATTTTTGTAAATGGAGTTCTTCGAAAACTATCTATTAAATTTATGGTGGGCTTAGGGTTGCCACCTTTCCATGCGGCTGAGACCGAGCAGGGGGTGGTGCTGGGACATCAGTGGGTGTGCCATGACGTAGATGGGAGTGACTATGACATCAGGGGTGGGCTGTGACGCGATGATCAGCAATTGGCCGATCGCAGTGTCAATCAAGGGAATCCTGCCCAGTTTTCCTTGTTTGGAAAACCGGGCAGGAAGTTTTGACCCGGCAGCCCTTCAAAATACCCGGCTGTCCGGGTCAAAACCGGACAGATGGCAACCCTAGGTGGGCTAATGGCTGCTCAGTGGCAGGAGGCTAGTTAAGTTATGAAGGCAGAATGACAGGCGCTCGAGGCATGGCACAGATGTTCTATACATAAGCACTTCGTATCTTAAATAAATGATGATGATACAATAAAAATGCTAATTCATTTTCTATATTATGGTGTTCAATATGGATATGTATATTTTTGTAGATGTATGTGTATTTATATATATATATATATATATATATCTACAACATAGCTTGTTATTATGATGTTTTTCCACAGTTTTATATTCCCAGGAAAGCAGTGACCAGTATCATTCCAACAATGATATCATCATGCATTTTATTAAGTAGTTAGGTTAGAGAGGGCATGACCGGGCGATGCTTGGGTCATGCAAAGTACAATGCATATCATAAACAGATACACAAAAGTCTACATAGCTAGGTACTGTGCTAATTATTTACTGTGGTTTATAATTATTATTGTAAGTAAAATCATTCAGGGGCACATTTACTAAGGGTCGAATATCGAGGGCTAATTAACCCTCGAATTCGACCCTCGAGGTAAAATCCTTCGACTTCGAATATTGAAGTCGAAGGATTTACCGCAAAGGATTTAACGGATTTTAATCCATCGATCAAAAAACCTTAGCAAAGTAATAGGAAAGGTCCCCATAGGCTAACATTGTACCTCGGTAGGTTTAAACTAGTAGTATGTAGTCGAAGTTTTTTCTAAAGAAACATTACTTCGACTATCGAATGGTTGAATAGTCGAATGATTTCTAGTTTGAATCGTTTGAATCGAGTCAAAGTCGTAGTCAAAGGTCGTAGTAGCCTATTCGATGGTCGAAGTGCCCAAAAAAAAACCTTCGAAATTCGAAGTTATTTTACTTCGAATCCTTCACTCGTGCTTAGTAAATGTGCCCCTCAATGTTGTGAATTTGTTCTTAGTCCTTAAAAAGTTCTACATCATTTCCATGCATGTCCATTTTTCTTCAAATAAAAAGTGTAATTTTAATGCACAGCGAATCCTGCATTACTATCAATATGCTTTTGTAACTTTCTGTAATGCTATTTTTTTTCCATATAATGGTTCAGGGTAGATGCAGAGAGTAGTCAGAGCCTATACACAAGTGATTTTTGAATGAGCACTAAACAATATGCTTTTGCATTAGGGGTCAAAATAAATGTAATAAAAGGCACCAGGCGCAGGAACCCATAGTAGCCAATTGTTAGGTAGCATTTACTGGTCATCTGTTTAAAAGCAATCATCTTACACATATGGGAACTGTGCCTTTTATTACTAATCTCCATTAGTATTGCTCTTTTTTTAACATATTTATTTTCAGTGCATGTTTTACATTTTATAAGCAATGTTGAATACAAAAGTTGCTGACAAAAGTAAGAGTATCTTTAATGCATATTCCATGTCACTGGATTCCATTCAAATGAACGAAAATTACCTTGCTAGTCAAGCTGTAGCTCAGGAGAGGCCATGGCTGCTGGTGATTGGAGAGATAAACTTTTTTTGTAATAAACAATTATAATGGCTTGTTATTAAGTTGAATTGCATATGTGGCGTCATATAGACAAAGTAATTTCTCATAGATTTTATAAAAAACTTTTTTTAACATCGAATAAAATGGGCTTAGACTACTAGGAACAGATTACTTACTTTAAACCCTACACTTTTTAATGATTTGGGCACACTTCCTTGTCAAACCTGTTGAGGCTTTTGGAGCTCAGATTTAGTTGTAATCCAGATAAACATTCTTTGTCTCCTCTTCCTCAGTATGAACCCCTGTCTTGCTGTTTCTGGTGCTTGTTCAATACACTCGTTAACAGTGATACAGCCTGGTGGTGATTTCCTGGGGCTTCTATTGTCCTACCTGGATTTCTGTGGATTTCCTCTTGTCTACAGCCTCTGCCAGACCCACCTTCCCCTCTGGCATATGAAGACTTTGAGTTCTGGCCTATGTTTTGGACACAACCTCAGTCTGCTATCCGTTCATCATGAGCAGGTTTTACTCTCTTCCTTTTTATCAGATTGCCTATGGTTCTAGTCATTGGTGTTACCCATCATTTGGACTCCTGCACATAAAAACTCAGCAAAGAAGAGAAGGGCATTTAAAAACTACAAGTCTGTGGGGACAGCAGCTGCATTTAATGAATATAAACACTATAATAAATGTTCTAAAACAGCAATCCGGAAGGCTAAGATTGGAAATGAGGATCGCATTGCGGCTGAAGCCTAACCTCAAAACGTTTTTTAAGCATATTAATAGTAAAAAGATGCAGGTTGAGAGTGTTGCTCCTTTAAATAATGGTAACAGTATACGTGTAACAGATACAGAAAAGGCAAATGGGCTAAATCAGTTCTTTTCTTCAGTGTATACAATAGAGGAGTCAGAGTTCCGAGGCCCACCTCATAGCTGCACTGTTTACTCAGCTCAATCTAGTCAGTGGCTGACTCAGGATATGATTCATAAAAATGTAAACAAGGCACCAGGGCCAGATGGCACACACCCCCGGTTTCTAAAAGAGTTAAGTTCAGTTTTAGATCAGCCACTTTTTCTGATTTTCTCAGATTTGCTTTCATCTGGTATGGTATCTATGGATCGGAGGAAATATGATGTCATTCCAATATTTAGAATGTAATTAAAATCTCAGTCTGGCAATTATAGGCCTGTATGTTTGACATCTGTGGTAGGCAAATTATTTGAAGGCTTGTTAAGGGATCACATTCAAAATGTTGTCCTAGTGAATGGCATTATGAGCAGCAATCAGCATGTCTTTATGAAGGATAGGTCATGTCAGACAAATTTGATTGCTTTTTATGATGAGGTAAGTAAGATACTGGCCAGGGGGCGTGCAGAAGATGTGATCTATTTGGATAGCTCTCTAAGATAACGTCTGTTGGGTTTAATTAAGTCATTAGCATATGGATAGGAAACTGGCTACAGTATTGGGTACAGAGGATGGTTGTTAATGGTACATTCTCTACTTGGAGTAAGGTTCTTAGTGGGGTCCCTCAGGGCTCGGTATTGGATCCACTTTTATTTAACTTGTCCATTAATGATTTAGAGGAAGGTATTGTAAGTAATGTATCAGAGTTTGCAGATGACACTGAACTATGCAGCCCAATTAATTCCATCCAGAATGTGGCATCCTTGCAACAGGATCTTGACAAACTGGCAATCTGGGCAGCTAAGTGGCAAATAAAAATAGAGTTAAAAAGTCGAACTTTATGGACTTGTGAATTTTTTCAACCTAACATACTATGTTACTATGTTACCCGACACACTGAGAGAAATCCTTTTGGACAGAGTTTAACAGCTTGCGCCCTAGACAAATAGCAGTTTGGAGGTACTGGGCTTTTTATTCACCCTGTTTTTTGTCTTGCTCAAGTAGCCTCCAATGGCCTCAATTAATGGTAACTGGAACTGAGTGAAACAGCAGTAATATTTTTTTCCCCAATGAGGATTACCTGCATTATTATCCCTTTATCATCGATTTAGCATTCATAATATTTTTTATTTATTGCTTTAACAAAACATGGAAATACGTTGAAAAAAAGTCTTACAACTGCAATTAAGGTTTTGTATAAAACTACAAAACACAGGAAAGTGAGCTATTAAGGTTCCGTGGCCCCTGGCCAAGGTGACATCATTCATAACTTCAATAACACATGAAATTAGTAATGATAGCTTCAATGACATCATGTAGAAAATTGCAAACATTTTTGTGTTCCTGATATCACCTTTGATAATAATGCCTATATCATCAACCACATGCCTATTTATTATCCAATTATGTTCTGGAAGCTGACTTGCACACTGTTGTATAATATATATATATACTCGATATATATATGTTCCTTTGTTTGTTATAGTTTATACTGGCGCAGTGTCCAGCTCCATGTTGTAGTTCCCACCGTTTCCAGCTATAGTCAGGTGATCCCACTGGTGTCTAATAAAAGGGCAGCCAAGTGTGGGAGTTTTACTTTGAAAGCAGCAAGTAAGTTGCAGGTAAAACTTAGGCTCTTTATAAAATGTATAATGAAGCAATAGAATTCTTAATGAGTCAGATGCAAGTTGAGTGTGGGACTAGCCATACCGGGGATGACTTTGACGTAGTTGGCCAGCTGAAATATTTTGCAATATATGGACAAACAATCCCTCTTTTGTTTAAAGGGTAAGGCATTTTTAGTAGCTTAAGGCACAAAATGTTTCAATGTCCTTAATATATTGATAATGGGTTTAGTGCAGAGAACCTAGCAGTCACCTCAGAATTCCATGACCTCCATGACTTGGCTTCAGCCTTGTGTTTTTATATGGCCATGGAACACCTCTGTAACTTATAATATCCTTATATTTTACAAGAGGGGTACTTTATTCAGTATATATCAAAAATCCCATAGTGCCTTAAATACCCAATGACCACTAGGCACTATAATTAAAAGTGCAGGAACATAAAGGATATACGTGGCTATATAAATAAATGATGATGAAATGATGATGATGAGTTGTAGTACCCCACAGATGGGACCCACAGAAAAAAAGCAATGTAAGCATGGCCCTCTGATTACACATAATGATATATCTTTTTTTTGCCTTCCATATATGGCTGCAGAATAGTTGGCTGCTTATTAACAAAAGATAGCCTGGCATAAAAAATACAAGTAAAATTGGAAACTTGGCTATTTATATGTAACAAAACTACTACTTCTACCAGGAAAAAGTATGTGAATACTATCATAAATACCTAGTTATATTTGAAACTGCTTCTTCCTTTGCAGATTATATAAATGAGCAGCCAGCTATTATATTATCCCAGTGTTTTAGTTCTCCTTCATTCTGCTGGCTGGGTAGAACTCAGCATGTGTTTCATAAATGCTTATTATCCCCCTTCCACACACACACACATATATAGTGAAACCCCCAGAAACAATGCATATATTGTATCTGCATGATATTAAATACATTATTTACTAATGTGTACATTTGGTGAGAAAGAATTACAATTTTTAGCGGTTTAAGTGTGTACCCCTGCAAAACAAAAGTTTTTTTTAAATCTTATTTGCCTTCTTTACAGTTATTTTGCAGATAATGTAAATTGCCCATAGAGAGAATGAAAGTGGATTGCTTTTGTTTCTTTCCAGCAGGTGTCTCAGTAAGATAACCATACTGGGAATCATGAAATTGCTAAAACGGCATCAGTAGCAAATCAAATTTTGTTAGTGACCTTTTACATTTATATTTTACAAAGATTAAATATGAATATTTATTATGCAGTTAAAGAGAAGGTTACTTTCACTTTACACTTGATATATTAGACGGTTTTAATTCAGCACCTCACATGCATTTTTAAAGACATCTTTATTACACTGCACTAACTTGAATATAACTTTTTTCTGATGAGTTCATTTAGCTGTCAAAATGAGTTGTTCTAACACAAGTCACAGTGCATGATCAAACCAGTCAATTATATGTTGATAGAAAAATACAAGTGCGGGACCTGTTATCCAGAATGCTCGGAACCTGGTGTTTTCCAGATAAGAGATTTTCTGTAATTTGGATCTCCATGACTTAAGTCTGCCAAAAAATGATGTAAACATTAAGGAGGTTACTTACTAAAATCTGGATTTATCTCATAATTAAGATTAAAAAAGCTCGACCAAACACCCATGACCAATTTTGCCTTATTTATTAATAAAATAACTCAAATAATTTGGATCAGGAAAAAACCCAATAGAATTGATCAAATCTTTTCAGACTTTTTTCCCGAATTGCTCTATTTTTTGTTGATTCTGCCCAAAAAACCGCCAAATTAATAGCATTATTAGGCTAAACCCAGCGCAGACCATGATATATTCAAATTGGGATAGGGACATCTCCCATTGACTTATACATGACCACAACAGGTCTGAAATAGTGGATTTTTTGATTCTGCCTTTTTGCAGCATCGGGGTATAATAAATCGTGAAAAAATATTTCCATTAAAAATGTTTGACCCAAAAAGCTTGACCAGCTAAATTAGTTTAGTAAATAACCCCCTAACCCAATAGACTGGTTTTGCTTCCAATAAGGATTAATTATATCTTAGTTGGGATTAAGTACAAGCTACTGTTATTACAGAGAAAAGGGAAATCATTTTTAAAAATGTTAATTATTTGATTAAAATGGAGAGTTTTCTGTATAATGGGCTTCTAGATAATGGATCCCATACCTATATAGCCACCGGTTTAGCACATTATGTTTATCTTCATGTGTTTTTTTTTGTTTTTTTTTACCAATGTCCGTTCCCAAGGTTAAACTAATAAATTCACTCTAACTTCATTCTACTTGTTCCCTGAAATGTGAATGTGAAATTTGTGAAAGACAAAAAATTGTGAAAGACAAAAATTTGTGTCTTCCCTTTCGATTCTCTTCTAGTTTCCTTGATGGGGCTACTAACGCACTTTGCAGTTTTAGGGGGTTATTTACTAAACTCCGAATGTAAAAATCACGAAAAATGCGTGACTGTTTTATATACAATTAGACTTTTCAAAAAATCACAAATTTTTTGGAATTTATTAAACCCCGAGGATGGAAAAATCAGAATCTGAAAATCTGGCATCTCAGATCTGTGGAGGTTGCATATTAGTCAATGGGAGAAGTCCCAATGATTTTTTGATGTGCACTGGGTTTTTGGCAATACCCTGAGGTTTTCGGGTAAAAAATCCAACAAAAATAATGAAAATCTGATTTTTCCAGATTTTTTTCCTGCAAACAATATTTTCGGGAAAGTGTATTAATAAATAAGCCCAAAAAACTTGTGCGGATTTGGTCTGAGTTTTTTTCAGAAAATATTGAGATAAATTCGGACTTTGATAAATAACCCCCTTAGTCTTACATAAGCTGTTTCTGGTTGGCCACAATATTCCATATCACCATCCATTACCTTCTTATGTATTATAATTCTCTAAGAAGCTAATAGTGGTTGTTCCTAGTTGCCCAACAGGAATGATCTGACAGCATTAGGGATGTTGCTATATTAAAACCACCATAAATGGTTTTCCACATACAATAAGGAATTCCTTAGCATTCTCATAGCCTGCACAAATAATCAACATAAAACTATGCTAACCTGGATATTCCAATGTACTAACCAAAACTCAGGAAAACAACATTTATCTGTACAGTGGTCATTTATCTTATCAAGGAGATGCATAGATCTGCCGATTTGCAGAGATATATATAAGGTAACAAACAGAGTCTTTATAAAAAATCTCTGCAAAATGTCTCTATAAACCAGATAAACTCTTGAGAAACATGTGATACAGCAGCCACAGGGTAATTGTAAATGTTTTAAAAAAAAAAAGAAGAGCAGTGTAAAACATATAGTAATATTGTGCATGATCTTCATCAGTGTTATCTCAACCGCAATTTCCATTGCCAAAAATATATAAAAAAAAGTTTAATGTCTCACATGAATGTTATGCTGTGTATTTAACTTAACGGCGCTCATCTGCAAGCCTGGACAAATTATACTACTGCACCAAATGATGTTATTTTACAGAGCATCCTCATCTGTGAAGCAGATCCTTCTTAACGAGACAAATATACATTTAATATTCATGTCACATGGTTCAGTTAGCATTTTATATATATAAAAAAAACCTGTGTTATAAACCAGTTCCTTTTATGTGGTAACCCAAGCAATAAATAACAATGATGGGCAGATGAGTAACAGAAATGTCCTGCATTAGTAACTAACTACTAGTGTCCTTCCAGAACTTTTAAACCTATGTTTAAAACGGTTACAATCACACAGATGTGAAGTCCACATGCCCATCTTGCACTGTTCTTCTCTGTTGCTCTTCCTCAATATGTTGAGCTGGTAACCTGAGAAACAGATAGTTCAACATTATCAAGATATTCATAAACCATACGTTTGCGTTCAAAACCTCCATTAAAGTCAACCCCAAAATAAAATAAAAGAAAACATAATTCTAAGCAACTAAATAGTGAATAAAGTACCCCTCTTGTAAAATGTAAGGATATTATAACTTACCGAGGAGTTCCATGACCATACAGGTCATGGAACTCCGAGGTGACTTATAATATCCTCATATTTTGCAACAGGGGGTTCTTTATTTATTATAATACACAAGTTTCAGTGAGTCATGTGACAGAAATGACATCACTAAGCTCCGGTTATAACCAATGACATCACTAAGAGCTGTTTTATAAGGATATCATTTACAGGATATACATGGTTTTTTTGTATTATATATTTATTAGAAAATTTCAGTGCTTTTAAAGTTTTTTGTAAAAACAGTTGCTATTGAAAGCAGCGTTCACTTAACTCCTGGTTGTTACTTTTTAAACAATGTTGCATCAGTTCCCCAGCAAAGACGGGTCTGTTAATCAGCTGCCTTCTCTTACATTGTATCAACAGTCACGACCATCGGGGCAGAGAATAGACAGGGACAAACACAGCTTTCAATAGCATTACATATATTAACAACAGAAAAAAACATTGATGACTATATAGTGCAAAGTTGCTAAGAATTATTTTTTCTTAGGCAAAAACATTTTTTGGGGTTGACATTCCTTTTAATGTTTTTCAAAATAAAATAAAAGCCCTTTGCTATGTTATTGACATTTTTATTTGTTTTTTTTTAGGGTTTTACATTTTTCTTCATTTTACCTCTCTCTAATAACAAGCAGAATGCAGTTATCTAACTTATCTGCAGATGCTCAATATATAATTAAAAAGGGTGGTTCACCTTTAAGTTAACGTTTAATATGTTATAGAATGGTTAATTCTAAGCAACTTTTAAATTGGTCTTCATTGTTTATTTGATATATTTTTTCAATTATTAGAATTCTTTTTCTGACTCACCATTCAAATGGGTCACTGACCCCATCTAAAAAACAAATGCCCTGTAAGGCTACACATTTATTGTTATTGCTACTTTAGATTACTCATCTTTCTATTCAGACCCCCTCCTATTCCAGTCTCATATTCAAATCAATTAATGGTTGCTAGGGTAACCAGATTGTTGACATTGCAAACTGGAGAACTGTTGAAAAAAAGCTAAATAACTCAAAAACAGAAACAATAAAAACATGAAAACCCATTGCAAATTGTCTAAGACTATCACTCTATTTACCCTACTAAAAGTCAACTCAAAGGTGAACAACCCTTACAAATACATTTTATAGGGTAAGATGTAGTGATGGGCGAATAGGGTGCGAAAATTTGCTGGTGTCAAAAAAAATTGATGCCAGCGTAAAAACACGGACGCCGGTGTCAAAAACGTGGCGCCAGCGTTGTTTCGTGAATTTTTCGCCATTTCACAAATTTCGCAAATTTTTTGGCGAAGCAAAACGGCGCAAATTCGCTCATCACTAGTAAGATTCTTTCTGTTATACACAAATCATTACAATTAAGAGGGGTATTGGTTTAGTGATAAATTATTAGTGATAAATAGCATTACAAGTAGTATTACAAGTATTAACACCTTTATCATACTCATAATCATATTTATATAGTGCCAGCAAGTTACACAGAGCTTCACATTAATTTATAACACACAATTTAACAAACAAGCGTCACAGAGTACAATATAACAACAGAGGGCCCTACTTGCAAGAACTTACATTCTAAAGGGTTAGGGTACATTTAAAACAAAAGGAATATTGAAACAATTGGTGATTTATGATAAGTTAATGTCTGATCAGTCAAGATACATTCAATAGGCTTCAATAAACTGCAGGTATTTAGGAAGTGTTTGAAAGTTTGGAAGGAAGGGGAGAGGCTGGTAAGAGAGTTCCAGAGATAGACAGAAGCTCTAGAGAAGTCTTGCAGTTGGGAATGGGATAAAGTGATGAGAGGAGAAGCAAAAGTCTGAAGAAGAGCATGTGTTGAGATCAGAGCTGAGATATAGGTAGTTGCTCTATTGTTAAGGGCTGTGTATGTGAACTTTAGAAAAGAGAAGCATTAACTTAGTAAAGAATAAATGGGCATTGTTACAAAACAAAAAATGGTTTGTCTGGCTGCACTCCAAGTCATCTGTGTGTGCTTTCCTTCCTGGTTTAGGATTTTTGTGGCCAACAAGATTGCCTTTTCAACTATCTGTGTATGCCATATCATTTATAGCAATTTGTCATTGGAACTGGGAACATGATACACTGAATAAGGCTGTAAGTTTTTTCATCAATTTGAAAAACAAAATTATGTATTTAACCATGATGATTGCCTTATAATGGGCTTTATTTATAAAATATTCATATCAGACTCACCCATTAATTGTTCCATCAACACCTGTCAGTGTATTATCATTGGATTCCACATTGATTGTTTCACAAGCTTCACTGTCTTGATCACAGCTTTTTGATAAAATGGCTCTCCTAAAAGTATAAAAATATAAAATGTTAACAGTTTTCTTTGACTCATATACTGCATTAGATCTATTGTTAAGTCAATCTGCTGAAATGAAATTCTGTGTATACCATGATTCCCCATAATAATAATAATAATAATAATAATAATAATAATAATAATAGGTATTACTGCCTTTAAATGGCACGTCATCTTTTCCCATTATACTGTATATCATTAGCTGCAGTTAAACCTTTCGCCAGTCTCTTTAAGAAGGCCAATTTTTGAATAAAGATAGAAAAGAAATGATGGAAAAAGTTATGTCATGTTTGAAATCTATTAATCAACAGAACATACATCCAGAAGTGATATTATTGAATTTGCATCATTAATGTGATAAACCCTTTAAGCACAACTGTACACATTTAAAAAACTATGCTTCAGTATGTTTCACTGAAGTTAGTCACCGTTAAAGACCCACCTTCTTTTTCTACATACAAAGCAGTAGACAATCAGGACCACAGCTTCAACAACAAAAAACACAGCGGCTGATATTAGACCAATCTTCCATGGCTCAAGTCTTAATCTTTTACTTTTTGTATCAATGCCTACAATTGAAAGAAAATATATTCAGGTATATACATATACAAACACAGAGAGGATTTAAACCCTGACTACAACCAGACAGGAGAAAGGAGGAGTACAGTAGAGGGCAACTGTGGACTTGCTAGTTGTTTTAATGGCCATTTAGGGGGTTATTTACTAAACTTCGAATTCAAAAATCCAATTTTTTTTTTATTATAAAATCTGACTTTTAAAAAAAATCACTAATTTTCTGGAATTTATTAAACCTAGAGGATGGAAAAGTCTGAATCTGAAAATCTGGCTTCTCAGACCTGTAAAGATTGCATTTAAGTCAATGGGAGAAATCCCAATGATTTTTTTTATGTGCGCTGGGTTTCGTGCAATACCCCAACGTTTTAATGTAAAAAAAGCATAAGAAATCCGAGTTTTTGAGTCAATAATCGAAAAAAAACGAGAACATTTAATAATAAATAAGTGTAAAAAACCCAAGCGGATTTGATCGGAGTTTGTAGCAGAAAATGTTGAGATACAATCGGACTTTGATAAATAACCCCCTTAGTGTTTTGTGGGTGAAGAGATTGTCAAGATCCTCAGGTCACTAGTTAAAGGCAACCATAATACACTGGATAGATGGGAACCCAAGAAAAAAAAAGAAAGCAATCAAGTTGCAGACTCCTGCACCATCACATAATATGAAGAGTTCCTCTGGTGCAGGAGTACACCAATTACATTTCAAAGCCCTGAACTTTCTATCATCTGTTCATGTGTATGATAGGAAATCAGAGGAATGAAGCAGCAATTACAAATAAACAGAATACATAGCAAAATCATAGTGAATATCAGGCTGTAGTATCATCATGTTGCATGGCACCTACGCAATAACTTGTTTTTGGTGCTAAAAACCATTTCAACTGACTGCTTTAGCCCCAATTGTTCACGTGCTATCTATTTATTGGTTGTTGTTCTGGTATTTGTCTTTTCCTGGTTTACATTTGCCTGCAGCCTGCCCTGACCACTTACCTGACAAAAGCTTAATCTGTTGTACCGCATTTTAGCAATTCCCTTCTTCCTCAGTCAAAGGGTCAGAGTAAAGAAACAAATTAACAGGACAAAAAGTTCAAGCAGGCAGCAAGAGTCAAGGTTCAGGAACAGGCTAGGATTAATAGCAGAAAACAGCACACAAAAATGGTGCATAAGCAAGTACTGTAGTTCAGCAGTTTGCTTAGATAAATAGGTATTCCACACGTGCAACAGCTTTTCACATATTTTTCCTTTTCTCACTTGCCATCTTTATTCTCCTAGTCTCTTCTACTTATCATACTTTTCTATACTATCATCTAGCCTCCTCTCATTGCTCCTCTTATACAAAAAAAGGAATGACCAAAATATAGGCATAGAAGGCACAGAATGGAGCCAGTATGATGCTGCCTCTATTATCCTTAAGGGTTTAAAATGCTGGGGATTCCCTATCACTCTGTTGAACTTAAGAAGTTACATAGATGATTGGTGGCACATTTTCAAGATTACCCAGCAAGTTCATTTGCTTTAAATGTGTTTGAGGATGAGACTATAATGTTCAGCATCTTAATTACTGTGATATGAATGTTCTTAAAATAGAATCTGGAAATTTCAGGAAATTAGGTGTCTTGTTTTGGATTGTTTTGCTATTTATTTACAGCTGCACCTTTTTGTTGAGCCACATGATACCTCATAATTTTGGTGCTACAATCAGAATGGTCAGTTTTCCATGGCTGACACCACCCATAATCCAGATGCAGGCAAGAGCCAATTATGCATTTGATTAAGCCTGCCTCTTTCATATCCTGGTGCTGGATTGTTATTCCTTATTCTTTGTCTAGTGTCCTTGATCCTGAATCCATTAAGTCTGTTTCCTCCCTTGTTCCTCTGGTTCTGACTTCCTGGTTTAGACCTTGGCCTGCTACGTGCATTCCTGGTTGTTTGCTGCTTGCCCTGACCCTGTGTCTGTGTTTTTCTTGCTACCTGCCTAGACCTTGTGCCTGAACCTGGACATTGTTTATTGGCTCTGCATACTCATTTCTGCTAGGGTCAGTGTTTTTCCATTTTTCTCTATTTGTTAAAAAACACAATTACATAGCATATAGGTTCCTTACAAACAGTACAGCCAGCATAGTATGGAACCAACTGCTTTATTAAACTTAATTGTGTTTCTTTTATTTTACTAATTACAGGTTTGTGTTATTGAGAGTTTAATTCTGCAATTCTTAATATTAGCTTGCCTCATTATGATGAGATTGATACCCCAATGTGGTAGAAGGGTACAGGACTTGTCTTACCTGCATGAGCACTGGAAGACTTTGTTGCTTCTAAGAAGGCACCATTTTTTGTCTGACCAAATGCAGTCACTCTTGGCTCACTCAATGTCAGGGTTGGCATGGAGGTAAAATCTTTGACAACATTTTTCAATTCCGGCTCTACGGTTCCTTGAATATGCAGTTTATCATCTTCAGTAAAAATTTCATTCAGGTTATTAGTCTCCTCAAGGTCAAAAGAGGTTTCCGAGTTAGTTTGTGGAAGCTGTGGCACCTGAGAAGCTTGAGTAATATCTGATAGAGATGATAAATAACTGCTTGGAAGTTCTGGACTGAGGCCTATAGGGATTAAAGACATTTGTTATTCAAGCCTTTCCCAAACTCCATTTTCTCCATTTACTGTACATACTGGTAGTGATGAGAGAATTTTTTCGACAGGCATGTGTGATAAAAATACCTTCTCCTGGTGGTCTAGTGGGGGGACGGCAGGGACGCCTGCCGCCCCCTCGACGGGGACGCCCGTCACGCCACGCTGCTCCTGTGGCGGCTCCCTAGTGCGCGCACGTGCATGCGCATTCTGATTTAAAGACGCAGGCGCGCTGATGTAATGACGTCAGCGCGAGAGGCGCCAAATCCAAAAATGATTTAAAGGGCATTCCTACAGTTTATCATTGTCATGTGATAGGATTTGTTCCTGGTGCTTTTGAGCTTGTGTTAAATTCTGAAACCTGTTTGATTCCTGTTTTGACCCCTGCTATTTGACTACTCTGACTTCTGGATTCTGACCCTTGCCTGATTACTGACTTCTGCTTCTGATTAACCCTCTGATTTGACTTCCTGGTTTGACCTTTGCCTGTCTGATTACGTTTACTCTCTGCCTGCCTCGACCCGGCCTGTCTAACCACAAATCTGTCTTACGTTATTGTACCATGACCTTCGGCCTAACTGACTTTAACAACAGTCGTGCCCCTTTGCTTGCCAGAACTCCTTGCCTTGCTCCTCTCAAAAAGTCCAGGTGGCATCTGAGTACGCTGAGGGCTCCTCCCGAAGCCAAAGGCGGTCACACTACTGGTGAAGCCGAGCCGAGACCAGGGAGCTTGGCATTAGTTCTGGTTTAGGGTGCCGACCGTGACACATGGATTCGCAGCGAAATTCCCTATTTCACAAAAGGTTGCCACAAGAGAAAATTTCCCATTGACTTTAATGCATTTTGAGTGAGAAATAACTCAAAAATCAGTGATCCCCCTTTCCCCATTTTAAGGCTGGAAAGTGTTAGAAGAAGTCAAAGCATTTGAAAAATATACTTACACATGTTACATATTATAATGACCAATAAAGATATCTGTGTGAATCATTTAATGTTACAGTGCTTACTGTATATCATTGTGTTTGTATTTACATGAAGTAACCTCTTAACCGCCTGTAATTTTACATTTCCCCAGACAAAAACCATTGACAAATGTTACAAGATGAATGTAAAGAAATATTTTATAATTAATGGTATCTGATCAACAGGAGAGAAATTGAGCAATTAAATGTATTGTAGTCTTGGTAAAGGCTGTTAAAAATTTACATCAGTTCACTGAACCTTTTTAACAAGCCAGTCTAAAAGAATTGCATGAAGCCTTGTGGCAAATTAAAAAGCTACAAATCAAACTCTTAAGCTTTGCATATAGGCCTTAAAATCATACTGAGCAGAGTCATTTTAATTGAAAAGCCCAAGTGAATTGGGTCTGATAATTAAAAAGCTCTATTTCTCAAGACGCCGAAATTAAAATATACACGAACAAGCTATTTGTCTTGTTTAATGGCTACTTAATGGTTGTTGTGTATTATAGTTTTCAAGATTTAAATACAACTAACAATAAAGTAAGCCGTAAAGATATTGTAAATAGAAGTGTAAACCACAGCACTTTTGCGTGAGTATGCAGTTTTATTCAATTAAACACCTTCACAGCAATTTAAAAAGCTTGGGAAAAATCCAAAGGAGTACAAGCTTTTCTCATTAACTGCGCCATGTTCAGTTATTTATGATTGAGCATTTTCTGCCCAGTATACACTAAGAATATATATATGCACACACTCTGTAATACATACATTTCAAGTATATTCACATGCACTACTACTATAGACTAGTGTCTATATTTATTTCACGAGTCTTATTTTCCATTTTAAACTAAAATATATATTATATAAGGGGTCACTAATGACTGCAAGTGCAGTTGTGTTCATATACATTTCCCCACATTCAGTTGTGTAAACCCAATTCATCAAGTGCTGCCCCTATTGATGCAGAGAAACTCTGGAGCTACCATCACCCCTGGACCAAACGGTAGTCCCAGGGTTCCCTCAGTGCCCTGTATCAAATGGCACATCACACTTGTATCTAAAGAATCAGACATGCATGTCACTTTCACACCAAATGATGCCAACCAGACTTGGAAAACTTTCAGTGCAATTGCATCTGCATCAAAATGCAACCGTGTTAACTTTTATTCATCGGCCACAAGTGCGTCAAGCCCAACTCTCTGATTGCAACAATTGCTGAAATAATGGGAAAACTCTGTATTATGGTAACAAAACATGATGATTGCTTTGAAATGAGGATTTCCTAATGTGGAAATCCAGAAAGACAGTTGGCAACCTTAGGGAAAAGAATCTGGGATTTGACGCTTTATCTTTTTTGTAAGAAGAATAAAGCATCAAGCATTGCTGCATAAGAGTCCTGACTATTACTGCACCTCTAACAGACTATGGGGCCCAGATACAGCCGCCAGGTACAGCTCGCAGATAGAACTAGCAGAAGACACAGATGCAGAGTGTCTTTCACTCAAAAGAGTATTGACTCATATGACCAATAATATGAAATTCTTTACTCAGCTTGATCAAAGCAAAGCATAAGAGTTGCTACTAGTGATGGGCGAATAAATTCGGCAAGTGCGAATTTGCAGTGAACCTCTGCATTTTGCCGCCGGCGTCATAAAAATTTGGACGTACTTTGGAATAGTCACTGGTGTAAAAACTGTTGTGCATCAACATTATTCGGACGGACATTGACTTTAACACCGGCGTCAAAATTGATGCGAATTTACTCTGGCATCTAAATTGATGCGGGGTTAAAATTTTCGCTTTGCAGGAAATTCACAAATTTTTTAGCGACACAAAAGGGGAAAATATGCCCATCACTGGTTGCTACAGTTAATGGGGAATTTATGGTCTCTGAGGCTATGGGGGAAGCCCGTTGCCACTGCCCTGTTTCCAATCAAAAATGTCCTATGCAGTATGTCCCAAATCTTGAAAGCAACTGGTTGCCTGTGAAAAAATATAATATATAGGTGACAGCTGCATCATCGATAAATGGAGTTGTATACTTGGAAAAGGTAAAATCAGAAATGAACTCTATCAGCTGGACTGTAACGAAATGGTTAAGGCTGCCAATTGTGTACCCTTTTTTGTCTCTAAAAGGGTATATCATTTTGCATCAAAGCAACAATGAAGTAACAATTAGCAAGAGTGTGACTATTGATGAAACCTATGTATATCTTAAGTGTCATGATTTGTTCAAAATTTGTGCATTCTACAGAAAATTCTCAACCAGTACTAAAGAGCACTGAAACTGAAGTCTGCAAAAAGCAATAAGGGCATCCTAGCTAAATGGTTGTCCTATATGGTGCATACAGCACCACAGGGGGGTAGTGTGCAACTGTTAGTTACACACTACAAAAACAAAAAACTTCTCTCTTATATGATGTCTTATTTAGTTCTTTTGAAACCTGTGCATTCCCAGTGTCCAGCATGTGATGCTATATATTTTTCCTCTGCTTGTTGTAAGTAGAATAAAGTATCAGCATCACCCTGGTTGGTAAGAGTCCTGACTGCTAATGCACCTTCAGATTGTCCACATATTCTGCTACACTCATGATGTGACAGTTAATTCTTGGCATATATAGAGTTTAATGGACCGTAGACACATGGTAAATCCTGATGATGGTATGGTATTTACCAAAATGTGTTAAATAAAAACACTTAATAGCAGTGGACTCTGCTAATATACTAAATAATTATCATTGCACACATGATACATAGACTGTGTCACTGCTTTGAGCATACAAACATGAACATCAACAAGCAGCTTTTTTTTATTAACTACTGCAATTTGGGATGAAACCTCCAGTATAAAATCAATTTCTGAGTAAAATGGTGGTTCTACTATACTAGCTCCCCACCTGCAACATATATGGTGTTTGTGGTGTTTATGGTGTTATTCTCTTAACATTTTCTTCATTCTACTATACTAGAGGCCTTGTTAAATAATCAGCAAGACCTGAAATGATACATGGTGGAATTCCAATTAAGATAATATGAGCCAACTGACAAATGTTTGAACTCCCCTCTAACACTGGGTTCCCTTCTCTAGTATTCTTACCTTCCAAAATTAATATTCTTCTATACACATTGCAGTTGGTTTAATGCCATGGTCTAAGAGACAAGTGTTTCCCATTAGCTACTATTATTAACTTGGTAGAATTTGGTAAAACATAATTTAGAGTTACAGCTGTTTGGCTAATGATCCCTGAGCATTAATATGTATAGATATTAACCTATAAAATATGCTATTTGCAATGCTTTTTCACACAAAGGAGCAACATATATACTAATATTAAGGCTTATGGGGTAAAGTGCTCTCTTAAACTACAATCTCATTTCCAAAAAAGTTGGGACACTTATTTAAAATATAAATAAAAAGAAAATATAAATAGCATTTGAACTACTTGATTTTCAAGTACAGGTATGGGACCTGTTATCCAGAATGCTCGGGACCTGGGATATTCCGGATAACGGATCTTTCCGTAATTTGGGTCTTTATGCCTTAAATCTACTAGAAATTAATTTATACATTAAATAAACCCAATAGACTGGTTTTGCTTCCAATAAGGATTAATTATATCTTAGTTTGGATCAAGTACTAGCTACTGTTTTATTATTACAGAGAAAAAGGAAATAATTTTAAAAAATTTGGATTATTTGGATAACATGGAGTCTATGGGAGACAACCATTCCGTAATTTTGAGCTTTCTGGATATCGGGTTTCCGGATAAGGGATCCTATACCTGTAGTTCAAATGCTATAATTTATTGCAATAGTACCAAGAGCAATGAAAATATCAAGTTCTTCTTTACTATCCCCCACTCAGCATCTATCTCTCTCCGTTGTCTCTTCTTGCAGGAGTCTGATATTAATTAACAGTTAGTTCTAATATAGCTTTTGAGAGGGGGCTCCTTTTGCCTAGAATATGTATTAGCGCTTGCTCTGTTAAAATAACCAGAAATCCTGTCTCTCTACATGCAGGTTTTGTGCCATAGTCAGTTATTTTGTTAGATTGTATTTGTGCTAATATATCTGCTAGGAAAGATGTATTAGACCTAATTTTAAATTAAAATCTGACACCTAAAACCTGCATGCAGCCATATTAAAGAGAGACAGATACTGAGAAGGGGAGAGTGAAGATAAGCTTGATAATTTCAAAAACCATTTAATTTATTTTTTTATAAAAAAATTTTTAGAAATCAAACCATTTCAAAAACAGTTTAATTTATTTTTTTAGAAAGTTTTTTAGTACAGTATGATAAAGCTTTTTATAAATTTTCATTTTTGAGATGTTTCCCTTTATACTGTATATATTGGGTTAAAATATTCACTCTTGACATGTGGCAGTTATTGCTTGGATTGTATTGGATTGTAGAAACATGATGAGTCCTGATGATGGTATGGTACAGTATGTACCAATATTGCAGTCGGGGATTGTACCCCTTTTATTAATGCCACCAACAATCAATAATTAACGTTTCGGGGGGACACAGCCTCCCTTCTTCAGGATAAATTCACAAAGTGCACAGTGCTATAATTTTATACCCTTAACTCCTCCCCTCTCATATGTGTGAACATCTCATTAGTGTCAATTGTGTGATTAACCCATTCAGTTCATTTAAGTCCAACTTATCATTGTGAATCTTGTTTTCAACATTGTTACAATTAAACATATATTTCCTCAATCAATAAAAAGCATTTCTTTCAATAAAACAACATTTTTTACTCACTGTCCCTGGTTGCGTTTTACTTTAGCCTTAATATTGGAAAATCTTAACACCTCTTGTGTATAATTGGGCTATCATGATACTTCATCTGTGAAGGAAAAGGGTGATTATATAAATTATTAAATAGTGTATAAATATCTAAAAACCTACAAAACCACATATATTACAGAAAACATGTCAGATTAAAATCTTCATTGAGGCCTTTAGGCGAAAGTGATTTCAGACGCCAAATCCAATAGGCTTCTCTCCTCAATAATGATTTTTTAAAATCAACACCTGCATTTTTATAAATAACTTCTAAAACTTGCCATCTTATTTGGGAGACGTTATGTTTCACATTATAAAAGTGTCTGGCCAATAGGGTTTCCCTTTTATACTTCTCTTTACTTTTTTTATCTTTAGGATCGGTTCCCTCATCTGGTTTGTAATTTCTAATCACGCTTTTATGTTCATTTAGACGTGTTTTCACTGCTCTTGAAGTTTGGCCCACATACCCAAGACCACACGGGCATTTTAACAAGTAGACTACCCCTTCCGTATTACATGTTGCCATATGTTTTAATTGTATTCCATATCCTTGACTAGGATGGGTACATTTTTAGAAGTTATTTATAAAAATGCAGGTGTTGATTTTAAAAAATCATTATTGAGGAGAGAAGCCTATTGGATTTGGCGTCTGAAAACACTTTCGCCTAAAGGCCTCAATGAAGATTTTAATCTGACATGTTTTCTGTAATATATGTGGTTTTGTAGGTTTTTAGATATTTATACACTATTTAATAATTTATATAATCACCCTTTTCCTTCACAGATGAAGTATCATGATAGCCCAATTATACACAAGAGGTGTTAAGATTTTCCAATATTAAAGCTAAAGTAAAACGCAACCAGGGACAGTGAGTAAAAAATGTTGTTTTATTGAAAGAAATGCTTTTTATTGATTGAGGAAATATATGTTTAATTGTAACAATGTTGAAAACAAGATTCACAATGATAAGTTGGACTTAAATGAACTGAATGGGTTAATCACACAATTGACACTAATGAGATGTTCACACATATGAGAGGGGAGGAGTTAAGGGTATAAAATTATAGCACTGTGCACTTTGTGAATTTATCCTGAAGAAGGGAGGCTGTGTCCCCCCGAAACGTTGATTATTGATTGTTGGTGGCATTAATAAAAGGGGTACAATCCCCGACTGCAATATTGGTGTGTGCGGACCGTTTTTCGATATTACAAAGCAGTGAGGTGGCCAGGCAAGGTCAACGGAGGACCAGCACCACCACGCAGAATAAGTGGAAGGAGGTGTGCGGTAATATAAAATTCCACAGTATGTACCAAAACATGTTGAGTAAAAAAACACTAAGGGGGGTTATTTATTAAAGGTCGAGTTATGCTTTCTCATAAAATTTTTCAAGGTTAGATTCACTTAAAACTTTGAATTTTTCAGGAAAAAACTTGCAATTTTCAAGATTTATCATGCTTTGAAGCTGCTAAAACCCAGAATCAAAAAATACTCCAACTAAAACCTTTTGAATTCCTATAAAAGTCTCTGGCAGAGGTCCCTTTAAGCATTTGAAGATGTTTTTTGCCTTCGTGATTTTCAGGTGTTTTACACTGGTTTGCACTTGAAAACTCGATAAATTCAGGGTATTTTAGCCTACAAACACTATAAAATTGTGGTACTTGAGTTTTTTCCCTGATAACATTCAATCAAGTTTTTTACATTCAGATTTTTTCAAAAATAAGCAAACATTCAAGTTTGTTTAAATTGTGATTTTATTTGAGGTTATTTTCACTAAAAAAACTCGGGAAAAGAAATGGAATTTTTTGAGATTTGCCCCAAAGCTGCTAAAAGCCTGTTTTTTAAAATACTCAAGCTAAAACCTGTCAAGTCAATCTGCCTTTTACCATTTGAAGATATTTTTTGCTTTTTTCTTCATGATTTTCAGGCATTGGGCACTGGTTTTTGCTTGAAAACCTGATAAATTTGAGCTATTTGAGTTTTTTTCCCGATTGCATTTTTTGCAAGTTTTTTACTTTTGGATTTTTTACTGAAATAAGCAATCATTGAGTTTGTTCAAATTGTGAGTTTTTTCGAGGTAGACAAAAAAAATCACAAATCTCACAAACTTGACCTATAATATATAACCACCCAAATGGCAGTGTACTCTGCTAATATACTATAAAATTAGTACAGTGAACAATGATATATAGACTGTGTCACTGCTTTGAGCATACAAGCATGAATCAACTAGCGTCTTCTTGTACAGAAGATATTAAATTGCTTCTATTTGAATAGCTATTACAACTTGAGCTGAAACCACTAAGCTCTCTCAGATCTCTCTCCAATATGCCTACCTGTGGGCAATATCGGGCTAATCTGATCGTGAGCCCTAGGGCCCAAAGATTGGATCCTAATGAACGGGAACGGGCTGTCGGATCGTGGGACCGCAACAATGAACAGATTTGGCTGCGTTCCAATGGGATTTTTGGTCCCAACCGATCTAGATCTGTTTTTTAAAAAGTTTTCTTTTTGTTCAGCAGCTCTCTCATTTTACATTTTAGCAGCAAGTTGGTTGCTAGGGTCCAAATTACCTTAGTAACCAGGCAGTGGTTCGAATAAGGGACTGATGCATGAATAGGCAAGGACATGAATACAAAGAAAGTAATAAAAAGTGACAATAAAATAAGAAAGTAATAAAAATTGTAGCCTCACAGGGCAAAAGTTATTTACATGCCAGTGTAAGTGACCCCTATTTGAAAAAAAAAATGAAGGCCAACTGGAAAGTTGCTTAGAATTTTCTATTCTATTCCATATTCAAATTTAACCTAAAGGTGAACCACCCCTTTACTAACAAATATCTAGTAATAGCCTGATTGTTTTTAGATGTTCTGGGTGGCAATTTAAAATGTTTAAGCCAGCGGCAAGACAGTTTTCTATTGTAGTAACTAGCTTTTGTGGACATTTTAGTTAAGGGCATTCTTGCTGTTTTGCCATTGCCTTATGATTCATTTCCTGTTTTCCCTCTTCCTGTCTAAGCTGAGAGCAAGTGTGGAGCACGACTGTGTTACCTGCCATGTTCTAATAAATGTACCAAAGTTCCTGTGTTTGTCTGATTGCTTTACCTGAACTAACACAGCGTTATCATTTAACCCATCAGTAGAATATTCCTTAAATAATAATTGAAACTCGAAATATAAATGAGATTATAAAATAAACCAAACATATTGATGGTATCTGAAAATTGACTCGCAAAGTTAAGGACTTACTGTAATTATGAACACAGTGCAAGGTGCAAAATGGAAACATTTTTTTATCCAAAATTCAAGGGGCAGATTTATAAAAAAATTCTAAAAACAATTCTAAAAACAATAAAAATTGTTTTGTTTTTTTAGATTCGAGAAAATGCAGCAATAAAATATATGTGCAAGTATTTTTTAAAACCTTGAATATTCTGGATTTATTAAAGAAAGTAAAAAAAGCAAGGGTGGCTATACAGTTTAAGTTTTCTCTTAAAGAGAACTAAACCTTAAAAACTGAATATGGCTAAAAATTTCTTATTTTATATACTGAACGTAGGGGTCGTCGCAAATGAGGTTGGCCTCTAATATAAGCTGATGCTACAGGGCTGATTATTCAATTCTGATGCTGATGCACTGGTTTCAGCGCTGCCATGTAGTAATTATAGTAATTATCTGCATTAATTACTAATCAGCCTTATACTGTGACATTTCTATTCTATGTGTACTGTATATTGTGAGTGGGTCTCTAAGCTCAGTAAGTGACAGCAGCACCGAGCAAGTGCAGTGAATCAGCAGAAAAGAATATGGGGAGCTACTGGGGCATCTTTGGTGGCACAGATCTTCCCTGCTAAAGGGCTGCACTTGCCTTGGGCTGGTACAGAAGCTTAGTTAAGCTTTAGTTCTCCTTTAAATAAGCCAGCGGGCTAAGAAAAATGATGATTTTTAAAAAAAAGTTGTGTGCATTTGGCACTGGCTTTTTCAGGGGGACTGCTGCCATAAGGTACGTAGAGAAATTCAACCTCAGGCAGCTCTCGCAGCAAGGTAACTTCAAGAGCCAAAATAATTCTGATTTTAAATCAGATTTTTGGCCCTTCTACTGCAGAGAGCACCATAATGCTGAGGCTCCTGCTCGATACACTCCGACGCTTAAAAAGGAAGTGTGATTGCCATCAGCTAAGCTACCTCAGAGCGGCACAAAGTGCCAAAATGCCCCTGTGCTTTTTTACGTAATTGAATTTCCTCCCCATACAGTAAATGATTACAGAGAAAAGAGTCATTAATTTTCACTGTACCTGTATCACTTGTGGGCATTGCTTCAGGTTGTTCTGTGGTTATATCATGTATATTAATCATCTGATCAAACTGCCTCAGTTCAGGGCTCTCCTTTGTTATTGGAATAGATGGCGAAGAAGCAGATGACAAGGGGACTTGGAATGAAACATTTTCTGTGAATAAAAACATAAAAACAAATCAATATTCAAATGCGGAGTTCCTTGATTACTCATATATCCCTCTGCAGTGAATGGCAGGAGCTGGAATCATATTTTTTACAGGGCAATATGGTTTGCAAGAACCAATCCGTGATTTGTCAACTGCTTGTGCTGAAAATCTGACAAATGACAGATTTATCACACAATAAAAATTCAAAGCTAAATGGCTGTCCCTATAAACCATTTTCAGACACGTTTGCAGGTTATATTTCTTATATGTGTTTATAGTGATATATATATTATTTGCCCAGCAGATACCTGAAATGCACTTAACCAGCAAGTCTGGAGACGATATTGTCAATAATTTTATCACCCATCCAGAATATAATTTTCTTGCAATTGTACTGGCTAGAGAAAATTGTCAGCACTAGTTTATGACTTTACAGATATTTGTGATATTTCCTTTGCCAATGAAAGGTAAAACCAATTGAAAAATCAATATACACTTTATCAAGATAGCAACGTTAAAAGTTCCCCTTAATTTTTCATGATCAACAATAAAAAAAAAAGGAGAGATATATCTCATATTAATGATTGCTATTATAAATGCTATGAAACAATGTGTGGAAAAAGGATAAGATATTGTTTAACTGTATGTGTACAGTGCATAAATGTAATATATCAATAGAGTGTGGAAATGCACAGCACTTACATTTTAGTAACAATATATCTGTGGGAATATTTTTTCTACTTTTTTCTGAAATTTCTTCAACACCTCTACATAGCTTGTTGCAGCAACAGTTTGAGGGTAGGACAAATTAGTGTGGATGTTATCCACAAAGCTCCGAATTATGGGCGGGTCTATCTCCTGACCTATACACTCCATTTAATCAAAATTTTATTTTTTTCTCTAATAATAAAACAGTACCTTGTACTTTGTCCCCAGATAAGATAAAATTAATCCTTATTGGGGGCAAAATCTGCCTATTGGGTATATTTAATATTAAAGTCATTTTTAGTAGACAAGCAGGGAATGAAATTAAAGTTGCAAAGCGCAAAACAATTCGCGCTGATAAGACTAAAAAGCCACATCTCGCAATGTAATATTGTTCCTTAAACTGTTATTGCATTGCGAATTGTAATTGCGCACTCTTAAGAAGTGCTTGAAGGTGTCGTACTCTTTTGGAGCAAACATATCGACTTTTTCAGGAGGAAGTTTTATTACATTGGCTGCGCATTGTCGCAAACTATAAAATTCGCAAATGGTCTTCCACTGTCGGAAGTGGTCGCTAAACAGTTTCCAGTTTCGAAAAAAGCTATATTAAATTCGCGCAAAGCAAAATTTGTTTGCGCAAAGGTATAACTTTTCGCATTGCGAATAGTTTTTCCGTCAGCGACTTATATTACATTCCCCCAAAGTATAAGAATCCAACTCTTAGACCATCCTGAGCTTTCTGGATAACAGGCCCCATACATAGATATTCCTAATTCCTAATTATAGGAAGACATAAATCCTGTGTTCACAGACCAATGTAATATATTACATAAAGATATAAAAAAGTGGTGACTTAAAGACCTGTTCATCATTGGTTCTATTTATTGATAGGTTTATGAGTATTTTTAATTGTTGGTTTACATTATTATATATTTTGCTGCCGAATATTGAAACTAGTTCTAGAGAAGCCTGCAAAGATGAACGTTTTTTTGCTCTTGGGCATTGATTTCTATGAAGTTTTATCAGTAACAAAAAGTAATATAATAACTGCAATCTATACCCACAGTGCATAGTGCAAATTGACAAAAAAAATGTTTTTTTGCAAAAGCAGCACTGAGCCAAGGAATGTCAAATGTGCAGCTCAATAAAAATGGAAGGGCTGTTCTTTTTTTTTTAATTCTGAATTTATTTATGTTGTCAAGGTAAAGATGAAGTATATACACACACACACACACACATATATATAAATATGTAATTTTACACTGAATCTAAATACATTTCTAAATACTCACATAATGATAATAAAAATGTGAAAAAATGAATTGGTAAATAGGAAGGGAAAGGGTAGGGTGGGTAAAAACTGGTGTAGGAGTAAGTAGGAAGAGGAGCACTGGGCTACTTACTAGGGAAATATTTTGCTGTATTTCGCCATGAAAAAACGGCCCAGAGACTCTAATGAATAGTTGAAAAAATGGTGGCCCAATTTGAAAAATGTTCAAAAAGTCAAGCCCATTGACTTTGATGAATTTTTTGCTGTTTCCCAAATTTTCAGTGAAGCAAAATGTGTCAGATTGGCACATCGCCCTTCTACTTATCCCAGGGTTACCTTAAAAATGGTCATAGTAGTGAAACAGATTCAGACAACTAAACGGACATAAGGAAAACTGCCTTGCCTCATTGCTGCCAGCCACTCCCTTAGGGATTAGAATGACACCTACAGTAAGGGGCCGATTCACTCAGCTCGAGTGAAGGGTTCGAATGTAAAAAAATTCGAATTTCGAAGTTTTTTTTGGGTACTTCGACCATCGAATTGGTTAAATTCGTTCGAATTCGATCGAAGTCGAACGAAATCGAACGATTCGAAGTAAAAATCGTTCGACTATTCGACCATTCGATAGTCGAAGTACTTGCCCTTTAAAAAAAACTTCGACCCCCTACTTCGGCAGATAAAACCTACCGAAGTCAATGTTAGCCTATGGGGAAGGTCCCCATAGGCTTGCTAACCTTTTTTTGATCGAAGGATTTTCCTTCGATCGTTTGATTAAAATCCTTCGAATCGTTCGATTCGAAGGATTGAATCGTTCGATCGAACGAAAAATCCTTCGATCGTTCGATCGAACGATTAGCGCTAAATCCTTCGACTTCGATATTCGAAGTCGAAGGATTTCAATTCGAGGGTCGAATTTCGAAGTAATTTTAACTTCGAAATTCGACCCTTCGTGAATCGGCCCCTAAGTCTCTTCTTTACCAATCTACTACATTTACATTGAAGAAAAATAAATGAATAGAAACTCACCTTGTGTTTCACAGTTAACAAGTAAGACAACAGTTAGAAAGTAATAAAATCCAAATGATTTCATGGTATTTTTCTTATAAGTTCTTGTCTTCTGCAAAACGAATGTCTTATCCAACTCAAAGACGACAAGACTCACAACATAGAAAAGAACATTCTGTGTTCACTATTTAGCTTGAACCGAACTGTGAAACCTGACTCTACTTCAAATAATATATTGTAGCATCACCCATACTGTACCACTCATTCCCAGAAACTCACAGATTGCTTCCAAATACCAGAGGCAGCAGCATTTTACATCTCAGTTGCAATTGCTGGTATCTAGCAAACACCCTTAAAATCTATTTATGGCAATGGCACTGTAATTTTAGCCAATGTGAAAATATTTGAAGAATGGAAATGACCAACTGAACATGTCTTGGAAAAATGTTGACTTTAAGGGACAGATTTATCAAGGGTCGGATTTAGAGTAAATGGGAGTTTGTAAAAACTCCCATAAACTCCCAGGAACTCGAAATTTGAAAAAAAAACCAGAGCAATCGAAATTTTTCAAAAAAAATAAAAAATAAATAAAATTTGGGTGAATGGGACTGACCTGCAAAGGCCAATTGAATTTGAATCAAATTCAAATCAAATTGGATTTGAGTTTTTTCACCAAAAAAAAAAAAATATTTTCAGGATGTCTCCAAACAACTCCAAATTGATTCCAGGATATCACCCATAGGCTAAAACAGCAATTTGGCAGGCTTAAGGTGGCAAATAGTCGAATTTAAATTCTTAAAAGGCCAATAGATGATATATTTCAAAATTCAAATTCAAATTTTTTAAAAACTCGAATCGAATTTTAACTATTCCCTAGTTGAATTACACTAACATAAACTCGAAAATTCTAATTTTTAAATTTAAAATTCAAATTTTCACTTCGACCCTATCTGCCTAACTACAATGCTAAAAGTGGGCAGAATGACACATTTAGAGGGTTATTTACTAAAACTCAATTTTTTCTGGTCAAACTTTTGGGGGCAAAGACTTGAATTGTTCTTGAAAAAAAACCCTATAACTTTAAAGTTCTATCCCGATGCTGCAAAAAGCCTGAATCTGAAAATCCGCCATCTCAACCTGTCAAGGTCATATATAAGTTAATGGCAGATCTCCCTATCCCAATTTGAAGATCTCATGGTTTGCGCTGGGTTTAACCCATTGATCCAAAAATGTTGCGGTTTTGAGGCAATAACCTGAAAAAATCAAGCTATTCGGGAGAAAAGCCAAAATCGTGGCTGGAAGTTTGGTCGAGCTTTTTTAAAAAAAAATTAGATTAAATCGGCTTTTAGTAAATAACCCACTAGATGTTAGGATGAAGGCAGCAACAAATAAATGTTACATTGCTAAGACATTTAGCTAATAGTACCTTTTACATTTCATAAGGGAAATTATGAAATTTACTACATGAAAAGGGGACTCCTCAATTGACCCTTCACCCTCAGCCATCCCACTGAACCCAATTGTTACATACCTTAATTAAACACCAGGAGCCAGAAATTTGGTAAAATGGCCACAGCATTTAATCACTTTTTATTAAATAAATAGGACCTTGCCAGCCTAACTGAAGGCAATATTCTAAAGCCAGAATTCCATAAGAGATAACTACTATGCTCTGCTATTCCTCACTGAAGACTCAAGATCAGCACTATGTCATTACAGAGGTTAAGGTCAACCAACCACTTTGCCATGCTGCTTCCATAGCAATCTTTACATACTTTGCAGAGACCTCCTTTCCGCAATACATGCCCAGCTCAGAGTGTGGAGACCTCCCTCCAGCTGTATATTCTTGGCTCAGAGGGTAAGAGCAGTTAATCACTTTGCCATGTTGCTTCCGTAGCAGCTCATTCACAGTGTGGGGACCTCAGCTGTACATGCCTGGCTTAGAGGGTAAGGTAAACCAACCACTTTGCCATACTGCTCCCATTACCACTCTTCTACTCTGTAGAGATCCCCCTCCAGCAGTACATGCCTGGCTCAGAGGGTAAAGTCAATCAACCACTTATCCATGTTGGTCCAGTAGTTGCCCATCCACTCTGTGGGTAGCTCCCTACAGCCGTACATGCCTGGCTTGATTCACAGATATGGTGAAATTGCATTTATCCCAAGTAGGGATGTAGCGAACCGCCGACAATGTGTTCGCGAATGCCGTTCGCGAACACCGGCAAAAAATGCGAACAGTTCGCGAACAGTTTGCGAACTTCGAACATCCGAAAATCGTTCGATTCGAACGATCGAAGGATTTTAATCGTTCGGTCGAACGATTTCCGTTCGAATCGAACGATCGAAGCCATTGGATCGAATGATTTCATTCAATCCAATGGCTTCGATCGTTCGATTTAGCGATCGAATGGTCGAATGGTCGAACGATTTTGACGCGAACGCCTATTGGCGAACGTCGCGCGACGTTCGCGAACTTGCGGCGGACGCGAACAGTCGAAGTTCACGCGAACTAGTTCGCCGGCGAACAGTTCGCTACATCCCTAATCCCAAGTGATATGCAAGCTGAGCTATGTGAAACTGCAAGCAACATTGTGCACATGCTGTGGATTTTATACAAACTTAAAACATGAAAGAAAAACCTCTTTATTCAAGGAATGTTCACCAATAATTAGCCACAATCCACCTTACTGGGTTACCTGACATGCCGGCCACCCAAATGCTAGGGGTCGGATGGGATAGTCAGGGCCACCATCATTTGTACAACAAATTTTCTAGGCCCCCTGGTCCCCACCCAAGCCCCACCCCCTGATCCTGACCACACTACAGTAAAAAGGCCATACAGACATCAGCACTAAAAATGTTAAACACACTCACAAGTTGTAAAAGGCCATTGGAGGCCAGCCCCGCCCCTTAAATTAAAAAAAACCCCATTAAAAGTTTTAAAAAAACATTGGCGGTCAGGCCCCCCTACAAGACAAGTTTTTTTTAAAAGAAAACATTGGCGGTCAGGCTCCCTTAAAGGGGTTGTTCACCTTCCAACACTTTTTTCAGCTCAGTTGTTTTCACCTGAAATAATTACTTTTTCCAATCATTTTCTATGTGTGACCATTTTGCTTTTCTGTAATGAAGTGTATAGTGTAATTTTTCACCTTCTAAAGCAGCTTTTTGAGGAGGAGGGTCGCCGACCCTGTGAACTATTTTAAATTGATACATTTAGTTGATATATTTCTTATCTTTGTTCCTTCCGAGCAGAATCCCTGAGTTTCATTACAAGCAGCTTAACCTCCACCTTAACCAATAGGGCATATTCTCTGTCCCACCCATTGCAATACATTTTGCACTACCTTTAAAGGCGCTACATTATAAATGTTCACTGCTATATTGTATTCTTTTTATGCATGTACAACTTTATTTATATAGCACTTTTAGGATACACAGCACTCAGTGTTGGACTGGAAAAAAACCCTGGTTGGCCCCCACAGACCCAGACCCCCTCCCCCAATCTGCCGGGCCCCAATAAAAACAGTTTGCTGCCTGCATTCTCGAATCAGAGCGATGGCGCCTGTGGGGAGTTGGTGTGGGCTCTGCAGCAGTGTGGGCCGGTGGTCCGTAGGGGGGCCCTAGACAGGCCCAGTGGGACCCGGGCCCCCCCAGTCAGACCCTGACAGCACTGTATCATATTTGAAAGAGACAATATAGAATCTTCCTGCACTTTAATACCTAATGAAAAACAAGCCTGGTCAAATGTATTTTCTGTTTTTATGAAAACCAGCACCAACCTCTTTTATGCTATAGCATAAACGTTAAAGTAGTACCGTACATACATTGCAAATGAAAATGTAGCCCATATGTCATGTTGACAAGCTGCATATGTAGTAAATTGCAAGAAATCTGCCAAATGTAATCTGCCATATTTAAATCATAAATGAATTATAGTAAAAGCAGGCATTTAAAATAATAGAAAGTACATTCAAATGTACTGTCAAATGAATGAGTGAATTGCACTTAAGCATACACTTATTATATGTGCAGATGTAATGAATATGTCAGCTGCTTTGGAGACAAAATGCAAGTGCCGGGTTTATTCACCAACTACAGCTCACAGTACATGCAGCTATTGTAACGCATTATCATCTAACCTAAAAACGAGTGTATACTTGTTTAACAACATCCGGAATGCAAAAGGCTGACTATTACTGCCAGAGTGCAGTATCTGCTTCATTTATGTGTGTGTGTATGCTTAACCTCTAACTTATATCAACCAGAAAACAAAATCAGTCATAGCAATTAAGACGGCTTGGGCAATTACAAAATGCCAATCCATTTTGAGTGCTCATTATGACTCATCTATGGCAAACCATAATCTGATCAAAGTACTTGGATTACTTACATGTGGGTTGTCTTGCAATTACCCTCGTGGTGGCATTCCACCTCTGATGATTTGCCAAAAAGAGGCATGAAACGCATCAGGTGACTAGACACTCCATGGTTTACCTAAAGGGCTCCAGAATGATACCTGTTCATGTTTTTAAAGATACTTTGTAATAAAGATTTTTTTATTTGAACTTTACCCGTGGTTGTCAGAGGCTCCTGTCTCTCTATTGCTATTGTAAACCGTAATCTGAGTTTTGTTGGTTTATCACAGACTGTTATACATTATATAACCACACAGATATGATGCTTACAGCTGCAATTCCCGAAGAGCATATGAAAAGAAACTCTTTGAGTATAGAAGGCAGAGGCTCACATAGGCAGTAGCAGCAGATTAAAGCAAGGGTCATGTGAACAGATGAGTACCAGCACATGCCAGTCAGGAATAAGCTAATTAAACATTAAACACAGTTCCGTGGAAGACTTTGGTACTATATTATAGAGATTGATGTCCTTTGACACTCTCCTGTGAATGCATGCAAGAGGCATGTGACACATGTGATTCAGCAATTCTGGCAGAGAAGAGAAAAGTAGGTGGGGGAACTGTTACAGGGAAAGTGGTTGCTGTTGTTGAGTGTAGGCAAATATACATTTGTTTTGCTTCTTAATTATATTTAGCTAAGAAACTGACTTTCAGGTCAAATAGGCTCATTATTAATTTTTATTGTAACTATTTTTATTGAACTGTTTTTTTTGGTATACAATTTCTTTAAGCTTCTTTAACCCTGTTATTTTCCTAGAGAGTGGGTGAAAAAGTTTGCTAAACTGAAATAGGTTGTTTGTCATTCCTGGGGGAATATAAGTGGATCTAGACCTGTAGGAAAGTCTAGGTTTCTCCAGAGTGGCAACATTGGTGGCAGTTTTGTATAATTTTTGCTTTGCTTTCGTTTGTTGCCATAATGTTAACATATGAAAGGTAGATGTCAGTAAGGTAGGATAGCATGGAGGTTTAGGTGTAGTCCATAGGTAATATGCAAAAAAAGGCTAAGTAAAAATATATTTAAATACAATGGAAGTGCTACTGAGCTGACCAAATTAACTACAAACATACAGCAAAAAAGGGGGATTGATCAAATGCACATTCGC